>CM075943.1:39067484-40267484 GCA_038030265.1 Corythucha ciliata | reverse complement strand
TTCTGAGTTTTAACAAAAATTACGTTTGAATTCCCCAAAATGTTCGATTTTTTATAAAATATAGAACGAGGAGCAAAAAGCGACGGAAGAACGAGTTTTTCAAGACAGGCAGTATCAAATCGATGCTGCCATCGTCAGGATAATGAAAATGAGAAAAACCCTCAGTCATAACTTACTCATTAGCGAACTGTACAATCAGCTGAAATTTCCAGTCAAGGTAAGACTTAACATTTTTCTCAACCTCCTCCTCTCATCCTCAGCCACAAAAAAATCGCTCTCACACCAGTGATTTTATTATTTTTTACGCAGCCGGCTGATTTAAAAAAGAGGATAGAATCTTTAATAGACCGCGACTATATGGAGCGTGACAAAGACAACCCAAATCAGTACAACTATATGGCGTAGTGCTCGGTGCTTTCCCTCTCCAACCCTTTCCAAAAACCTCAACACTTTATACACATTTTACTCCTCCGCCCCTTTCCTCATCATCGTCAGGACGCTCCATTCAATACCCTCTCCCTTCCCCTCTTCAAAGGCGAGTGGATTTTGTTTCTTTTTGCGCGTGTACAGTTCATTTAAGTTTAGCTGTTTAATATAATTTTATTTCTCTTTTCTTTTCTTCGAGATAAAAATCGATGAAATTGAAGGGGAGGCGGGCAGTGTCAAGAAAATGGTGAGAAAGATCCTCTCAAGTTGTGGAATAAAAAATGTTTAAATTAAATACTTGATTGGACATTATGAAGCGGTTTAGTTAAGTCAAAAACAAAGATTCTTTTTTTGAAGTCTTGTATGGAATTTTTAATTTTAGCAGCGAATTATTGCCGACAGGTTCTTTTAAATGTTGAAATAAAAGCACCTCATTATTATCTTGTTTGACGCAAGATCTCTTGTCAATGTTCGGCGTCGAGCTCCGCGATAAAGGCTCCAGCGAGTTTTTCGGGCGTGGGTTCGAATTGTAAAAAATCACGAACGAGAGCGCGAGGAGGTTTACCGCCGCCGTGAGCGAGACACTCGTGACGATAGCGCTCGCCGGCCGAGCGACTGAACGGATCCGGTTCAAACGTGGACTGCCATATGGAGGAGGCGACGGCTCGACTCATTAAGTACGAATAATATTTGGCTCCATAGCCGACGAGATGGGAGAAACGAAGTTGCCAGGCGGTACTGGGGACGTGACCGAGGCCGTAGTATTCATTTTGAGTTTCGGACAGGACGTCGGTTGTGGTGCCGTTCAGTGGATAGTCTCTGTGGTAGATTTGATCGAGAACCGAGTAGAACACTTGCATTTGAGAGTCGGACGCGGAGAAGACACGTTTCGATGCGACGAGTCGAGCGAGCATGTCCTCGGGCATCGGTTGACCCGTCGAGTAGTGTTTGGCGAAAGTGCGAAGTATTCGCGGATCCGATGAAAAGTACTCCATGAGGACTGATGGGACTTCGGCAAAGTCCATGGTGCATCGTGTACCGGTCACGTGTTGATGTTCGGTTCGAGCAAGCATCGAATGCATCGCGTGGCCCATTTCGTGAAACAAATTGTCAACGACGCCTGGGGTTAGGAGGCTGGGTCGATTCCAACTGGGGGGAGTAACGTTCAGCATGACGACAACTACAGGATTCTGTGAAATTAAGATAGTTGGTGAGGCGGGGGGGGGGATTATTCCAGCGACTAACAATATTAATGCGAAAAATAAGCTTGTACCTGGTATGTACCGTCAGCCAACCTGCGGCCACCTCTTATAGTAAAATGACAGTCTTGATTGGGTTTATTGCGTCTTTCATAAAAATCACAGTAGATGTGCCCTAGAAGTCCTTCAGTCTCATGTTGAACTAAAGGAAACAAAATTTAAAAATAATAATAATAATATATCAGAAGTGGGATTATGACTATAATTTTGAATTGAATAATACACAAGGAAGTTCTGTAAACTGCTAATTTAGCCTGAAAGTGCAAGAATTCGGGTTTAAAAACAAAATTATGTGACCCCCACGATTATCACCCACTCACCCAGTGGCAGACCTGCACCTATCGCGGCCCGGGACGGAAATCTCTATGATGTCCATTATTCTACAATGGACACCATATAAACAAAAAGAAAATTTCTCAATTTCAACGATTTTTCTTCTTTTTAGCCACGACATTGCCTCCAGAAACCGCAAATTGGCAATTTCTGCTGCGAATGAGTGCTTTTCCTCAAATTTAGGTGCGAATTAGCACTTTCTGTCAATTTTACACGCGAATTAGCTCTTTTTCTCAATTTTAGCCGCGAATTAGCACTGTTTCTCAGTTGTATTCGCGAATTAGCGATTTTTTTCACTTGTAGGCTTGAATTAGCGCAATTTATCAATTTCAGCCACGAAGTTGCTTTCAGAAACCGCAAATTGGCATGATCTCAATGCCTGCTGTGAATGCGTGCGTTTCCTCAAAAGCACTTTTTGCCAATTTTTCCCGCGAATAATCGCTTTTTCTCAAATTATCCGCAAATTAGCGTTTATACTCAATTTTATCCGCGAACTAGCAACTTTTTCAATTTAAGCCGCGAATTAGCGTTTTCCTATATTGTATCCGCAATTTTTAGCAACTTTTCACTTTCAGCAAATTAATTTTAGCTACGAGGTTGCCTCCAGAAACTGCGATTAGGCATTTTCTCAATGAGGAAGTAACATAAAAAATAAAAATCGCTGGAAACATTTTTTTTCGAAAGAAAAAAACCAGGAATTGAATATTAGCGGTAAATGATTGATTTCGATTTATAGCGAAATAGTAGGTCTATTCGTTTGTCGTCCGGAGCGAGTGGACGATAACGGGGCGAAAAAAGGTAATTCTCTTCGACTGTTATCTTTTCTCCGGTCGTTACCTCTACAACACAAGACCGAAAACAATCACACTCTCACTCACTACTAAAACCATAGAGGTAAATATTTATCTCTATGACTAAAACAAATTCTCCTAATAGTTGGTCTGCGAACAGCAATAGTGATGTACTATATTTCATGCTCGGCTATTTTGTGTTGTAATGTTGGCCACACAACTGACGTCACTTTTAGAAAAAAAAATCATCTCTGAACCAAAGACAAGGCCAAACTTTCCATTTTCGGGTTCGTTGACGACCCCTCATCGAGGCGTTAAGACCGGTATCGGGGAAAAAAATGTTCATTCAAGCCTTCTCTTTTTCACGTTCCTACACCCATTAACATAAACATCCTCATTTTTCAATTAAGTTTTGTGGGGCCCCCTCTGAACGGTGGCTCGCGGGGCAGTCTGCCCCCTCACACCACCTTTAAACCCAGATATTGAAGTGCCCCTTAAAAAACATATATCTTATAAGGCTCACCGGCTAGCTTGTAGACATCGTACGACCAGCATTCCCCCTGTTCCACTGGCTCGTTAACGAGAGTGATGCCGTACAGTGACTGGAATAAAGTATTGAGGCCATCCATACATGTTCCTAGCGAAAAATATTCGGCAAATGCGTGGCTTTCCGCTTGAAGTTTCAATTTTCGGCACTTCGACGACAGATAAGGAACATCCCAGGGAGCGACGCTCTTAAAAAAGAAGAAAAAAAAGGACGTCAAGACGGGAAGAAGACGGTAGCCAATTGGCCAAACCCACTGTGGCTGAAGGTGAATCAAGTTTTTTGATGTCCAACATTGCTTTGAAGTCCTCTTCAGCCCGGGGTCTAAGAGCTTCGTTCAGGGCAGATAAGAAATTCCAAACGTTTTCCGGGTTTTCAGCTAGACTCATATTTAAGGCCCTAGGGCGCAATGACTGTAAAAAAAAACTCTACCGACTTGTACCTAACCTAACCTAAACAAACAGTCGAGAGACATTTTGTACCTGTGAGCATAAGTTGGAAATCCACACATTTGAGCGAGCTGGTATCTCGATTCCAGCAGAATATCTAGCAAGTATTCTTGGTCAGGGCAGGGTGATAGATATGCTTTGTATCCCAGTTCTCGGGCTAGTTCATCCTCTGCATCAGCTGAAAGGCTGTTAACTGACAGCTTGTCATTCGCCTTTGAAAACCTGAGGATATCAATTTTAAGCAACAGTTTGTAGCCCACCAATCAATAAAGGAACCGACAAGTGCTGCAAATGAGGTGGCACCAATTTGAGGTCTACTTCCCGAGGCGCCGAGGCTCCGGCCATAAACCGCTGCCCGATTTGAAGAATCCGATCATTCAAATAAACCACCTGACGTCTGTCACCTTCTGGAAGATGAATACCACACTGTTCGAAATCGAAAAGAAACAGAGCGGCGACGTGGTCATCAACCGGTGTCGTTAGGAAGTCGTCGCCGTGGACGACGACACGCTTCAAGGCGGAGTAAAGTGTTTTATCCGTGTTGAGTCTTGAGCGACACAAACATTTTAGGACCAGGAAACGTAAAAACAGATGTAGACAATTTACTTCTCGACGAGACCACTCAGAGCTATACACGTGCTTTCAGCGGCGAAGGAAAACTTAGCGTCTGGATGAGCCAGTCGAACAAACTCTGCTAGATCCGCTACGCTACACAATGTGTCCGACAGTTCATCGAATATATCGACAATTTTTCGTTTTCTGATAGTTGAAAATTGGTGTTTACACCCATGTTCTTTATGGAACACCCGAATCTTAAAAAAAAGAAATACCTTTTTTCCTCGCATGCCTCTTCCACTAAGCCCTCCGTGACAGCCATAACATTCTCTTTGAGAAGAAAAAACCCATCGTAGCTTTTCAACTCATCCAACTTGAATAAACCCTGAGGATTTACAGATCGTTAAAAAACTTACATACCATAAAATCGGAAATTTTCTGACAGTTGAAGTAGACAGGGGAAGATTCAACTTATGAAGTGGTTTCGCGTTGAAGGCATTCGCCAGCGGTGACCAAGTTCCAAGACGACGGCACTGAGTAATAATGTGATCCAAGGACTTGTAATTCCTCAGTTTAAACATGGTTTTCGCAAAAATTCAAGCGTTTTGGAGAATAAGATTGCGAATTTATCTATTTACATGCATTTTTCCATTCTACTGTTACAAGAAAGCTAACCTTACCGAGTTATCTGGCAGAGGAAGCAGTGCTGTAACCTTCTTCACGTGGCGGTTGAAGTCTTTCATTCAAGTTCAAGTGCTGTGAAAGTTTTAAGGTGAAAGTGTAATTTTATTTATTGAAATGGACGTTTATTCCCCCTTGATTCCAGTTCAATACCAGGTACAGTGAAATAATGCATTAATTTGGTTGCAGCTTGGAAAAAGCCGGTCTAAAAAGACCTCCCCCGTCCATGTCCCAGCCCAGTGAACTCGGGTTGCTCAAAGCAGCACTTCTTACTGTACTCCGGACAGTTTTCTTATTGAATGTATTGTCAGGTGGCCCTAACTTTTGAAGAGTGTGCGTGACTCTCGTCAAAGCAGAATATCCCTGGTACGCTTAAGCCCCTCTCACACTAGGAAAAAAGACGCCGATGCGCTCGTCAGCAGTAAAAACACATAGATCTCTATGGGGTCTTTCACATTGGACGCGTACGTGAAAGTCGTCTCTCCCCCGAGAAAAACACACGCGTCGGCGAATTTTTTCTCCTAGTGTGACAACCTAGTGCTGTGGTTTACTTCAATAGAAATGGTAAAGCATTGAGTACCCATGGGCACATTGCCGTGTAGAGGCATTCCCCCATTCTGATCTTATCATTATTTCGACCCACATAATTTCTTTAATACCACCGCGTTCGGGCTTGTTTAACCAGTCAAGGCCGCTCTTAGCGGTTCAACTGAAACCGCACTGGTGTTGGGCACAACACATGAGCCACAAGACAATGACCCAAAAGTGCAGTCGCAATTTCGGCCTCAACCGAATCTTAGCTCACGGGACTAATCGGTCCCGTCTCTTGTCATCCCTCGGGGTAGAGGTTCCTTACCTGGGGTATTGAACCGTGTGCTTATTCCGTTCTGGCCGTTGCCTGTTTCTTGTCATCTTCTATGAGGCGCTGGGTGTCCTGCCTGACTAGCTTCGCCGATGCCAGATAGACACTGTCGAACGTTCGAGCAGGCGCGGATCTTCAGTCCGCTTAAAGAGGGGGGGGGGTATGCACCCAAGTTTGCACGGAGTTTCCGGGCCTGGGACCCTATCTCCGGCCGGGCGGAGAATATCTCCGGGCCAAAAAAGCTTTCGCTTTAGTTCAAGAAGTCCCCTACACAAAAGATCCCTACCTAGAAAAAAAAAAAAAAAAAAAATTGAATCATTTACGTGGGCGTTATATTTATTTCGGCTACCTCTTCAAAAAGTTCAACCTTTTATTGACCTTTCTTCCGCCAATATATTTTGCAAAAAAATTGCGAATTTTTCCTCCCAATAACCGACGTGGCACAAAAACTGTTAAATAACCACTGAAATTGCTTATTTGGCTACGAAATCGCCCAATTGATTGATCCAATGCCTTTGTAATTTTTATTCCTTGATAATATAAATTATGGGTTTTGCCCAATTTTAGTCATCATAAGTTTGCTCCAAAAATCGTGAATTGGTGTTCTCTCAATTTTATCCAAGAATGAGACATTTTTCTCTCTACAAATTTAGCCGCAAATTAGCGTATTTCTTAATTTCAGCAGTGAATGAGCAATATTCTCTTCACTTATAGCAATGAGCAGTGCTTTAATTTTAGCCACGATTTAATTTTAGCGCTTTTTATCAGTTTTTGCCTCGGATTATCTATGTTTTTAGGCACGGGTTATTGATTTTCCTCAATTTCAGCTGTGAATTAGCGCTTTTTCTCAATTTTCAAGTTCCCACCGTAAATTGGGATTTTGCGTTTTCTCAATGTCAGCAGTGAATCAGCGCTTTACCTCAATTTTAGCCACGAATACGCGCTTTTCTCAACTTCAGCAGTAAATCAGCGATGTGTTTAATCCACGAATTAGCGTTTTTTCTCCATTTTAGTGCGCATCAGCGCTTTTTCTCGATTTCATCCATGAATAGTTGCCGCCCCCCCGAAATCGTGAATTGGCGATTTATTAACTTCAGATTTAAATGAGCGCTTTTTCCCAATCTCCCAGTTTTTCTCAATTTTGCAGCGAATTAGCGCTTATATCCAATTTAGCGTTTTTTAAAATCAATTTTAGCTGCGAATGAAATTGCTTTTTGAACAGCGCAAATCCAGCGAAAACTTGCTTTCTTGGGTGAGTCAACCCCGTGAAATTGTTTTTAAAAGAGCAAAAATTGAGAAATTTATTTTTTGAAAAATCCCTACCCACCAAATTGACACTTTGAGTTGGCTGAACCCGAAATTATTTATTTTTGGCGAGCGAATCCCACGAAATCCGTTTTGATAATGGGCCAACCCTCCGAAATTTGATTTTTAAAAGTTCCCAAACCCACAAAATTTCTCTTCGAAATGAGCGAATATCCAGGCATTTTGATCTTGAAGGCGTGAAATCCGTGAAGTTGACTTTTTAAAAGGAGCCAACCGCTCGAAACTGATTTCTGATGTGTTGATCCGCGAAATCGCATTTTTGAGTGAGCAAAACCCGAGAAATTTGGTTAAATGCCAATAACCCGCGAAATTCTAGTGCAATGGGGCGAAAGCCGCGAATTGTAGCCTTTTTCTTGGGTCAAAATGTTCTTTTGGGTCAGAGTGTTAAATTTTAGAGCTTAACAGCACGCTGTA
This sequence comes from Corythucha ciliata, assembly GCA_038030265.1. Lineage (NCBI taxonomy): Eukaryota > Metazoa > Arthropoda > Insecta > Hemiptera > Tingidae > Corythucha > Corythucha ciliata. The sequence continues at coordinate 40,259,844 of CM075943.1, read as the reverse complement.
AACTTTATTTGGAGTGAAATTCGATTATTTGAGCTAATAAATCAAACTTTGAGGACATAATTCTGTTTTGAAGGCGAATAGTCCATGTTTGGACCACCAGATCGCGGGTCGAAGTTTTCAGTGTCGACTAACTGAAATATCACCGAGGTGGGTGCTTGCTCCCTCTGGATCCGCACTACCCACTAGAAGCTCTGAACAAAAATACTCATTACTCCCAAGAATGTTTGCATAGGTGAGTATGTATAGGTATAAAATGAATGATCGAAGTATTTGGACCTTTGGATTGACAAAAACATTTGTGATGGGGTGAAGATTACTTGCAGACTGGTCCTAAAACCATGCTCGAGAAATTTCAGTTTGGCCCCACCAGGATTCAGGATCTCTAACCGCTTTCAGATTGGCCCTATGGTCCAATTAACCCAGTACGGCCGTTGTGTTCCTATAGTGAAGATTGGCACTTTGGGCGATCTGTGTCGGTGTGTGCATATGTAATCCCCCTCCCCCTCTAGAAACGTATATATGTATGTACATCTCCGGGCGAACAGCCTTGTCTATCTGGCAACCCTAACCACAACACACAGTTTCTGTGGCAAAAGACGTTTGCATCAGGAGCCACTCGAATTTATGCAAAACGTGTGTGGCACACGGTGGTCGTTTAACCGACAGTCCTGAATTACAGTAAGCTCCAAACCACGGTAAAGCTTCAACCACAAAAAAAAAAAAAAAAAAAATGGTCCAACCACAGCCAAGCTCTAAACCATAGTGAGGCCCCAACAGGAAAGGTTCAAACCGCTTTAAAGCTGCAACCTCAGCGAAGTTCTAACCACAAAAAGCTCCAAACCGTAGAAATCTCTAACCACTATGATTTTTGGGGTTTCTCCATGCGGGGAACCGAAGGCTTGAGACGGATCTTCGATCAGGAGTTCCGACTGGGGTGCCTTTGTTTGTCACCACCTGTGCGTGTTTCCAGGGGCCATTCGAATTTTCCCGATGACATCAGGAAGTCGAAGGAAAAGTTGAAAATGGCTGAAACCATCGATCATTTCTGAGGGTCAACCATGAGCTAGCGTTTAAAAAGACTTGGAGGAATTTTTACGCCAGCTCATTGTAGACCCCCTGGATGGCTTGAAGAAACGGGCCAAGGAAGCGATCTTTTAACCGGTGATTTTTTCAAGACAATATAGCGATCTTTACCAGCGATATTTTGTCCCTTCATATATCAAACGAGGATAAAGGAAATAAGAGTTGGTGCACGATGGCACCGTCCCCCCCCCTTATAATGGTACAGACCTGTACACCGTAACGGGCCTGGGGGTAGGATGGCTAACATGACGTTTTCGTCAGAGTAGTCGTGCTACAACCAAACTGTGGAACTTCTCCCGCACCCCCAGACACAAAATTGTCACATTATGTCGACATAAGTACAGGAGGGTGTGGTCTAGGAGCAGGGTCGCTAGCATGTCTTATTTCGTCAAACGGGTCGTCCATCAAACATGCACAGGTGGTTAAAATAGTTTGATTGTGGCCGAACACTTTGACGAATTAGCCATATTAGCGATTCTATCCCCACCATCACCACCACCGCCTGTACTTATATCGCCAGCGTGTGACAATTTTGCATCTGGGAGGGGGGGGGGCTGGAGATGTTCCATAGCAAGTTTGGTTGTGGCACGACCCCTTTGGCGAAATAGTCGTGTTAGTGATGCTGCTCCAAGACCGCCCCGACTGTTCTTATGTTGACGGATTGCACCGATTTGGTTCTGGGGTGCTTGAGATGTTATACATATTGAGTTTGTTTGTGTCATGATCACTTTGACGGAAGAGTCGTGTTGGCGACCATGCATCCAGACCGTCCGCGCATGTGCTTATGTTGACAGTTTGCCTTGTCTGGGAGTTCTGGAGATGTACCTTAGCGATTTTAGTTGTGGTACGATTACTTTGAAGGAATAGTCATGCTAGTGATGCTGCTCCGAAACCCTTACCCCTCCCCCCCTTCCAGCAACCCCATATGATATGTTTTTGCTCAAGTGACCTCGACTCAAAGGGAGTGACCCTTGGCCCGGATCCCCCCCAACCTCTGGTACACAGTTTTGGTCTGTCTGTCACTGATCAAACTGAAGGAGAAACGTCGTACTTGCCAGAAGTAACAACTTGGAGCATACAATACAGCTATCAATACAGACTGGAGCCAGGATTGGAACCTAATTTTGTGAACATTTGTCTTCTCTCCGCATGACTGGGGCAAATTTTTTTTTTTTTTTTTTTTCTATCTTTCAGTTTAAGCCACGAAGTTACCATCAAACTACGAATTAGTGTTTTTTCCCCAATTTGAGCGGCAAATTAGCGTTTTTTAATCCATTTTAACGGACAACGAGTGCTTTCTCTCTGTTATATATTTTAGTTACGCTATTTCTTAATTTTGCTGTAAATGTACGGGGTTTTCAGAAATGTTAGCTCCGGCCTTGCCTAACCGAATTTTCCTAATTTCAGCTGTACAAGGTCCTCCATGAACCGCGAATTAGCGTTTTTCCATCAATTTCAGCCCCAAATGAGTGTTTTTCTCAATTTTATCCACTAATAATCGATTTTTTTAAACTTTTGGTTACGTAATACTTGCCCCGAAAACAGCCAATTTTCGACATTTTCAGTTTTAGCCACCTAAGGTCTTACTTGGGATTACTTATAACCATAGTACAGTCAATTTCGCCTCCATAAAGTGATATTTTAGTTCTAATTATTTATGTGTATAGATAAGTGACTATATGCCGCTGAAACAAAGCGTTTTCCGTATCGCGTCAGTCCGCAACTCAACCTTACCGTAAGCCTTTCTGTTGTGCGATCAACAGTAGGTTTGATGAGTCCGCTTGATATGGGCATTGATGAATAAAATAATAATTAAATAACGGGAAATATCGTCCGATAGTAGGCAAAAAATCCGTCTAATATGATATTTTGTTGATTTGTTTATCAGTAAACCATGGACAGTTACGGTTTGGAGTCTATGCGAAGCTGTGTGCCTAAAGGCCTGATATTCAGCACGTTCACTAATGAGGACTTACGGAAGCTCAGCGTGGTTAAAATTACCACCCCATTGGCTTTCAATGCTTTGGGCCACCCTCTGGCAGGCGGTCTCTATGATCCAGCACTCGGTAAATCCGCCTCTGCCATCATTTCGATTTGAATTCATTTTCTATTTCTTGCATTTTTTTGTTTGTTGTTTAAAAAAGGCTCCATTGATAGTCTAGCCTCGTGCGCCACCTGCGGCCTGAAACAAATCAAATGCTTCGGCCACTGTGGCCACATCGAACTGCCTTTGCCCGTCCTCAATCCCCTCTATCACAAATCAGTCATCAGCCTCCTCAAAATGTGCTGCCTCGAGTGTCATCACGTCCTTGTTCCTCACTCAATGAAATGTCTACTCATTGGCCAGTTGACCCTACTTCATCACGGCTACATTGCCGAAGCTCAGGACCTCCAAAACGAGTGCCTTCACCTCCTGCGTGAGTTGGCCACGTCGGACGATGACGCGACTCGAGTTACAATGACCAACTTCATCAATACGCACATTGCTAAGGTTATTAGTATGAGTATGTCAGGGCCCACGGTTCGCGAGTTCAAAGGAGAGGCTGAACTGAGGAATCAGTACATCAAGGAGGCTTTGAGTCATGTTCCTAAAGGAAAGAACTGTACGGAATGTAAGGCTCCTTTGAAAAAAATTGAGGTTATCAACAACAAGATTCTCATACCTCAGCAGAAAGTTGAGGTAATAGTTAGATTAATTTATTAGCTTGTTCGTGACTGTAATCTTAGGTTTTGAAATTTTTAGGTCGCAGAAAAGTTTTCCCGGAAATCTTTGAAAAAAGCCCAAACTATCTCCGAAATCAAGGAAAAGGGTTTCACGTTTTTGACTCCATCCGAGTGCCGTATCGTCCTCAAAAACATTTTCAGTATCGAAGGGGAATTCATCAAGGCTATTTACCCAGTTCTGTCGGACATCGCTAAAGCTTCAGATCCTATAGACGCCCTCTTTATGGATGTTGTCCTCGTTACGCCGGTGAATACTCGCCCTGTTAATTTCGTGAGAAACGTCGCTTTAGAACACCCTCAAAACAACGTCTACAAGGCTATTTTGAACGAGTGCCTCGTGCTTAAAACAATTATTCTGATGATTAACGGCGAGGGGAATCAGGATTTGTCCGAGGAGAGGAAGTCAGTTGTGAATACTATCAGGGGTAATACTCTTCAGGAAAAGTTGCAGTATTCTTGGGAGAATTTGCAACTTCAAGTCGACTCTCTGCTCGACATTGAAGCTTTGAAACAACGCCGCACTGACGGTCTTGGCTTGAAACAAATCATCGAAAAAAAGGAGGGGATTATTCGCATGAATATGATGGGAAAGAGAGTCAACTTTGCAGCTCGTACCGTCATTACACCTGATCCGAACATCAACGTCGATGAAATTGGAATTCCTGAAATATTCGCCCGGAAACTAACCTATCCAGTGCCTGTGACTACGTTAAACGTTGACTCACTCCGTCGTCTGGTTCTCAATGGACCTCTCATTCATCCTGGTGCGAATTTACTGCAGAATGAAGACGGAAGTATCATTAAATTGGATGAAAACGACCTACTACAGAGGGAAGGAGTGGCTAAAAAACTCCTCACCCCTGGGTTTAAAAAAGGTGTTAAAATTCTGCACCGACATCTAATTAATGGCGACGTACTTCTTTTAAATCGTCAACCAACCCTTCATAAACCGAGTATCATGGCGCACAAGGCTCGGATACTTCGAGGAGAGAAAACGTTTCGTCTTCACTACGCCAATTGCAAGGCCTACAACGCCGACTTCGACGGAGATGAAATGAACGCCCACTATCCGCAGAATGAGGTGGCGCGCAGCGAGGGTTACAACCTGGCCGCCGTCTGTCGTCAGTATCTCGTTCCCAAGGACGGTACACCACTCGGCGGTCTCATTCAGGATCACGTCGTATCGGGATCGCGTCTGACAACTAGGGGGCGATTCTTCGAACGGTCCGAGTATATGAATTTGGTGTTTCAAGGATTGTCGGACGTCAACGGTGATATTAAAACATTGCCTCCGGCGATTATAAAACCGTCGAGACTTTGGTCCGGGAAGCAAATTGTTTCGACTGTGATTGTAAATTTAGTGCCGGCAGGACGAACTCCTTTAAATTTGAGTTCGAGGGCTAAAATAGGAAGGAAAGCTTGGGGTGAGCCCTATGGATCGATTATGAGTGAAGAGGATGTGATCATCCGGGAAGGGGAACTTTTATGCGGAGTTTTGGATAAAATGCACTACGGGTCAACTCCTTACTCGCTCGTTCATTGCGTTTACGAATTATACGGTGGGGAAACAGCTTGCAAACTGTTGAGCGCGTTCTCGAAACTGTTTACAGCCTTCCTCCAATCGGAGGGATTTACCTTGAGCATCAAAGATATTTTGGTTGTAAAATCAGCCGATAAGAAAAGGCGTAAAGTGATTCAGACGACGAGAAAAATCGGAGATGAGCTGGTACGTTCGGTGCTGGGTGACGCCGACGAATCGGGAAACGTTCGTGAATCTTTGGCACGAGCCCTTCGGAAAGATCCAGCATTCAGCGCGGCACTTGATCAAAAGTACAAAGGGGCGCTGGACTCAGTCACAAATGATATAAACGGTGTATGCCTCCCCAAAGGACTCGTTTCACCTTTCCCAGACAACAACCTTCAACTGATGGTTTTGAGTGGCGCGAAAGGTTCAACCGTTAACACTATGCAAATATCCTGCCTCCTGGGGCAAATTCTTCTCGAAGGCAAACGTCCTCCTTTGATGCTCTCAGGTAGAGCCCTCCCGAGCTTTTTACCATTTGACACTTCACCGCGAGCCGGCGGCTTCGTCGATGGTCGTTTCATGACGGGCATCCAACCTCAGGAATTCTTCTTTCACTGCATGGCGGGGCGCGAAGGCCTAATCGACACAGCCGTAAAAACCTCCCGGTCGGGATACCTCCAGCGGTGCCTCGTAAAACATCTCGAAGGGCTCACCGTTGGCTATGACCTCACTGTTCGTGATTCTGACGGAAGCGTCTACCAGTTTTTGTACGGCGAGGATGGCATGGAAGTCACCAAATGCCAGTTCCTGACAAAAGAGCAACTTCCCTTTCTTGCTGATAATTTGCAGTCGATTTACGATCCGACCACTGTCCAACAGTTGAAGGAGAGTTCGGAGACAGACAATGTTAAAAGTCAAAAGAAAGCTGTCAAACGATGGTTGCACAAGCACGGAGGAGTGTTGAAAGCGCCTAAAATGAGCGCGTTCACTGTTTTTTCTGGAGATGTGGCGGGCTCTTCGTCAAAAAAAGAAATCGACCAGAAAACTGGACGATCACATTTCTGCGGCAAGCTCTTGAAGAAGTGGAAGAAACTTGATCCTGAAGAGAAAAAGAAGTGAGTTAAATTACTTCCGTCCAATTTTATGTTTCAAACTGTAGCATTTATTCATTTTTTTGACAGTTACACGAAACAGGCGAGGCGTCCTCCGGATCCTGTCAATTCGAAATTCCAACCAGACAGGAATTTCGGATCTGTATGTGAAAAACTTGACGATATAATAAATAATTATTTGAAAACTCAGTAAGCTGTTTTTAGCGTTATTTATTTGCGTGTTAAATAACGCAATTTCTTATTTACGCAGCAAAACATCCGACGAGACCGCCCTTCGAGACTCCGTATACGTTAAAGCGATGACCTCGCTGTCTGAACCAGGTGAGCCGGTCGGCCTCTTGGCCGCCCAATCAGTGGGCGAACCCTCGACGCAGATGACGCTCAACACTTTTCACTTCGCTGGTGAGTCATCCCCTCCCGCCACCACCTCCCCTGACCACCTAGCTTTTCGATGTCTGTAACAACGGATTTTTTCCAGGTCGTGGTGAAATAAACGTCACCCTGGGAATTCCCCGGCTCAAAGAAATTCTCATGGTCGCTTCGAAAAACATTAAAACCCCGTCGATGGAAGTCCCGTTTCGAACGGACGTCCCTAAACTGGACAAACGGGCGGACAAATTGAGAAAACGTTTAACCCGCGTTACAATGGCTGACGTTCTGGAAACGATCACTGTTACAGAGAAAATAGAATTGTCTCCCGTTCGGCGACAGGTTAATATTACACCCCCTTCCTTACCAATTAACTAGTTTAACCCTTTTTAATTTCACAGGTTTACATTTTACGATTAAAATTTCTCCCCCACGAAGCATACAGCGATAAATTTTGCGTCACACCCAAGAAAATTTTGAAGTGAGTTAACTTCTCGCAGAAGTTCTAACAACCATAACGTGATTTTTCTTGTAAAAAGGCACGTCAAGAATAAATTCCTGAAAGAATTACTCGTCGCCATATCGACACGTGGTAAAAAACAACGAGATTTAATCGAAACTGAGACTGAAAGGGAGGGAAGTGGTAGAGCCGGCGATGACGATGACGATGAGGGTGGTGCCGGAGACACTGAGGTCGGTTTTAGGTTAGTTTGTATCATTCCAGTGGTAACTTATGAAAATTGGAGTTTCCTTCTAGGTGGGAGACGGCATGAGGCGACGTAGAAAGGCAGACGTTGAGAATGAGTATCAGTCGTCGGACGAGGAGCCCGAAAATGAGGATGACGACGCGACGACTGCGCGACGGAGGTATACGACACTTTATTGCCGTGTGTTTTTTCTTTCTGCCAACCGTTTTTTAAAATTATTATTCAGACAAAGGCATAACGAAGAGCAGCAGTACAGCGATTTGGAGGATGACGTCGAACTTTTGGAGGAAATAGAACACGTGTCGAAGGAGGCGAAAGAGAAAAAGAAATCTGAAGAGGACGAAGAAAACGACGACGGGAAACAAAAGGAACTAAAAGATCATTCAGCTCTCGAAGTGCAAAAAACCGAAATAATCGACAACTACATGTGAGCTTTTGAGAGATTCTATAAAGACAATTTCATGAATCCCCCCCCCCCACGCTCTACCCACATTCCAGAATTGACACGGAAAAATACGAGTGGTGTGAAGTAACGCTTGCGTACAAGGTTTCCAACGGACGTGTTGACGTTGCTGGTAAATTGAAGCAAATTGCTGCTTTGTCAATTATTTCTCAAGTCTCAGGTATTTTCCGCTGTGCCTAAAGACAAAATAATAACGGCTTTCTTACGTTTACATGACGGTTGGGACGCATTTTCAGGCATTAAAAAGGCTTTTGTCAATGTAAAGCCAAACGGTGAAAAAGTACTTACCACTGAAGGGCAGAACTTGAGAGAAATGTTCTTCTACGAGGACTTACTTGATATGAACAGGTATGCCTCCCTCCTCCTCCTTTGGGTTACCTTTAGCTTGATTGACGTCGTTTGCGGTTAGGTTATACGTGAACGATATTCACGCCGTCGCTCAAACATACGGGATTGAAGCCGCCGCCAAGGTCATCGTTAAGGAAGTTCGGAACGTTTTCCAGGTAGACATTTTTCGCGCGTTTCTATCCAGTCTCCTCCGAGCTTATCACCCATAATTCTATCATTAGGTTTACGGAATTTCCGTGGATCCGCGGCATTTACTTTTGATCGCTGACTACATGACGTACAATGGAGTTTATCAACCGTTGAGTCGTAAAGGCATGGAAGGAGCGTCTTCACCGCTGCAACAGATGTCATTTGAGTCATCCTCAGGTGAGTGGTAGCTTTAGTTTTGTACCCTTTTCTCCCTACTCTCCTTCCCTAATACCTGTGAAAGGGAGCCGTACAAATTATTTCTAGAAAGAGCTTTCCATCGTTTGGAAAAATCATGGTCTGTTATGTGGAGTGAGAGAAGAGTAGGAGACATTCCAATTTGAATAGTTGTCGTTCTTTAAAAGTGTCCCTAGTGGTCGATATTTAGGGTGATTTTTACGAAGTCGTCTGCTTTGAGCCGGACGCGGTTTTTAGGTTCTACATATGAAGATAATGCTCAATTGACGAATACAGCCGGTCGCGACCAAAATGCAAAGTGAATTTTCTCGACCCGCAAGAGCCGCTATTGGAGTTCGGATGAGCTGAGGCTTAGATTGGACTCCAGGGCTGTCGAATGCGGGAAAATTCTTGAGTTCCTCCCCTCCACATAAAGCGCTAAAGTGGTCTAAAACGCCAGTATAACGGGTGGAACGATCAGATTCAGATTCTTCGTGCCGAGAAACCCCTGCATGTATGCTCGGTTTTATCCTTAGTCATAGGCAAAGGGGTTCAAGTGGAAATTTGGCAAAGTTATTGAATTTGGGCCTCTACGACACTGCTCAATTGACAAACGCAGTCACTGTGCGGAGACGTTTTGTATTGACGTTGTTCTTGTTATCTAAAGAGCCAAACGCGCAAAATTTGTTTTTTGAAGGATCTAAACATCGAATTGGGTTTTTAGAGACAGCCAGAATTGCGAACTTTGGAAAATTGGGGGGACCGGACCCCCTAATTCGGGATTTAGGTAAATAAACCCCGCGATATTGGTTTTAGGAAAAGCCAAACCTGCAAAATTGGTTTTAGAAAAATCCAAACGTGCGAAATAGGGATTAAGAAGGAGCCAAACTCGCGAAATTGGTATTTTGAAAAGCCAGAACGGCATAATAATGTTTTAAAAATGGAATGCACCAAAAGAGCCAAACGCGCAAATTGTGCCTTTTCAAGGAGCTAACCCCTCGAATTTGTTTTTTCGAGAGAGCCAGACTCGCGAAATTGGGGGACCAGGCCCTCGACTTCGGTTTTTTGGTTGAGCCACCTCCCCCCCCCCCCCCCCGACGTTGGTTTTCGAAGGAGCCAAATCCTGCGAAATTGGTTTCTTGAATAACCAAACCCGTTACATTCCTTGGAAAACTCGCGAAATTTGTAATTATAGGGAGCCAAATTATGTAAAATGGGATTTTTGAACAGTCTCACGTGAAATTGGTTGTTCGAGGAAGGCAAACGCTCAAAATTGGTTTGCGAGGGAACCAAACTAGCGAAATTGGTTTTTCGAATAGCAAACCCGTGAGGTTGGTGTTTTGAAGAGCCAACACCACTATATTTCGATGTTTAAAGAACCAAACGCGCAAAATTTGCTTTATGGAAGAGCTAAATCCGCGAATTTGGCTTATCCTCTCTCAGTCAGAATGGCGAAATTGGGTTTTTTTAAGGACTAGACCCTTTGAAAATCGCGTTTTCACAATTTTAGCAGTTAAATAGCGCTCTTTCTTCACTTCAGCTGTGTTTTAGCTCTGTGTCTCAATGCCAGCTGCAAATCAGCGCAAATTCTCAATTTTAGCCGCTAGTCAGCCGAATGTCCTCAATTTCAGCCAAAAGTCGTAATTTTTTTCTCAATTTCAGCCACAAATTTGTCTCCAGGAACCGCAAATCGGGGCTTTGGATAATTAGCGTTTTTTCTCAATTTCAACCACCAATTAGGGATTTTCTTTGCTTTAAGCCATGAATTATCGCTTTTTCTGAACTTTTAGACGCGTAATAGCCCCAAAAATGGCCGCCGAAACACCTTTGGGAATTGAAGATAAGTGTATATTCTCTACTCGGTCCTAAACAGCGAGTTATGACTCAAATCAACCCATAGTGTCCAACGTTCGTTTCCCAAAGAGTAACGACAGTTTCCGTTACTTTCACGATCCGCATCAGTTTTAAGGCAAAAATTGCAATATTGAGGGCAGAAAATGTTGGCGTTTCCCCACTAAATGTCAATTTTTGTGGTTGAATTCATGGCTTCCCGACTAATTTTGTATTTTACTTGAAAAATTGGCTTTCTCACGTCGTTTAGTTTTCTCCATGGTCGATAGGCCACATTTTTCAACCAAACATGGCAAGGAATGTGTGGATCTTCAATTGTGTGAGTCGGAGTTACGTTATAGGCAAATATATAACAATTTTCGGCCATATTTGCTGGACACGTTTTCCCACTTTGCTCGGCGAAATCATTGTTGTTAAATATGTTGCTTAGTAGGCACTAATCGAATCTGAGCCCACTGATACTCATACGCCCACACATTGGGAGAGAGCAGCTAGAGATCTCTACGCCCTTGGAAAAGTCGATGCTCGAGCCACGCTGCTGTCATGAGTCCCGCAACAGACTGGCTAGTACAATTGCCGCCATCGCACCGCCAAAAAGTCTCAGTGCCTGTAGATTCCTATTGTTAAGGCGCGTTTACACGGTTCAATCTCATGGATCATTTTCATTGATTCAATGAAACTGAAACATGTAAACATATTTTCAATGATCTTGTTCCATCAAATTTTCGTAATAAACGTGATGCCTGAGCCATGCCATGAAATGTCTTCAATCACATTTGAGCAATGTGATTGAACTGTGTAAACGCGCCTTTAGCACCGTTTTCGCCTCCTGGGATCTCCTTCTTCCTGATGCACGTCTCACTCAAAATATATTCCTTATTTTATTTAACGGGCCATTTATTTAGATTCGTTCATCCCCTTCTCGCTTTGTCAACAGCCTTCCTTAAAACATCAGTTTTAAGGAGCAAACGGGACGACCTGTTGAGTCCATCGGCGCGTCTCATGCTTGGTCGCCCCATTGGAGCGGGTACCTCATCATTCGACCTTCTTCACGCCATTAAAGCGCAATGATTAGGAGAAGGGTGAGTGGTTCGGGTAAATGTGCTTTTTGCCGATTTAACCTTTCCATTTTCTATAATTTAACAGTGTTTTATAAAATTTAACTGACAATGAGAAACAAAGAGTTTTTATAATATTAATATTATTGTACAAAAACAATAGATTTTGAAGTGGAATGAGATTCCAGAGGAAGTAAAATTCGAAGCGCAAGCGCACTTTACCCGTATTTATTGTACTTTTCCAGGAGTGTTCTCACTTGTTCTTGAGCTTTTTCATCCTTAAAAAAAAATAAAACAAAAAAATGCGGGTTTTAAAGGGCGGCTAAAGGGGAGAGGGTGAATTAAAACCTCTAAAGAAGAAACCGGTGTGTCATACGCCTTTTTCAACCAACGAACAGCCTGGGGGTAGTTGTGCAAATGAATGTAAGCTTTAGCGAGAATCAGTCTATTTTCTATCCACGGATCTTGGTTCAATTGTTCAGCTTTGACCAGGTAACCGATGGCGTCCATCATATCAGCGGCGGGCAATTCTCCGAAGAGAGCCGTTGCGACTTTACGCTCCATCCACGAGAGTGACGCCAGCTGACGATTTGCACACACACACACAAAATGGGGTTTAAAAGAAGCTCGGCTCTGACGAGTATTTACGTTCGAACCTCGAAAGTAAATCTTCCGATTAAGTGATTCAGTGTGGGGTCATCCGGGCGGACTTCAAGAGCTTTTAAAACGTGCTTTTGAAACGTCATGCCGTCTTTGATTTTCTCCTTGATCGGTAGCGTTTCGGCTCGAGCTCCGACACAAATGGCGTACCATTTGTGAGCGTCCGCGGAGCGTGGTGCGAGTTCGAGGCATCGCGTCGCGTAGCCGATTCCTTCATTGATGTACGCCTCTTTGATTGGCACATTGTCAGCTGTCCAATCGTGAATGGCGAGTCGATGACACGCTTGAGCCATTCGCCAGAGAAGTTCGGTGCTTTCTTCCTAAATATGATTGTTATTATTTTAAAATATTTTTCAAGTGTGCTAGTGGGGGGGGGGTAACTACCTTCTCATTCTCACGTTTCATCTTCTCAAGAGCCGAGAGCTTGTCATCTCGGTAGGGTGACCGCAGAAGCACGTCCATTTCGATCGCAATTGATGTTTTCCCCAAACGAGGGGCGGCAAAACTTCTAAAATTCCCGGTTAATTAAAACAATTTCTTTCTAATTAAAAAAAATAAAACTTTGTTCAAAATACCCGCGATGAATAAGAATCGAAGTACCACCGCGTCGCCTGATAAACCCATCAACTTTTTGTTTTTGTTATGCTAAGGGGGCAAAATTTGTGTCTTATTGAGACGAAACTCAAGGCAAAAACGTACGTTATACGAGAGACTCGTCTCATTGGATCGAACATCAAAGATGACGTTGAAAATGGCGTTGATAGCCTTCTGAATGTACCACGGCGACTTGTACGACTTTCAGGACGTTTAGTATTGAAAATCTTGTAACACATCTCAATAACAGCATTTTCCAGAATTAAACCGCCTACTACAGTTCACCAATCCATAAAATACTGCGCGTATTTTAAGGTTACGGAGTGGGGGAAAGGAGAAAAACAAAAGAAAATCATCTGGGAGCGTCATTAATAATCAATTGGGGACTTAAATTTTGTTTAAGGATCCACCAGGCTTTGGCGTTACTTCGATCCGGCTGGTTATGCAAATGAGACACTCAGTAAAATTAATTAGAGAGACGATAAAGAAGATACCCCAGTCTATAGTTGAAAGAGTCGAGTCATCAATGTCACAGCGAGGCCTTAGCCAGTTGGGCTTGAAGAGACATAGGGATCAGACCTGCTACATATCGACGAAACCTAATTTTCTGGCGCTTTCTCAATTTTAGCCAGAGATTAGTGGGTTATGTCAGTTTCAACCGCGAATAGTTTGCGTTTTTTCTCAATGTTTACCAAAAATCAGGAATTTTCCTTAATTTTTGTCACGAATTAGAACATTCCACAATTTTAGTCGCGAATCATTCATTAATTTAAGCCGCGAATTACCGCTCTCACTCTAATTAAACCCGCGAATTTGCGTTTTATCTCAAATTGAACCGCGAATTTGTGTTTCAACTAAAATTGAACTGCGATTTAACGTTGTTCGTTCTCCATTTTAGCTGCGAATGAGCGCATTGTCTCAATTTCAGCTGAGAATTAGAGGGTTCTCTCAAATTGATCCGTAAATTAGCCTTTCTCTCGATGTTAGCCGCGAATCAGGGCTTTTCCGCTTAATTATAAGCGCGAAGTATCGCTTTTGCTTAATTATAGCCCCGCGGTAAATCAGTGGATTTTGTCAAATTGATACGAGAAATAGAGCTTTTTCTATTTTAGCAGTGAATGAGCGGGTTTTCACGCACGTATCCGCACGTTACCTCTTATCACTTTTTCTCAACTCTAGCCGCGCAGTAGAGTTTTTTCTCTTTTATCCATGCGATTTAACGCTATTTTTCTATGTCAGTCACGAAGTTCCCTCGTGAAACCACGAATTGGCGTTTTCTCAACATTAGCTGACCCTGTTGAGCGATTCGGTGCTGCTTTTCCTCAACTTCAATGCTGCGATTTAGCGCTTTATCTTAATTATGTCCCCGAATTATCGTTTTTCTCAATTTTCAGCCGCCAATTTCTTCTTGCCAGGAATTAGCGCTTTTCCATTTTAGCCGCGGGTATTAGCGCTAACTTTTTGCCGCGTCGTTGCCTCGAGTTAAGCGTATTAGCGGACTAGCACCTGCTGAGCAATTTTTTGCTGGTTCCTCACAATTTTATGGGCACAAATTAGCGCTTTTCCTCAATTATTGCCGAGTATTAGCGTTGTTCTTAATTTTTAGCCGCTAATTCGTGATTTTTTCTACAAATTACAATACATTTATTGTGGTCTAAAACTGATAACTTCGAACCGGAATCTTATTTATTTTAGCCCAGAAACCTCAAATCAAGCCGTAAAATGGACGATTTTACTACCAAAAACTGCCTATCGAACCGTGAGAATTGGTGTATGACCCCTATGATAATCTGAAGGGTGAGAAACGGTTCCCTAGCCCAACAACTGGTTACTGTGCGACACGAACTGACTATCCGGCACGAAAAGTGGACCGAAATATATGGGGCTGTCACACAAGCAAACTTAACCACAGTAAATAAATTATTTGACCAACAATCTTGACTAATTACCTCCTGGAACACTCCTGTGTGTGAACTATCAGCTTTATAGCGCGACGTTTCGCTTTTCGGGCCGGAAACTGTAATTCTAACGATGGAACGGACTCTTTCATCAGGAAACTGTGCAATCCAGCTGAAACTGACAATATAGCGACAAGATTTTATTGTCAGTACAAAAATGCGTTATTTATTCCGCGCTGCTCCGAAAAAAGAGGAAAATACGTACTTTACCATGATCTCAGGGAACTTGGCTGCTAGTGGAATTGATTATTTTGCACCATTGATACGAGCTTGGCGTGTCCCAAGAATGTTCGACCTTAATTTAGTTAAATATCGCTAAGGTTTGTTACTGAATACGGCCCTAAAAGTAAGAAAAATCGCTAATTTGCGGTTCAAATAGAGAAAAACCGTTAATTCGTTGTTGAAATTGAGAAATAGCGCTCCATCGAGAAAAAACGATAATTCACGACTAAAACAGAGAATAACGCTAATTCGCGGCTAACATCTAGAAAAAGGGCCAATCCGCTCTAAAATCGAGAAAGAGCGTACACGTTCGCGCTACAATTCAGAAAAGGCGCTCATTCGAGGCTAATATTGAGACAAACGCTAATTAGTGATTTATATAGGCTCTTTAACGGCTAAAATGGTGAGAAAGTGCTAATGCGCTGTTCTCGGGCAAGTCCGTAGAGCATTAGTGTAGAAAAAACACAAATTCAAGGCCCAAAGTGCAAAACAAAATCGCTGGCTATTTGCGCCTAAAATAGCAAATTCGCGGCGCTCATTCGTGGTTTATGGAAACGCATTTACGGCTATCATTGAAAAAAAAAAGCGCCCACAAGCCCGTGTGTCGTTCTTGTGGCAAATCCACGATTAAAATTAAGAACAAGCGTGAGTAAAGCCGATACATCCTTGGAGATTCTTCCAAGATATCCATAACCACGCTGCCTAGCCATCAGAATTGAAGCCCTCCCTTCTTCAAACCAGATTTTTTTTTTAGCAAGAAATGTCTCACTTATACTCCTAAAATTGCTCGTTGTTCAAGCAAACTGAATTGCCAGTCCAATGACAGGATCCTTCGCCTATTTCACCCTCCAAAAATAATCGACTCCGAGAGGCCTGATCCGATAGTGAATGTTTTTCTTGCAGTAAAGAAAATAGTTAGGGATTGCAGCTTTGCAGCACACAGCATTGTGCATCTTGGATCTACCATGCGCCGCATACTGTCCTTAAATGGCCATTTTACCCCAACCCCAAAGGCTTGAAGAGACCTCACTTTAGAGATTTCCATCACTCGAACCCACCTAGTGGCTCGTCACAACACCACAGCTCGTGAAACTCACCACCGCCAAGCGGTCCATACCGGTATCATTGACCAGTTGGCGTCGCATGGCCAACCGGAGCGGGGAGTGGGTCGAGGATAGCCGGGACTTGCGAGTGCCAGGTCACTTCCCCGCTGTCCTGACAGATTAATCCTGGACATGTGCCCCACAGGTCGCCTGGCAAGTGCCACTGCGTGAATGGCCAGCTTAAGGAACTATGAGGTATACACCTGTTGAGTGAAAGGAAAAGCGAATTTTCCCAAGAGATCTGTAACGACCTCGTAGCTGTTGATGCCGACACAAGTTCCCACCACCGAAAGTCCACTGACTTAAAAATTAATGTGAAAAAACTCACTCGTCAAACTCGTCGTCAGAAAGATCGAAAAATTCGTCATTCGAGAAATCCTCCTCATAGTCAATCACTGACCTCGCATCCAAAGTGTCGTCGTCGTCCGTAGTAGCGGTTGACTCGGCCTTGCTGGCCATTCGTCGTCGCTGCCGTCTCCTCCACAGAGCCGTATGAGCCGATCGAAATTCATCAAGTTCACGTCTGAGCTCTGACACCGTTACGTCAAGACGCATCAGTTCACTTTGCAATAGAAGGCGTCGCTTCTCTCGTACGTAGTGATCGTACAGAAAGATCCCGGCGGCTCCGAGCATGAGACCCGCTCCGACGGACATGGCCAAAAGCCATTTCATTTTGAAAACGCTCCCACTTTGATTCATGACTCGTCTGTCCCTGAACATGTTTATATTTTGTTTCTTTCTCTCAAAATCTTCTTCTTCTTCATCGATTCAGTAACGTTAAAGAGCATACTACCGTCAAAACATGAGTACGACTGCCCCGGCTATCTCGTGATGGTCCTAGGAAACAACACCAATCCCCGATTAGTAACACATAAAGACAAGGATAATTCAGCAAAAAATAATTGAAGGGCGTGTGACATTTCTCAATAATTTTAATTGTTCGACTAAGCATGCAAATAACGTAATTAGGTAGCTAACAACAGCGTTCCATAACGAACGTGTCTCTATACTCAACTTCCTTTAAAAAAAACAACAAAAAAAACACAGTTTTACCTTCAATGCCGGAGACATCATCCGTAAAATGTTGAACAATTTCCTATAAGAAAAGGAAAACACATAAAACGTCACCTAAATTGACAAGTCATGCTCGAAGCGCGTCGCGTATCGGAAAATCTGGAAGGTTACTTCTGTTTGATATGTGCAGGTTATCCTACTCCCACCTCTAGCCCGCCCCCAGCGAAGCTTCAGGACAAATTTTTATCATCCTGATCGGGTCGTTCGCGAATTTTTTTCGGTTATTTTTATGTTAAATTTTGAGAAGTGTTTCCCCTTGAAATTGCCCATTTTTCGACGGTTTCAAATTGAAGACAAGAAAAACTCATGTTCCGTTAAAATTAATTGAGTTTAGAGGACAGTGCGAGTTATCAGTGGAGAGAGTCCCCGAATCCGATTGTTGTAAGAGGAGATCGTTGTTACAGGTGAGCTCAAATTACTTGTTTTTATTGTGTTTTTCGAGCGCTTTTTTGCTAAATTGTGTTTATGTGTTGGACGTGTATGAATGATGGAGTATTTGAGTCGACCGAAACGGAAATTCCGTATTTTCTCGACCATTTTTCCAGGGGTGGCAAATGAAAATAATCAATAACTTGGACAACTCAACTAAAGCTTTAGCTCGTCCCTTTCTATTCACACCCCCTCGAATAATCGTGTTTTATTCTGTGCCACGAAACACCATGCGGCACCAATTTCATGTTCCATTTAAACGTAATGCATTTTTAATTATACGGTAACGTGGGATGATATCACACGTCTAAAGAATTAATTCACCCACAGGGGTGGGTGGTATGAAGGGATGCCGCATCATTTGAAAAGTCCACACCAGTCGTCTCACCCTGCCCTGACCTTCCTTTTTGTACTAAATATACGGCGAATTTGGCACTCGTCAACTGACATGACGACCCATTGGTCAGTTCATCATGAAAAAAGCCACCATCGTCTTCAACACCCGCCACTCTCATTAAAGCCTTTGCCATCGGGTTTGGCGGCGTGACATTATAGTAACAGTCAGTTGAACTCTTTCTTTCAGTGTGCGTATTTATTTATAACTGAATTAGAACACCATAGGATTGCCGGTTTTGCCTTAGTAATAAAACGTGATAGACGGGCGCAGGAGGATAGATGAAAACAGACAAATCGGGATGGGAAGACGAGGGGTATAGTTCTTCGTCTGCTAATACCACGCATTCCTCTTTTATTCCAATGACTCAGCGCAGTACAGGCTAACTCATTAAACGTTCTTAATATTCCAGTGATTTCTCATTACTGTGGCCGTCCCCCCTCCACCACTACCTTCTGAATTATTTATGAACTTTCTAGGGCATCGCAAGTGTCTTATTATCCAAATTTTTAGAGTATCAGAGTATGTGTAGGAAGGAATGAAGGCCAGCGATGAAAATGGGCAGAATCAAGGTAGTGGGAAGGCATAGAATCACCAAGCCTTTGGGAAGCTTTGAAATCGAAATTTTAGGTTGACCCAAATAATTATTTTGAAAATTTTCCTGATCTTGGTTTTTCTACTTATTCCTTCAGTTGTTAGGGCTCCCCCGTCTTCCTACTGTTACACTACCTAGCTTCGGAGGGCTGTGACACGACATACAAAAGCCTCCCTCCCCCCGGCCTGAGAATCCAGCATTTTGGAGACTCTTGAATCAAAATCTTGAGGTTTGCGCCTCGAGCAGCTTGCATAGCACGGGTTCCAAATTTCGGGTTTGATATTTTCCTGAATACAAACGAGTGAACCCGGCTATTTCAAAACCCAATTTGTCGGGCTTGGCTCGTTCAAAAACCAAATTTTGTTGGATTGGCGCCATCATAAATCACATTTTGTGGGTTTGGACGTGTTCCTAAATTCATCGATGGATTACGTTACAAAACTAACACATGATAAAGGCGAGGGAAGGCTCAATCACGATGAATTTTTACTTATCTGCTGAATTTAGGAACTCTTCCTAAAATCCGTTCCACAGGCTTGGCTAATTCGAAAACCCAATTTTGCACTTTCAAGCACCATAACCACAGATTTGGCTCCTTTTAACATGAGTTTTCGTGATTTTGGCTCTATCTCGCCGAATTTTTCACAAATGTATTCATTCAAAACCAAATGTTATCGTTTAACTCCCATTTCACGGATTTTTTCTTATTCAGAAAAGAGTGAACATCCACGAAATTTGGAGTTAAAAGAGCCAAAATTACGAAATTATGGTTTTTATAGAGCCAAAAACCACGACATTGGGCGCTGAAAGAGCCGAACCCACAGGAATGATTATGAAGGATCAATGCCCGTTGTATTAGTTTTTCGAACTAACCAATCCTACGAAACAGATTTTTAGAAAGAGTCTTCCCCGCAGAATTCACTGTTTGAAAAAGCGAAAATCCACGGAATTCACAGTTCCAAAGACCAAAAGTTCGTGAAATACGGGTTTTTGAATAACCCAGAGACCCGAAAGTTGGATTTCGAAGAAGTAAAATTCTATTTTGAAAGAGCCAAACCCACAATATGTGTTCAAAGAGAAATGCCGAGGATTTTGCTCCTTCACAACCCAAGCTGGCAGATTTTCGCTCTTTCAAAAACCAAAAGTGTGTTTGGCTCTTTTCGATGTCAGTTTAGCATGTTTGGCTAGTTTGGAAACCCAGCTTAGGATGTGCCCTCCCCCCCCCTTACCCTTTTGAGTGATCGATTGCGTGCCCGGGTCTGAGGAGTGATAAACTTGTGAAAATGGCTGAAAAGTAAAATTAATAAAATTGTAAAGCGCTTACAGTTTGTTAAATCGGTAACTTTAGGTGTCGAATACGCCGTAGGTATTACACTAATCATTTAAACTCGAAAACAGGCTATTTAGCCGAGAAACTGTGAAAGCTGATGAATAAACCGCTTAATACGGAGCCAAATCTGATCCCAGGAATGCCAATTTAATAAAACTTTCGCACGACTCTCCAAAATCCAATGATCCAGGCCACGAAGCTCAAAAATCAGCAGGCGGAAACCGTACAATTCGTCTTAAACGGACTTTGCAGGGTGTGAAATGAGGGGGCCCGAGTTGACTCGCTCACGGTGGCAACGGAATCGACCCCGCCCCTGAAGTCGAAAGATGTGCCTCAACGAATGCGGATGTCGCGTCCAGAACATCACCCGAAACTAAGAAACCGCGATACTCATTGTCGGCCACTTTCGTCATTGACGCTTAAAGGATCTTACAAGTACACCCCCTCCCTCCCATTATCTCCTCACCATTTTACGCGTTAAGTATTTGATTTCATTTTTCATAGTCTCATATGAAACCTTATTGGCTTGAATTCGAGAAAAGTAAAAATTGAAATTCAGGCTTCCTTGTCTCAACACCTACAATAAAACGCTAAAATTGCTAAATTGTAAACAGGATGAACCAGTTAAAATGATGAGACTGAGTGGGAAGCTTTCTTTGAGTGGTAAGAACTGTCACTTCTGGTCACTGGTACTGCTATTGTAAGGCCGGGGGGAGGCTGTGTCGTGTGGGAAATTGCCTATTCTAAACGACATAACGAGTTTACTCTCGTACGTATTTTTTTGTATTTCACTCCCGCCCCCTTTTCTAAAACGTATGGAAATTTGCACTGCGAAGCCACTTTTAGACAGGATGACTCACCTCCCTGCAAGTGTCTGCCTCGCAGTCTGCCTATATTGATCAACCATCAAAACTTCCACAGGAAAAACCTGCAGTTCCGCCCTTTACTGCCAGTTTTTTTCTTTCGTTTTAAGTTTACTGGACGACATAGTTAAATTCGCCGTAAATTTTAACGTTACCAAAATGTTTTTCTGCTCTATTGACCCATAAAAAATCTCCCCATGTTTATAAAATCTTCGCCCGTTAAAAGAACCCTTATCAATCTTGAAATGTTAACAAATACTCTAAGACCTAGTTCTTATACATCACCCACACTTCAAGAAGCGCATTATATTGACCAAATGCCTGTTAGCACTACTTTCTAATTCGTTTTTTTGCGTTTTCTCCAATACCCTGAATCTCCGGTTATTATTTTTACTAAAAAACATCTAACCTTGGCCTTTTTTGAGTTATGACCCAATGGGCCTACGGCCAGGCCTTTTTTAAATATATTTTTGAAGTACTTTTTACCTGAGTGAATATATTTTGAAAGATTCCCCCTCCCCTTCACAACACATCCTACTTTCACGCCTTTTATTTTCGCACCCTTTTTAGCGATCTAGTCAGGTAGCTGTCTCACCCCCTACTTCATTACACAGTACACACTCCAACTATTATAAGCTTCCTCGAGTAACATTTTCATTTTTTTAAAACATTTATTTTATAGAAGATTAGGTACGTAAAAAATATTTCTCTCTTTTATGATTTCCGAGACGTCAATAATGATTGGTGTGTGGGGGTGGTTGGTATTGGTCACCTAATTATAGACAAGCAACTTTGTTTATTTGACTGAATTCGTGGAAAAACGGAGTTGTACAACGCAAGAAAACGATTGTCAAACGAGGAAGAAATTTATCGCGTTGTTTTTCTGGGAAATATGAGTTGAATTTGAGAGACATTTTGAACCCCCTCCCCCCATGGCCAACATTGAGATGTTATTCTTGTTTAAGCATAGGAGGACCACGTGGTGGTAGCCACTTGCCGCGCGGCGGTGGCCAGCAAGGGAGGCTATTACGAATTTATTTTTATGTTTGTTCCAAAACAAATATTTTTCTGGAATCTGTAAAGCACAATACTAAAATCGGCAATTCCTTTTAGTGCATTTCATTCAAAAAATGCACTATTGGTCTCGCCCTGATGGTCGCACATATGGGTTGTGATACATTTTTTTCACGTTTCAGAACCCCTAGAACAAGAATCCGAGATCGGTTCGATTTGATATATATATATGTGGCCCTTTTTTGTTAGCACGATCACGGTCGCAATTTTTGACTTAGGTCAATCAAATTCGGCCTAAAAATCAACATCGTGAATATCTCGGACTAGTTCGTGATCCAGATGAATCGGTCCACGGGAACGGTGTGAAAGAGGAGTTTGAATTAGTTGAAAATTCGCTACCGCACGGCTGTTGCTGCAATTGCCCCCAAAATTGACTCGAGTAATGAGAAATGAACGCGCTGTCGTATGAGACCTTAGTGAACCAAATCCGTTGATATGGCAGGGGAGTTCTCGGCGGAGGGGAGCTATTAAATTAACGCTATGCCTTTATGGACCACTCAATTACCAAAAAATTTCATTGACATTGTATTTTGAGCAGTCTCTTTTGTTTGATTTGCCTACAGCCTAATAAATCTTGAGTAAAACATCCTGAGGTGGGCCAAAAAGGGAGAAACAAACAAAAAATGTAAAACAAATTGTTTCGGATTCGAACACAAGCACTCCGCAATGGCGAAATTGTGACATACCATTTAACCTAATGTAACTGATCTGAAAATTGACGTAATCTGAAGAGTTTTGTTCCGACAGCAGCCTGTCGACAATCGACTCAAACCTCATAAGTTAGAACGATATCAATCAATTGTGAATGAAATTTAGGCCGGGATAAAGATTTTAATTGCAAATAATTCCTCTGACAAGAGTCCCCCTTCCCATATCGTATATGCAACTCAACCGACTCTGTTCACCCTGGTATGGTGTATTTATTATATTTACATTTTCCTCATTTTGTTCCCGCCCAGTTGGTGCCAAAAAAGGGGGCTGCGGTAAAAAATAAACACGATTTTATGATTTTGACTTTCTATACCACGGCGTAAATGTCATTCATAATAGCCCAGTAAAATAAGGTGTCGAAGGTTGCAATAATTAGGGTAGATTATTTTTTTGTTTCATATTGTTGGGGGTGGTGTAGTTATTATGCGTTCAAATTGTTGACCTCGAAAAACCTCGGGATCATCCTTGAATTCTGGAAAGACGGCGACATTTTTGGATTTTTTTCGGGTTTAGGCACTTTTTTTGCTTAAGCAGCCATTTTTCGGCTGTGACTGCGAAGTAACATTTCAAAGCAGATGAAATTTCCGACAAAACTAGTCCAAAGCAGGATCTGGAGGTATCACAGTTTCCAAGATGGAGATCGTCAAATGTAGGATAAATTTCCAAAATTAACAAATGATGTTGATATTTCTATGTCTTCATCATCTGTAACCATGTGGAATCGTCAAAAGGTACACGGCCTTCAGATTTAGGCTAAACGTTCCAACAAACAGAAGGCAGAACGGTAACTGTCACCCAAGAAGCTCCGTATAACATTCCGTAATAACATCCGTATAATTCATTGTTGATAGATGTAGTTCATAATTGCATTAGTATAGGAACGGCCATTACTTACTCGTAGTAATAAATGTTATCGGTTTTCGTTATTCGTAGCCATGTGGGATTCTTTTAATGGTCGTTCTCACAGAATTAGACCAGGACGACTTCTGTAACCCAATGTTTTGATAACTATAATATTAATAGGTATAATTAGTTTTCAGCATTTCGTCCTTTATAGGAAGTAGATCACAAACGCATGTAACTCATCCGGCAATGACATAATTGTGACTGAAAATGTCTGATAAACTGAATACTTTAGGACTGAAAACTGAAAAGTAATGCATTGCATATTTCAACTTAATGATAGCATGGATGTCGAAAGTAATATAAAATATAATTCAATCCACATTTTTTCTCTTGGAAGAGCCTGACAGAAGACGCGTCGTCTACAAAAAATGTCGAAATGTCTTCCGTGTCGCCTTCTATATCCGTCGGGTCTTCTATAGTTATCTTCGCAGTCAAACTCCATGAGTGGGTCCGGTCGATTCTCACATGACTTGCCACTGCAATTAATGCAGACCGTAGAACACTTGAGGCCGGCTTCTCTGCACCCACATGCATTGGTACAACCTTCTTACAGGCACGGGAAACCATCTTCAAGAGTAGGGAGGGAGCCGCATCATTAGACATTTGTGAAAGCCCGAAACCTATATCGAAAGCCCAAACTCAGCGGTGACTGTCACATTTACCATAGCAGAGAAAATTATAGCTGTCGAAAGCCGGGGAAATTTGGGCTTTCAGTGGTGGATGTTATTTTTATATAATCTATCGATACAAATATTATGGGTATAAACGGAAATCAACACTATTTAGATATTCAACTTTTGGCGACATTTAAACTGGGCTTTCAATTTGTGTACACTATATTAATTGGTCCAGCATGATCTCTCTCAGATGATCGAAAATCCGTATCGGAGGCGTATCGAGAGCAGTGCACAAAAATATGCTGCAAGTCTTTCAGCGTGTGCGGCCTTACCTTTTTAATAAGATGTACGCCACAAAGTCACGTTTATACGGCACATTAGTCCCTCGGACCAAATTAGATGTTCGGAAGCAGGGTACCTTGGGATTTTAGATTGACTTTCCCGTCTCGATTTGACTTTTTGCCTGAGAGCTCTGTTTCATGCTCTCTTTGAAATATTAAATGGGTGAATGAAATAATAAACTTGAACTATGCAGTCTTAGGCGAATAAATAAAGTAACGGTAGCAAAACATAAAATAGTGGGGAGGGCACGACCCTTTAGGACAAAATTATGGGTCGCGGCCCAAGTGTGGATATAACAGACGGCGATCCAGCCAGGAAAAGCCCGCGACTCATAGGCTGAAACCCACTATCAAACCCAACCACTATCAAAATATTGGAGATAACAAGTCGTTTGGCCTCATTTTTGAAGATTCAGTCTAGTCTAGCAAAATAATTTGTACTATCGTGATCATTAAAGGTTTCTACAATGTCACAGCTAACGAAAACGAAGAACCATAGACAGAATTTCGAAGTGTTGACAAATTTGCCTAAATTTGACGAGCTGTATCTTGGAAACGGTTATACATTTAGAACCCGCTTTAGGCTGGTTTTCTCAGAAATTTTCTCAACTTTCAAAAGTTACTTCGAAGCCACAACCGAAAAATGGCTAGTTTAGTGTGAAAGAGCCAAAACCCCAAAAATGTCCCAACTTTTTGTGGTTTTTCGAGAATTCCAGGATGATCCCGATGTCTTTCGAGGTCAACAATTTGAACACGTCATACCAGCACCATCCCAGACAATATAAAATAAAAAAATCATCTACCCTAATTATTGCAACCTGACCCCCCTTTTTAGTTCTTATTTTACTGGACTATAATTGATTGATATCGTTCCAACTTATGAGGTTTGAGTCGATTGTCGCATGAATGAAATGCACTTTTCCCGACAGGCTGCTGTCGGAACAATTTTAATTTGATCTTTGAAGGGAGAGTTGGAGAAACATATGTTTTCCCTCTTTAACTTGGGATACATATATCCAAAACAGTGTGTTGTGACCCGTAAAAACTAGCGTGTCAGGCGGTCATCCTCTAAGCATTTGCTTAGGACCCGTCCTAAACATCGTGTTGTGAACCAAGCTGATCTCCGTGTTAGGGATTTCCTGATATTATCGGTGAACAATTATTTAGCTCCATAAACTAGGATTTGTCAATTTCATTGTGATTCTACAGGGTGTTCACCGGTGGCGTTGACTATATTGCACACTGTGAAAGTAGATGCCAAGAGCTGTAAAATTGTCCTTTTCACTTTTTTATTATCTCCAGCCGTTACCGAGATATGACGTTTTGAACACTTTTCATGAGAAAACGAGGTTTGGTGGTGCTTGTAGAAATTGAATGACAGATTCGGATTCTGCACAAAATTTTCCCTGAAAATCCCTGAAATGAGATTCGTTTCGGAATTACCTTGACACACCCATCATTCTAGGCGTCAAAGTTTTTCTTTGCACAAAAAAATATTTCTTGCTAATTTGTCCCCTTGATTTTCAATAGTGGGAAAAAATCGCAGGTGACGCACCTGTACTCTAAAAACATCTCCAAGCAGTCAGCTTTCGAATGACGTATCCCAAAACCAGCTTCTGGCTTATTTTGGCCACCAAAATCAGCTTTCTTTTTTTAAAAAAAACTACCCTCTGAGTGAAATACCAGAAGGCCCCAATGCCAGTTAATTAAAAACCACTCGTTAATCTCATAAGCTATGCCTCACAGCCATCCTGCAGCAATCTTGTATTCTTACTTCTTAGTATGTGGGATCTTCATCAATAAAGTCCACGCTGTGGACAGTGTTCATTGTTTCCCAAACGTAGAGATCCGGAGGCGTCAAGATCAGGCGGAAAGATCAGGTATCATGACTATGCATGAGCGGCACTCTTGTGTTCTTATTGCGAGAGATCTTCATCAAACAAGCCCACGATGTGGACAGTGTTCATGGACCAGTCAGATCATGTTTCCTCATGCTGACCCCAAAATGAGTCCTTGAGATAATTATTCCACTATGAGCTGGACGCTGTACATTATCCACCCATTATTTCTGCTGACGGCTTACAATGTGAGGGGCATCTTCAATAAGTCGATTCAAATCGAAAAACACGTAGAGGATAAATTGGTGGGATAGGTATCCAATTTTCAATTATCCCTATATCCAGGTTTTAGCTATAGGCATATTATCCAGACCTAGGGTCAACTTCTGGATGCTAGAGGGAGACTCTGCTTCGTTAAGTTTATGGGAATTGGAAAGTCCTAAAAAAAAGATATTCGGCATCCATTTCACCTGAAAGAAGTCCAGCAGCTGCTACTCAATGCGGTGGCCAATGGGTGGGTGTCCTGATGCCCATAACTGCCCCCTCACATGGGATGATTCCCATAACGGAAGAAGCATCGTGGAATGGATGAACGAAAATTTTGAAGACCTGTGGATTGGGCGTCACGGTCCCGTCATGTGGCCAGCGAGGAGCCCTGGCCTAACGCTAACAGCTTTCTACGTTTGGGCAACTCTAAAATCCACGCTGTACAGGGTTGGTACAACTGACCAGTACAACCTCGTCCAAAGAATTCAAGAGTGATGCCAAAATTGAGTGTCAATATTTTTAAAAGAAAGGTGATTTCGACGGCAAAAATAAGCCAGAAGCTGGTTTTGTGATACGTCATTCGAAAGCTGACAGCTTGGAGATGTTTTTACAGTACAGGTGCGTCACCTGCGATTTCTTCTCACTAGTGAAAATCAAGAGAATAAATTAGCAAAAAATCTCACTTTGTGCAACGAAAAACTTTTGACGCCTAGAATGATGGGCGTGCCCAGGTGATTCCGAAACGAATCGCATTGCATCTTATGGTAAATTTTTTGCAGAATCCGAATCAGTCATTCAATTTCTAAACGCACCACATAGAACCTGAGAAAACGTAGTTTTCTCATGAAAACTGATTTTCTTAATAAAAAGTGTTCAAAAAATCATATCTCGGTAACGGCTGGAGATTTTAAAAAAGTGAAAGGGGAAATTTTTCATCTCTATCATGTACTTTCGCCGTGTGCAATATAGTCAACGCCACCGGTGAACACCCTGTATGCACTCAAAAACAAAAGTTTCATAAGAAAGAGTAAGTTTCTGGCGAAAAATAGTTACTGACTGTACCAGGCTTAGCTTACTTCAGTGCCAGACTAGGCTACTATAGCCCGGCCAAAGATTGAAGAACATCGAATCTCCACCTAAGTTCTCACTGAGAGCTTCCCCTTACCCCTTCCATTATACAGCCGTTTACCTCCTAAAGTTTTGAAACTTCTTATCACTCGGGGATCGCGGTTCACTGATCTTTCTGACTACAACTGGTAGATGTTTTGATTTGTTAAATTTTGTCAAGAATCCTTATTTTTCGTGCTCAAATACTAAAATGTTTCACTTTTCCTTCGGTCTTTCGGCGGAAGGGTTGATATTTAAACGTACCGTGGAATTCATTGTTTGTGCAATTCCTTCCGAAGCTATGAGGCTGAGTTGCCGAAGTGAGTAAGCCAACATGATAATTATTTTCCTATTTATTTTACAATCTACGCATCCTTATCCTTGGTATGATTCCTATTTTTGGTTTTAGTACCGGAAGAACGTCCTTTGTCGAGACAAACCTTCTCAAAACGCGTCTTTAACCAGGAAAACTACAACCCGATTGCTCGACAAATCTGTTGAAGCCTGCTTCGTTAAATTGAAATACGTTCCTGGTCCGAGCGACGGAAAATAGCCACAAATCTCTACTTTTACATAGTTGTCTGTTGTTTTTTTGGTGAAACTATCGGGATTTCACGGAATTCTCAAGTAAAAGTCTTATTAAGACCCCCACACACGGGTTGTCTTGTCTTTGACTCGAACTCGAAGCGTTTCAGTGTCGAACACGAATGCAATTTACAGAAGCCCCTTTCGAGTTAGCGTCGAAAACAAGACAAACTGTGTGTGGAGGGCCCTATATGTTTATTTGCCGTTCTAAAAAGTTATCTACTTGCCTGTGTGGTATCCATGTCTGACTGTTTTCTTTCTGAATACATGTTTGCATTTTTTACTTGACTGGATGTTTTGGTTGAAACTGACCAGACGCGGGCCAACAGTTTTGCTCATGGGGGGCAGCAAAATAAGTCCCTTTGCCACTTGGCAAACTTTAGCGTAGCCACAACCTAAAAACATTAATTTCGTCTTCAAGAAACAAGGGCCGGGTCTCCTACCTAACTCGATTTTTGCCAGGTAAGATAAGGTCGAGCGCCAAGAGCGGGGTTCATAATGGACAGTCTACTCGGAGAACAATACAGTGATTTCCCTTTTCACCCACTTAATCACTCCCACACACCGCCACCGATTATACTAAAAAGTAGGAACTTCACACCCCCACAATCCAGATCGTTAGACCGACAAACCAAACAATTTGGCTCACGGTCTGATTCAAAACTAATCATAGGCATGTGGCACTTTCAAAAACAAAAATCGCCATTTTTGACTCTCACAAACGCCAGATTTGCGGATTTTTGCTCTTCCAAATCTTTTGGTGGATTTGTCTCGTTAAATTTTAATTTCGTGAAATTTGCTTGTTCAAACTCCAAATTTCGTGGGTTTTGCTCTTTCAAAAACCTCTTTTACTGAATTTCACTTTTTCAGAATCTTTATTACATAAAATTTATTATAAATTTATTTATATGACAAAGACCAACGTCGAAATGCCAGAGCAGTTCATCCACCAAGGGAGGGGGGGGGGCGGTTTCATCATCACGAGTTCGAGTTCTGCTTTCGTTGATGTTTCGCAGAATTAGATGCCATGCTGGGAAAGCTATTCGACAATCACGCGCTTAAGGCTGCCGGAATTCGGCTTTTTGTTTCTTTCGAGGCAATGATAACTCGCGTTATTCATGACTATGACACTGCCTGCCGGCACGTTGGGTAGGAAGCACGTACTGAGCCATTTCGAGAAATTCTCAGCATTCATGGACGTGTGATAGCCCCCTGAAGTACTTGAGGATTTGAAAATCAGGAGACCGTCTCTAACGAAGCCTTGCTCCCCACCTCCATGAACAACAATAAGTCGATTGCCCTTGCCTGAAATATAAAATCACGAGAAACTATTTTCATGCTAAAGAAAAGAAGAATCATCAGCTCACCTATTTTATGAGTAGCCCCCAATTCGTCCTCCGACTGCCAACAGGATGTAACGTTGTGGGCCTCTTGTACGTACGTTTCATCCAGGAAGACAATATTCTTGTTGGCCCCCTACAAGAAGACCCTACGGGCTGCAATTTCTGGCCGCTCAATTAGAATTTTACGATTGGATTGACACTTCTTCCACTTAAACCCCAGGTGATGTAGGCGCTGCCGAATGTACTCCTTACCGCAGTCTACAACGCCTTGCTCTAGTAACTCCTTATGGAGAAGCCTAATTGACGGGCACTACTTTTTAACAGCATAAAACTGCGAACTTTAAAACGAATGGCACTGTCAGTAAAAGAATCGAACTCGACTCGCTTCTTATGTGGAATGTTCTTCCTCGTAGGTGTGGTGAAAAGTGACCGACTCGTACTCGAGCCCTCTGAGGTCGATCGTTCGGCTTCCTTCACGATGCGGAAAACAGAAGACCGGGAAACACCGGTTGCCTCAGCCACCAAACTGTTGATGTCGGGATAGGCTCTTCCTCTACCTTCTGCCGGGTAAAATACTGAAAAAACGATTTACCTTGCTTGGCTTCCTAAAGTTCATCTTTTCGGTCTTTCACTCATTTCTGAAATCAAATACAACATCTTGTCTCTCAAAGTATTAAAATCATTAATTATCTCATGTCTACTTACTTTAATCACGACAAAAAAACCGTTGAGGCAAAAAAAACACTCATATCACTGATAGAAATAATAGAAATATAGGAAAATATCGATTGCACGAAAAACTGGTGGGGGGTTAAGTACATACTAATCGGCGCTAGTAGCGCTACCGTCGATTTCTTTAGTCTTTGGCCGGGCATACTGGACTCAATGAGTGCCAGTGTCTGTGTTTCTTGACCAAATGGTAAGATCTGTGGCAGAATGGGGAACTTGCATGAATGCCCGATTTGGGAGAAAAGTATACCGGTGCATTGGCACATGGACAGAAGGGTATTAACGGTAGTTGCAGCCCGATTGGTGCGTTTGGTGATTTTTAAATAAATTTCGAAGTTCTTCAGAGGGGGATGGATGGTGCAAGGGGAAATGACGTCAATGGTCACTTGTGAAGCATTTGAGGGAACTCAGAAATTGTTGTTTACAAATAAAAAGAAAAATTGTCCCCCTGGAAATGCGTCTTACCCCCCTCTTCCACACACCGTCCATTTCATTGAATAACCTTTGATGTAATCAAATCCCCACTCAAAATTTTTAAAAATTCGCTTTAAAAAAATCCTTGATTGATTTCAATGTTGAATGTAAGCAATGGCATTGTGGAAGAGTGTTCTTCAAGAAACATCAATGCTTGAAAAGTGTGCACGTTCCCCATTGACGATTCGCTACTGAATCGTGTGTGAAGGATGGGGTAGTCGGTTTTCAATGACAAAATTACTTGGTTTTGACCACAAAACCTGTTTCTGGTTGTGGGAGGGGGTGGATCCACCGATTCCAATAGCAAGATGTAACTTTTAGTGACTGAACGTGTTCTGGGCCTAAATAACCAGTTTTTAAACCGAAAATGTTTACACCGGCTTCAAGTGCCGATTCTTTTGACGAATTTGGTGTGAGGCTGTGTCGGTCCCATGGTCAAATTGCATAATTTACAGTTATAAAGCGTGGGGAGTTCCTGGTGATTTTTTTTTCGACGGAAAATTCACGTTTTTTGATTCTTAGGTGCAATAATGATTTCCGGTCGAGTTGGGATCTCTAATGAAAATTGGCCCATTTCATGACGATTAACCAACTTGAGAGGTAAATATTGTCGGTTTCATTTTGGGTGATTACCAATTTTCATTGTGAATTCTCCACCAAGGATAGGTTTTGACAGATTTGCTGCTTCCCTTGTAAGAATTTTCGTATCTCTCAAAAAACTTACTAAGCCAGATTTCAAGATGGAAGGGTCATAATCATAACTTAAATATCACGCTAAATTTACAAAGATAGTTCTCGTTCCTTTCAGAAACATGGAAGTAAGAAAATGATGAGTTTTTTTTTTACAACGCGTGAAATGGTCCCCGTTTTTAGCTTTGTTTTGATTCTGACGTTTTAAAGTGCCCTTAGAATAGATTCACGATGTTTAAAATAGACGGAATACAACGCTTTTGTCTTTTTTTTTTGCGCTTGTCATTCGCGTTGTCAGAAAAATTGTATATGATTTTTCCTGACATAAACGTTATATACTGGTCAAAAATGACGAGTAAAACATTCGAAATAGATATTTGTTTCGATAACATAATCGTATCCCTTCACGCTTCGTGCGCCCCTAAGGCTCACCCCGCACTCTCACCTTCATTTCCGCTTTATTTTTATTAGTTTTAAACAGTTCAGTTGTGTTAAGTTTATTCGAAATGAAATAAAAGGAAACCGGGTAAGGATCCGTCTGCGTTTGGGGGTGGCTGGGAAGCGTGGGGAGGGGATCAGATTTTTTTTTTTTTTAGAGGGGGCGCGTTGTTTCTAAACTCGTCGGTACGAGAGAGGCCGGGTGTGTAAAAAGGAAGGATGCCCAGTTTCTGTGAGTTTAGCGGGCAAGTGTGTTGAAAGGAGAAAAAAGAAGAAAATTTTCCCCTCGGGGGGCGTTTTTTTTTTCGTGTCTCTGATTTTTTCTGAAAGGGCTGCTCTAAACCGGCGAGTCAAATTTTAATTTTTACACCGCGTACTGAGCAGGTTATTCATTTTCGGCGGGTTTTTGTAAGATTTTTCGGTGCGATTCCGCCAACATTCACAATGAAGTGGTCAGTATTTATTTACATATTTATTATTATTTTCATCGTCAATGTGTTATCGTACACATTCGCCCAAAAATAAAGGCGTTCTCTTTCTATTTCACCCCCCGCCAGTTTTTTTTTTTTTTTTTCAAAATGGGCAGCGCGTTGTGGTGATGTAAATTGCGAGCTGCGGGGTCCCCCCCAGCAGCTCAATTTTCAACGTCAAGCTTTAACGATGTTTATCGCCTTCTCCCCTTCCCCGTCGATATGGCCCACATGGGAGCATAAATTTTGTTTTTCTTGATATGGCGGCGGGGGTTGGAAGTGTTTTTGTGTGTAATGGAGCCAAAAATGTAAGATGAAGGTTGTGAACATTGTGCCTCGCTCGTTCTGTGAGAATTTGTTAGGTTTGAGCTCTTATGCCTCTATAGGATCTGTGAATATTTCATCAATCTTTGTCTTGTTGAGGGGGCTCAACGCACCGCCCCCCCCCCCATCTGTCCCATCACAGTAGTTTTTCTATTTCTAGCTCACTTTGAAATCACCTGAGTTTGCTCGAAGAGACATCTTTTTCCTTTATATTTATTCAGTTGGGCCGTAATAATGATCTTTTTTTTCAGCCCCATTTCCTCCATTTTATTAATTTTTCCTTTCTGTCCCTGAATTTTTAAACTGGGAGAGTGTTCCCCCATTATCGTCCAAACACCTTTTTCTCTCTATTTTCTTTCTCCTTCTCTCCTATTAATATTGTCTAAAAAAGAAGGTAAAAAAACCAGACGAAGAACCACCTATTTATATCGTCCTCAGCTTCATTTTTATCACTTTTTTCTCTTCTTCATCTTCTACCCCTTTCCCAACACTCGAGTGCGCCTATTTGGACCCAGTTCGCGAGATATCGTTTTGTCTTGACAAGATCCACCTTTTAGAGCGTATATGCATGTACCCCCCCTTTTTTTCCCTTCAACTCGGCAAAGCACCGCAGTAGTGAAGTTCGTCGATCTCTTTTTAATTACAATTTTTGTTATCGCCAAGTTAACTTAAGTGCACATTTTCCAGGAAAATAAAAAGTCTTATTTTGACTAGGCGGAAGGTTTTTAAAAACAAAACGCAAAGCGTTAAGTGCTACCATGGTGAAGGGATATTGGCACAGTCGATAAAAGTTGAGTGATTTTTCTTTCAGACGCTAAAAGAAGGAAACAAGGAAGTCCGTTGACCTATTCATTGACCCTCTGAATAAAAGGCGAAAAGTGAAATTTAAACACGTTGCTTCACATATAATGGGAAACCCATGCTGAGCACAATTCTAATGGGTTTTAAGAAGTCGTGTTTGTGAGAAAAGTACCCCTAACCTACTGCCCATTGTGTCACTGTGTCGTAGGCTCGTAGGGCTCCAGGATCTGAAATTGCGATTGAGCAACCGATTCTGGTCGAATGACCTCAGTAACTGACAACTTACCGCAAAAAAAAAAAAAAAAAATCAATTTTCTTAGGAAACTCATTCTGCCAAGAGTCAATTGTGCCTTTATAAAGAATTAGCGCTTGCTAATCGCGCTTATAAGTCATATATCGCCTTGAAACAAGGCGATTTTTGTCCCAGAACATCTAAATTTGCTTTGTGATCACGATCTATGGCGTTTGGTATTTGAATTAAAGTTTTTACTGGTACAGTTTTGGTGTTTCATTTGTGTCATTCAGCATGCTGAACTGATATTTCTCAATACAATACTGGGAGTGCACAATTCTAAGTTTTAACTCTCGATTTTAGTCAAAATAAGCCATAGCGCACCTACTATAGAAAATAATCGGGGACACCGTTTTTTCAGACGTCACAATAACCCTACGTTTCAAAGTAATGAATTATCAATGTCAAATCAATCGCTTTTTCTTTCAGCCTCGAGTTAGCGCTTACGTCAAATGTGGGTTTTCTCATTGGTATGGAGCCGGAGACTGGCCCAAAAACGACGCATAAGCGTGAGTTGCCTGTTATAGACGCCTGAGGACACCCAGAAACGGAGGATTAGCGTATTTTCTCTTATTTAGCCGTGAATTTGCCGCCAGAACTCGCGAATCAGTACTTTTCTCAATTTCAGCTGTGAAGTAGCCCTCGGAATAGCAATTTTTGTCCCAATTTTAGCTGCGTTTTTTAAAATTTAGGCCGTAAATTAGATATTTTTGTCAAAAAAGCCGCCAATTAGTGGGATTTCCCCCAATTTTGGCCACGAATTGACGTTTTTTTCAATTTTAGTCGCAATTGAAGTTTTTATAAGAACATTATAGCTGCGAATCAGCGTTTTTCTTTATTTAAGCCTTGATTTAACGCTTTTCTAAAAAGGTTCGCCAAATTTTAAAATGGGGCGGAATCATAAACATCGGGGTTCCTCGGCTCTGCGAATTCGAAAATGCCAAAAATCCGAAAATGTTCCAGCTCCTTCCTGGCACAATGGTTTCTAGCACTCTAGTGAATGGCCTTCTTCTACTTTCCTCATGGTGCGGTATTGAGCCTCAAGGCCTATAAAGTTCCTATAAGGTCGTAGCTCGTGATGGGGTCCCGGAATCATTGGGTTGAAGCATCAAGTTGCTTACCTCATTGCAATTTTATGATATGTTTTGGCGGCTTATCCGTCCCTCCACTGTTCCACCTTGGTGCCCTGTTGATTTAACCAACGATATATAAACCTGGATTGCTCACAGCAGATTGGTGGGGCGTGGATGGGGCAGGTTGTCCCCTGGTAAACAATCACCCTGTCCCTCTCCTTGTGTAGTTATAGCAACACGGTACTTATTTTGAAACTCCACCCCTGTCATTCACTTGGGAACTTAACTGATGGCTATTCTTTTTCAGCAGTGATGAGCAATCCAGTTCTTTTACGTATCGTTTTAACGTGGATAACGTTTTGCTCGAGGAGCATATTTGTATTTGTAACTGAATTCGGTTGCATTTATTTGTTAAGAGGTTAGTTTTGATTATGATCTTGAACTTTTAGAGTTCACCGTCGACTGCTAAGTTATTGAATTTACACTAATACCTTGTAATATTACACATAAATATCCTTTAGGGTGTTTATTTTTGGAATAGTTTATTAATTCGTCGAATCAGTTCGCAATTTTGACGAGGTTAAGGGGTGGGGTACTTGACTTCTAGTATTTGTTTGTTCAAGCATATTTGTTTTCTCATCAGATCCCTCCTCCTTCCACCGGTTCATTAAATTCCTGTTAAAAACAAACAACGCTTTACAGTCTCTGGGAAACATTAATGAATATTCCTTACAGCTTTAATTCTTGGACCTTTAACTGCGAAACAAGGCAGGAAAAATAAAGACCAATAAAGCATTGTACTGA
The DNA here is from genome assembly GCA_038030265.1 of Corythucha ciliata. Classification (NCBI taxonomy): domain Eukaryota; kingdom Metazoa; phylum Arthropoda; class Insecta; order Hemiptera; family Tingidae; genus Corythucha; species Corythucha ciliata. The sequence continues at coordinate 40,224,135 of CM075943.1, read as the reverse complement.
GAAAACCTATACTAACACATGGTCTGTAGTGTGTTGCCAAGTAGGTACCCTTTTTTCGATCCCACAAAAAAAAATAGTCTCTCGCTCTAGTTACCTGTCTGCACCTCTGTTTTCTTTTTTTCTTCAAACAAATCAAAGCGACTCTGTGGTTTAATTGCTATACGACCGTCGACCAGAAATAACGAAAAATTAAAAATCCCGGTCAATGTGTCGAGGTTGCGTTCATAAAATAAATTGAATTTATGCCTTTTCAGATGCATTTTTACTTGCTCTTGGCCTCCATACTCTGCTTAGAAGATTTTTTAAAATATCTATTTATTTCATTTTTTAAAAGCCGTACTCAAAACATGTTTTCGGGATGATTGCATAACTTATGAAGATTGACTATAAAGAAGTCCAGAAGTTCTTGCACTTGAAAAAAAACAACACTGGAAATAATACTGGGGCGGCTGCCAAAACAACGAACCATATGAATGCAGGAAGAGAATTTTCTTGGAAACGCTTTTCTACTGCATCGGAAAGACTATACCTGCTATAAATTTACTAGTTGGAACAAACAAATAATTGCCAACACTGTTAGGCATAAAAATGAGAAAAGAGACGCCGGTAACTATTTTAGGATGAGTTGTGGTAGACGACTTAAGTGGGTAGGGAGGGGTTGGTTGGTTGGGAAGGTGATGCGAGAGTGTTTTACGCGGGCGTAAATTAATTTGCACGCGGCATTTGGGTGTTGTGAGTTGATTGAAGCGCGAATTTTTATTTATCGCTATAGGGTCTGCGTGTTCTCTCTGTGTTTTCATCTTTCACTTCCCTATGGCACTCGGTTGTATTTTGGGGTTGAAATGATGACTAATTAAGTCTGCCTTTCTTTCAAAAATGCCGTAATTTACTCAGTCATAAACCTTGCCCTTGATAGCTTTATGTTGTCGGATAGGGAAGTGTTCCTTCTTTTTTGGGTAGTTTCTTCGCGTTGTCCTGGCCTGGATCCAATATTCGAAAAGTACATTTTAACTCTGCCCTCCCTTTTCACCATCGTGTCACGAATTGTGCATAGGCTTTGAAATTCATTTTTTCTCGACCCTATCGCGGAATATTGAGCTCTAAATAGCCGGAGAAAAAAGCGATTGTTTGGGATTGTTGTTGCAGAAGACGCACAAAAGTCCCATAATCTCACTTGATTGAATTGACCACTCAATGCTACAGTGAACCGAAAATACTTCGCAGTTTAGCGTGCTTTACGTGAGAGAAGCACTGAGAGGAATATAGACCGTCTATTTTTCGGGAAAGTTTAACGAAAAATAAATTAGGTTCTCCTCATTCGTTTAATGCTTCACCTTTTAAGAAAGACTTTTCAAATGGAATTTTTAGGCTAACAACAATAGGCTGTTCTTTCAGGTTTTTTAAGCTGTCTAAACCAAATAGAAAATAGCCAGGTCGTTCACACATAGAATATTTAGAGACTGACCGGGCGGGGGAGGGGGTATGAACCACCATAAAAATAATGGTTTATTAAATTTCTCTTCACCTCATCCACGATTGTATAGGCTTCAAGAACAGTTGGCGTGGATCTGACTGATCTGACCTAGAAATTTGCGGTTTAGGATAATTCTTTTGAACGTGATAGCATTTGTGAAACGCTCTTTCCTTCGAAAATAGATTTTTAATTATTTTCCCTGACCTTCATTTCTCTTGTTATTCAATTTAATAATGGATTGGTTAAAGGTATACCGGAGTCCTTGATAGAGTGGTGAACTCTTAAAGCAATTAACTCTGCTGAAAGTGGTGGGGAGGGGGAAAAAACCAGAGATGAGATCGTCTTGTTGAGTGAGGTCGAAGGGCTTATTTAATTTTCTCTTATCATTCTCAATTCTTTAGTTTGACCTATATGTTTTAGCCCAAGGTCTTTCATCTTCTCGCTCTTGATGTGATGTGTAAGCAGCAAAAGTCTTCGAGGACCTAGCTGGGCTGGGCCACCTGGGCTTGAGGTGGCCTCCAGGGGTTCCACAGTGTACACATCGCGAGAAAAGAAAGAAAAAAAAACTGGCTGTAAACCTCCAAAGATAATGAAGTATTCTGAGAGCAATCGTGCTCACAAAAGGGGAAAAAAAATGCAAACTTGCAATTTCCCGGATAGGTATAGTATATCCGAAAACTTGTAAATTCACTCATATTTATAGCTCCAAATTGAGTAATTTCGAGGCTATTCACCTATAGCCTAGGGCGGTCTCTTGGCAAGCTGGATTGAGATACGCGGCAAATAACAAAAGGTCCTGAAACTTGCAATGTCGCTTGAATCAAGTCCCGAAACTGTAAATTTCGCGGATATTGAGCCAGGAAACTTGTAATTTCGATCAATTTGGGACCCAACTTGCAAACTCACAAATATGTTGCTCTAAATGTTGCAATTATACGGCATATTCGTTAAACTGCGTGAGCAGTTGGAGCCGGATTGCTCAGGGTCCACGCCCATTGATAAAAAGGCCTAATAGTACAGGAAATAAAGCCAAAATAGCGGCAAAATTCGGCCCAATTTCGAATGTGGCTTAAAAATGCCTTTTGTTGTTACTTTGAGGATTCAAAGAGTCCGCAACGGTACGGGGTGGCGAACCTATTTTTAAGGGTGGGTAGACGTTGGCCATCTCACCACTATAAGGGATGAAAAAAAATTGCCCAACCGAGGTGACTAATCTTATGCACTTGTGTGTGCTGAGTCGATAAAAACCAGCCCCAAATCCGTGGGCTGATTACTTCTCGAGTTACGGCGTAATTTGTACGAAAAAACGTTGTTTTTGGCATGATTAGTTTATTAAAATCTTCATACCCTACATGTAGTGATGAAGTAGTTCCATATGTCGTTTCTGAAGTTGTTTTGGCGGTGAATCAAATGCGAGGTAGCTCGATTCTCTGAGATCAATATTAGTTGAGTATTGAACGAAAATACCCGAAAAAACACGATTTTTCCCATGCTGAAATGTGCCCTAAAAAAATTGTATCACGATTTAGGCAGGACTGACCATCACACGTAGTTTTTTTTAGCTGAATTGAATGCGCTGTAGTCGAGATCGCTAGTACCAATTCTTTTTGAGTTACGGACAAACATCTCCAGCATTTTTAAAGGATTTGTTCTTACATTTGTTGGCGTATCTCAGAAAGTATTGACCCCAGCGATCTCTGCAAACGCTCATTCGATTCAGAACAAAAAACTACGTAAGATCAGAGAACATGATTAGTCCTGCCCAAAATGACACACATTTTCATGGCACATCAAAGTATCGGGGAAAAACTCGTTTTTTCAGGTATTTTCGTTAGTAACTCAAAGAATATTGACCGCAGAGAAACGAGCCACATGCATTCGATTCGGCGCCAAAAACTGTCAGAAATCACATCTACGTGAACTGCATTACTAAACGTTGGACGTGAGGATTTTTTAGGAATATTCAAATCAAAAACTAAGTTAATTGGTAAAATTTACGTCGTAAATCAAAAACTAGTCGTCGCACGAACTTGTGGTTGATTTTTATCGACTCGGCGCACAAGACTACATAGGATTAGACAAATTGCTTCACCCCTTTTAGCGATGACTTGGCCAACGTTCACCCTACGTTGGAAGGATGTTTGCCACCCTACATTTGAAGCCACATTTGAAGCTGGGCCGAATTTTGCCGCTATTCTGTCTTTTTTAGCTTCATTTCCTGTAAACCACAATGTAAACACAGAAACCTGATATTTCGCGAAAATAAAGACCAGAAACCTGATATTCCGCGTTAGTAAAGACGTGAAGCTTACAATTTCACGAATATTCAGCCTGGAAACTCCCAATTTTGCTATTTGTTAGACACCCGCAGATTTCACGGTCACGAAAACTATATTTCAAGTCACTAGGGGGCCCAAAGTCACTTAAATAAAGACTTCAAACTTGCAATTTTTGGAAGATAAGAACCATAAACTAGATATTTTGCGAGAATAAAGACCAGAAACGAGCAATTTAGCCGATTTTCAGCTGATTATTTTCATGGCAATACCCGCCAGGATTAACCCTGGTTCTGGTGTCACCAAAAAATGGTCCTGAAACTTATAATTTTGACAGAATAAATACCGGAAACTTGTTATTTCGTGAATTTTTAACCAGGGGAGTTTCAATTTCGTGTATATTTAGCTCCTAAAAGTTGCGATTTTGCGGCTATTCGTCCGACTTTGGGCGCTGTCGTGACCAGCTAGTCCTGTTTCCACTGTTACTATACATATATATAAAAAAAGAAACGATCATTACCATTTTCGGGGAATAAAGACCACAATCTCGCAAATTGTAGAGTACTCAATCCCGAAACTTGCAATTTCACTGATATTTGGCTCCGAATAATGAAATTCGTGGCTAGCCATCAAGCTTTGTGGCTCTCAGGACCGCCTGCGCGCAGGACTTCTCGGGTACTATTTAAAAAAAGAAGGGCCTCTGGGGTCTTTTCGACGGTTCTAATTGCCGAAATTTAGACCCGGAACTTGCAATTTCGCAGATTTTCATCTCCGAATGTAGAAATTTCGCTGAGACTTGTCTTCAATGTTGCAATTCATGTGGCCTTTTGGTAATGCAGTTATGTGTTTCTTGAATGAAAAATTGCTAAGTCGAGGGATGTTCAGAAAGTAAGGTCACAAAACAAGTGCGAAAAATCAGGAAGTAAAATATATTTATGAAACTTACGTAGGTATATAACTGATTTCCCACATAGCCACCATCCAGTTCTTTACACTTATTGAGCCGTGAGATCGATTTTTCAAGGCCTTGTTGAACTCCTCTCCCGCCATCATCCTGGCCCATTCGCAGACTGCGTCTTTCACCTCACCATCGGATGAAAATCGTTTTCACTGAGATTTTCCTTTAGAAGAGTGAAAAGGTAGAAATCTGATGGTGCCAAGCCCAGACTGTGGTTTGGATGGTTCAAAACATCCCAACCGAAAGGATTCAAAAGGTCTCTCATTGGGCTGCCCACAAAACTGTTGCCCTTTTGAATTCTTTCGGTTGGGATGTTTTGGACCACCCACCCCACAGTCCACCACCATCAGATTTCATTATTTTCATTTTTCACACTTCTAAAGGAGCTCATCACTATCACTAGCACCATTAGCACTAGGACTAGCGAATAAATGCTGTGGCATGAGAGTGGAGGAGTCTACAGTCTATGAACTGCTTGGACAGCAGGAGCAGGCGATCAAAGTTGGGCGGTAGAGTTTCCCTTTCTCGCCAAGCTGATAATGAGTGTTCTTTCTCTTTTTCTTTACCTCTCCTTCTTCAATACCCTTTTGCTTTTGCGCTACATACTTATGTTTTATGTCACGTGGATTCGTGTGTGGTTGGACTCTTCTATCGCCTAACGCCTAATCGAGCACGGCCGCATGAAGCATGCTCATCGCCCCCGGCCGCCTGAGGCACACTCACTACCCCCCTACTGCCCAAAAAAAGTTCACCAGCAGCAGCCTTTCACTGAGAACCACTGCTCTAGGTGCAACCCCCTAATCTATCGAAATAGTTGGTATATCCTGCACGTGCAGGGCCGTTGATCTCCCTCGCGAGGACCAGTCAGTTTATTTTTCGTTTGGGGTTAAAAAAAATAAAATTAAATAGGTGTAGAAGAAAATTGTTTGTAGATGTTCAGCAGCTAAAGTGAACGATGAATGTATCGCTTGATTTATTTTCAAAGCAGTGGGCGGCTACCCGCTGAGACGCTCTACGATATAGTGTTTTGATGGGAATCATCGCCTAGCTCTCCTACGGTTCTGATGCGCTAAAATAACAGGGAAACTGAAAATGAGACGAACCAAGTTGATAATGGGTTGCGGACGGAGTGAGGCTGCTAGAAGCTCTTAATTTTTCATGTATTCGGTTCTTCTTTTCTATGGTTAAGAGGAGGGGTGCATTGAAAAAAAAAAAAAAAATCGTTCCCCGACCTGACAGCTTATGATTTGTTTGAGGTAAATCCTTTCCCTTCAACTCTATTTTTAGATTCCCATTATGTTGGTCCATTGATCTTTCCACTTTATAATTAACGTCGTCACATTTTCATCAAAAATTACGGCAGAAAAAAGTGTTCTTTTTTTGTTCTTTCTTTCCCTTCTCGTTTATTGATTTGTATAGGAATCCAACAACCCCTTTCTTTTGTTTCGCCGTCGTCCTCTTCCCCTCTCTCCTTTAGCGTGATAATTACGGAACTAAACAAAACATCGAAGATAGGTTTTCTTCACAGTTTTTGAATTGGAGTCTCCCCTTCTCACCACCACAAGTCATTCGCAAGTGACTTGCAATATTAAATCGAGTACCACTCGGTGCAAGTGAGCCTATTATGTTGGCTCTCCATTCTGTCCTCACCCTCCCATCGTCTTTCGAAATGTTTCAGAGTGTTTCTTCTTCGATTTTTCCGACGAAAGTTTTCCTCTTAATCCCCTCCCATTTGTTTTGAACTTTTTCTCAATAGGCAATTTCTCCGTGTTGCCCATGGGGGTGGAATGGAGTGTGATTTATTGTTTCCGTCGCCGGCAAAGGGAAGGTAACTTTCGGTTAGGATCTGTATTTAATACATTGATCCGCGCAGCTTCGAAAGTAATTTTCGAAATTATTATTTTTTTTTTATAAATCCTCAATGCAATGAAGGCATATTTTTTTTCATTTAATCGGAGTTCTATGGTAAATGTACTGTCGAGATAAAGAACTAGTTGAACCGTCTCATTTGCTTGTAAGAAAACATGTTGGAGCTCCGGCATACGGTCATTCCGTCTTTATACACATTTTCTCCTTAAGCACCCTGCCACCCCTTGAAGTTGTGCTCCCTCCCCCGCACCACTCCGCGTCATCAAGCCGCCTCATATTACTAGCCAAGTTCATAGGAGTCTACTCAGCCGCCCCTCTGTCTCACCCACTCGTATACTCGTTGCGTTCGAGTTGTGCGAGTGAGGGGGCGGCACCTCAGTGTCAGAGTGCTCCCACAGCTGTATTACACCGGGAAAGGGGTGGCGTTTTTGAAGGGTGGAAAACTTCCTTTCAACCCCTCCGATTACCCTCTTTTCCATTGCCATTCATGTTGTGTGCGGTGTGACTCTCTGGAAACTCAGTGCTTTGTGAAACAATAAAATCGTTTTTTTTTTTGTTTCGTTCCGAAAAAAATGCTGTCACCGTGAGCTTACGACTCCATTACAAATACTTTATTGTTGCGCGGTCATGGGCTCGTACAGTACGCATTTTCTGGCGGCATCGAAAATGCGGTTTGGCGTTTCCATTCGGATGGGTTCTTCGGTGACCGCGCCCAAACATTTCACATTAATATCATATTTAAAATTTCCAATCGGTTGTTGAGGGTTTCAGAGGTAATCAACAACACTTGGTGGTGTGCAATTTTCATCGGATGAGATATAGTTTGATATACGGGAGTATGCTATGAATAAGGTGCGTTCCCCGTGGTTGAAAAACTTATTTTGTATGATAACCGTTTGCATGTAATTATGCAGAGGAGTAACGGGTGAATTCAAGCAAAAATTATAACATTCCGGATTTTACAACCAACTACTCCTTTTCTGAAAGTTAGTAATTGATTTTTCCTCAACTTCATTTTCATGTTCGTCCGCACATGAAAGTATTACTTATCAAGCACTGCATGAGGTCATACGATACTTACCAAAACTTTGTGATCATTGTTTCCCAGTTAATTGGTTCATTATTACTGTGTTTTATTTGTCACTGACCTATCCCGGAGTAATACCGTGCGTGCGGAGGTTTATGGACCGAAAATAAGGAAAACCTTCTCTTCCCCCCTCCTTAAACTTGCCTATCATTTACCCTCATCCTCCCACCCCTTTTTCTGTGATCAGCTGTGACTGTCACAGACGCGAGAGGAAAAAGTCGATGCCCCGATGTATGTATATATATGTATGTATTTCTAACGCGCGGATGACCGGATCTGACCTAATTGGCACATGTCACTCACTCTCTCTCTCTGTCCAACGCGTGCACCAGATTTTGTCTCTTTTCTTCACTCTTCGTTTGTTCCACAGGGTTATTTGTCATCGAAATGACTATTTGGAGTTTTTGGAAATTCTGCTTTGTTTCCGAAATATCACACATTTTACGATTTTTTCATGAACTTCTTTTTGTCCCACTCAAATGCTTGCCATATGCTCATAAAATGGTACTATGTAGCCTAAAACTAATCAGCTCATTGGAAAGAACACAAAATTTTCTTTAAAATGTGACCACTGTCGGGTGAATATTACCTTCGCACCATACGTGAGAGCGGCCGATTTTCGAAAGAAACTGGTGACTCACATTTCCATACATTTTTCCGACGCGATTTCCACCTCTTCGCCATAGGGAAGAAAACATTTGAAATCATATGTCCTTTTCAATGAGCTGATTAGTTTTAGGCTACATAGTACCATTTTATGAGTTTATGGCAAGTATTTAAGTGGGACAAAAGGGAGTTCATGAAAAAATCATAAAATGTGAGATATTTCGGAAACAAAGCGGAATTTTCAAAAACTCCAAATAGTCATTTCGATGACAAATGATTTGCCCCATAACTGGTTTTCTTCTGTCCTGCTAATTCATGATCACCCTGTATATGTATATAATACTTCGTAGGAGCGCACCTGTCACTAGTCGTTTATTAACAGTTTTTGATTTTTTTTTTTAGTGCGGTGAAGGACGGCCCCAATTATAGATAATCGAAAATCTTCGTTTTTGAGTGTTTGCTGAAATACGAAATTTAAAGTTTTCATATTCCCTTCTCCTTACATCAGTGTTCTCCGCAATTCGAAGTTTTTATACAGGGTGTACAGAAATTCACTGCACAGCCGAAAACCAGTGATAGGGCATCTGATTTGTGATCAAAATTAAGGCCGATTCAGACTATTCGGACGTGACGCGGGAGCAAGCTGTCCCAAGTGTGATAAAAAATTCTAGAAAAAGCTTTCATTTATTTGTTTATGTTCACGTTGCTCTGGCAAGCATCATCCCACGTGTTCCCACGTCACGTCCGGGCAATGTGAACGTAAACAAACAAAATCCTTTTCTGGAACTTTGTATCACACGTGGGAATACGTGTTCCCACGTCACGTCCGAATAGCCTGAATTGTCCTTTACTATTTGCACTTTTCCAAAATTCCGCATGGTTTCCGAAATATTTGACATTTCGTGATTTTTTTGCGGCCTCAGTTTTTTTTTTTTTTTGTCATTAAATGCCAGATGCTCGCCAGTGGATTAATTGAATACTAATAGCATTTTCCATTCAACACACCACGCAAGTGTAGTGCATCGTCCTCTCCATAAACATATGTTTCAATTCAAATAGGACGGGTGAAAAAACTTACATTCCACAAGTGTATTGCAATGAATGGAAAACGCTATAAAAGTAACTACCTAGCTCTTCTGTAAGAGCACAAAATTTCCTTCAAAATGACGTAATATTCGTTCCAAACAATAGCCTATGACAGGCGTAGGAGCTGAAGATTTCGTCAGGGTAAAGACATCGTCTGCACTCACTTTTGCTTCTTATTTTTTAACGCCAAAACCGGTTTTCACCCTAACTTGGGCATCCTCAGTGGCTGTAGATTTCGAAGGGAATCCAGTTTTTACTGTTTTCGCTACATTTTCGAACGCAATTTTCCCAATTTTCTTAAATAGAAAAGTATTTTTGTAATTACAGGGGAAACTGCTCCATTTTGTGAGCTTTCGAATGATGTGCACCATTTTATGGTTTCTACCTTTTCTGTCCGGCGAACAAGCGATCTTACTGTTTTTAACCATGAACACCATGTGGAATTTCGGAAAAGTGCAAATAGTAATTTTGATCACAAATCAGGTGCCTTATCACCGGTTTTCGGCTGTGCAGTGAATTTCTGTACACCCTGTATATGTATTTTTTAATAACTTCCATGTTTGGCTAAGGCAACTATACAGGGTGTTTCAGTTTTAATGTGCAATACTTGCACATGTTGTACTCACCACGACGCACCAAAAACGTCATTTTGACGCATGTCCGGAAATGCTTCGTTTTGGAGATAATTGCCTTTTTTCTCTTTTTAAGCTTAATGAAACTTTTTTGCACAAATGCCGTGCTACAACAGCTAACCTATGTAGCTCTGACCAAAATTGACGATAGTTTTGAAAAGATGACAAGACTTCCTTGAAGATTTTGTCGTGGAAGTTGTACTAAGTTGTAGTGGCGTGGCGTTTATTGCCAAGTAAACTTTAAGAACCCCGTTCTGAAGCTCTGGACCTGAGGATGTTTTCTTGAACTTCGCATGTCTTTGTGACCAAATACCAGCTAATTAACCATGGTAGGAAATTGTCAATGATTTTGGAATTCGTGTTTTCTTACGACACGCCATTACAGCTTAGTGCAACTTCCACGACGAAATCTTGAAGGAAATTTTGTGATCTTTTCAAACCTGTCGTCAATTTTGATCCGAGCCACATATGTTATTTGTTGGCACGGCATTTGTGCAAAAAATGGCAATAAGCTTAAAAAGAGAAAAAAACGCGAATATCTCCAAAACGAAGCATTTCCGGACACGTGTCTTGGTCTTTGTCTTGCAGTGATATCATGATCTTTGTCTTTTGGTCTTTCGAAGAAAACTAAAGTCCGTCTTTCTATTTCTTAATCTTGTCGATTTCTCAATTCTCAGTTCAGTTCATTTTCCATTTCTATCGGAATTTTTCTTCTGCCGAGACCAATTGTGTCTCGGTCTATCACTTAACGCATCGAGAAATGAAGAAATATTCATTACCTGTTTCATTCAGGTCTTTATAGGGTAAATAATTGACTTCAAGGCATGTCCAGTAGGGTTACGGACATGTGGTGGGGTATAGTTTCTGTTGGCGAAAGACGAGTTTCTTTGGTGCGAATTATGCTGTTTTATTTATTTCGATTAAAATGAAATGGTTACGTTTACACCATTGAATCACTATTTTCGCTCGGGAACAACGAGGATTATTGCCCCAGTGATGAGCATTAAGTGGGATAGGTGAGGGGGGAACACCAAACCCGCGAGTGCGTACTTCAGTACGGCTTCTTTCGTTGACTGCGAAAACAAGGTAGCGCCACCTGTTCTGTCCTCGTCCCCCACTCCCTTCTTAAGGGGGAGTTATACTTGTGTCTCCTCGACCCAGTGGCGTACCCAGAGGGGGGGGGCGATAGGTGGATCGCCCCCTCCGGGAGGCCGTTTTTAGCCATGTTTTTGCGAAATCGCTGCAATACAAAGGGCATTCATTACAACACCCGTCCCCCGCCGGTTCTTTACACGCCGCGGACTGCCGGAATCGCCCCCTCCGGAAGGATTTTTAGTTACGCCCCTGCCTCGACCCCCCTCCATCATACCTCGCCTACTCGGCGTTACGTGAATTATCGCCGTATTTCTGCACCAATCCTGGATTTCAAGGTCTCATTTAAATCTCAAAAAAATTCCGCACGCACGTACGATCTTCTTTTTTCATATTTCACCCATAAAATAACTGTAAAACCACATAAACTTTTACCTTGAAAAGTCACGCTCTTTCGACGACTTATTTAGGAAAACAGGTCGAACGGGCGTGCGGATTTTCCTGGAGATTTAAATGAGACCTTGAAATCCAGGATTGGTGCAGAAATACGGCGATAATTTACGTAACGCTGAGTAGGCGAGTGTATGATTGCAGGGGGGTCGAGAAAACACATGTACAACTCCCCCTTAACTCTCTTGTCAATATTTTATACTCCTTGGCTCGAGATGAGCGAAGTCGATGTTTTGAATTCTCTGCATTTGCTCCCCCCCCCCTCTCGCCAGCTTTTCCTGGTATTAATATTTGACGTGATTGAATATTGAACATTGTCATTTTTATAATATATGTAGTTCTCAGAAACTAGTTTGTCAAGATAAATAACAGATTAATTACTCAAAAGGCGTCCTCTAATTTTAAACTACTTTTTGTTTTATTTCGATGTTCGAAAAACTGTATGTTGCCAAATGTAATTCAACCTTGAGTTATTTGATCTCATGCCATTTAGTGTTCTGTTCGGTAGGATCTACTGTTTTAATTAACGCTGAGAATATTTTTTTTCTCGATTTATTGCACTTCTGTGAGTGGCTCTTTTAAATGAATTTCAAAAAGAGAATGTTTCGTGAACGGTGAAGTAATGTTGATATTGAGATAAAGTGGTGAGGTTTTTCCGGTTATTTTTCATCGTTTTTTTAGCGTCAAAAATGTGTTTGTGGCGTTGGGCGAAGCGAATTCTCCTCAAATTCGCTTTCAACTGTTACGGCAATCTTGTAATCGATTTATTCGTGTACTTTTTGTGCAGGAATTATAATGACGTTGACGTATCGGACGAGTACGGATACATTTTAGATGAGTCGACGGACCAAAATAACAACATTACAATGACGAGCGAGGATCTTCTCCAGCCCGGCCATGTTGTTAAAGAACGATGGAAAGTTGTGAGTTTTTGATCCTGATGTGTTTTTTTTGTTGTTTTTTTCTGTGAAATAATTTGAAGTGGTGGTTGGGGGGGTAAAAGGTGAAAAAAATTGGCGGCGGAGGCTTTGGAGAGATCTACGAAGGACTCGACTTGGTGACAAAAGAACATGTAGCTTTAAAAGTCGAATCGGCTCGTCAACCGAAACAGGTGCTCAAAATGGAGGTGGCGGTTCTCAAAAAGCTTCAAGGTATTTTACAAAAATTCAATTTAAGATTGAAGAAGGACTTTGATTGACTTGTTCTTGCTCTCAGGGAGGGAGCATGTGTGTCGTTTCATCGGCTGCGGTAGAAATGACCGTTTTAACTACGTCGTGATGCAGCTGCAGGGTAAAAATCTGGCGGAACTTCGACGAGCTCAACCTCGCGGTGCCTTTTCACTTTCAACCACTCTGAGACTGGGCCTTCAGATACTCAAATCAATAGATTCAATTCATGAAGTTGGCTTTCTTCATAGGGATATCAAACCTGTGAGTTCGACTTTGTTTTCTTGATTTGTTTCTCTTTTTCTTAATAATAATAATAATAATAATAATAATAATAATACCCTCTCCATCCCATTACAGTCAAATTTCTCTATTGGGAGGCTTCCGAGTAACTGTCGAAAGGTGTACATGTTGGACTTTGGGCTAGCGCGACAGTACACGACAGCTACTGGTGAGGTGCGAGCGCCAAGGACAGCCGCAGGGTTTAGAGGAACCGTCCGTTACGCGTCAATAAATGCTCATAAGAACAAGGTTTGATGGATCTTCATCAAAATATAACCATTTTTTCCTGACGGACTTTTTTTTTTTTAAAGGAAATGGGTCGTCACGACGACTTGTGGTCTTTGTTTTACATGCTAGCTGAATTCGTTAACGGCCAGCTCCCCTGGCGTAAAATGAAAGATAAAGAGCAAGTGGGTTTGATGAAAGAAAAATACGACCACCGCCTGCTACTTAAACACCTTCCGTCTGATCTCCGGTTTTTTCTCGATCACATTCAAGTAAGACAATGATCCCCTCCACCAACCCCATCAATAAATCCTCCACTCGCCCCCTTTCTCTTCAGAGTTTAGAGTACAACGACAAGCCTGACTACGCCATGCTCATGGGACTGTTTGAGCGATGCATGAAAAGGCGGGGCGTTAAAGAGACTGATCCGTACGACTGGGAGAAACCGCTTCAAGCTCCGCCTGTGTCGGCCACTCTGTCCAATAATACGGTGCCATCTCCGGCGGCTCTTGCACCCAATATCACCAACGCGACTGATAATCACACGACGCACTTGGACAACGACCAGGAGAATATTGAACCAGACAATCGCAAAGATCTTGAAGTAGGAATCGATATTTCTAGAGTTTTTATTTTGAAGATTTTCATCAAAGACATCTATCAAGGGTGGTGCTGACTTCGAGGGGCTTGGCTTCAAGGGTCGGAGAACTGTCGCCAACTCTGGTGTGACAAATAGAGACAGACACCATATATCAATTGACAGGAATTGCAACGCTACAACTCCAGCTGATGCAACGCCTTTACTTGGTAACTAAAAATTGTCCTTCGGGAAATATTCCTGTGCTACCGCGTTCTTTTCACGTACAGGTTCTCCAAAGCGAACTCGTCGGGCTATTTCAATGCCCGGAACTCCTCAAGGGCCGGGTAGTCAAGGCGCTGAGCGAGCCGTCATCGGTGGTGGAGCGGTTGGACAAGGTGACCGTGTGCTTGACTTTGAAGGTGACGCTGTCATGGTGTCTGCCAGATCTCAAAGTGACCGCCGGGCTCATTCGGCTAATCAAAACCAGAGGAAATCCGGTAAGGCCTTAAAGCCATATTTCCACTCCTTTCCTAGAAAATCCTTATTCCTCTATCCGTCCCAAACTTCTCACCAGACATAATTAAATCGTTATGGAATGAGTTCACTGGCTTATTATCTTTCGGATTTCCGTCGTCTTCTCGGCGTACCTCATCAACAACTCCTGTCTCGTCCTCTTCCATGTCTTCGTCAATAGCCGACGCTACGCTCGGACGGCTTCGAGTTTCGGCTGTCGAGAGGAAACAGAAAGCTCAAACTATATCCTTGAGCAACGAGCCACCTGACCTGGCCGACTCGCCGCGAACACAGGGCGGTGGGAAAGACCCGGTGACCGAGGCAGACGGTGTCTCCGTGTACTCGTCAGCGACGCGAACCTCCGGACTTCCCACTGGGGATAGCTTCGTGCGAGGTCGCCCTCGCCGCGTTCCCACGTCCGGAAGTCGCCCAGCAACGAAGACCAATCGCGATTTGAGCGTGACTCAATTCGCCCTCATTGACGATGAGAACGTGTCCGCCACGCAACAAGTCACCAAGGGAGGAGGTAGACCCCCCCCCCCCGTCAAATTCATTCAAAAAATTAAATGCACCCCATTTCAGGCCTCACGCTAGCGTCCCAATGGAAGTCGCAGTTCGATGACTCCGAGGAAACAACGGACAACGAGTGGAAAGGCGAAAATATGCCCAGTCCAGAGCACAAATTGCCCTCAATCAATCAACACGCTCCGGTTTTCGCTGGCAGCGGAGTTGACTCTGTGGCTTTACCAACTAATGGCGTTCCAATTGCGACAGCCGTCCCAGTTACTGTCGAAAAAAAAGTCGTTACTACGCCCGGAGTCACCATTCAACCGGCTTCGTTAACTCACGACGGTCATCTGTCGAAAATCAGTGAAGACTCCACGCGGCATTCTTGTATAAAAAATGCACAGGTCCAAATGAACATGCCGACTGAGCTTGGAACACTTTTAAACTAATTTCTGTCATTTGTTATGCTTAATTATAGTTTTCTCACTCCGTGAACAATAACGCTAGTCTTTTGAACGATTTCGGAGACTCGACTAAGTTTCCAAACGTAGATAAAAAACGTAAGAATCGATGCCTAAACATTACCGGTATCGATAGTTTTCCGCATTTACAACCTCGACTGCCTCGGGCTTGGAGCGTGCCTCAAATCGGTTTAAATATCAGGTAAAAAATCGGATTAATTTTCGAAGAAATTTCTGTTAGGTAATATTACGTTTTATTAACCTAGGGAAGGTTTAGAACCACCTCTGATACAACAGGCTGCGTTTGATGAGGTCCTGTATACGGTAGACGTGATGCGAAATGTGGCCATGCGCAGTACTGACCCGCGCCCATATCGGCGTAAAAGAAGCCTTCCTGTACGTGCTTTCCCTCGTCTAGCCTTCAAAACCACATTTAAACCTGTCTTTTTTTTTTTTTTTTTTTTTTTCTTGCCATCAAAGGCTATGAGCATCTCAGCTCCTAAACCACCGGTTGAAAACGGAGTGTCGTGTAAAAAAGAAGACAGACACAGGTCGTCTCAGGATCGCGAAGAGTCCTCTCTAGTCACCGCCAAAACTACCGCGGAAGAGGGTACATTCTTCAAGTCCACGTATAGCCTTTCAAACTCCATAAATCCTGACTTACCGGCGTTTGCAATATTTTCGTTCGCAGATGACATAGATATTCAGCCGGTATCAGGAAGGCTAGAGATTCGAGTTGTCGATCGGTCAACCACTGATGGTTCGCCGCAAACTGCTCAAACTCATCCGGTTACAAAGCGCTCGGAGCACAAAGGTTAGTGAATAAATTGTATTTAAAAAGATGAAAATACGCATGTACGGGTCACTATTCACATAAGGAGTGCAACAATAGTTCCTCACATTGACAGTCTTACACCGCGGGGGTGTTGTCCTAACTGTGTGTGAACTATCCAGCCCCCCCCCCCCAAAAACTATGGCATCTTGCAATTTCGCGGATATTTAGCCCGTAAACTTGCGAATTCACTAATATTTAGCTCGCAATGATGTAATTTTTCCACTACTCATCAAGCTTTGGGCCCTCTGGGGGTCAGCTGGACCGGGGTCTGCGGCAACTAAAAAAAAAAGTCCTGAAACTGTTTCATAAGAATGAAGATCCGAAAGTTGTTAAACTGCGGATATTCAACTGGGAAACTTGTAATTTCGCTCTTTGTACCCCAAACTCGCAAATATTTTGCTCTAATACTGGTGCAATTACTCGGTTATTCGTCTGGCGATGAAAACAGTTAGGGCCAAATTGTCCACAGGGTGTCTACAGACCTGGAAAACCGGGAATTTTCTAAAACTGGGAAAGTCAGGGAAATGTCAGGGAATTTAGTGAATTTATGAGAAAAGTCAGGGAAAAATGGCAAATCTATTCTTTCTCGAACGTCATGCTTCCAACGGGAACATAGAAGTAAAATGGAGTACTTACAAAATTACTGTAATTGTGGCCTATATCACTCTCCTGTCGAGTTATGTTATGACCGTTTTTTTCACATAAAACGTACATTTATCCTACCAAAAGCGTCGGTTTCTTGGGTCGAAATGCACTTTACTTCAAAAGTGATGACAGTTTTGAAATCTACGGTATTCCGTTTCAATGGAATGAGACCAATTTCAATCATCAACAATGTCTAAAACGCCAAGAAACGTGGCGCTTTTGTCGCGCTGGTTCAATAAATAACCACCACTGCTCTTCGGATCGTTGGACCCCACAAAAACTTCTACTTTTTCTCAACTTTCCAACGGTTTACTCAAAATTTAATTTATCTCACTTCCTCTACGAGATATTGTTAAGTATTAAAAACTCTGAATTCCTGAGTATTGCCCTCATGAGCATGATTTTGAATTTTCTCTATGCGGACGGCTGAAAAAGGAAGAGCTGGTGTTAGGTTTGACGATCCGCAGAGGCAGAGTTATAAATCTGCCCTTTTCCCCCATATAATTATATATTTGGATAACGTAATGAATGCATACAGTTGTAGTCGTAGGAGCCTACATTGCCAGTCTTCCCTCGTTGAGCTGCGTCAAAACGAACCGGTTTCAGATACTCGCCATCTTCAGCGAATAGAAGTAAAACTGAAACTCAACTACTGAAAACTGAGTTTCAGTTGTACTTCCAAACGTTGAAGATGGCGAGTAGCCGAAACCGGCTCGTTTTTGACGCACCTCAACGAGGGAAGACTGACAATGTACAGGGGCTACTACGGCTACAACTTTTGCATGCATTACCTACTAACTCTCGTAGTTTAAGTGATCTTACTAACAATATCAATTTGAATTCTCCTCTCCTCCAATTCAAGAACTAATTACATACAACCGTATTTGCAGTCTTCTTTATTGTTGGCGTATGCATTTCGGCACGAACAGTGATCCCTTGATTGACACAACTGTTGTGTCATTTGCAGTGCAAGGAGTCATTTGCTGAGGAGGGGACCTCTAGAAGAGGGAAGTGGATTGAGTAATATCAATTTGGATAACCATGAAAATTTTGCTGAGTCAGGGAATTTTGTTCTGGGGAAGCTGTAGACACCCTGTGTCCAGGGCGTCCCCACCCACTAGAGATAAGGTCAAAATTGCTATTTCGCCAGACTATTAGACCAGAAACTTGCAATTTTGCATGATTACAGCCCTAAAGCTAGCAATTTTACGAATATTCAGCCAGGAAACTTCCAATTTCGCGGATATTTAGCTCCAAAATGTGGAAATTTTGCGGCTGTTCTTCATACTTCGAATGCTGGCCTGACTGTTAGGACCATGAGTTCCGCGGAATAAAGAAGCCCGAAACTTGGAAATTTTGCGAAAATAAGAGACCAGAAACTTGAAATTTCGCAGTATTTTACCTCTAAGTGATGTAATTTCATGACAATAGTTGGGCGCGGTCGGGGCCGGTCAGCCCGGGTTCCGTGGCCACTGGAAAAAAAGCACCGAAACTTAAGATTTTTAGTAACATTTTAAGACCATTAACTCACAATTTTTAAAGTATTCAGGCCCGGAACTTACAATTTCCCACGTAATCGCCGGATATTCGGAAATTTCGCGAAAATAAACACCAGCAAGTTGCAGTTTCGTGAAATTTAATACTTAAAACAAGCGTTTCTGCGATTGTTCTGCCAGGTATCTTCCAAATTCGTGGGTAGGTACTTAGATTCGAAAAGTTGTCATTTTGTGGATATTCGCGAAGACTTTGGGTAATGTGATAGCCAGCTTGGCACAATTGAGCCTCGATTCAGAATGGTAAGATGATGGCGAAGGAGGGTAATGAGTTCGTGGCACTCTGCGGGCTGAACACCTACACGCTTTATTGCCAAATTGTCAGTTTTAGAGCGCGCCTCGATGGTGTAATGGATACAATGCTCGCTTCGCAACCCAGCGGGCCTGGGTTCGAATCCGGCCATTGCCCATTACACTATAAGGCTGCGGCGAGCTGTGATGCGGCACACTCGGTTTCGTTCCTGGAGGTGTGCGTTCTACAAACCGCGCTCCGACCGAAACGTCCGCGTAGTACGGGTGTGAAGTGCACAGTTAGATAGATGGGTACGACGTAGGAGCCCACTTGCGGCCTTGGCGTCGCCGGACTCGGCTTGGCCGTGCAAGGCACCCCTCGAAAAAAACAAAAAAATCGCAGGATTGTTTTTTTCATAATGCCAAACTTTGAAGAAAAGGCCATGGTAAACCAAACTTAAATGGTGGTGAAATCCACCTTTAAGGCTTCTTGGCTCGATTTTCGGTAGATGACATTTGTTGTAGCCCATGCTGACATAAGAGTTGCTTCATGAAAAATCCGAGTTCAGAGTAATAACGTTCCAAACTTGAATGGTGGTGAAATCCACCTTTAATGAATGACCGAAATTTAGAGTTTGGCTTCTTGGCTCGATTTTCGGTTGATGACATTTGTTGTGGCTCATGCTGACATAAGAGTTGCTTCATGAAAAATCCGATTTCAGAGTAATAACGTTCAGTTTTTGTCCGCTTGATTGATTTCTGGGGCACCGTTTTTGACTAAAATTAAGTTCCGATTTGTTCAGTAATTAGGCGCGTATGGCCAGAGGCTATTATGGGCGTAGCCAGACGGGGCAGGGGTGGGCAATAGTCCTCGAAAGCGCAGCCGTAGTGGGGCAACTGCCCACTCATCATAAAGTAGTCATCCCTCTGATTTCGCTCGCTAAAAAACCATTTTCGTCGATTCCACTCATTGAAAAACCATTTCTCAGGTTGGTATCACCCCAAAAAATTAAGTTGGCTGATTATGAAAAATTGTCGTTGAAAACTCAGTTTTGAGGGGCGGGCTCATTCAAAAATCAATTTCTAGAGTTTCACTCTCTAAAAAACTAATTTCGCGGCTTTATCGCGAAAAACCCATTTTCGCGTGTCTGACTTACAAGAAAAATCAATCTCGTGGAGTTGGCTCATCCTGAATTCTATTTCGCACACTGAAAAACCATTCTTATAGGTCTCCGTTTAGTACAAATCAAATTTCGCGTGCTTTCGTAACTAGTAACTAAAACCTAATTTAACGGGTAGGTATTTGTTACTGAAAACTTAATTTTTATCGAATTGTTCACTAAATAAATACATACCTATAGTCTGTCCACTTAGGGATGGATTCTCGCCCCCCCCCCCCAATTTAGTGAAATGAGCTTCCCCTTTACCTCTTCTTCTAAAAATAACGCACCGGGAATAATTTCAGAAACCATAGTGCCCGTAGTAAAAGTTTTTTGTAGATTTCTTTAAATATTTTTGGTGGAAGTGAACATATCGAACTATCGAAGTGAAGCAACATGTTCGAGAGTCCATCACTAAAGGCGCGTTTACACGGTTCATTCTCATTGCTCAATATGATGGAAGACATTTCATTGAATGGCTCGGTCATCACGTTTATTATAGAAATTTGATGGAGCAATGTCATTGAAAATGTGTGTACACGTTTCAATTTGATTTAATCAATGAAATTGAGCCATGAGATTGAACCGTGTAATCGCGCCTTAAGGGTTAGGTCAGGTAAGTTCGACAAAGTCCGTTTAAACGTTGCTTAGGGTTTAAACGATTTTCTATTCAAAATACTAAACTCGGATTGGGGTTTAAGCTCTTGAGCTCCGCTTAGTGTTAAACGGAACTTTAAACCTATGTGGTCGACCCGGGCCCAAGTTGGCAGGCTATAATAAATTTCTCGGATTTCGCTCACGAAAACCATTTTCGCGTGTTTCACTCGCTAAAAACCCATTTTCGCGTATTCTACTCGCTAAAACCCCAATTTCGTGGCTTTTGGCTGACTGAAAGCCCAATTTAGCGGGGTTGCCTCATTTGAAATATCCGATTCCGGAATCTTAATTGTGAATGAGCGCTTTTTCCGTATTATATTTTTAGTATCCTCGATTCAGGAATCGTATACCAGAATCCCAAGTGTGAAAGCGCCCTTTGGGTCACACATAATCATTTGGAGTTCAGTTATCGATTAGATTTTTATGGTGGATTTCACCACCGAGAGTTAAGGTTTGAGTTACGTTAACTCAGAATTAACTGAAAAAAGGCGTCACTATTCATGTAAACAATGTTAGAGTTAGGTAACTCCAACCTAACTCCCGGTGGTGAAATTGGCCCTTAAAGAGTTAAGGTTTGAGTTAAGTTAACTCAGAATTAATGAAAAAATGCGTCACAATTTATGTTAACAATGTTAGCATACGGACTTTGGTAACTCCGACCCAACGATATACATATAAACCTGGATTGCTCACATCGGACTGGAGGGGCGTGGAGGGGGTGCGCCGTCCCCTGATAATAATAATGACCATCCACACCCCGTACATCTCCTTGTGTAGTTATGGCAACGTGGTCATTATTTTGAAACCCCGTCCCTCTCATCCACTTTCTGATGGCCCCACTTTATCATCAGTGATGAACTCCAACCTAACTCCCGGTGGTGAAACTCACCAGTGCGTTGTTGCTAAAATCTGTTGTTAGGGAAATCGAAATTAGAATAATTTTGTCATTGGTTGCGTTGCAAAACTCGGGGCTCGTGTTTAAACGCTGAAGTGTAGAATTAAGTGCTTACTGGTGTTTTGCAACGGTGATTTGTATCGCGATGGGACGTGTTTTGTTGGATTTTAAACACTTACTCAGCGCTGAGCTAGATTGACAGTTTTGCAACGGCAAAAGACTAAGCGCTTATTAAGCGCTGAATAAGTCTGAAGTTTGCGGCCATTCATTTCGTTCGGGGCATATTTTAAACTCATTTATTCGAAACTTGATTTCCCTGGTAACAAACATCTGGCTACGCAATTACGAAACTACCAACCATGGGATGGAGAGAAAGGCTTTTTAAATGTAGAAACATATGATGCCGGTTATTCCGCCATTAAGGGGGAGTTGTACATGTGTTTCCTCGACCCCCCTCCTATCATACCTCGCCTACTCCGCGTTACGGAAATTACCGCCGTATTTCTGCACCAATCGTGGATTTCAAGGGCTCATTTAAATCTTCAGAAAATTCCGCACAAGCGTACGATCTTGCTTTCCTAAATAAGTCGTCGAAAGAGTGTGAATTTTCAAGGTAAAAGTTTGTGTGCGTTTTACAGTTATTTTAGGGATGAAATATGAAAAAAGAAGATCGTACGCTTGTGCGGAATTTTCTGAAGATTTAAATGAGCCCTTGAAGTCCACGATTGGTGCAGAAATACGGCGGTAATTTCCGTAACGCGGAGTAGGCGAGGTATGATTGGAGGGGGGTCGAGGAAACACATGTGCAACTCCCCCTTAAGCCATTAAGGAGACTTTTCTGTCCTGTCTTCTACTGTAGCTGGTGTTCAAATTAGTTAAAAACATTAAAAGTGAAGTTTTAGGTTTGTTTGGTTGAATGATGGTTCAAGAAATTGAATTATTTCTTTTTTATTATGCCCATTTTGAAGCCCATGGAGGGGCTTAGTATGAAATTATTCGCACATATTTGAAGTATGTTTATTACCCCCTCTCATAAATCCCTCTGCTGAAGTGAAACAAAAAACCAAAAGGCTTCGTTTGAACACTGAAATATATTGCCATATGGGCAGACAAGTACTTGAGCAAGAAATGTCCGACTTTTTCCCAGATTTGTTTCAAGACCTTTTTTTCAGGCAACATTCTACCTTCTAGGGGTTCGGGGAACTGAACAGATGATTCCTCGACCCCCGTCCTTTCACCCTCGTCTTCTTTCCTCTTCTTAATTCTGTATTTATTACATTACCTACTTAATTAAAATGTGGCCATTAATGTGCGTGGGGGACACGAGATTTTTTAAAAAGTCAAACAGTAAAAAAGTGCGTCGTGTGCCTCCCGCACAGAATATCGGGCAAAGAATGGGGGCCCAGATTGGCAAAGACGACTCTTGAGTCTTGGCTGTTATGCAGGGTACGGGGCTGTAATTGCTGTCAAGATAGGCAAAGCCTGCGCCATCTGATGGCCACAAGGTTGAGGGTCTGGACTTCTGAACCCTCAACTTCAACTTACAACACGAACAAGAGCACTTTGTGGTTAGACCCTTTTGTGGTTGGAGCATTTTGTGGTTACAGCTGTCTGTGGTTAGAGGATTGTGTGGTCAGACCACTTTTAGGGGTTCAATGTTCTTTATACTTCAAAGTTTTTGTGGTTAGAGCAGAGCGTATTTTGGTTAAAACATTTTTGTGGTTATAGAGCTTTTTGGGTTAGAGTTGTTTGAACTCAAGGACGTCCTTCGCAACTCCCCTGTCCTCTCTATCACGACACCTCAAGTCGGGTTTCCAGATCATCAACGTCGGGTGATGAGTCTTTGAAAGAGTCTTCATTGTTCAGTAATTAGAAGTATATTGAACTTGACTCAATAAACTCTACATGCAAAGAAGGAAGCTGAGGTTCCAGTTCCGTCAAGTCGAATTTTATTATGTTCTGCGGAATGAGCACGAGAAGCTCGAACTCGTGGACTGAATCTCTCCTTCATGCCCTCCAAGATTCCTTTGATTGATCCTTTGATTCAAAGACATCTTCAACATTCTCAGCCTGAGGATCCGGTCGATTCTTCATCTGCTGAGTAATGCGAGGCTCCTTGGTTTCAATAGATTGAGAGTTCAACAATACCTTGTTTCTTCAAACATTGTTCTAAACTCTCGATTTGAGTTTCTTTTAACGGATTCATAAAAAATAATGCTTCCCCCGCTGTTTTTTTCTTTTTTCCAATCTTACGGTGGAGGGGGGTGGCGACTGCCCCAACCTCAACTTGTAGCCACCCACACATACGTACATCACCAATTCGAAAGCCAATCTGTTCGTACTGCCAGCGAGTGCAGTTTACAGCAAGCTCTCTCATTGAAGAACAAGACCGGTCGTCCACTGGAAGCGTTTTCGAGCGGCGCGACAACGAGCGTACATCAAAAAAGGCTTGAATGCATGCACTGTAGCTAAGCATGCAGAGGACGATGTCACATCCAATTTGAGCCTTTGGGATGAACGCTCGTTGTAGCGTCGCTCGAAAACGCTTCCAGTGGAAGACAGATCCAAGGCCCCTGAATACGAACGAATAGGGGGAAAACTAATTCCATCAACAATAATTCAATAAATAAGGAGCTTACAATCTTACAAGTGGGTCGACATCGACACCAAGTGCAGTTATTTTGGCGTGGTAACGCTCTCGGAGAGCATTGACAAGGCTTTCAGCGTATGAGCTTAGCTTTGTAGGGTCCATTTCACGACAGACCTAAAGTGCTTAAGACCCCCCCCCCCTCCCCAGCAAAAACTCTAAATCCGTCCCTGTTACCGTATGTACCTACATTGGAGAGATTTTGCAACCAGTCCCGTAAACGCAAAAGTTAATTTTTGTGTACGCGTTGCTAGGGTAGTAAACATTTTGTTCGTTGAAATGTGAATAGCGTTAACGTTAGCGTTTGCGAAGCTGTTTGCAAAATCTCTCTATTATTCCGAATGAAATTGTTTATTTTCAAGCCCCAAAAGTTACTCCCATTTTTTATGTCCTGCCCTCCTATGTTCACAGGGCTAATGTAGACGCGGTATTTCTAAGCTTGGTTTCCGTGGTAGGGAGAAAGGAGATATTTTTCCAAAATTTCTCCGTTTTTTCTTGGTTTTTTCATAGAAACATAAATGGTTTTTACACTTTTTGACATCACGACAAACGAACATTCCTAAAAATCTTCAAAATTTCATGACAGGCAGAGCTTGACAAGATCCTCATTTTTTGGATCTAAATCCAAAATACAAAATCCTCTGTTCCAAAAAATGATTTAGATCAAAGATCCAGATCTTCGAATAGAAAAAGGATCGGGATCAAGTTCCTTGGATTTTGAAAATCCTTTTAAAGATCCAAGATATTTATTTTTTCATAAGTTAAAAATTAAATTCGGAACTCATGCTCGGAACCGATGCTGCTCATGTCCATGACACACCGACGCACGTCACGTCGCGGTAATTTTAACGAATAAAAAATACGATCAATCAAAACAACAAAACTTTATGAGTCACGCGGGAACACGAAGAGCGTGCGACGGGGCGAGTTGCGAACGAAGAATGGAAACGAACTCGGTTTAAAAAGAGGAATGGGGGGGACCGAGAACTCATCGTAGATTCTGTTAGTTGAAGATTGAAAGACAAAAGCAAAAGCTGACAGTGCGGCAGTAATGGCAGGGAGAACGGCATGGGCTGGTTTAATGTGCGCGGGGTGGTGCTGAAACTTCAAGCTGACTATGCTTTTTATTTTTTTCGATGAAAGGAAGCAAAAGGATCTGTAAAAATATCTTGCTTTAAAATCCAAAATACTTTTTCCTAAGATCCTTTAAATCCTAGATCCAGATCCTTCGAAAAAGGATCTAAATCCAGATCTAGATTCAGGATCTTGATTTTGGATTTTAATCGGAAAATGATTTAGATCCGCAATGCTCTGATGACAGGACAGAAAAGTCTACGTGTGTACACGGCTTTACACACCCATTGTTATCATTCACCTAGAGAGTACCAAGGTGAATGTACAGAGGTGTGATCACTTCGGTTAGGCAACACGCAACGCACGAAACGGGCAAAGCGTGTGACGTACTTGGTCTATCAGTCTTCGGACGCCCCCATTACAAATGCACAGGATTGTTTTGCTTTTGTTTTTTGTTTTTTT
This sequence comes from Corythucha ciliata, assembly GCA_038030265.1. Taxonomy (NCBI): domain Eukaryota; kingdom Metazoa; phylum Arthropoda; class Insecta; order Hemiptera; family Tingidae; genus Corythucha; species Corythucha ciliata. The sequence continues at coordinate 40,198,712 of CM075943.1, read as the reverse complement.
TAAATCTTACGAGTGCCTCTAATACCTACTTAAAACACTTCTTTAAAATAAAAACAGAAAGGAACAAAATGGATACTGGATATTGCAGTGTAAAGAAAAAACATATTCAAGAGAAACGGGGAAAAATATGATAAATAATCGTATAGCCATTAGAAAATTATTGCAACTGATGCTTCACATGAACTGAAAGATCTGAAATATAAATCAAATATAAAAATCGGTACTTCCTTCCAGTACGCGCATAAAATATGCATTTTTTTTTTTTTTTTTTCACGAAATGAGGTTTTATAACAAAAACTATCCATGCCCACAAAATCAAATCTCCCCTCGTATTTATGAATTAAAACAGTCAACACATGAGATTTTTTTGAAAAACCCTGAATTTTCCGACTTTATCGAAGAACAAAGGTTTTTCCTTGCGCTAAGGAAAATTTGCTAAAATAAAAAATCGAAAATGCATGGCAATAAGAGCGAGCCTTCAATTTAGTTTGACCAGAAAAACGAATTTTTAATGATGAGAAAGGGCTAAAATATTCTTGCAAGTTTTGCATTGTTGCCTTTTCTGGAATTTTTCAATTTCATTCATAAATTGAAAAAAAAGTGGATTAACATAATTAATTATGACTTATGAAAAACGTAAAACTTTCAAGAGTTTGCAGGTACCAGCCCAAGTTGCAATTTTTTTCTGTTTACATATTTTTTTTTAGATTAGAGGCAAATTTTCTTTTCCTGGACAGATCACCTTCAGAATGCAGCATGAAACTCATTCTAATTATCACCCTTAATTTTAAAAATCTTTTAATTATGTATTTCTTAGAGCAATTGTTTGATACTTTTTTTTCGATAAAGTCAATGTAATTTTTCTGACTATTCCCTTTTGTTTTAAAAAGTCTTCTCTCTCACTAAGTCTGAGAAAGTGTTCCTGCCAGGGTAGAAGGCACGGAAAAAAAAAAAAAAAAAAAAAAAATCGTTAGGAACGTTCTTCGTACTAGAAAGAAAAAGACTTCAAAATTAGATTTCTAAAATAGCAAAAAACGGCATTCCCCCAATGAGAGAAGATGCCTAACATTTTTTTCTCTCAAAACGCAGGCCAAATTCGAGTTTCCCGTTGCGAAAAGTCTTGAGGTTTCCATTTTAGTGGAAATCCACGATTATAAACCACCAGACACAAGGACGTACTTCCAGCCCAAACCACTTTTATCGGCCTTTCACTCTATTTATATTATGATTTATGAATATGAATTACACACGAAACTCGATTTTACTGTAAGTCCTTTTCCCAACGGGAAAATGGAAGTAATTATATTTAATTGGGGGACGTTTCGTTGATCTGTTGCACCTATACCCGCACAAGAAATGTTAAATATGATTGTTACACTATCTCTAATTAGAGTATTTTATAAGTAAGGGTACTCATTTAACTGCTCTGTAAACTGGCAAAGGAGTATTTCTTTTTGTATTTAAGTAACATTCCACCCCCTTGCCACGTTACCACAAAAACGCGGTTTTCAACATTTGTTTATTTATTTACCGAAATAATTATTTATAAGCATAAATAGCATTAAGCATAATTTAGCATTAAGTATAAATTAAACATTAAAATGGTAAATTACGATAATTGTGGCTGGAAAAATGCAGTTACATTCTTAATTTCCACATTCACTAACGTAAAGCCTGATGCATAGAGAGAGGAGGTCTATTCGTTTGTAGCCCGGAGCTGCACTATTAGCACTGAAAGTACTAACCTTTCATTATTTTTTCGCGTTATTTCACATGATAACCCGCGAGGTTGCAAAATTTCGTGCTGCTCGGAGTAGTCCGGGACGACAAACGAATAAACCTATTGTGATAGACCAAGTACGTCATCCACGAAGCTCAAACGAGATGCTATATTGCCCCTTGAAAAGTGAGCACACCTCTGTATATTCATCTTGTCAGTGGTCGGGAGGGGAATTTACATAGAGATAAATATACCTGGAGGGTGAATTGGTCAACGCGCATGTGGATCAACATGCGAGTCAGCTGACGGGTCCTTGGTTGAATTTCAGCGCCAAAATTGTAGAAGGGGAATGCTTGTGAAACAACCCATGGCCAATGAACTGAAGGATAACAGATAATAAATAATTTTTCAAGAGAATTTCTGGTGAAGAAGGCTGCTCATTTGTTCGTGAAAAAAGATAAAGTGTGCTAATATAGTAAAACGGGAAAATACTGCTGCATTTGTTGGTCTAAAACAATTGTTTTAAAATACAGCAAGCGCCGGGAGGGAATGTTATTGCCACCCCAACTTCCCGCTCAGATTCAACTTGGGACCTGTCAGCTGACCGGTTCCTCCCTCTTGCCCCTCCAGTCCATCTCATGTTGATCCACTCTTCCACCTCCTTTGCGCACCCAAATCGTCCTCCAGGTATATTTATCTCTATCGGGAACGGACACGAGATAAGAGTTCGGTTATATTACCTCCAAATTCTAACTTGGTGGGCCACTGACTGTGGTATCGTAATGGAAATGCATAGCCGGTATTGCTGTTTTTCTATTATTTCGCGTAAATTTTGGGTTTTTCTCATTTTTGGAAATCGGTGGGCATTCGCCGGAGTTAATAAATTGCTTTGAAAAAGTGTCGCTGAGAGCTTAAATTTTTAGAAATCGTGTAACTGTAACGCTACATTCTAGTGGTTTTTAGGCCTTTAGAGTCGTAGATATCTCCATTATTTTCGAGAATTCCTAGCAAATCGCTCTGTGTGGCCTCGGGTTAACTTTCTCTGCGTAACTACTTATTGAAAATATCTCACGATTTTATTTATTTATTGATTGCTTCGACGTTTTTTGTCAAAATCCCTCTAACAAGGTAGCCTCCTTCCAACATATTTGTATTAATAAGCATGCAATGACTGCTGAATTCCTTGTACGAATCGTTACTCAAGGATCCGTTATGATTATGTTCGAAGCATACGAAGGCCATTCCAGTGGAAAAATTATCACTGAAAATTGCAGCATCTTTGATCAACTAATTAGTAGAAGCGTGCGTTTCTTATCTTTCGGAAGGCATTCGTGTTATCAGTTCAGTGTTTTCTCTGTGAGCAGTGGAATAAATTTTAAGTTTTTCTCGCTTTTTCTACGAACAAGGTAATTTTGAAAGCTGAGGCATATCATGGGAGAATTCCGAGTCCACGGCTGAACTTGGGTCGAACCCTCCGACGAGGGCCCACAGCTCTCCGAGCCTCTCCTTCACTTCAACTATCATCTAGAAGTTAAAAATGTGTTAATTTAATTCTACAACTAGCATACAATAAACCATAAAAGTATACGATTTCAAAATTACCTTATTCGTAGAAAAAGCGAGAAAAACTTAAAATTTATTCCACTTCTCACAGAGAAAACACTGAACTGATAACACGAATGCCTTCCGAAAGATAAGAGACGCACGCTACTAATTCCGGGAGACTTACTGCTGGGCGATCGTGGTTTTCCCATACATGATCAGGTCAACCGTCACATGGCTGAAGTTTATGTACCTCCTTTCACCAAGGGGGTAAACCAATTAAACCCTATAGATGTCGAAAAGTGTCAAATTGCAGAAATCACATCATGCTTATTTACCTTATACCGGTGACAACAATGAGATTGTTCATCATGACGGGTCCGATGGATTTTACGAACCCCGATTTGAAATTGGTGTAGGACTCCAAGGTTTTGTAGCTCTTGTGATGCTCCATCGTATAAGCACTCACACCGAAGACCAAATAATTGACAAAGTCCATGTTAAAGGAGGAAAGTGACGTTCATCCGAGGAGTAATCATCAATTCTTTGAACAAAAATTAGTAAATTGCAATTACCCCACGATCTCCGATCAAACTTGTAAAGGAACGTTAAGCCCTATTAAGGGGGAAATAATCTGTAAGTTTCCTTTATCGAATTAGCCATCTTAAGCGTAGAGGCCTTTCAAGCACAGACCCCAATATCTATCGAATAACTCTGCCTTAATTTTAAGCCTTAAGCTTCCATTATAAAGTCTTTGAATGAGGCCGGTCGCCCACTGGAAGCGTTTTCGAGCGGCGCTACAACGAGCGTACATCTCAAAGCCTTAAATTGAATTGACTGCAGCTAAGCCTGCAGTGGACGATGTCACATCCAATTTGAGCCTTTGGGATGAACGCTCGTTGTAGCGTCGCTCGAAAACGCTTCCAGTGGAAGACAGATCCAAGGCCCCTGAATACGAACGAATAGGGGGAAAACTAATTCCATCAACAATAATTCAATAAATAAGGAGCTTACAATCTTACAAGTGGGTCGACATCGACACCAAGTGCAGTTATTTTGGCGTGGTAACGCTCTCGGAGAGCATTGACAAGGCTTTCAGCGTATGAGCTTAGCTTTGTAGGGTCCATTTCACTTCAAAATAATTATATAAAGTCACAGGAGGGAACTTTATAATAAGAAAAATGACTTTTTCTTAAAACTCTCCATACGAAGACACAGAAAGCTGCCCACCAAATTAGAATTTTCACTCTTATCAGTGAAGGTTAGGCATTCGTGTCCGCTCCCGATGGGAATTTATCACTTTTTCACTGATCAAGTATTGAGGGCGGGCAGGTGGACCGGAGCGCGCTCAGGCGGATTTAATTGAAGGAGTCCCTAGGAGATTGAAGGTTTCGGTGTCATAGGTTTCCCATACAAATTGTGAATAGTAACGTGGTTGATTGCTCCAGATAGTGGTTTTTTATTTTTTAATTATCTAGTTTTCATTTGCTCGAATTGTGTTGCAAAAGGATGACAATCAAGTCTTAATGTGACCTGTATCTAAAACGAACGTTTCGGTCGCCGGAATCAGGTGGGATCGATGTGTTTTTGGTTGCCACTTGGGAACGAAGGATGGCGTCAGTCTTCACAACTTCCCTCGCCGGAAAAATTAGTGTTTATTGCGAATTTTATAGCCATTGACTCTAGCTAGCTGCTACGAAATCATGAGTTGCGACTTACATGAATTCCAAATAATTCATTTTTGAACTTCCTTCAATATGCTTGTCGGACCACCGTTACGTAAATTGATAGTTGAGCGCTGTTTCTAGAGAAAGTATAGTGTAAGGCCCTATTCACAAGCTCTATGTTTGTGTTGTGTGGTGTCTATGCAACCTATAAAAATGATTCATTTTTCGGGGGAGTTAATTTGTTTGGCTGCATAGACTTCACAGAACGTAAACATAGAACTTGTGAACCGGGCCTTACACATTACTTTCTCTAGAAACAGCGCTCAACTATCAATTTACGTAACGGTGGTCCGACAAGCATATTGAAGGAAGTTCAAAAATGAATTATTTGGAATTCATGTAAGTCGCCATCCTTCGTTCCCAAGTGGCAACCAAAAACACATCGATCCCACCTGATTCCGGCAACCGAAACGTTCGTTTTAGATACAGGTCACATTAAGACTTGATTGTCATCCTTTTGCAACACAACTTGAGCAAATGAAAACTAATTAAACAATAAAAAACCACTATCTAGAGCAATCAACCACGTTAGTAACGTGGTGAGTCGGAATGTATCAACCTGATACTTTGTCACTGATACTTTCAAGTATCAAGGAGTATCAATTGATACTGGCCGAAAGGAACTGATACTTTATTACTTTTGAATCAACCGAACCAAAAGACCGAGGAGCCTCCTCACACTTCCACCAATTCCGTAGTTGAGTAGGGGGAAGTAGGGAGTTGAATTGAAACTTTTTCACTCCATCACCTCACATCGATGCTTGCAGCCTCTATCGGAACAAGGGAAAACTAGTAAACTGATACTTTTTAACCAATAGGAACGGTAGAAAAGTATCAATGACGTGAGTTGGGACTTGGGACAAAAAGTATCAACATCGGCCTCTTCTACATTGATACTCGTTGATACGACTCGGGAAATGGCACAAGTATCAACTTGAATATCAGTTTCAGTATCAATATAGGACGGTAGGATGTGAAAACATTATTTCTTTCATTCTTTTATCAATATATTTTTGGTGGTGGTTCAAGAAATACATTTTCGTTGGAAAAAATAGTTGGTTTTACCACTTTTTTAGTTCCATCAGAAAATTACTGTACTAACATTTTCGTGGGGAATTGAGGGTGGGGAAAATAGGTAACGTTTATTTTGTGCGATGAATTTCAGCATCATGGCCAACCAACGTTTTTTTAACTCATTGAGCAACAGATACAATTTATTTCGTGCAATGTAACTGTTAAACATTGGAAGGGGGGGGGGGAACTACCTGATACTAAAGTATCAGGTACTGGGAAGTTCACGGGTCAAATCACCGGTATGCTTTTCTACCCAATCTGAGATTCATGCAAGTTCCCCATTGAACATTTTATAATGAGGAAGTTTCACATTTTCCAAAAAAAAAAAAAATGTTTTCGATGAGACATGTCAATCCTTCCGTGTAAATAAATAAAAAAAACAATTTAAAACCCTTCAGAGGGGAGTAAGACGCATTTCTAGGGGGACAATTTTTCTTGGTATTTGTAAACAACAAATTCAAATGCTTCACAATAAGTGACCATTGACGGAAGTTTTCCCCTCGCACCATCCATCCCCTCTTAAAGACCTTTGAAATTTATTTTAAAATCCCCAGACGCACCAATCGTGCTGCAACTACGGTTGATATCCTTGTCCGCATGTGCCAATTCACTGGTATACTTTTCCCCCAAATTGGGCATTCATGCAAGTCCCCCAAAATGTAATTTTTTTGTTGAGAGGTTTTTCGAGTCAGGCCTTTACGTACCTAGTGATTATTTTTATTTCGAATCGGGGGCCCTCCTAGGTAGTCGCATTTCCCTAGAAACGACCCTGTTGACAAGAAATGCTAATTCATAGATAAAAGTGGAAGAGAAAACTCGCTAGTTATTCATATATTCCAGTAAAATAAGAAATAAAAAGGGGGGTCAGGTTGCATTAATTAGGGCAGATGATTTTTTGGTTTCATGTTGTCTGTGGTGGTGTAGGTATGACGTGTACCAATTGTTGACCTCGAAATACCTCGGGATCACCCATAAATAACAGAAAAACTGCGACATTTTTGAACTTTTTGTGGGTTTTGGCATTTTTTTGCAAAATCAGCCTGTTTTTGGTGACTACGAAGTAACTTTTCAAATTAGACAACATTTCCGACAATGTTCGGAGATATCGTCGTTTCCAAGATAAAGCTCGTCAAATTTATGCCAAAATTAACTATTTCAGATTCGTGCGAGAATCATTACCTGTTAGTATGTCGCAATGGATTTGATTTTTTAAAGGAACATGATTTTCGAACGGTTCTGAACGTTTTCAACGGGTGGGTACGTAGGAACAAACCGAATAATAATGCCTACACTTAGTTTGATCTATTTGAGTACTCGGCCTAATTTTGCCTGAGTGATGGTGCCAGGACTAAGTGCCTCTTGTAGCTGACAGTCCGAGGCCGAAAAGAAGACTGAACTACGCCCTTGGTGTATTGCCCTACGTATTTCGTCCTATAAAAGACAAATGCTTAAAACTATAGTTATACCTATAGTTATCGAAATACTGGGGTTACAGAAGTCGACCTGGTCTACTTTTGTGAGAATGACCATTAAACCAATCCCACATGGTCACGAATAACGAAAACCGAAAACATTTTTACATCCTACTACGAGTAATGGCCGTACCAACTAATGAAATTATGAACTACATCTATCAACAATGAATTACTGATCAATGTAGTTATGCAGCTTCTTGGGCGACAGTTACAGTTTTGTTTCCTTTTTCTTGGAACGTTTCGCCTAAATCTGAAGGCCGTGTACCGTTTTGTCCACTAAAATAAGTCCACATGGTTATGAATGATGGAGACATAGAAACATCAACATCATACGTCAATTTTGAAAATGTATCCTAAATTTAACGATGTCTATCCTAGAAACTGTGATACCTCCAGATCCCGCTTTGGACTAGTTTTGTCGGAAATTTTGTCTGCTTTGAAATGTTACTTCGCAGACACAGCCGAAAAATGGCTACTTAAGCAAAAAAAAGTGCCTAAATCCAAAAAAATCAAAAACTTTCGCCGTCTTTCTTGAATTCAAGGATGATCACGAGGTTTTTCGAGGTCAACAATTTGAACACATCTTACCTACACCACCCCTAACAACATGAATAAAAAAAATCATCTACCCTAATTATTGCAACCTTCGACACCTTATTTTACTGGGCTAATAAACAAAAGCGCTAGTTCACAGCAAAAATTTAAAATAAAAAAAATTGATCATTCGCTGCTTTTCAGAAAACGCCAATTCGTGGATTCTGGTGGCAACTTCGCGGCTAAAATTGAGAAAAAGCTCTTATTCGCGGGAGGCATTGAGAGAAAACGTTAATTCTCTGATACAATTGAGAATTACCGCTAATTCGTAACTACAATTGAAAACAAGCGCTAATTCAGCAACAACAGCACTAACAAGCTCCAATTGAGAATATTGTATATTCGCGGCTAAAAGTGAAAAATAAAAGCTCTATTTTGTGGCCTAATTAACCAAAAGCGCTACTCCACCGATAAAATTGGATGAATCCGTTAATTTATGACTGATATCTAGAAAAAGTGCTGATTTGCTGCTAACTAAAGCAAAAGCGTTAGTGTGCTGTTTTGGGCCAATAGTCAATGGCTAAAATAGAGAAAAAGCGCTAATTCGTGGCTAAGCGGACAAAATCACTAATTCGCGGCTTAAATTGAGAATACTGTGCTGTTCTTGGGGCGAATTTGTGGCTAAAATTTAAAAAAAAATGTTGATTCACGGCTAACATTATTAAGAAAATGCCAATTCGCGGTTTCTGGAGGCTATTTCGTGGCTACAATGGAGAAAAATCCATAATTGAAAGCTACTAGCCTTGCTTATTTGGAGACTGAGGGGTACCATAGAGATTTTTGCCCCGGGCCTCGATAGGTGCAGGTCCGCCACTGACTCAGGGTGCCTCTGAGAGGGAGTTTTCGCTCTTTTACTGATATCTTTATCATAGGATGGCTTCCTCAGTTCCTCTCAAAGGGCCATACCGGGTATGTGCCAGCCTTGACCACTCTGTGCGTCATCCTTTGGTACGTCTGAAGGTGAGTGGGGCGGGGATATCCAGGAGGAATTGTACGAGCCGGGTCACTTCCTGTCCACGTCCTCCGGCTTTACTGGTGTCGCGCCCTCAAGGGCGTCCAGCCAGGGCGGAAAGAAGGCACACTCTTGGAGTCCTGGCTTGCTCTCAAAATCCATGTGATATTCTTTTGTGGCGGACTATACCGCTTGCCCTCGGCCAACTACTGCTGCTCGATGTTTACGCTCTCGTAATCAAGGCTCGACGTCCAGGTGGAAACCGCCCTACGTAGGTGAAATTAATAACAAGTACTATTCCCATGGTGCACCCTACTGCTAGTTTTGATGTTCCCAATGGTGTCGTTTTTATTGATCTCACGTTTGATGTCTTGTGCACCGCCCCGTCTGCAGTACCTGACTACTCCTCCCGTCCCACTTTTGCCACGCTCTGGCTACTTTCTGGAGTTTCGCAATAGCTTTGTTTGGAGGCTGGGGCCAGTACTTTAAAATTGGCAGTTTTCACGGGAAAGCGTGATTTTGACCAATTAAATTGATGTGCTTTGTTTCTTCAGCAAGCCAACGAACAAACTGTCGTCAATTCAGTAACCACTGTGCATTTTTTTTTTTTTTTTTTTTTTTTTTTCCGCTTGTGTCTAGGTCGAGGCGGCATGAGTCCAGTCAGTACGGGTCGCGAAGAAACCGCCTCCCTCTATTTTGACGCGACAGAAGAGTCCAGCAAGGACAAACAACAGCAGCACAATCTTTCTCCCGTCAAAGAGATCGACTCCAGGTATGTTTTTTTTTTTTTTTATTCCCTTTTTTGACCGTTACAAATACTTCCTCGCTTCCCCACCCTTTTTACATTATACTCAAGGGGATGTCGCAATTTCAATCATTGGTCTGAGTTACATCCGCCATTTCCTTGTTTTAATTAACGCGTGTATTATTTCTTCATAAAGGGAATGTTCAATAAAAACATTAATTTCAAGATTCATGAGAAGCTCAAGAGAAATGAGTTCGTTGCTTGAAAATCCTATTAGAAGAAGGTAATTTAATTTTCTTAGTTTTGGATACAAAAATAAATAAATAAAGTTCTCTAAGTTGGGTGGCGGATTGTGGGGAGTCCCTTTTTTTCATCTTCAGCATGATCTCATCAAACGGTTAAACCTAAAAGTCAACTTTCCTTCTTTTCCTTTTTTTCTTTACTATTTTTTACGCTTAACAAAGGCTTAAAGGAGCTGGAAAAATTAGTAAAATTCCGGTGGCAGTCACCGGTGGGAAAACTCAGAAGAGTGTGAGCGATGTCGCTGACTTAGAGCCGAGGTAGTGATTTCATTCTCCTTTTTTCTATAGACCGATTCGAGTCACACGGCTTTTTTTTTTGTTCTTTGCACGGACATTTTAGTTTGCTTTGTACTTAAACATGAATAGAAATAGCGATGCATGTTTCGTTTTTGATTATTGAGAAAGTCAGGATAACGTCAAGTCGTAGGCTCATTTATTGTCGGATTTCCCCTTTCGGGTCATTCTAAATTTAGGGTTTCGCGTTTCTTTTCTATTGCTATTATTTAAGATTACTCAAACAAGACAAAAAATTATTTGAAATGAAAAAGTAATAAGAAGCTCTGTGCGCTACTCAGGCCGTCAGAAAGCGCACCTCCGGCAGAACGTAGCGGCTGTGCCGGGTGTGCTCCTTCGCACACGTCTTCGATGCAGCCTCAACTACAGCGACCGCAGAACGCGTCGCTGGAAGACTTAATCGCCGGTAGTGACATGGACAAATATTCGGTAATTTCAAAGGAGATCGCGATTTTTTTATTTTTAAATTTTTAAAGGGGTACAACGAATCAATAAATTTGTCCCCTCTTCCCTCACACCCTTTTTAGTATACCCCTAGTCTGCGAAGAAGACGTCAAGCCAAAGATAAATACGTGACGGACGCGAGTCAACTCAATTTAAGATTTCAACGACCGAGACGGATCCTTGACTTTTCATCGCCCGCATCCATCAACAGGCATGCATTTTTTTCTCCATTCATTACACCCCCCCCCCTCCTCCAGAACTTTTATTACCTTAATTTATTTTGCCTCTAGTTAATCTTTCTATTAAATAGGTAATTCAGTAATTTTTTTCAATTGATAGGACGAGAGGGGTTCCGGCTCATTTAATAGGTTCCCTGCCTGCGACAAGCGGTGGCACCGAAGATAATTCTGAAAGAGACTCCGATTTGTCTGGAATTCCGCCGCCTCCAAGACCGCCTCTCTCTGATTCCTTTCCGCCTGAGAATAACGCTAGGTAAGTCACCGACTGCCTCCTTGAAGTTCACAAAAAGTTTAAAATTTTTATTTTCGAATTGTGCGGTGGAAAGGTGTCGACGGTTTCAACCTGTGACAGCCTCACCTGACTCTTGAGTTGCCACGCTCCTCCTCCCTCCCCCTCCACATTATTATTATAATTACTATATCATTTTCGGGTCGCCAACTCTCCAACTCAGCCGAACTCTTCCCCTGTTGGTGCAATACAGCGGTTCAATTAGTTTAATTAAGCTCTCACTTCCCGGCTCCCCCTGTATTTTTTGCCCCACCCCCTACTCCTTACCATAAATCAACGGTTTGCACCGTGCCGTGAAAAAAAAAAAATAATCTTTAATATAAATATTTATTTCTGCTTGTCTGTGATTTTTTTTTTTGTGTGTGTGTTTATGAGAAGGGGATGGGATTAAAATCTCATGTTGTGCAAAGCACAACGTTAAATTGTTGACGAATAATTATTTTGTATATATTTTTTCTGAGAGCGCTTAGCTCAAATGAACACTCAAAAACTAGTTACCTTGTTCTAAGCTAGAAAAAAAGTGTTGATCCCCTTCTCCAATTAAACAAGTGAAACCAATTTATTAATTTAAGGCAAAGAAGAAGAGGAAACCAAAGAAAACTAATTTTTTTATTTTGCTTAAATGAGAAGGAAGTAATAATTTATTTCAAAAATGGTGGCTTTATTTTTCTTTACGTAAAGAAAACCGAGGTATGTCTGTGCCATGCTTGTACCACTAAGAAGGTGCATTTGTTTCTGAGACGAAGAAATTTTGTATTTGAAAAAAATTTCTTAACGGTTGTGCTGCATTAAGAAGGTGACTAAAAAAGATACCTACCATGATATTTTATCTAATTCTAAGAGTAACTAAACAAAATAAATGTGTAGTATTTAAGTCGTTTCAGTGGCTAAAGAACAAAAAAAATGCTTTCTCTAAGTAATAAATTAAACATTGTGATTCCATTATTTTTTAAATAATGTAGGGTTTAAACTAGTCGACTTCATTCTGCTTTCTAAAGAGAAAAAAAACAAAAGTTACGTTAAGTATCGTTTTTGTTTGTTTGTTTCTTTTTTTGTTTAAAAGAAAAAAAACTGGGGCATGAAATGATCAATGCTTAAGTATTGTTCACAATTTAGTACGAATTACGACGATTAAACCCCCTCCCCCCTTGTACCCTGCCAGAAGAAGAAGAATAGTCAATTTGTTTTTTATTGAAGAATCTTGGGTACTATGAATTATTAAATTTTTATTTTTATTGTTCTGTGAAACCCTCTAAGTTATCGTAATAAATAGGCAAAAAAGAAGGTATTGTGGGAGTAGTAAGAGATGTGAATGAGCTAGGTATATCTTGCGCCTTCTCCGATTTTTTTTTTCAATTAAAACAATTGTGATAAGAACTTTCCTGGCTTTAATTGAGCTGGACGAGAGCTTTGAACCCTTCTAGTCCAAATAACAATAAGTCCAAATTTCGCGGATTTTTAGTAGAACTACGCTCTACGCCTGGTGTGAAGGAATGAAGCTAAAATGTCTACTCTGTGCCCGAACAGAGTGTGGTTTCTCGGGTCAAAGTACCAGTTAAAAAACTGGCTGGGCTTCCTATAAGGCCTGAGTTTCGCTATCGTCCGGCAACCATCATGTAATTGCTCCCTGATTGAGACCGAGTTTTGTTGGCTTGTAACCGACGGTTCTGTCCTTCATCGCCTCAGAAACCTAGTCACTGGTTCAGGCCCAATGGGCGTAGTTTGACGTTTTCCAATGTTCCTTATGCATGAATGAATTGTCTACTCACGTATTTGACCTTTTTATTTAATCGGTCCTACGACCTTTTTGTGGTGTAGGACCTAGACAAGACAAGACAATTCGTTCACGCATAAGGTGCATCGAATCAACTCACAAGTCTGCCTGCAAAGTGCAAATTAAGCACAACTATGAGTTTTCCAATGTTGGGTGGGTGGGGGGGGGACGTCACTCACTGTTGTACACAAAATACAGTATTTGTCTTGATGAAATAAAGATTTGGGGCAAAATACGCACTCCATCAGTAATTTAACTTCAGCCCAGATCGAGGACCAAATTTACATTTTGGTACTCGAAACAGCCAAATTCCTGCCCATTAGGGGCAGTTTTTGGTTAATTAATTGGGGTCCGTTTTGTTAATGGTGACCCTTACTTGTCATTGGTTAAAGCGATTCGATTATTTTGGCGACCTCCTACCCACCCATGAGCAGTGAAATTATCATTAGAAAATGGCTGTTCTATTCAAAACGATAATGGAGAACTTGCCTATTTTTTTTTTTTTTTTTTTTATTCGCTCATGGCGTTCTTTGATAGAAGTTATTAAGGAAAGAGTAGGAAAAAGTAAAGAAATCGCGCGGGAAATAATTTAAATTAATTTTTAAAGTAATGAATTTCGCAATCGAGGGGGTTTTGACAGAAGTGACCTTGTGACGTCGAAACCGTTAGTGTGTTTTGACAGTTGACAGGCTTTCAGTGCTCTTCAACTGAGTTCACAGTTTGGATGCAACAAGGAAAACAACAATTTAGTGCATTTAATTTCTCTGGCGAAATAGGACAATTGTGACGGGTGAAAACGAGGGTGGCTCATTAAGCCCGCACAGGAAAGGAAATCGGGGGAAAGGGTGACTGGGAAGGGGCACGATTCGAATGACGGACGCGAAGACTTAACTAGGTTTATTTTACGACACGACTATACTTCATATCTGTACATTTGTTCACAATTCCTGGACCGCGGGAGACTAGGCACGGGATGGGGTGACTTGGATGACGACTGGGGGAGGGGGAAGCAGCGTGGGAGACTTGGACCGAGCGACGAGCGTGTGGTGACAAGTTGACGAGCCTGACCGAAGCGAGCGAAACGAGCCAGAGTCCAGAGCTGCACCCGCTTATATATTTTTGGGTCTGCTGACCGCTGCAGGTTCTCACGCCGCCGAATTTCCTTTGCCCTCAATTCGCACAGTTGGAGATGGCGGGAAATTGGGGGGTTTCTTTGTATTGGGAATTTAGGATGGGACGAAGGGGAGGTTTACTAATTTATTAATTTTGATATTTTGGGCGAATTGAGGGCTTAGGATAAGCTGAACCGTTACACAATAAATAGGAACGCAGCACACCAAGGCAAAACAGCGAAGCAATGAACGTGCAAGTATTTGTAAACAGTAAGGTTCTATGATGGCTGCAGTGATACTGGATGAGGGGTGAAGTGGTTAGGCAGATGGTGGTAGGTGAGGATTGAGTGGGAACGTGCCTGAGAGGGGTTAGTTGGCGGTTGTGACGTCACATTTCCAACCCTCGTCTAAGTCGATCAGCTGGTAATTCACGGATGTTTTAAATTCAATTAAAAATCGCTGCCTGCACCTATTGAGTTGCGGTTTTCACCATTCTCTTTATGTTTTAGCACTACTCTCGACTGAGAACGAAAAAATAAATAAAATAAATTTCATGCAAGGTATCCATTGTGCAAAATACCCCGTTATCCGTCGCACCGCTCTCACCAATTGGAATTTAGTGGATTAAGCTCCCTCAACAAGCCAATTTCGCGCGGCTACCTACATTCAAAATTCACTTTCACTGATTTGCCTAATTCAACAAGCGAGGCTGGGTCCCTGAAAAAGGGCAACTTCACGGATTTCATAGGTTAAAAGTCTTCAGGTATCTGTTCGTTTTAAAGAGCAATTTAAAGCGTCTCGCACCTTTCAAAAACAAAATTTAGTGGGATCGGCCTATTCAAAACCAATTTCGTGGGGTTCGGCCCCCTCCTCACAAACAAGCTCATTCCAACCAAAACGGATTTTTCTAACAGAATTTCGGAATCTATAAATTAATAAAACTGTAAATTCAATAATGAACGTATTTTATTATTTGATTTATCGTTATCATTTTTGTGATTTTTTTTTACAATTTTAGTCGCGAATTAGAGCTTTTCTCACTTTTATCCGCTAATTAACGCTTCTTCTAAAAAAAAAATGTGGACGTGAATCACCGTTTTACTCAATGAGGGACTTGCATGAATGCCCGATTTGGGAGAAACGTATACCTACTGTTGAATTGGCACATAGACAGAAATATATTAACAGTAGCTTTGCAGCCCTCATTGATGCATCTGGTGATTTTTAAATAAATTTCAAAGTTCTTCAAGAAGGGATCGATGATGCGAGGGGAAATGACGTCAGTGGTCACTTGTGAAGCATGTGAGGGAATTCCAACATTTTTTGTTTACAAATGACAAGAAAAATTGTCCCCTGAAAATTCTTCTTACCCTGCTCTTCCCCGCACCATCCATTTTATTGAATAGCCTTTGACGTAACCAAGCCCCCGCTTTGATTATGCCAAAATCACGTAAATGCGGTTTTGAATAAGACAACTCCGCGAAATTGGGGGTTCATAAAAAATCGGCGAAATTTAGGGGTTTTAGAGATTGAAATTCGATATATTTTATTATTTAGTGAGCCAGAAATGCTAATTTTTTTGTGAGAAGAACTTCGCAAAATTCGTTTTTCTGCAACAAACAGATGTGAAATTGGGTTTTCAGCATTAAAACAACCGCGAAATTGTGTTTTTTGCGAGCCTGTATCACAAAAATGGGGTTTTAGCGAGAAATATTGAGAAATGGTTTTAATAGGGCAAATTAGATTTTTTTGTGTGTGTGATTCAGACCTGCAAAAATGGGATTTTAGAACGCAAAATCCGTGAAATTGGTCCCTTTTTATCATGCCACCCCGTGAAATTGGTTTATCAGCTACAAAATTGGAGAAATTGTTACTTTTATTAGTTAGCGAAATTAGGGAAATTATTTTATAGTGCAGACACACAAAAACGTCGTTTTGGCGAGACAATTCTAGAAAGGGAAATCCGAAAAATTGGTTTCTTAGTCAGCCAGACTCGCAACAATTTTTTTTTTTTTTTTTTGTGAGAAAAATCTGAATTTTGAATTAGAAACCACTCGAAATCGGTGGTGACCCCGTATGATTTGTACTTTTGATGGAATTATCTAGGGGTGGGCACAGATGTCCCACTGCGTGGCTTTGATTTCGAGTTCAGCAGAGGGTAACAGACCCCCTCTGGCTACGCCCATGGTTCACGGTTAAAGTGAAAATAGTGAATTTTTTAGATGAAATGCCTCACAGAGGGAGCCCAATGTTATTAACTTTAGTAAAGACGGCCATGCACATACCCCCAATCTACGAAGGTGCCGGCGGTGTATTTGCTCTATGAATTTGAGTCTTCAGGTGACTACGTTAAGTTGAGGTACGTGAATTGCGTAACTTCGGCCTTAAAAAAGAGCAGCAACATGGCCTCATTCCCCACGGAAGCTGCTGCCCATCATCCCATCAATACCTGTTACGCACCTACCCCCAGGCCCCAGGTCCCAGATGTAACCAAAGTTAATGAGAACTTTGTCGTTTTTTCACTGTTGATACTGTGCCCAGACTTCTGCTCAATTGACCGAATGGATTGTCAGTTTGGGGGGGGGGGGAGTGTTCACAATTTATGATCGTATAGTTTGTGTTTTTTTCATGAAAAATGGGATGATTAGGTTCTGAGAGGGTAAGGGGTCCCTCTTCATACCCTGCAGACGAGGGCCAACGAAGGAGCCGGTCCGGGCCTGGACGCTCGTACCCGATGATCAATTCTGAGAACCACGGTCAACGCTCTAGTCGATTCCTTAATTTTGTTTTGTTTTTTTGTTTTTGTTTTTTTTTTTCGCACTCCAGCAACGTGGCCGCGACACGACTCGTAGGCGCCTGGCTTGGTCGCGATAATTTCCCACCTATTGTTAAAACCAACGATATATAGATATATAAAAGAACTGGATTGCTCATCACGGCTGATAAAGATCATCTGATAATAGCCATCAAATAAGCTCCCATAGTGTATGAGAGGGGAGTTTCAAAATAAGTGCCATATTGCCATAACTACACAATGAGAGGGACAGGGTGATTGTTTACCAGGGGACGACCTGCGTCCTCTGAGAGCAATCCAGGTTTATACTCGTAAATCGTTGGTTAAGGCCCGTTCACAAGCTCTATGTTTGTGTTGTGTGGAGTCTATGCAACCTATCGAAATGCTTCATTTTTCGAGGGAATAAATTTGTTTGGTTGCATATACTCCACACAACGCATGCATAGAGCTTGTGAACGAGCCTTTAAAACCTACTACTACGAAAAAATGAATGCAACATATTTCAATCACAAGGCCAATAAAGATAAAAACACGCTCAGCACAGAAAAATGGTGATTTATTATGAACCGTCAACTTATTTTTCCTGTTTCTCATGTTTTTCATGTAACAGAGAAAACTCATGGCAGTACTGTGTACAGCTTTAGTGCAGACATAATAGTTGGCATAAAAATTTGCTCCCATCAGTGTTGGTCCGATTTATCTTGGCCGGGTAGGATCATTAAATACATAAATTGATGAGGAGTTTTTTTTAATTTTTTATTATTGGTATTTATTGTAGAAACGAGTATGAAGCTAATTACGACAAAGTTTACACCAAAGTTTCTAAAAGTACAAATATTAGACTTTTTTCGCGCAGTTAGGCGTATTAATTAAGACAGTTGAGTTTATCGGAAAATAATTACCGAAGAAAGGTTCCCATGATATTACCGATTGAGGTAACTTTTTTATTTAAAAAATGAAAACAGTTTGAAAGACGTTAACGAGGTCACAGTTAATTTATCGTGGGAATCCGGTAAATTTTTAACTGTTTCGAAGGAAGTTGTTTTCATTATTATTTTCTAATGAGTTCGATCAAGTTCAAACTGCTTGAGTCTTGCTGGTTGTTTTCCCCGTGTTGGTTGACGCCTGAAATTGGTTGCGCTTGTCGAAAAAACTGGTCTGACCACTAAAACAAGAGTATCTGGGAAGTAGTGCGCAGACGTTAAAAAAAAGAGAAGCGTACAAATTGGTGAAACGACGCCGGTGTCCTTTGTACTTACAAGGGCGAGAAGAATCTGTGGCGGGTTGAGGATATTTCGGATTTGAGAATTTTTTGTTGGGGTTGATTTATTCGCTGTTGGGAACATTTTTGCGTTCCGTTCCACCGTTCGAGTTTTTCCACGTCCGCTCGGCAAAATTGGCCTGAATCGTTTTCATTTTTTTATTTATAAAAGATTCAATTTTTTTTATTTTAAAGACAAACGGGCTTACCCTTTCCCCCTGGATCGTACAGTTGTCCGTTGTTTGCGTCTTCCCGGCTAATTTCTTTCCCCGTATTGGGCGACGTCTTTTCAAAAGCCTCGCGAGTCAGAGTAAACATACTACTCGTGTGCAGCGGAGGAGGAACGGCCGCCAACAGTTCGTCCTCGTCCTCGGCGTATTGTCTGAATGTTTCAGCTCCGTTGCCCGGCTCTCTTTTACAGGCGTCCCTTAAGTTTGGGTTTGAGGCACCATCTGGATGGCGGAGAGAGGAAATACTCGTCCTGTTTTGTTATAAACGACGGATGTCAGGAAAAACTCGGGGGAAGGACATCAATTTCTCCCTTCCCGTCTCTAAACTCACAGTTTACGGAAAGAGCGAAAACGTGTGTGAGAGGGCCTTACGGCGTTGTCCAGATCATCGGAGGGCTCGAAATGAACTTTACAGTTATCGCATAGTTTTGACGTTTCCCCCTGTAGTAAACCACAAGATTTCTCGTTAAACTCATATCTCCCCCCATCCGTTCTATCTCATGTGCTATACTTACTGGTAAATATGCCGGTTCACTTGCAATGCTGTTCACGTCAAAATTAAAATCCGAAACAGAGCCTGCAATCAATTCAGAGAACATGAGAGATTGGCACCGTGACACTGGTTTAAACGATGAAATCGCGTTGGCCGCCGCTGCTGCGGCGGCCTTCCTCGCTTCGTAAAGTTCGTGAAGTGCCGTCAATTGTTCATACTGGGCCACTATTTAACAGGAAAAAACCATTAATAATTTGAATTTTAACAGCGGAATCCGTTTTTTTTTTTTACTCACTTTTCTTGGTTAATACGTCAGATTGACTGTTTTTAGCCTTCTGCCAGCCGTTAACGCTACTCATTGGGGCTCGATCCACTGGAAACATCCGATCCAAGTCATTTACGATTGATAGTGAGTCTAGAAAAAATAGAAAAAACTTGAATAGGGAGTCTCCAGGGAATAGTTCAATTTAATTCTACCAGTAAAGGTGGACACAACAGTCAAATTTTCCTGACTGAGGATCCTTAAAGGATGTTCGTCTTGATCAACCTCCGGCAGAGGATTTTCGTGGCCCATACAAAGAGCGATATCCTCCTCTGTCACTTGAAGGCAACAATCCTGCATCGGGACTGGTTCTTCGGGTTCTTCCACTTCGATAATTTCAACTTCCATTTCTTCGTCGTAGTCTTCGACACCAGTGCAGTGCAGTTTTTCCAGGGGAACCACTGTACAAAGAGAATTTAACAGTAATAACGGCATCGAAAAGAAGGGACGTACCTTTAGTGATTGGTAATGACGGCTGGGTGGGAAGCCCGATCGTGCCCTCGTCCTCTTGACCGCTGGCTCGGCCTCGAGCCTCCTCCGAAAATTGCCTTCTCGAGTGCGAGGCTGAAATCGGAGATCCACTAACCTCCTTCGAGTAGTGCCGACTGGGCCTTGGGCTGTGCATCGCAGTTTGATTTTCAACCCACTTTCGTATCATACTTTTTTTATGACTGTCCATGTACCCATACTGTCCATTGGAGGAAGACTTGTGAGGGCCATCGACCTGAAAGAATTAAAGAAAAAAACAATTAGCAATTTATTGATTAACCCAATAATAAAAAACTGGCACAAACCCAAGTTTCGCCCCGTTTATGATGAACGGTACTCCGACCATCGGCCGCCCTTGATTTTGATATCCTAGGCCCGTCTATCCACATTTCTTCCCTAGGGGTTGACGGTCCTCCTGCGCAACCTCCAGGTTTGGGCTGCCGAACAGGGGACGACTTAGCACTACTGGGTCGCATCGTTCCAGTTGGTCGTTTCCCACCACCACCGAACGGTGTGTTCGAGTGTCCATCTGACCCTAGGAGGCTTCTCTGTGGCGACGCTGGCATCGATTTCGAGGCGGATTTCATTTTATGATCCAAAACTGACCCTCGAAGAGCTTTGCTCATGAGACATCGATTGTCACCTGTGGAGATCGTCGCAAAAAAATAAAAAATTAAAATGAAATCCAAGCTTTTATATTATCGAGGCCTTACCTGAATTGAGGCTTGGAATATAAACAGGCGGGTGCTCCCCGTCAGTTTCCTCTGTCGGCCCAACATAAATCACAGTATCGGCTGACTGTTCACTACTAGACGGATCCACTTCGCTACTACCCGTCAACTTGCCATCCTCGCCGGCCACTGCTCCACTATTGACGCCGTTGCTCATAAACTGCAATTCAAATAGAATTAAAAGCCCTCCGACATTTTATTGTTATATACTATTTTGTTGTTGTTATGAACTCGCCTTGAATCGTTTTCTTCTCATTCGATGAATTCTCGACGCGAGTTGAACGGTCGTAAGAGTGTCCGTATAGTTGCTCGCTTCGGGTGAAACATGAGCGATCATAGCGGCGTGACATGTCAAAGATCCCATACATTCCTTCAACTGTTGCGTCAGTTTATGCTCACTTCAAAATGAAGCGTTGGGTTTTCAGGATTAACGTTCGTTTAAAATAAAGTCAAGCTTTTAATTGGTTTTACCGATGAGGCAAATGCTTTTGATTGTTGAAAATGGCTAGAAGAACGTTTCCAACGCCGGACAGCGGCAATCCGCCTCCACCCTTGCTTTGATTGCTCCCCAGATCTATTAAATGAAGGCGACTTCTTCCTCCAGCGACTGATCACAAAAAAAGTAATTGATTCTCTCTCTCTCACTCTCTCTTGTTGATTTTATACCTCCTCCTTTGCCGCCTACACTGTACTGGTACACGTGAAGTGTGTAGAAAAAGTGGGATTGATCCGATGATCGGACAGCGAGGGCGCTGTCCAAATAGAAAGCCGCCTTTTCAGGGGTTGGAGAGCGAAGTTCGCAAACATTTTGCATGGCTCCATCGCATAGATAAATGCCAGGCGACTGGTCTGACTCTGCGAGGGGGAAAAAACGTAATTAAAATTTTGATACATAATCGTTCCGATACAACGGTAGTAGTTCGGTGTTAATTGAGTTGAGGGGGGGGGGGTAAGATTAAATTCAACTTGAAAAAACCCATCAAGTACAAATCCTCTTGAAACAGAGGCATAGAGTTAGGGGAGCGAGGTGCGTCATTGCCCACCCAATATTCCTATCGGGTGGGCAAAGGTACCTCCCCTCCCAACATTTTCACCTGATTTTCAACAACTTCGTCAATCAAAGGGTGACCGGCGCTTCATTAATTAAAATAAATCACTTCATTAATAAAATAATGGAAAAAGATCCATCATTGGGCAATGGTCAGTGTTGTAGCTTGTTGAAAAGGCGCCCCCCCCCCCCGAGAAACCAGCCTAATAGAAATAGCCCCTTCTCCCTGTTCGAACCCAAGTTCAAATTGTGTGATGTCTGTTCTCAAACCCCTCTTCCTCTTTGTGTTCAATTATATTATTTTGTCGTCTTTAATTAGGTACTGCGAAATATTGCAATATTTATCTCCCTCGCCCATCTAGGGCCAGCTAATTTTTCCCATCGCCCAACCTAACGAAAACCTTAAAAGGCCCCTTTCAGACGGGTGCACGTGAGCGCGCTCACGAGAGCCGCTTGAACGGCTCAGTGTGAAAAGGCTCAGGTCCAAAGACTTCCTTGAAAAGCCAACCGCTGGCGGTCGGAGGGGCGAGCCGCTGTACGGCTCGTGAGCCTGCTCTCAGAGCTCCCGTCTCTGACCATTATATCTTGTGTAAATTTAACCGCTCCAGCTCTCCAAAGTCTATTCGCTTGATCATAATTCAGACAGCGCTGTAGTTGGCCATTTAGGGAAACAGTTGTTGTGTGTGGTTTCCATTAGAAACTAGTAGAAGACTGCCCTCACGAGCTAGTTTCCAAGAGGCCAACGTCAGCGCTGCCCGAATTATGAAATAGGCGAATACGCCTCTTTCTTGAATTAAGTTGGTGATGGAGCGGAATTAAACCAGTTGAATGGGGATAAAGCGATAGCGGAAATCTCTGCTTCGTATTAAATTCAACCCCCAGAGGGCCGTTAAATTTTTATCCCAAGAGTCAACAGAATTCTTTTTTCAAATGGAAGAAAGAAGCAAGCGGTCGGGGAGAGGTAAACAAAAAGGGAAAAACGTAAAAATTGACCGCCTCCAGCCAAATCATATAACTTTTTTATGGCACCCTTTCCCCGCAAAGCCATCATAGACATTATAACGACGGGAGGCCCTGTCAACCTGTGATAGTGGCCGGCTTCTCATCTTTTTTTAAAAAAGGGGACCCCTCCCCTCAACCCCTCTTGACAGTATACTTCCGATCCTTTTTCTCCACTAAGTGCCCAGCTCCCTTGAGGGACCGAAAAATTCAGCTCACACACTACGTATACGATAAAGAGAAAATAAAAATACACTCGGGTGACCCCTCCCTCCCCGCGCTCAACCAAACACAGTCGACCTTCGCGATCGAACAATTCTTGAGTTTTGGTCTCTATTGTTTTTTTTTTTTTTGGTCATTTCCTCCAGAGCTACCTTTTTATAAACCATCCGATAAAGCGATTTATATCTCGCTGACCATTTTTATTCTACTCGAGTCGACAGTTTGATTCTCTGTATAAAAGCTTTTGGTAAGGATCAGCGAACGAACAACATAACCATAACTTTGAGTAAACCGGAGTTTAGCCTATAGGGGCGAGGCGGACCGGAGCAAACGTATTCACCACCTTAACCTCTGCCTCACGTTTTTTTTTTTTTTTTTTGTCAGGGTATTCAGGACTCAAGAGTGGGGTTTTCTGTTCTGTTGAATTGGATCCAACACCATCGCGGAGTGGGGTTGGGAGGGTAGATGAGAGGGATGGAAATTGAGCGCTTACATGAGAGGGGGGGATTCTGAAGACGATCGCAGAGTATTACGAGGAACGAATTTGTGACGAATGGTGAATTGGTGAGGCCTTACCGTTGGAATGTGGAGAAATTTGGGTCCCGAAGATGATCCAGCGCACTACAGCTAGAGTCCAGGGTGTTTCGGTCTCCGCGGGGTAATTTACAGGTAAAGAAAGCGTGTTGAAGGCACTGCCCCCTCCCCTTGATACTGTGCTCATTGTATGGTACTTTCGGTCTCATTTTTCTCGTGGCCTCGCGCGCGGACTTCTGGCTCAAACCCCAGTGCTATAATACATCTGAGTGTGTCAAAGGGGTGACACCTTTTCGGATTTTCAGTGCATGTGATACACGGCTTTTTGTCCCTAGCCGGACGCGGTTTATGAGTCCCTCAGACAATGCACAATGTGAAAAAATGCATGCGGTCCCACTCAGCTCCACTCTATCAGACGCACAACTTGTCGCAAACGGAATCTCTCTATCTGCTCTGGTTGCTGAGTTATGACAAATTTTAACTTTTTAGGGGGTGGTAGGCTGTTTTGCAAGTGGGCAATGGTGGGGACTTGGTCTTAAAATAATCTTACGGGTACAACATTCCTAACAAGTGGCATCGCTTAACGATTATGTACAAAGTCGCGAGAAGCGATCGTATTCACCGCTGAAATTGAGAAAATGCCTATTCGTGGCTTCTGGTGGGAATCTCGTGGCCAAAATTGAAAAAACGCGATCATTATTCAATCCGAAAATTCACAATGCGTCAACTCGTGATTTCTGGAGGAAAATTCGGGAGTAAAACATAGACAAAAGGCTAATTCATGGCTAAAAGTGAGAAAAATCTTTAATTGGTGGCTATAATAATACGCAACTAATGTTGAGAAAAAGCGCTAAATCGCTGATAAAATTGAGCTATATCGTTAATTCGCGGCGGAAATCGAGAAAAAGCTCTAGTTCACGGCCAAAGTTGAGAAATCGCGATAATTCGCAGCTAAACTATAGGAAAGCGCTTCAAGACTAAAAGTTGGAAAAAACGTTAAATTCTCGGCCATAAAATTTGGAAAGACGCTAATGCGCGGCTAGTATTGGCCCTAATTCGCGGTAGAAAATGCTGATTCATGGTTTGTGAAGGCAACGTCGTATAGTTAAGAAATAAAGGAGAAAAAGCCTTAATTTGTAGAATGTAGTAAGTTGTCTATTTAGAGACTATAGGGCCTGATAAGATTTCCATGTGTAGGTGCTCATGAATACGCACCAAAACGGCCAAAAATTCAATAACGTGCTTGGCTTACAACACCCAGCGGGCAGCGTGAAAAAACTCGCTTTATTTTGTTGTACCCTTCTCTTTCCCTACAATTCATCTACTCAATTATTCGGAGGTGTGGGAGTGTGGAAGAGGGGGGCACTCACCGGCAGCGTGCTGCGACAAAAGATCCCTCAAAGAATGAGCCGGCGGCACTATTTCCACGGCTGACACTCGAACGGAGAATCTTGCACCCGTCCTTTGTTTCTGTTCGGAAATGCATTTGAACAGCCATGAAATAGCGCTGGGCATGACGCCGATGTCGTCTGATTTCCCGATCATTGTGTTCGTTTTTCCTGCGAAAAAACGATATAAATGGGAGTAAAATTCATAATTTATTAAGGTGTTGCGGGGTGTAATGGGAGGGGTGTCAAGGTTTCCGAAATGTTCGTTTATGCTAAAACATCATACCTAGTCTGGTGTGCCCGAAGGAGAACAGGCAACCGTCGTTACCATTAATGACAGCGTGTATGATGTCGGTCAGAGCGGTGGCGCAAAGTTCGCTCTGTAAAATAAAGTTTTCGCAGTTATAGCGAGATTTACAGCGGCTATTAACTCTAGAAGACGTTATCCTGAAACACTCCGGCAAAAGTCCCTTCTATAGGACAATGATGCGAGTGGGGCAGAGCGAGAAAGCACGAAAGAGAGAGAGAGTCATCGCGGAAAGGAATGCAAATGCCAAACCCTCAAGCCTTCCGGGCATAGTTTAGGTCTAAAAGCGTCGTTAAACTTCTCTATCCCCTCCCCCCAGATTCCCGTCCCCTTATCATCCGGTGTTCCTTCCTGCCCATCCCATCATCTCTCAACCGTTTTACGGATTATGCCCGGGAGCTCAGGGGCGTATCAATCGAAGGGAGCAATTCGGAGTGATTGCGTCGATGGTGGGTGCGAGGAGGTTGGGAATATGAAGGGAGAAGTTCATACCGCAAGCAGTTAGGAAGCAACGGTGAAGGGGGTTGCCAGGAGGGCTTAAGTTCCCGTGAGTGGAGGGTTAATTGCTTGAATCAATCAAAGGAATCTCACTAGCTCGGTGGAAAGAGAGGGAAGACCTTTAAAAGGGCGCCTGACAAAGGTTAGATTCCATCTCTTTGTTCCACCGTATCTCCGGCTCTTTAGAGGAAACTTCCATACCCTTCCGCACATTCCCCTCTTATACAGGACGTTATTTGAAGCTTATTCTATTGAAAGCAGCCAAATTCATAAACTTTGAAAATTTACGATCAACATTAAATGGAATGAGTGTACCTTCGGCTCCTGGTCGGTAAAAATGGCGTCAAAAGCAAACATTTTCGGAGCGGCGATTGCCAGACGGCGATCTTCAGGCGGAGCGCTCGAAGCCGACACAGGCTCGAACAGTGTTATTTGTCGTCGTCTCGAATCGACACTCAGGAGAGACGTACTCGCTCCGCCGGCAGCGACTTTCAACAGTACTTTAACCTGAAAAAGAGAAAAACTTTCTTCAAGAATACAACAACATAAGGAAAACCCATGGGGGCTCTATATGCACATAAAAGGAGAATAAACAGCCGGGATTTTCATTGACTATTGATAAAATAGGAGAGGGGGGTCTTTAAACTTTCCCAAGGGAAAGGTGAGGGGGGTGCTCGCAGAGACATTTTCCTTCCTTCACCCACAAGTTTCCTCTGTTTATCAGAAAATGAGATTTTAAGTGGTAGTCTGGGAGTGTTTTCATCGCCTTTCCCAATCCTCCCTTATAGTCTCTCTTAGTGGAAAACTGCCTATCATTTTCCTTTCTACCCCTTTTCCAGAACGAGTTTCATATCCATAAAAACGACAACCCTTTCGCGAGTATAACAAAAGAGTATATTAAACTCCAAATTGTGACTTGAAGATCTTATCCCGTTCACCTTCGTTCCAGGATCAGGGGGAAGGGATAACGTTAATTAAACCACTGAAATAAAAGTAATAATATGTATCGTTAAAACCTGATTGAACTTTAAATTAATCAAAGGGGGGGGGTATGTACAATTAATTGATGATGACACGGGTAAATGCATTTGCTTTGCCTGCAGTGCATCTAATAGTACGATAATTTATCTATATGCATTAATTAGAGAATACATTCGATCGTGTGTCACGGCTTATTATCCGGTACGAGCTTTGATCACAAACAACAATGGAATACTACAGGGAAAAGCCCTTTCTGTTGAATTCCCAGTTGAATTACTCGTTTATCCACTGTAAAATTTACAATGTTTGATACAGTTTCGAAAACCAGATACCCAGAAACACTCGTTGGGAAGCTACTGCATAGTGTGGATGGTGGTTGTCGAGTGGAGTGTGGGGAGGGGTGGGGAGGGGTGAGGATGGGGAGGGGGATGAATGAATTAATAAAAAAAAAAACAAAAAAAACAAAAAAAAAAAAAAACAGGAAGGTTTTGAAGGGGATTGCCCAAAGAGCCCCTATATACCCATATGTCCTACGTCCAAACCGAAAAAAGGGAGATAATTTAACGTAAACAAGATAAGACCGCCCAAGATCCCCCCGACCGCCCAAGATCCCCCCTCCACTTCACCCATTTGCTACCACTCCTCTCCATTTATGTTTTGTGTACATTTCAAGCCGCAGGTTTCCGCCGTGATGGAATATAAACAGAGAGGAGGCAAATTGGTATGATTATCGGACCAAACTTCGCGGCGGCAATCGTACTCCAGTTGGTTTATATTTGCTTCTTTTGAGTGCCTTCCAGAACACCTTATTCTCTACGCGTATGAGTTGACTTTTAAAATTGATTATCGAAAGCAATAGACCTTTGACACTGCGGTGACTGACGGCCTAAAAATAGTTGCGATTCGATAATTAGTTACTACAGAAGGGAGATGGTTGTGAAGCCGTTAGATGCGCCAATAAGAGAAAAAGTCGGTAGACGAGTCAATTCAGATATCGACCGCAGCGCATGAATTTACAGTTCAAGTTCAGAAAACCAACGTCACAAAACTGACTACCCAAAACAAAAGAAGCAATTTCCCTAAAAAACAAAGCAGCGGGGTTTAGCCGCTCCCCAGTCAACTTTTCGCCCTCACGGTTCGGAAGCCGGGTCTCCTCCCCGACTCGGTTTTGCCAGATCGGGTCCTATCCTCACGCCAGCGGTGAGGATCCTACAGCTAGAAACTACAAGATTGAGTTTTTATGACCCAAAACTGGTCATTTTAGGCATCAAGGCAGAAAAAGCTGAAAATGTCAACTCTGCAGGAATCGTGCGGCTAATCAAAATAATAACCGAGAGTCCCTCTCGGCATGATCGAGCCGATGACTAGAACTTGCGAATTTTAACTCTTGCAACCCTATTTTTACGTATTAATTTGGGAATTCAATTTTTTTGAATTACCTATTACAAAAGCAATTTTTTTGAATTAGTACAAAACAGCATAACACCCCTCAGTTGTAAAATTTCTCTTCTTGTGCGTAAACCCCACGATAGCATATTCTTCCATTTTAGAATTTTGACAATTTTTTTTCAAATCATGGTGGATGATTGGGTGGGGGTGGGGGGCTAATGATTCTGGCTCATTTTTCAAAGTGTTAATTCAATTTGGGCGGATAATCAAGCAACTATAGCAAGCCCGTCCGAAATGCACCGAGAGGGCATCCGCCCCCGTAAAGGGGCAGAGTGAGTGCATAATTATAGTCAATAGTGGTGTCTTTAGTTTTGACCGCTATTCCAGACTCCAGATAGGGCCAAAAATCAGGGTCTTCAATGGCTAAAACACTCCAAAGCAGTCAAAAATGCCGGAATCACAGTGAAGGTACTTTCAAATTCGCGAAGTCAAGACGTAAAACGGGGCAGGGGTGGGCAAAATACTTCGTGAAAGTATTTAAAATACAAAATACTTCTGAAAACGTATTTAAAATACAAAATACTTTAATAAATTTATTTGAAATACAAATACAAAATACGTATTTAAAATACATGGTTCTAAAATACAATTTTAAATACTTTCCAGAAGCATTATAGAAAAGTCGGAATCGCAAAAAAATTGGGTAATTTGGTGGTAGATAGTTTGGAAATCATAGCTTCGTGACTGTTGCTTTGGGACTAAACATTGAGCGACAATAGTTGGTGGAATTGTTGTGTTTTGGGTGGTTTTCAGGAGTAAACCAGTCTTTTTTGAAGAGGCAAATTGACGGTTTGCGATTGTAGCTGGTTCTCAGTGACCCAGATTCCCCCCCCCCCTCACAGAGCTACAAGTATGCGTACGAAGGGGCACTAGTACCAACACTCGATAAAGAGCTCCATAAAATCTCCAAAAATGAGCGTTTCTCGTTGAAGTTAGGTTTAGCAGATTTTCTCGACTTCAAGCAGCCCGAAAAGGGAAGCTGGGAAAAAGGAAGCTGCATGCTTCCTAGGACTTCAGACCCAACGCAGTAGCGTACCGCGGTAGTGGCGAGAGGGAGGACCGCCCTGGGCCCCCTATCAGACGGGGCCCCCGAAAAGCTTAAATGCGGAAAAATGAGGATTTTTAGGTTATCCAAGGGTGTAGGTGTGTGAAGAGGTCGGACGGTTGGTCAGCGATTTGGCTACTTTCTACGAATTTCAGTCTATCCGAGACCTGGAGAAAATAACGTTGCAGGTGATATCAGCTAAGAGTGTGGGCTGAATATTCGATTGAGCCCCCGAAAGCGCTATTCTGGTGGCTCAAATAGAGACAATTGGCGCTATCCTGAGGAAAATTCGCGGCTAAAAAAAGAAAATACACCGCGTCCCCAGTTTCGTTAGGTCCTTAAGCCAAAGTAAAGTGCTAGTCGGCAATTTACAACTTGCTCACGCAGCGAAAAATTGAAAAAAATCGCTAATATTCCTGGCTATAACTGCGAAAAAGCGCTGATTCGTGGTCTCGCAATGCATTTTCCAGACTAAAATTGAGAAAAATCGCTGAATCGCGGTGTATAGAGGCCTTTCTACGAATAAGTTGTGGGAATCAACGCAAAAGTGTTATTTTTGGGCCAACCCAGTGGTTAAGACCCGTTCAAAAGCTCTATGTTTGCGTTGTGTGGAGTCTACGCAACCAAACAAATTTATTCCCTCGAAAAATGAAGCATTTTGATAGGTTGAATTGACACCACACAACGAAAACATAGAGCTTGTGAACGGGCTTTTAAAGTTGAGAAAACTCGCTGTAATATCGACCAAAAAAAAGACGCTTTCAGGGTGAGAGAAACGCTAAATGCAGAAAAACGCTAATTTTTAGTTCAAATTGGGGGAAAGTAATAATTCTCTGCTAAAAATGGGAAAAATTTTTAATTTGCAGCTTAAATTGAGGAAAACGGTGATTATCGGCAAAAACTAAGAAAATTCGGTAATGCCCGAGTTGGAAACGTCAAAAATGAATATACGCGATTTGCCGCAGCTGAAGGCAACTTTTGAGGCTAAAATGGAGAAAAAGCGTCACTTTATAGCAATGAATGAAAAAGCCGATGATTCGCGTGTAAAACTTAGAAAAATCGCTCATGCATAGCGTATAGTGAACCGAAAAAATCCTAGTTTGTGAAAAGCCCTCTATTTCGTAGCTAATATTGATGAAAACACTTAAGAAAAACGCAAATTTTCAGAGAAAACTGAGAAAAGTGCTAATCCCTGCTTAAAAAATTGAAAAAAATCGCTAATTTTCTGCTAAAATTGAGGAAAGCGCCGAAACTCGTGGAAAATTAAGAAACATCGCTCAAGCGATGAAAACGCTATCTTGCCGCTGAAGCTGAGAAAATGCGCAAAATCATGGCTAGGCGTGGGGGGAGTGGCAAAACTGCTAATCCGCGGCTGAAATTGAGAAGAATGATACGCATGGCCAAAATACAAAAAAGCGCTAATTTGCGGGTAAAGTCGACAAAAAGCACTCATTCATGGCTAAAGTTGAGAAATTCGCGGCTTAAACTGGTCATAAGCGCTAATTGACGGATAGAAAAGGGAGATAGCGGTAATTCGTGGATAAAATTAGGAAAAGGCTAAGCAAAAATTATATTTATTGTTTATACAGAGACGTAGGGGCCTCTTGGGGATTCCCGCCCCCCAGTGACCCCACGATACGCGGCTTCACCCATTTCTTAATTTTGGCCATTTCTTCCAGAAATCGCCCAACTGAGAAATTTTTAGGGTTATTTTCTCAGAGTATTTCGATTTGTGCCAAAAGTATGAGCCCAATGCTCAATTCACCAATGTACGCGGTTTCCTCCTCAACATCATTGAGTGGCCACCACTGATCCTTAAATTGGTTAAAAGTGAGTGTTTTGCATTTGTACTCGTATCATCGACTTTGTCGATCTGCATCCGGGAGAACTTCATGAGACTAGCGGACTAGCCTCTAGTCCTATACGCATTTATTCCATAACACGGGAGGATTTATCGAAAAGAAAATTCTGGAATGTCTGTACGACTTGAAGATTATAGTAATTTTTTTCTCGGGCAAGGCTATGAAGGGGCCATCAAGATGTCCGGTAGATTCAAGAGTGAGCAGGCTGGGTGGAATGATGGCTAAAATGTGAAATTATCCCCTTCACCTCCCCCTAACGAGATTTCAATGTGATCCCCCTTAAGACAAATTACTGCCTACGCCACTGACTGACTCCTCCGCATTAAACGGAAATTTTCCCTCCGAAAACTTGTAAAACGGCCTGGAAACCGTAAAATTCAAACCCCCCCCCCCGCCCACCGTATAAACTAACTCTATACAATAACTTGAAAGAGGTCCGAAACTGGAGTTTGTTCCGTTTCCACCAGAACGTCGAAATAAATCTATCAACAGTCTCAATGGACAACCGAATGACATGGCTGGGAGGGGTCAACAGCTTTTTCACAATGGGGAACTTGCACATTTTTCAATCACTGGTGTTTCTTGAAGAGGGCTCTTCAACAACACAATTGCCCAAATTAAACATTGAAATCAATCAAGGGTTTTTTTTAGGCGAATTTTTAAAAATTTTGAGTGGGGGTTTGATTACGTCAAAG
Organism: Corythucha ciliata; assembly: GCA_038030265.1. NCBI lineage: Eukaryota > Metazoa > Arthropoda > Insecta > Hemiptera > Tingidae > Corythucha > Corythucha ciliata. The sequence goes on along the minus strand of CM075943.1, from coordinate 40,167,081 downwards.
GGCAGTTAATGAAATTGATGGTGTTGGGAAGAGGGGGGAAGACACGTTTTCTGGGGTTTAATTTTTCTTGTTATTTGTAAACAAAACATGTTAGAGTTTCCTCAAATGCTTCAAAACTGCTCTTTGACGTCATTTTTCCCTCGCACCATCCATCTCCTCCTGAAGAACTTTGAAATTTATTTAAAAATCACTAGGCGCACCAATCGGGCTGCAACTACCGTTGATATCTTTGTCTGCATGTGCCAATTCACTAGTATACTTTCCCCCCAAATCGGGCTTTCATGCAAGTTCCCCATTTGCTTTAAAATCTCACGTTTATTGGTGAAAGTGCTTTATTCACTGAACCAAAATAGTCGGTTTTTACACATTGAAAGGCTATATCTTGCAAAAGTGGACATTATATTTTATTCGTCATTTGAACGAAAACAAAATGTGGTGACCCTGTAGAATAGTTGTTCTTTTCGATGGTATCTGGCCAGGCGTCGGTGTAACCGCCCCACTGCGGTTTTGCATTTAAGTCTACAAACCCCCTCTCTCCGTATCAACGTTTCATGACCTGCTATTAGAAAGTTTGTGACCATCTATCAATCAAAATCATCGAGAATCTATCACTGGGATGATGTGGAGGAAAGCTTGAAGCCCTCCAGTTAGCGATTACACAGGGTTGAGCATAATTCTCAGAGCAGTTTGAGGAGCTGGAATCTTTTGCATTTACACATCATGATGCTTTCAAACATATTTAATACGTTTGTCTTTTAAATAACTTATTGTTTTACATAATACATTTGTCGGTATTAAAAACATACACAAATTCCCCATTTTTGGTCAACCTGGCTCCCCAAATGGTTTTACTTCTCAAAATGTAGCCAAACTCCCGGGCTAGGAAGCATGTCCATGTGATACCTCGTCACACCAATTGGAATTTGAGTCCTTCGGTTCAAACTAATCCGACCGTAAGCTTGGAGAAGATTAGCCATGACTAACATGATTTCAAGCTTAGCAAAGTTGGTTCCTGAGGTGCAAAGAAAAATGAAATAAATGAAGGACAAATAAATAGAGATTGGGCGAGTGACGCACCCAGACAAGCTCTTGGTCCGAGCTGGAAGGGAAAGTACGTGTTGTTTTTGATTTCGTCGTTTAAGAATCTCTCGGGTCGAAATTTGTCCGGATTGGGGAAATGATGAGGGTCGTGATGAACGCTGTACTGTGAGATCATGCAAAGAGTTCCTTCTTCAATGAAAAAATTGTCATTAGGCTTTCCAATGACCGTCGACTTAGTGCAGAGTCGGGGTGTGATTGGTGCGGCAGGATATTTTCGTAATGTTTCTGCTCAGGAAATTGCCAATTAATGACGATTTTTCAAAAAAGAAACAAATTAGGTTCAATAAGCTACCGTTAACAACGGCCTGAAGGTAGGGCAGGTCCGGAATATCGTCCAATTTAACTTCGGTCCGACCTTTTTTGCTTAGTACAGTTTTGATTTCTTCTCGACACCTCACTTGCATGTCCGGTTCCATCGACAGCTCGTACAGAGCAAACGAAATTGTCACCGCGCTTGTTTCATATCCAGCAGCGTACAGAAGATACGCTTGTGCCGCGACGGTTTGTTCGTCGAATTCTGAATTTCAGGGAGTACTCCAAAGTAATTAAAAAGGAAATAAAGAAAAAAAGTGTTTACTTACTGACGACTGGCGTTCCATCCTCGTAAGCCACCTCCGTTACCTTTTCAGGTGGGTATTTATCAATCAATTCGCTCATCGTTTGAACAAAATCTTCACGATGTACGTTATTCTCTTTTCTAAACTTTATGGTCTTAAAAATGACCTCCTTGATAAAATCTATGTAATTATTACCCACGCTCTCAATTCTGAATAACCTATACATCCAGGTGAAAGTCGTGTTCACGAGCATTTTCAAGAAAAATTTAGCGCCCACAAGAGCCTCGGCTGCCGTCATATAAAAAGAGCTCGGCTCGAAAGCGTCAGTTTCAACGCCGAATAGTCCCTGAGCGATGAAATCCGTCGTGATTCTTTTCGTCAACTCGATGGCATTAATCGGCTTCGAACCGGCCTCCTCGATGAATTTAACAGCTTTTGCCATTGTCGTCGAACTGGCTCCGGCAAGCATCGATTTCACTTTTGACGGAGTGAAAAACGGTGATAGGTGGTGATGAAGTGCGCGCCAGCGATCTCCTTTGCTGAAAATTAAATTCCCCTTGAAAAGATCGTGAACGTGTAGAGCGTCAAGGCCGTTGCCGGTGAAGTTGATGAATTGACTCGTCGTTATTTCCTGAACTAAATCAGGACACCGGATGAGTAACATTGGTCGCATGAACATGTGAAAACCGACGAGGCGCTCGTCCGGATGTGCCGTCCTGTAGAGATGTTTGAAAAATTCGACGTGGCCCCTAGACAGAATTTGGAACGAATTCCCCACGACGGGGTACGGCACAAGATGTTTGATGCCTCGTTTGGACCAGTAATAAGGGTCGGATTTCTTCCAAAGGTAGGCAAGGAGCCCGATTAGGACCAACGCGATTGCGATGGCTACCTCCATTTCGTGTACAGAAACGACTCAATCGGTACTGATCAATTCTCTGGGTGAATTTCATTATAATAAATCCTCGACCACTAATTTATTCGAACACATTTGCATGAAAACAATTGCACTTTCACGAAACATAAAAATAAAATCACAGTAAAAATATAATTCGATGAAAAAATGTTCCCACATTAGAGCAATTATCGTCAATAGAGGCTGGTCATCAATCAAAAACTTTAATTATGTAGTTAAGCGGGGGAATTAATTTCATTTCATATTATTAGGCTCATTTTAATATATTTCGTCGCGTTCAATCGCTATGAAAACCAATTTAATTTTTATGAATTAATGCGGTGTTTATGGATCCTCACCACGTTCTATTTACTATAATCACCGGAGCTCCATGTTTCTAACACGCTCTTCCATGACCTCGTTGATCTCGAAGACCGTCGAAGGCGAGAATTTCGGCCAGCCGGCCCAAAACGCGTGTATCTCCAATGCTAAACAGTGCTTACCTAGTGACCTAGTCTGTTTTTGGAGCTGATTTACCAATTAAAAAGCTTTAGCTGCGTAGCTCCGTTCGAGGAGGAAGTAGTAACGTAGAACGCACACGGAAGGGGGGGGGGGTTCCGTAATCAAACTATTAAAGGTCTTCTAAAGCAGGCGTATTTTCCCACAATAGGAAAAATCATGGACAACTAATCGATGGGAAAAACAATTTACAATATCCGTAAAAGCCCTGCGTTTGATGACATGATTTTAATGTTTTAATGGTGCTGAACCCGAATTTCAACTTTGCTCAACGTTATAACCCCAGCAACTTACCGAAATTCGATAAACTTTTTAAATTTCGGGTTTTTTTCTGGTTTTTCACCACACCATCACGCGTTAGTGGTATTAAAAATATGGTTCCCCGCGTTCTGATTTCAGACGGATTCGGAATGTGCTCTATAGAGAGGGGCTTGAGAGATTGTGTGCTTCGCTCTACAAAAAATGGCTTGAGAGCAATTCGCTGCCTAAAAATATATAGCTAACAAGCTGTAGCTATTTCCACCATAAAATGGCCGAACTGACTAAACTCGCGGCCGAAAATGGCAAAACTGATGAGTCGCGTGCTTTAACAATGGCTAAACTGGCGATTCGTGCAGCCTTCAAAACGCCATTCACGCGCCAAAAATGGCCTAACTGAGCATTCGTGCCCAAAATCGGTAAAACTTACGATCTAAACCTTGAAAATGACCAAAGGCCAAACTGTTTATAAACGTGCTGAAAAATAGTCAAGCTGGTGATCCCCTCTCTAAATATAGTCAAGCTGACTCTACGCGCTCTAAAAATTGCTAAACTGGTGATTAGTGCCCTGAAAATGCCTAAACAGATGATTACCGCGCTGAACTTTGCTAAATCGACCATTCGCGCGCAAAGAATGGCAAAACTGACCACTTGCGCCTTACGTACTACTCGCGTCCTATACAAAGGGCTCTACGCGATGGGTCTTAAAAATGGCTAAACTGTAGTTCACCAAGCCATAAAATCGGCAAAACTGACTGTGCGTCCTAAAAATTGCCAAACTGACGATTCGCGCCTTGAAAATGACTAAACTGGCAAACTAAAACAACGGATTCGTGTCCTGAAAATAACACACTGATTATTCACGCCCAATAAAATGGCGATACAGACAGTTTTATGCTGTAAAAGTGGTCAAAATGGCTATTCACGCCCTGAAATTGGTTAACCAGCCTATGAATGATTAAACTAAGGATTCACGCTTTGAAAATATTTAAACAGATTATTCCTGGCCTGAAAAGGGCAAAATTGACCTTTGGCTAGTCACTACCGATTCATGGCCTCAACATATAGTAAAACTGGTCATTCAGGCCCGAAAAGAAGCGATTCACTCTCTAAAAATGGCCTAACTGATCATTCGCTCCTTATAGAGGCTACAGAATGATGATTCGTGCCTTCAAAATGTGGTTACTAAACTGGCTATTTTCGCGCAATTAAATTGCCCTAAAAAGGTTAAACGGAGATTCGTACTCAGGAAATGGCGAAACTTACAATTCGTACTTCAAAAATGGCTAAACTGCAGGCGAGTCGTGCCAAAAAAAAATTATCCAAACTGATACTTTGGGCCTTACAGATGGCAAAATTCACGATATATGCCATAAAAATGCCTAATCCGGCTTATTGCAGAGCCGAAATATTGTCCAAGATGGCTACTTGCGCCCTTAAAAGATTAATATGATTATTCCCGCCCTAAAATCGATGAACTGATCCCATTCGTTCCCTCCAACGAATAGGACCTACCTTACCAAATCAAATGATTGACCCCCTGAAGGCTGGTTTCTGTAATACTTCCTTGTGCTAACTCGCTCGCGCTGTAGAATGGCTTGACTGGGTATTCGCACGCTGAAAATGGCTAAATGGTGGTTTCCAGTTTGACGCTCCGAGTCTTTATGAGGTTGAACGGTGGTTGTTTGGCTGATTTAGGGTGTCGCATTTTACGTTACGTGGTCACAAATATGACAGTTTTACTGCTAAATAGCTAATTTCTTCGCATTCTTCAGCACTCGAGGCCAACCATCAGGTTTATTTTGACTAGGGCGCTTTTTCTGATTCTAGTTTTGTATAGTTTCGAGGCAGCCGGTTAATTATTGGAATAACTAATTACAAAGGTGAAATCGACTGATTGCTGCCAGTTCTGGTGAGTCTCTGGCGTCATGGCTCAGAAGCTGTCATGACTGGCCAGCTTTGAACAGTCGGTTTTGGAAGCAAAAACCTTATTTTTTTTTCAAGCTTATCAAAAAAAAAAAACTTACGATGTAAAATGGCGCACTGGACCACAGTCTAGCCCGAGTTCTGGGGTAGAGAGGGGAAAGTTACCCAACCGATTGACACTTGGGTTACCAGTAAAGCCATATGACGTTATGGGCTTGATACTTGCCTTTCCCGACTTATGGGAAGCATATGCAGCGAATCTGATTGTCATTACACGGTTATTGCCTTAATATTTACTTCATGAGTGAAATAATCGATGTCAGGGCTAAAATACGTTTATACGTCAACAAATAGTCCTCAAATGCAAACAATTATCTCACTAAAAAAGCGTCTTACCCAATGGGTCAAGACTACTGCCGGTAACTTGTGCAACTGTGGATTCCAGAAAGAGCCAAACCCACGAAATTTTGCTATTAAAATAGCTATAATCTGTCCACTTAGTGATAGACTCTGGAACGTGTTGCTTCATTTCGATAGTTCGATTTGTTCACTCCCACCAAAAATATAAGAATTCAATAAAAAACTTTTTCTACAAGCATTGTGGTTACGTATAGACGCTACACAGTGATCATTTTTGTTCCCAGCGAGCTGTTTGTTCCAAAATTATTCCCGGTGCGTTATTTTTAGGAGGAGGGGTGAAGGGGTAGCTCATTCCACTAAGTTCAAGGGCGGGCGAGAGTCTATCCATAAGTGGACAGACTATAACATGTGTGAAATTGACTGTGATTTAAATGAACCAAATATACGTACAAATAACAATTATTGGTTATAAAAAGAGAGAAAATCCGCAAAATTTGGGATTTGTAAGGCCCAAATTGTTGAAATTTTGGGTTTGAATAAGCCAAATCCGAGAATTTAGTTTTTGAAAGAGCCAAATTCATTTTCTGAACTGATTTCAGTGAGATCTATAACCACGCTTGAAAATATATAAAAGCGTGAAAATCAGCGACATTGGGGCACTAGCAGAGCTAGTTAATCCGTTAACAAAAATGTTAACGCCGTTAATCGTTAATTCGTCAACGCTCCAGAAAATTGTTAACGTTAACGTTAAATCATTAATCGACTAAAAATCGAAGAGTTTTACTCGCGTTACTAGCGAGTTTACTCGCCAGCAAAATGGAACAATGCAGGGGAGAGGGTACTATTTCAGAGTTCACAATTCTATTGGGTGAGTTTCGCTATACGCTTGCTAACTCACCCAGTCGATCCTTACGATTGGAAACCACGGCCAACCACCCCGGACATCAAAATAGAGAGATTTTGCAAACATCAGCTCCGCTATATCGCTAACGTTAACGCTATTCACATTTCAACCAACAAAATATTTACTACCCTTGCGCACACAAAAATTAACTTTAGGGACTGGTTGCAAAATCTCTCTAATATCACGATACGCTATGCTAAACTATGAAAGTGTTAGTTGATTTGAGGTCTTGAAGGTTCGAGGTACTTGTTTTGTGTAGCAAACATTGTACGATACAAAATGTAATGAACGAAGGGCAGTAAATCAATTAAAACCCGGAAACGAGTTTGATAATACAGAAAATTAAGCTTTCTGTTGAACAACATTGCTCTTCGATAAATGCTCTCATTTTTGCGATACTCGACGAGAATGTGTCAAATTTTTTCAAAATCTATCCAAATGGGAGTCTTCGGTGTTGTCACCATGAAGTGCCCACCGATTTTTACAGGATTGACCGTTTTTTTGTTCAGGCTCAATTTAAACTTCTGCAGAATTCGAGTAATGACGAGAGTTACTTGAGCCCTGGCGAAACCTTGACCTTAAAATTTAAAAAGAAAAAAAAAGTGTCAGACGCATGTGCTCAGAAGCGTAAACAAGGATAAAATTTACCAATGCAGGCTCTAGGCCCCAAACCAAAAGGCAAGTAACTTCCCGACTCGGGAGAGGCACCGTCCCAACGTTCGGGCTTGAATTTATTCGGCTCGTCGGGAAACCATTTTGGATCGCGTTGAATATTATACGCTGGAAATACGAGAACGACTCCCTCTTCGATTGGAAATGACTCGTCAATTTTACATGCTTTGGTACATCGTCGCGACATTACGGGGAATGACGGGTACAGCCTTAAAACCTCTGACAACAGTTTTAAGATTAAAATGATTAAAGCCCTTCATACTTAGACACACAGATTTACCGTGAACAACTTTTCTTATGTATACAAGTTGATTTATGTCGGAGTACTCGATAGTCGAATGTTTGGAATCTTGCAGGACGTCCATTATTTCTTCTCTACACTTGTCCTGTACATCAGGGTGTCGCGACAGCTCGTAAAACAGGAAGGTAAGTGTTAGAGCGCTGGTTTCAAACCCACCGGCGAAAAGAATGAAACAATTTGCCAGGATTGTCTTGGAATCGTACCCTGTCGATATTTTTCAACGTTTTAAGTGTAAAGGACCCTTTTAGAATTGTACTTACTAACTCGGGCTGTGCCATCAGCGTAATAATCCCCTATTTCGGTGTCTTTTTGGCCGTCCACGATCTTCTTCAGATCTAACATTCCTTGAAGGAAATCAGTTTTCGACAATTTTTCTTTTTCTCTGTATTCCAACACATCTTTAATTGTGTTTTGTATAAAATTTTCCGCTGATTGATTGTGGACAGTGAGCCCGAGGAGTGTGAATATCTTTCTGAACGCCATAGATAGAATCATTTTTATTATGTGAGGCCCGAAAATCACTTCACCGGCGTGAACAAATTGAGATTCATCCTTGAATGCGTCAGATTCGACGCTGAAAAGAGCCGACACGATCATATCGGTGGTAATTCGTTTACAAAGATCGTTTGTACACACAGACGGTTTCTCTTCGACATATTTCTCCATTTTCCCCATAGTGGTATCGACAGTTTTCAACATTTCTTTGAGGCGAGCCGGCGTAAACAACGGTGACATTTTCGTTCGCAGCTCTTTCCATCTCTGACCGAATGAGAACAGAACGTGATGCTCCATCATGTCCTTATTTGGATCACCGCCGCCCAAATTATTTGAAGTGAAACAGTCGAATTTTTTAACCATCACCTCTTGAATGATTTTCGGATCGCGTACAACGAGAGCGGGTCGTCGGAAATTATGCACTCCGACCAGACGCTCGTTCGGGTAGAACGTTTCGTGAAGGTGCGTGTGAACTTCGATGCTTCCTTCGAAAATCATGCCGAAATTGTGACCGAACACCGGCCATGGAAGTTTGTACTTGACATTGCGATTTGCCCAGTAGAACGGGTTTGCTGACGCCCAGATAATAAGAAGAAGAGCAACTAGGACGGTGAATAGTACGAGTAGGAGAAACATCTGTAACAAGTGCTGGTATTGTCTCGACTGTCTAGGATTCCCGACTGCTTTAGAATTTCGATAAAAAGCATTAAACATTATTTATAGGCTCTTAAGTGTTATCTTATTCAGCACCAGTATAAAAAAAAACTTCAAGTGAGTCATTTAAAAACACAAAAACATGATGTAACCCTAGATAAGCCGACTTGTTATTTAGAGAATTTAGAGATGTGAAATACTTTATAATTTGATTGCCCGAAACTTTCTTTCCCAGTGTAAAAACAGGTAAAACTCAAATGACTGTTAGTGCACATTAAACCGCTCCCCAGAGCTACGCATCTCATTCTTAACACTGACTTATTGAAGCGATAAAATTGTGGTTACACTTTTTATAACAGAGTCAACAAAAACGTATACCGTGCGCCTGTTTAATAATAAGCGCAATTCAGATAGTCAGAGTATCCATAGAGGAGAAGGTGTTTGAGCTCTCTCAGGCTCGCGAAACTGAAAGATTCGCTTTAAAACAATTGCCGGCTCCTTTCAACACCGAACGTCTTACTCCCACTGGCATTCCACTAGGAACTGTTCTAAAAATACCATCGTCTTTCAAGTATTTTGAAGTTTGTTTTTCGTGACTATATGGATAGGGAAGGAGAGGTTGCTCCGAGAGTGAGAGAGAGATAAAATAAAGCGTACAGCGGAAGTTGGTTGTGTGCTCAACAAATTTCTGATCAGCGCGTTACGTAAGTGTGAATTATTTAAGATAAAACACAAAGAATACGTTTTGCCTGGATCAAAAAGTAAAATGCAATTTTACGCAACGATTCCCGTCAATAAAAAGTTTAATGAAAAGCAATTATTAATTCGACGTATAACATGGAAGTTCTCCCCCTCCTCCCCCTGAACCACAACAACCGACGAAGTTTCGAGGCGAAAAATCACGTACGGCTCATTGTCAGCAAGCCCGCGGCCCCATTATTCTCACGCACTTTTTGCACTTCGAATATCTTTGGAAAACATTTAATCGCAGAATGAGGTCTATACTATGTGGCAACTTAGCTAGAGAACCTACATAAAGCACAGGTATGACAATACGCCATCTTTGGTCGTTCTGCCCTCCGTGTGGTCATTGCAACACGATGGACGATGGAAGCAACTCTTGTTTGGAGGGAAATCGCACAAAAGTCACAGTTAGATAGACCGCAAGAGCGCAACTTCGACGATAACGCGTTGAAATGACTAAAAGAAGGATCAACGAAGTAAATTGAAGTAAAATGTCGTGCTCTTTCGATTATCTGCATCGCTATACAATAAATGTCTTAACTGACTATTCGTCGCCTAAAACACGCTGAAGTGATCATTCACGCCCCAACATTTCAAAACTGACGATTCGGGTCTCAACATTTCAAAACTGACGATTCGGGTCTCAACATTTCAAAACTGACGATTCGGGTCTCAACATTTCAAAACTGACGATTCACAATCCAAGATGGCAGAATTGGTGATTGGCACCCCAACACGGCAAAATTGACGATTCGTGTCTTTAAAACAGCTAAAAACATTGCAATTTGCGCTAAAGATCACTAAACTGGCAATTCACGCCTACCCGAAATGTCGTGACCTGAAAAAGTCACACTGACCATTTAATTCACGCACTAAAAATTGACTTCAATTCACCCTAAAAATGGTCAAATTGGCGTGTCGTGCCATAAAAATGCCTAAAACTGCCGTTTCGTTCACTGAAAATGGTTAGGCCCACTATATTCGCGCTTCAAACCCCCGTTAAACTAACCATTCGTGTCCCGTAAAGGCCAAACTGGCGATTCATGCCCTCAAAATGGAAAACTGACCATTCACGTCCTACAAATGAATAGCGCGACATATATAAATGGCTTGACGGAATAATATTTGCTTCAAAAACAGACGATTCGCTCTTCATAAATACCTAAACTGAGTGTTTGAATCCTAAAATCGACTTAACTGACCATTCGTGCCCTGAAATAGTCACACTGACTATTCATGAACAACAAATTGGCAAATCATGACTCAATTCACCTTAAAAATTGCTGATTCGCGTATTGTATTTGCCTGAAACTGACGATTATCCCATTGAAAATCGCAAAACCCGCCATACATTCGTGCTTCTGAAATGGCCAAACTGACTAACCGCATTCCAGCATAGCGAAACCAACGACTCGTGCCCTTAAAATGACTAAACTGACAATTCCTGCCCGAAAAATAGTCAAACTGCCGATTAGTGCCTTGAAAATAAGAAGTAAACTGGTGGTCCCTCAAAAAATGGAATTAATATAAACGATCTTTATTGAAGTAAATTGTCATGGTCATTCCAGAGAAACAAGAGGATGAGGTAAATAGTACGTTTTTACGAATGGGTCGGTCGATTCATTTTGCCCCCTTTTTGCATCCGCTAATGGTACTGATTGGAAGGACCAAAAATGGTGTACTGGCGTACTAGTGCTGTATAGTAACTCAACTCGGCAAGGGGTTATTACGATTTGTGAAGGCTGGGTTTAATGAGCCAATATTACGTGATTTGGTTTTTGAATAAGCCAAATACGTGACTCTGGGGTTTGAAAAAGTAAAATCAGTTTTTTGAACAAGCCGAAGCAATGAAAATGATTTTAGAAAGGGATCCAAAACAAAATTTGGTTTTAATGGATTGAAAATACTGAAAATTGAGGTTAGAAAAGTTAACCCTACGTAAATCATTTTGAAAAGTTTAAATCGTTAGTAGAACCGCTTAAACTACGAGGGTTAGTGGGTAAAGCATGCAAAAAGTTGTAGCCGTAGGAGCCTACATTGTCTGTCTTTCCTAATTGTGGTTCGTCAAAAACGTAACGGTTTCGGCTGCTCGCCATATTCAGCGTTTGGTTTCCCAACTGAGTGTAGGAAGTTCAGTGAGAGTTTCAGTTGGGAAACGGCATGAGGATTTTAGTAAACTAATCGAGCCAAAAACAACGTTTTTTCGTACAAATTATGCCATAACTCGAGAAGTAATCAGCCCACGGACTTGGGGCTGATTTTTATCGACTCAGCACATACAACTGCATAAGATTAGTCACCTCGTTCGTACATTTTTTTTCATCCCTTGTAGGGGTGAGTTGGCCAACGTCTACCCGCCCTTAAAACTAGCTTCGCCACCCCGTATCGTTGCGGACTCTTCGATTCCTCAAAGTATACATCAAAAGAATTTTTTAAGCCACATTCAAAATTGGGCCGAATTTCGCCGCTATTCTGGCTTTATTTCCTGTGTTATAGGTACGCCCCTGAAAATTAGTGAACAATAGTTGAGATAGTTGATAAAAACGCTAATTCGCAGATAGAATTGAGAAAATGCGCTAATTCGATGCTGAAATTAAGAAAAAGCGTTCGCGCGCAGAAAAAATTGAGACGAATGCTAATTCGCGGTAAAAAGTTTGAGAAAAGTGCTCATTCGCTTCTAAAAATGTTAACGGCACTGAATCGCCGATAAATTGGGAATAAACGCTAATTCGTGAAAAAATTGAGAAAAAGCAGTCGTTCGCAAATTGAGAAAACACTAATTCGCGGATTCTTCAGGCAAATTCGTGGCTTAAATTGAAAGAAAGCGCTATTTCGTGGCTACAAGTTAAGAAAAAGTGTTATGAAGATATTGAAGATAAGAAAGATCTCTCCCACTTATTTGTGACTGCGGTTTCGGCAACAACGCCATTCTCAAACTACGCAATTAAAAGAGAAACACAACAAGACCAAGGATCAAACAAGGTACGGGCGAACAACCGATAAATCAATGCCTAAAAATTAAAAATTATACTAAAAATCGTGAGAAAACAAAAACAACTTACCGAGTCAACGAACAAAACACAACTGACTAGACAATATCACAGTAGTTGGAGATGTGCCGCATATGGGGCCCCCCTCCCCCCCCCAGATCTGAGCACATTTTCAATGATGTGCGCTGACACGGCCCCAGATCAAAAGACTTAATTTGATTCAGGCATCCCTCACCGTATCTGGACGCATGACGTGTAATTTCAAGAAATTCAAGCCACGTAAGCTTCGAGTCCTTCTTTTGCTCGTGGAGCAATTTTACGCCATCAGACACGCTGAACTGGTGGTCGGTTGCTAATAAGTGGTTTTTAAACTCGGACTGACGTGTCGAGGGAGGCAAGTGTTCACGAACACTCACTCCGAGCCTTCTATACCCGTCTGCCCTACATAAACCGCAGACCCACAACCACACCACAACGGGTAAACACCTGACCTATCCAGCATATGCACCTCATCTTTGACCCTGAACAGATACTTCCGTAGTGACGCCCACGGCTTAAAAACCACCCGGACGTCCGCTCGCCGCATGACCCTTTCCAGTCTACGTGAAATATCTCCGAAAAAGGGCAGTACAACAAACGGCATCGGGGTCTCAACCCTATCTGGCACCAGACTGGCCCTGACGCTCGACAAGGCCAATTTGGACCTTCTTTTCCAGATCAGCTTTTCAACGATCGAATCCGAATACCCATTATTTTTCGCCAGTACCTTTATTAAGCCAATGTCCCTGGAGAAACGTGCCTTTGACAGAGGGATTGTTAACGCCCGATCCACGTACCAAACCAGCCCCGACAACTTATGGCCCCATGTATATGCTGCGAGTCAGCCGGTATCAACGTGTCTGTGGCAGTCGGTTTACGGTAGATATCGAACTCAATGCCTTCCCCTTTCCTAATGATTGACAAATCCAAAAAATTTAACTTGCCTCCTGATTCTCTCTCCACCTCGAACTGGATATTACTGTCAATCCCATTGAGGAAGTGTTATAATTCACAACAAAAGTTGAGAACATGATGTGTTAATCCGCGCATGAAATTGAGAAAAGTTGTTAATTCTCGGCTCGCACACAGTTTAATGAAGGTGGAGGAGGAGTTTCTTGAAAATTTTTCGCTTCGCGATCGAGTGATCAAAAAGTCAGTCATATTAGGCAAATACTCTCGGATATAGCCAAATTACAGGTTGTCTGGGCGAAAAATCCAGATTCTGGGGCTAAGTGCGGTGTTGCCAATTTGACGGATTTCCCGTCCGTCAGGTCTGACAGATTTATAAAGTGGCTGACGGCGGAAAATTCCGCGTTTAGGATGACGGATTTTGGCCCTGTGAATTACCATTTGTCTCCATTTTAGCTGGGAATGAGCGATTTTTTTCACTTTTTGTCTTGAATTACCGCTTTTAGTGCATTTCATTTAAAAATGCACTATTGGTCTCGCCCTGATGGTCGCACATATGGGTTGTGATACTTTTTTTTCACGTTTCAGAACCACTAGAACACGAATCCGAGGTCGGTTCGATTTGCTTCTGGGCGTTTGCTGCTGGGCGTTCGCCCAGCACACAAATCTACATTTCAGCCGCAAAAGGGCCACCATAAGCCGCAAATTCGCTTTAAAAAAAAAAAAAAAAAAAAAAAAAAAAAAAAAAAAAAAATTAGCCTGGAGTGAGCGCTAAAATGGATAGTCACCTCTCACTTATTTGGGCTATTTGCGAGTTTTGGGCCAAATCCATCGGTTTGTACTACACACTGGGACACTATTGCTGTAGTTCCGGGTCCGACAGTTTCGAACCGGTTTTTCAGCCTAAAATTGGGCAATGAAGCAAAATAATGTTTAAACATATTACCGTGCCGTTTCCTTAAAGCGCATTGGATTTCTCGTACATGTGCGTGTGTTCGGCCTCCTTTAGTTGTCTATAGTTACAGAATGTCGTGAAAAAAAAAAAAAAAAACACAAAAAAAAAAAAAAAAAAAAAAAAAAAAAAAAAACGTAGGTGACCTTGTCAATGACACGTGTTACATTTTTTTTTTTTTTTTTTTTTTGTTGTAAAAGATGATACACACAGCTCATTAAACGCTTTCGTCAGCACGCAAACTCACATTTATTTGCTCTTTCGGCGTCCATCCCACTTTTATTCAACCCTAAAAAGATTAAAACCAAGGAAGCAAACTTCAATAAACGCTGGAAAACGTTTGATTATTTTTAGAACAGTTTAAATTCCGAATTCCGTCGGCATTTCATTATTGATGGGATGACGAAGAAGAGTGGAGAAGAAATTACGCGTATAGGAAGGAGGCCGTTTGCTCTTCTAGCAATGACGAAATCTTCCAGTCTTACTAGTTGGGCGTGTCGAATACGACCGGTGGCTGACTATTTATCGCCGTGGAAATGTAAGTTTGTGGCAGTTTCGTTTAATTATTAAATTAATTAATTGTACCTATACTCTTTAAAATGAAGTTTATTGAACTAAATAGCTACGTCCTTGAAGAATAAAGACTTTTGAGTGGTGTGTCACCGATTTATGACGCGCATACAACACGTTGATTACGTTACAGATGATTGTCCTGCTCTTGATATCCACAATATTAGCCGCACTCGTTCTAGCCATTTGGGTATCGGCTAAGCCTTTTTATTGGGCAAATCGAAACGTCAAATACAAGCTCCCATGGCCCTTGTTCGGTCACAATTTCGGCATGATTCACCAGGGAAGCGTTCGAGCATATACGAACATACATAACAACCTGTATCGAAACGAGCGAATTGTCGGAGTGCACTATTTTCGACAGCCGGCTCTCATCATTCGCGATCCAGCCATCGTACAGGAAGTGACAGTGAAAAAATTCGAGTGCTTTTCGTCGAATAATATGGGAGGCGGCGATCCGAAAAAAGACATGATGGAGCAAAACGTGCTTTGCTCGTACGGTCAACGGTGGAAAGAGTTGAGAGGGAAAATGTCACCGTTGTTCACGCCGGCTCGCCTCAAGGAAATGTTGAAGATTGTCGATACGACGATGAACAAAGTTGAAAAACGCGTCGAAGACACTCCGACGGTGTTGACGAGCGACCTGTCGAAAAGAATAACCGCCGATATGATCGTCGCGGCTCTTTTCAGCGTTGAGTCAGACGCTTTCAAGGAGAACTCGCAGTTCCTTCACGCCGGGGAAATGATTTTCAGCCCTCCGTTATTTAAAACAATTTTCGTTTTGACGTTTAAGAAACTTTTTAAAAGCTTGGGGCTGGCCTCACACAACAAATCGGCAGAAGAAGTACACTCAGGGACGTGTTAGAGTTCAGAGAGAAGGAAAGCGTTTCGAAAACTGATTTTCTTCAAGGCTTGCTAGAGTTAAAGAAAAACGCTGAGACTGACGAAGAGAGCGAGAAGGGCGATTATTACGACGATGGCACAGTCAGAGTTAGTAAGTATCCATGCAACAACGCGACTAAAAAATTACTATAAAATGAACAATAAACAAAAACAATGTCCACTAGAATTCGATTCAAACACTGTTCTGGCGAATTGTTTTATTCTTTTCGCTGGTGGCTTTGAAACCAGCGCTCAAACGCTCACGTTCCTACTGTACGAACTATCACGCCACCCCGAAGTCCAGGAGAAGTGCAGAGAAGAAATACTGTACGTCTCAAGGGACTCTGACCAATCGACTATTGATTACTCCGATATGAATAAATTAAAATACGTAAAAAAAGTTGTTCAAGGTAAATTTTATCTTATTTCTACAGCCACTCACTATATTTTAATACGTCCCTTATATATTTACCAGAGGTTTTAAGGTTGTACCCATCATTCCCTATAACGACGCGTCGGTGTACGAAAGCTTGTAAAATAGACAACGACTCGTTTCCAATCGACGAAGGTGTACTTATCATACTTCCCATCTTGAACATGCAACGAGACTCAAAATGGTTCCCCGACGAGCCAAACGAATTCAAGCCCGAGCGTTGGGATGACGAACAGCCAGAGTCTGGAAGTTATTTGCCTTTCGGTTTGGGACCCAGAGTGTGTATCGGTAGGTTCTTTTCTTTTCTTTGTACACATCCACGTTTTCATTTGATTTGTTTTGTTTTAAATTAAAAGGTCAAGGATTTGCAAAGGCTCAAGTGACTCTCGCAATCGCTCGAATTCTACAAAAGTTTAAACTCCGATTGAACGCTAGAACGGCTAATCCCATCGAGTTCAGCAGGCATTTCTTAGTGACATCACCGGCGACTCCAATTTGGGTTGATTTCCACAAAATTTCATGTAGTTCTAGTTTGAGCCAGTGACACCACTCCAAGGGTCACAGTCGCAGCTCGATAAGTTGTTTGGAGGTTTCTGCGCCGAGCAAGGAGGTGACTGACTCCAATGGAAGAAATTTAAATGCCTGTTGGACACTTTGTCAAAAATTTTATTCAATTTCAAGGTTGTGTTGCGCCCTTCTAAAAGCCCCTGAGTCAGGGAGTTGGAGAAGTTCCCAAAAATTAATCTCCCAACACCCCAAGCACTAGCTGCCAAATATGTTGGGATATTTTTTATCCCAGGAATTTCGTGCATCTTTGGTCAATTCCTCGGTCGCACTGGACTGAGGCACAGATCCGGTTGGACATTTCTACGCGAAAAAATCAGCGTTAAGAAACTACCACACAAAAATTGCATCCTATATGGGTCAAAAGCGCAAAATTTTGGTTTTGATTCAACGAAGCGAAGCCGGCAAAAATTTCTGTTTGGGGTCAAGGTAAATAGACTAAAGAGGTATGCTCTTAATTTTCAACCAATTATTATTGTTTGTGCCATGACGTCATGGGATGACAAATTTTTAAAAAATTAACAGGTGTGACTTTTTCCAATAAAACAAAATTATCTACATTTCGGGGGCCACTTTTTAAATCGGGAGAACTACGCATAATTGCCTGCAGGACAATGTTCCTGTGAAAGAAGTGATTGCAGGGCCCCTAAGTGTAATGGTTGGAGCAAAGAAAACTGCTGCAGGTGCAGGGTATCATCTCAGTTTTGAAACTTTTAGAAATTCTTTTAAGATAGAGCTAAGTTCAGCAATTTTCTCGTAAAACAATGAGTTTTCGTGAAACTCATCAGCCACCATTCCAATTAACAATAATATAAGCACCCCGAAACTCTTGGCTTCGTATTAAGGGTTCTCGGTGGTGTTTGTACAACAAACCACACATCGACCAATACGCTCGTATGGTGAGGGTGTGAATCGCCCTACTCCATCCTGAGTATGCGGCCAGGGGCCTTAGTATGAACGGTCGGGGAAAAAGCCGCATGCGGGATCCAAGGACGCCAGATAAGAAATAACATTATCCCGCCAAAGCAATCACGTCTAGCGGCATTTTCGCACGAGTTTGTACTAAGGCCCCAAATGAGGCAAACAAATTCCTCGATATCGACAGTGATTGAATACGGCTAGGTTCGAGGCCGGGATTCTGGTCGAAGGACACCATTAATACTAAAATACTAAATTACTTCTATTTTTATTATAAAAATGTATAATAAATGAATAATACATGACAGGGAACACTTTTAAACTTCAGCTTTATTGTCAACCTATCTGAGAAATGCTCGTGAGCGTGATTGTCCCGTGCAGCAGGAAAGCCCTTCCTTCCTCCCTCATGAAGTTTACTGGGCGTTTCTAACTGATTCACATAATAAACTCGGCCGTCACTGCGCCGAGTGCTGTCTGTACTGAATACGCATGTCAATTAACTGGGCCTTAAAACGGTGCATAAGGTCTAAGGAACAACTCTGCCAAATTATATCGCTTTTAAATAAAAATCCAGGCATTTATTTTGGCTTTTCATTTATTTTTTGCTTCATCTACAAAGAAATTCCAAGGGAGGAACCGTGGGAGGGGAAGCTTCATATGTGAAGTTTGGTCCCTCATTATTTTTTTTACTCCCGTAACGTCAATTTTGACAAAAATTTCCTTAGTTACGAGCATACGTCTGTAAGTCTATTTACCTTGGTTTGGGGCGGGTTTGGGGTGAGACAATCTCGCGAAATTTGTTTACTTTTAAAAGAAGCACCAGCGCTTGTTTCTATAATGAACCAAACCCACGAAATAGTTTTTTCGACTGGCCCAAACCTACGAAATTATTTCCTTTGGGTGAGCCAACACGTTGAATTATTGGTTTTTAATGCGCCAATAACGATTCAAAATTTTGCTTATGAAAGGAGTTAGGCCCGTAAAATTGCTATTTAAAATGAGCCAACACCACTAAATTGTTTTAATGATTGGTCAAAAGCGCGAAATTACGTTTTTTGGTAGGACAGAAAGTCATGAAATTGCGTTTTGGGACTGAAACTGGTTTTTAATTTGCCAATTCCACGAAACACCACCATCGACACCGACAAAGCAAAATTACACAACTCCGGATCTAGGAAACGAATAATTCCTGAGTCACCGTTTTCTCCTACGTCGATGGATGAAATTGAAATCTGCGAATTTCACCCCTTTCAATCCCCAATTTCGCACTCTAAGAAATGAATTTCACTGGTCTTGGCCCTTACGGAATCGAAATTTGGTGAATTTCTGCTCATAAAAATCAATTTCATGGGGTTTTGACACCGTGAAAGGCCAAATCATGGGGGTCGACAGCCGTTCAAAAAAGCAAATCCACTTGTTTGGCACTTTCGAATCAAACTTTTCACGTTTTGGGCACTCGCACCGAGCCATATTTCGTGGTTTCAGCTAATTCAATAACCAGCAATTCGGCTCACCCAAATTGGAGAATTGGCTCACCCAAAAAACAATTTCGAAGGTTACAGCCATCCAAAAACCTTATTTGAAGCGTTCGACGCCTTAAAAACTGAAATTTCGCGGAGATGACTCGTTCAGAGCTAATTTCACGGGATTTGAAACTCCCAGAGAAAATAAACTTATATGCTTGAAATAATCGTCAACACCCAGAAATCTGGCATTTTTTCCATAAATTTACGTGTCCTCTAAAATTTGTCCGTTTTTCGAAAAGTCGCTGTACCCAAACAGCTTTCTCAACAGATTTCCGGTGTATCACAAAAACTTCCCCGTCTTCTAAGCTTCCTTTTGTCGTGTTCACATTTCATGTTACCACTGACGTTGCTCACATAAACGTCACGAGAATGTACAAAAATTGTGTTTTTACGAAACCTGGGCCATAGTCTACGGTATTCGTGAAGTGTGCGGAGAGATCGGCAGTAAGTGAGAACAGGATATCTTACCGTGGAGAAGGCAAGAGGCATTCGATTTGACCCCTTCCCCCACCAGTGATTCATTAAATTGTGATGGTGTTCATG
The DNA here is from genome assembly GCA_038030265.1 of Corythucha ciliata. NCBI lineage: Eukaryota > Metazoa > Arthropoda > Insecta > Hemiptera > Tingidae > Corythucha > Corythucha ciliata. Next base: position 40,147,369 of record CM075943.1, on the reverse strand, counting down.
GATGGTGGGGGGGGGGGGGGTCAAATTGAATGTCTCTTGCCTGCGGTATCTTCTCCACGGTAAGATATACTGTTCTCACTTACCGCCGATCTCCCTGCACCCTTCACGAATACCGTAGACAATGGTCCATGTTTCGTAAAAACACGGTTTTTGTGCATTCTCGTGACGTTTTTGTGAGAAACGTCAGTGGTAACATGAAATGTGAACACGCCAAAAGGAAACTTAGAAGACGGGGAAGTTTTTGTGATACACCGAAAATCTGTTGAGAAAGCTGTTTGGGTACAGCGACTTTTCGTAAAACGGACAAATTTTAGAGGACACGTAAATTTATGGAAAAAATGCCAGATTTCTGGGTGTTGACGATTATGTCAAGCAATAAAATGGCCTCTATCCTAATGGAAATGTTCCGTAGTTTCTGAAAATGGCATCACTTTTTGGATTTCGTGCGATATAAGCCGAGAAATTGCGGATTTTTTGTATCAAGCATTGGTTACTTTTTTAAACACAAAAAAAAATCATAACTCCGGAACGGATCGACGTAGGACACTTCCGAACGTACCATTTTACTCCACTTTTAGCGTAGTTTTACCCAAAAATGTTTGTCACACTTATACGGATCCACCCTGTATATATAAATTAAAAGCAAATTTCGTGTTACTGAGGCAATTCGGGAGCGTTGGCTAAGTTCAAAACGAATTTCGCGGCCCAGAAAAGCAAATTTCGCTTGGCTGGGTCATCCAAAAAATATAATTTTGCAGGTTTCGGTACAGAAAAACCAAAACTGCGCTCGACTCATTTAGCTTTTTCAACCATAATTTTTGTCGATTTATGCTAATTGTTTGATGTTTTGCCCCCTTTGCATGCATTGTTGAATTGTTTGACTCCGAGGCACACTGGCCTCGGTGCCCACCAGCTTCACTGCTAGGGCTAAAAAGGGGAAACACCAAAATCCCAGATTGACAGTTCGGTCTTGACAGTGCTTCGGCTGGATAGTGAGTTTTCGGTGGTCAGAAAGGCGCAGGCTGTAGGAATCCAAAGAGCCAGCGGACACTGCCGAGTATAACCGGCCAGCATCCAGACAGAAATGACAATGCCCAGGCTTATTAGTTATTACTATGACATTTTAGGGAATTATGGATCAGTTCTTGTTAAGATAAGGCTCGTTTCTGAGGCCACCGCCATATGTGAATTGGGTGAGATGTGCTTCTTTTCTTCTGGAAAAATCGGTGATTCGTGGTCCGATGAATCAAATTCTGGTGCTCAAATGCCCAGTTTCGAGGCCAAAAAAGGTCACTTCTGGTCTTCAGGGACATAATTAAAGGGCTCCTAGGTGAGTATACTGTTGTTTATGAAGTTAGAGAAGCAATACATTCTGGTGAAGGATGCAGATAGCCAAAGATAGTCCCCTCCCCCACCCGTCATGGATGAAAACACGTGGTTTTCAATTGTTATGTTAGTACTTAGTAGTCAACACATCAATAAAATAGGCTCGTTTTGTTCAACGTTTTTGTTTAAAAAGAAGACGAATTTGTCTTTTTGTCTCCCATTGTTACGGGCTAACGAAAGTTCACGTAGCGCAAATTGTCATTAACGATCCCTAGACAGTGCAAATTAATTATCCGTGAGAAAAGAGGCCTTTGGGGAGTGCAAAAGTAGAAGCCCCGAGCTTTAGCAAATGGCACTGTTGGTAAGAGGGTCGAAGGGAACACAACTATACTTTAGACCGAGAGAGAGAGAAGGAGGCAAAACCACTTCGATGGTCTATGTACATTAAAAGAAGAGGGGGTGGGGTTGTGATGTGGTTGTTGTGGGTGGGAGGGGGGTGTATAGAGAGAACAGATCGTCCACCCGTGCGGCAATGTGCTCGGAATGGGAAGAATTGTGCCGGTGCTCCCAAGCGAAAAATTAGCTCTTTTCATATAGTTCGAATAGTCCTCTCGTATGCTGGCTGTGGTGGCTCTGATCTACCCTCCTCACCTCACCCTGGTCCTCTTGTTGACGACAATCTTAACAGATAAAAGGGCGATGGGAGGAAGGGATGTGGTAGATATCTTGTTTTATTGTGGGTCTGTGCAATTTTCGCATCAAAAAACAATTGGTTTTAATCCGGTTAAAAATTACGTCACCCCCTTTTTTGAGCTTTTCTGTCTCGACCCACGGACGACAAACAAACAAACAAAAAAAAAACAAAAAACGAATAATATAAACACATTAAAGCGTCGGCAGGGTGGTGTACGCATATGGGCAGGGGGTGAAAAAAATGAAGGGGTAATTCTATCAGCCCACGACTGGAATTAAATTACCTTTTAGTGCGCCTCGAAAAGGGAGAATGATGTGTTTATTCGGTCCAGCAGCCGAAGATTAATGGCGTAATAATTAAGGGAATAGGTCGATTCTAGAGCGTGATAAATCAAACCCTTTTATTTGAGCGTTGATTACCCCGGTGCTCCCGGGATATGTCGCGTTAATTAAGACAGGAGATTAACCGAGAATGTGAAATACGACCCGAAAATTAGGGGAATTGGTGTTTATTATTAGTTTTAATGAGTGAACTAGATTTCCGCATATCGTAGCATAGTATTTCTTTTTTTAACTGTATGTATAGGAAGTACCTTATCCAATCGTAATGAAGGGCCACTTTTTTGAGAAAAAAATTCTGTCTCTCTCTTTCTCATTCGTCTCTCACTCTTATCACCACCCTTCAGCAAGCAGATAGATATACAACCGGAACAGCTTGGAGAGGCCCTCTCTCCTCTTCCTAATCCTCTCAGCCCCTTCCAATCGCACAGTAAGCGGATAATATCCTTAAAACTTTTTTTTTTAGGAAGTTCTCCTCCCACGAGAGGAAGAGCGCCTTGTTTTAAGTGTCGGCAGCTACTTTTTCACGGGTGATTTACACACTGCATCTCGTTAAGTAAACCCGGGGACCGACTTCAGGGTCGGGACTGTGTAGGGGTGTGGAAGAACATCAATCGACTGATTTATTGAAGATGGAGAGGGGGGGGGGTCGGAGTGAGGTTGTGAACCGAATGGTGAAGAGGGTGTAAAAGGGTTGAACGATGAACGAGAAGCTAGACGAACCCCAGAGTTGTCAGACCCTTAATTACGCGGCTAATAGCCTTGTGCGTGTCAGCGCCACGAAAAAAGAAAAAACAATAGATGATTTATTTGGTAGAAATCGTTTTCACTTTAAAAGATTGTTTTGTCCATAGGCCCACCCTACCCTGCCACATTTATTTTCGTCCTTCAGTGCGTAGTAAATCGAGATTCACAAATCTAGTTCTTCAGAATTGAACTGTCATTTCTCAGCTAACTGGAGACTTTCCCCTTAATCATAACAGAAATGTCGGGCTTTAATAATTAACCCTTCCGCCTCCACCCTAATGGCCAGCTCACCAACCGACTAAAATCCTTAGTAGCATGGGGGGGGGGGGATGCTTTCAGTGTGATTGCGAAATTACGCTCAAGGTGCGGTCTTGGACGGCGACATTATCATAAATGCCTACCCAAACAGAATGGAAAGAGATCGCATCCCAAAATGCGTGGGATGAAACTTTTTGGAGCAAACCCCGACAGGTCCGTCCCCCCTCCACCCCAAACATCAGTTTGCAACCAGCTTTTATCGGCTGGTTTCCTAAGTTTTAAGCCGAATGGTCCGTGGAGAAGGCAACAAAACTCTCTTTCACTGTCTCTCTCTCACTCCTCCACCCACGCACACTCAACATCTCGCTCTTGCTTATTATAGAAGCCAAGGAGGGTATGAAATGCGTTTATCCTTGTTGAAATTTCTTCCCCCCCCCCAGCCCTTTCCCACACTTGGTCCACTCTAAAAACTTTGAGACAACAAGGAACGCTTTTTAAAGTGTCATGAAAAGCATGCGGGTGAGGGGTGAATTTGATGAAAACGTGCCCCGAAACCAGTAGTGCGGGGGAGGGGGAGTAAAGCGATCCTTGAGAGGAAACGACCAATCGAAAGCAGCGGCCGTCACATGATGAAAATAGGATTCGTCTCATTAAAGGAAGTGACTTGGGTAAATACTATAGTGATGATGGTGAAGGGAGGGGGAGGCACCGCTTCAAAGTTCTTACGACTTTTAAAAGGATAATACGAATTCTTATCTTTTTGCCGCTTTTTCCCTTCGGGCGTTACCTTAACGGCCAATTTAGTTTGAATGAGGCAAAATTTTAAATGTTTCCGTCGTAAAGCACAATGGCCTGGAAGTTGATTTGCAGAATGACTTCAATTTAAACGGGAAAAAAGGACGGTATCAGTAATTACAACCTCCGGAAAGGAAAAAAAAAAAAAAAAAAAAAATCACCCTTCCTCTTCCTCTCTCACAACATCATCACAGACTCTGATTTTTCGTTTTGATAAAGAGGAGCTTATGTAGGAAAAACGCATATACACTGCAGGGGAAGCTCTTCGCAGCCCGACCCCCTCCCCGCAGCTTCAACCTTCTTCATCTCCTCGCAACCTCTTTTCAAACTCAATATCCGAGCTTTGAACAAGGTGTAGGCGCGGCAAACAAACAGAAAAATGTAAATTTCACCCCGTGTTCCACCATTCCGTTTCCCTTATACCTTACCCGCTCCACTTTCCATCCAAGAGGCAACCTTCGTATATAGAAGCGAGCCCACTTAAAAGGGGTATCGGAGACCACTTGGGAAAGATAGGGTAGGTGGTAGGGTGGTGGGGGGATGAATAAATTTGAAAATTACCATTTGAATAGGTGAAGAGGGTGAGCGAGCTTTCTTTTATGGTGGGGGTGGCATAGTGTTTAAGGAGCAAAGCGGCGGGAGAGGAATCTGAGATTATAAGATGAAACTTAGGCGATAAATGTTTGAGAGCAGCTTGAATATGATGTTTTGCTGCATATTATAAATACGCTTTGAGCCTGCAAAGCAGAACAAGATTGAAAATGATTGATTACCGGCCAAGATTTCGTTTTAGCTATGTTTCGCTAATGTGACAGGTAGCTGGAAAGAGAGAGAGATGGAGCTTGTTACCACACGTATGGACAGTGCAAATTAAGGGGCTGTGAGGAGGGGGGAGAGCGCAGCTGAATTGCGTGGATTTGTACTCGAAGTTAATCCACGGCGTTAGCCCTCCCTATAACGTTTACCGATCACTAGCATGCCATCAGCAGGATAATTGATGACCCTGAGTTTTAGACTTCCAGGGACTTTACTCAGTTGAAGGGATATATAGGAGAGAAAGTGTAGAACATTGGAAGAGGGGGTCGGAAATGATGGGAGAAGGTTCTGGAAGGGAGGGGCTCGTATCCAATAGTATTAGAAGCACGTGTGATATAACTCTGACGTGATTTATCATCGAACAGGGAGAAATAGATGAGTATAATACGATCTTCTTGAGTAAGTGCAATCTTCCTTATACATTTCGAGACCGACAAGGCGACTTCAAATAAGTTTTCGAACAAAAAGTAGAGAATTGCACAAAAACTCGTCATTAGACAGTTTGAAACCTTCGAAAATATTCCTCGATTTCTTTCGAATTAATTCAGTTCCCGGTGGATTGACGGAAGATGAAGCAATCGCTCAATTATAACTATCTCCCAGTTGGACAGCCCTTCCGGTTTTTTCGTGGCCCTCCAAAGTGGATATGAATTCGTTATTTCGACGTGGAAATAGAAAAGGGGGAACCTAAAACCGCAGGAAAATTATTCATGAAGCTCCCCCCCACACTCTCTTCACCATCCCTATCTCGACCCCAATCGCTCACTTTGTACAAGAAACCCCGGTGAAAGCCCCAAGCTCTGAAGTTAAATGAATGTCATACAGTGAGATTATAAGGGATTAATCGCAAACCGAACACAGTTTTTTAAAAAAATGCCCTCGCGAAACAAAAAAATACGGATCTTCTATAAATTGGCTTATAATCCTTCTTGCGCTTAAAATTTCCTCTGTCTCCTCCCTTGTCACGTGAGTATCCTTTGCTCATTTTCTTTCATCCCTTCCGTTATAATATGCACATCAATCTTGTTTGGATGAGAGTGATGTTAGTCTTGGTGGGGGGGGGGATAGCCAGGGGTGTGAGTTTAATTAGTTTACCTAATGCGAGTAATTAAAACGAATTTAATCAGCCGCTTGTTCTTATGACACACAATAGTTTGAAGGGGAGGATATTATGGCCCGTTCACAAGCTCTATGTTTACGTTCTGTGGAGTCTATGCAACCAAACAAATTTATTCCCTCGAAAAATGAAGCATTTTTATAGGTTGCATAGACACCACACAACACAAACATAGAGCTTGTGAACGGGGCATTATAAAAGCTTATGTATACATATACTCCATATTCTTTCGGGGATTTTTCAGAGTGAGTTTCCTAGTTTATAGAAAATACCCCCAGCTCGCGTCCCATAATAGTTCGAAATAAAGAGGACTAAGAAAGGAACAGCGAAAACTCGCTGTGGTCACGTAGCGGCCAATCTGGAGTACTCCACTATCGAAAATCGAAACGTGCCAGGAAACGGGTTTACTTTTGGGGTACTTTTGACGTCGGAAACTACTTTTTCGTCAGGTCACCCTACATGAATATTCCCGTGGACGACTGCGGCAGCGTGGTAGAGTGAGGGGGCGGACCACCGTTCAGAGGGGTGGGGTGATCGGATTTTAATTGAAATATTGGGCGGTAAATTGAAAACTAATACAAATGGTAAAGAAAAAATTATTAATTTATAAAAAGAATGGACCATTTTCCGGAAAAATAAAAAAATTAAAATGCGAGGAAAATGAGTTACTAGGATGAAATGTTCACAAAAAAACACTTTAAAACTTGTATTGCCCCACTCCCATGCAGAAATAATGAAAAGATGAAAAATATGGTTGTGACGTCACAACTTTGTAAAAAGAGGCTAACGTATTACAACAAGGTAATTATACTAGAGAGGTAGCGCCGTAACTAATAGTGAGGGGAAATCCCCCCAAAAACGCGTCGTAGGGTATGCAAAAACAATTCCTTTCTTTACACACATGATCAGATTATAATTTAAATAATTTCATTATTTACAGCCCCCCCCCCCCAATTTTCTTACGGCGCTTCCAGTGTAGTATAAGGTTCGTTCGTTTGTCGTCCGGAGCTGCTCTGGAATGCACGAACAGTCCGAAAAGCGTTCTTTTGTAATCCCGAACTACACTGAAAGCGTTCGTTTGTCAAACCTCGGACTGTTCAGTGCAGCACTGTCTACACTGAAAAATTAGGAGGAGCCTGCTGCTCGAAATGTTATAACCTGCTCTATAATTACCTTTTGTCAACATTTCTGACTGGGAAGCGGGAATAAATTATAAAGGTAACGATTTTGTTATCGTTAGGTTAGCCATTTGCACGAAAAACGTTCGTTTGCTTTTCAAAAATGACGTCAATCCCGGACTGCTCGAACTACACCTGCACCACTACACTGAACGACAAACGAACGAACCTATAGTAACCTTGAAAGTATTACACTGGCCACAAAATAACGTTCATTATTTTTAAAAACGCTTCATAACAACGAAGAAAACATTTGCCACTTTATACTGTAGTGTAATGTTTACAATGTTGTGACGCCACTTTCAAGGGGGAAGTTCAAAATAGAACAACAAAGATGTTGGGGGCATGACATGACCCTCCAAATAATCACGAACAATTTCACTGAAGGTGCGGTCCAGTCTCCGTTTCCACCTCAGACCTTCAGCTACCTGAGCTACTCGGTCCTGGTCTCGTCTCAATTGCCGGGCTGATGAGACCAGGACCGAGTAGCTCAGGTTAGCTGAAGGTCTGAGGTCGAGGCAGAAATGACCATTTAAAAAGGATCATTTTATTGTATAGGTTGTAGAAAGCGCGGGGTACAGTTGATAGAGTTATGAAGAAAAAGCCAAAACACCTGTCGAAGTCTTCAATTATTTATTTTCGCCTACGTTTCGCTATGCTCCTAGCATCCTCAGGGCTCTAAACATTGCAAAAATTACACATAATTACTAATTTAAATAACAAAACCAAATATGAGAAAACAACCACATGGTCCAAGACAAGTCTTACCCAAAGTCCGAAATGTTAAAAAGTTCCAGGCCGTTAAAAACAAAAGGCTCACATTCTAAACACACCTGATGTATAAATGAGAGACCTTGTTAAATAATTAAAACCATTATAGGATCACTTTGTTTTCTCTTCGAAATCTGTTTCGACCCCATATGTCTCAATGCGATAATAGTGAGATCTATAACGGGAGCAAAATTTCAAACCCACGTTTGGTAATCACTTTTTATTTCGAGCTGAATAACTTGGTTTGACTTTGGGCTAAAATTAAGAATAAACTATAATTCACCGCTACAGTGGAGAGAAAGCGCTCATTCGCGGATAAAATTGGAAAAAGAGTGAAAATTAAGAAAAACGCTAATTCGTGGCTATTAACACTAAAAAATTCGCTAGCTCAATGCTAAAATTAAAATAAAAAGCTGATCGCGGCTAAGTAACCTTGAGAAAACGCCAATTAGCGGTTTCTGGCAGGCAACTTCACGGCTAAAATGGAGAAAAGTCTTTATTTAACGCTACAACATTTAAAGCCTGAGGGGCCTCAGAGATTTCCGCCCTAGACTTCAGATACGTGTTGGTTCGAATACCCCCCCCCCCCACACCAACACCTGTGACGCGATTTGGGTGAATGACCTTTTTTCCGAATCGCTTCCTCAAATAGCAATTTGGCAGGCTTTAATCAATGAATCCTCTGAAAACAAATTTCAAGAGGTTGGGGAAACAAAAAACAATTTCACGACCTTAGCTCTTGAGATAAACAATCTCAAGGATCCGGCTCCAAGTAAAGCCAATTTCACGGTTTTGGCACCAAACCAATTTCGTGGTGTATAAACTAAGAAAATCCCAATTTCGCCGGTGTGGTTCTTCAAAAACATTAATCCGCGTGGATGGCGCCCTAAAAAAACCATTTTGCAGGCTTGGATCTTTATTTGGCTCTTTTCTGTTGGGAGTTTCGCTCTATTACAATTGGCTTCTAAAAAAAATATTTTGTTGGGTTTAGCCGTTGAAGAAACTATTCTCGTGGATTTGACTCGAAATGAATCCAATTTGATTGGTTTCGCTGTTCCAAAACCCAGAAAAGAAAAAAAATCATGGGGGGGGGGGGGTTTGCCGCTGAAAACCTGTAATTCTCGCATACTTAGCTCTTTAGGAAACGTAATTCGTGGCGTTGGCTCACTCGTAAAACCAATTTCCCAGGGGGTTAAGCTCTGGGAAAAACTATGTACGTGGGTTTGCCATTGAAAACAGGTGGGCTCTTCTAAAAATCAATTTCGTGGGATACGCAGTCACAGAAAAAACGAATTTCATGGGATTTGCTAATGAAAAAACCAAACTCGACACTTGGATTCGGATATCAATGAGCAAGATTTCACGGTTTTGGCCCAGTTCGTGGGGGTTCAGTCACTAGAAAAACAAATTCTAGGGGATTTGGTCGTTGATAGTCTTTTCGCGTGCTTAGCCCATTAATGAGCCAATTTAGCGGGTTTGAATAGACGCAAATTAAAATCCACCTTTGAGTAATAATTTCGCGGGCCTGGCTCTTTAAAAAACAATACCAGATTTACAATCCGTTCATTTATCCGCGAAGTTGCCTCCTGAAACCGCAAAGTCGTATACTTTTCTCAATTTCAGCAATTAACTAACTACCAGAATCACGAACTAGCACTACTTGTAAAATCAATTCTAGGCCCGCGTTTTTTTCCACGCGAACCTCGATAGGCTATAACGCCGGAGACAAGACAAAATATCCAAAACCCACGACCAGTCTTTGGCCAGGACCAGAAAAAATTGCCCTAAAATCGTTCGATTAGCCCCTCAGTGGTTATGGGTAAAACCCCTTATTAAAATGGCCAAATTAGAGAAAACCGCGAATCACTAGGTTTTTTGAAACGGACAATCCTAAAATCGAAATGGGATTTTTCACGAAAAAAGACGTTTTTCCCGAATTCACCAGCGAACTCAAACGGGCAAGCGCAAGCTCCTTTTCACGATATTTCAGTCCTCAACGAGCGCGAAGTTCTCAATTTTAGGCGCAAGAGAGTGCTTTCTCCATTTCAACCACAAATTACCGTTTTTTTTCTCTCTTTTTTTCTTCTTTTTTTTTTCTTACTCCCAATTTTAGCCGCATAAGAACCAACAGAAACTGAGGATTTGTGGTCTTACTCAATTTTATCCGAGAAGAAAGGTAATTTGGAAGGATTGGCTATTATGTGTTCATCAAGATAGCAGTTGTCATTTCAACTGCAGTGAAAACAACGATCTTGAAATAATGATGCTCGTTAGTTCAGCCCCTGCTGTGAAAGAAGCCCCAGAACCCGTGGTTCAGGCTCTCTGGAAGACCAATGTCCGCAGTTTTTGCTCATTTTGTCATGTTCACATGTGTATTTTCATCACGAGCTTGGGAGATAACTCGAATCACTAATTTTGGCCCTTAAACAGTTGATTGAAGCTCCGAATCACATTTTTGTTCCGAAAATCTCTTCTTTCCACAAACGATGCTCATTCATTCTCACAATGAGTGTGTCCCCCTCCTGCTTTTACAGCGTGTGGGCTGTTGAACATCTCCTCATATCCCCGCCTCTTGACACGGCTGATGAATTTCTAGTTGTACTGCCAAATAGTTAAATGAATTCTAGAGTACCTACCAGGGAAAAACGGGTGATAATATATTTTTTCGTGTCGTCAATTACTTATTCCAAAGATAATTTACGGTACGTTAACGCCCAACGCTCGTCCATTGGAAAGACCAAGATTCACGAGTTAGCGAGAAGTTTCTCAATATCCGCTCCCACCATATCCTGCCGATTAAAACGTAAGCGCTTTGCTTTAAAAGCTCAAAATTAAATTGTTTAACTGGAACTAATTTTAACGCCACCACCACACCGCAAGAGTCGTAAGATAGTCGCAATTGATTCCTTTTGCTGTTAGTATATACGTTGAAAATGTGGGGGTGTGGGTTGGGTTCTTAGCAGACGGGCGAAGATATGAAATAGGAGGGTAATTTAGGAAAAGCCAGATATTCCCTGACCCCTTCAACCCCCTCTTAATCTTTCTCCATCAAAACACCCCTTTTTGTGCAATCAGTAGAAGGGGGTGGGGTGGGATGGTGGATGATATGCGGGCCAGAGAGGTCAAGCGTCGTTTTATTTGCCGACGACGAGTGTGTGTGTGGGCAGGAGTGGGAGAGAAGATCGTTGACCAAGTTAGTTGTTTAGAAGTGGAAATAGTTGGTGATGAAATGGGGAGGCGGGTTTCGGACGAAAAGTGGACTTACGGTGGTTGTGGTGACGGGGGTTTTCGGGGGTACCGGCGGATGAGGGGAAAACGGTAAAACGCCGTCATAAATCGTTTCGAGGCTAAAAGGGCGTCTTTCCTTGTCTTTTTTTCACTCCCCCTCTCATTTCGACCCTCTATACAGAGCGGTCTTTATATGTTACAACTCGATAATAAATAAAACGTTGAGTTATTAAAAAATAACGGTCTGTTATGTGCCTTTCTAGCTGAAAACTTCAGCTCTAGATAACGAGGCCTTTGACAGTTAAGGACGTACAAAATTCGGAGTGTTAGTAACACTAAGCGAAAAGTCACCCTGGCGTGACCAATGCGTCCATAGCTTTGGGGACAGATATTCAGTGAATTGTCCCAATAGCGGCAGTGTCCATCACCTCTAATCGTTTTTGAATAGAATTTTCATTTTTTTGCGAGTTTTTTCTCCATTTCTCCCCCAGTGGGCTTCGACTCAATATAAAAACCCAGTACCTATAGTTAATCCAATGCTTAGTTTCTGCGTAGACAGCACAGATTTGGCCAGATCATTCAGCCTATAAGAGCGACTAGAACTAGATAGAACCTGCATCGCTTATTATGCTGGTGGAATAACAGTCCTCGTTACACTAGTCAGTTTCTTGATCAACACCACCAGTTTTTGTACCGAAAAAACCGATTATGCGTCTAAATTAACGGGTTCTGGACTGATTTGAGGGTTTCTCGAGCCGACTGGATTCATCTATCAGGAGCTTGGAAAATTGTCCATTTCAGGGCCAAAACTTTCAATGAAGGGTGAGATCACTTTTATTCAGCGCTTTTTGTGGCCATGCTGGTGAATTGCAGAGGCTTCCTAATTAAATCTTCAGGAATTAAAGCAACCGTAAACTTTATAATGTTGGCAAAAATGCCCTGAACAGCTGTTACTTGATTAGTTCGCCAAGAAAGTATAAAACATAATAAAAAAGGTATAAGGTACGGGCAGGCGGCCCAGTGAGCTATAAGGTTGCGCAAGGTCCCCTTGCGTAATATTTCTTGTCAAAAGAGAAAGAAAATAGAGCTCTTTTGTACAATTGAATCGTTCAACTTGCTCACTTTTTCCTTTTTTTTTCTTCCCCTGTATAAAGTTTTTGCTCTCTCCCTTCCACTCATAAATGCTCCCAAATTGATATCTAATAAGGCACGTAGCCCTCCGTGTCAAAAAATGTGATGTTTATTTCGAAATGAGAAAAAGAGGAAAACCCCCACAGACAGAAGGGGTGTGAGTGATGGGAAAGAAGGGGCAAGGTTGAAATTGACTCAGCCACCCCTTCCCCTGCACCACTTTCATTCGGCTCTAATGCCAACAATTCTTCAGTCTCGATACCAGAACACATCTTTACCCCCCATGTTTGTAGCAGGGGGGGGGGCAGGCTCACATTAATATGCATTTAGCTAATTCGACCGGAATAATACTTCTCCCACCCCACTTCTCCAAAGATACAACTTCAGTCTACCAGCTTTATCCCTCTGTTTAAACCTCCTCGATACTCCCCCCGACCCTCCCACCAACTGTACCCATCTTTGGCATCAGTTCAATGAATAAAATCGTGTGTTGTCCAGTCCGATGCTTGAGATTTTTTCCTCCCCTAAAGATCATCAGGTTTTCCATTTTCCATTTCATTTCCAATATTCGTTGAGATTGAAAGGGTATACAGATGTAATCTTTGAATTCTATTTTCAAGGCGAAATACCTTTTTTCCCTTTCCTTCATTTCATGTTGCCACCGCAGAATTGGTATATGGATGGATATCGTTTTAAAATCGTATATTTATGTATATCACATTGTTATAATCAAGATTCCAATCTTGGGACAAACTCTGTCCATACTTTTGTTTGAGTTTCGTACTCTACTCGAAAAGGAATGAAGGGGGGGGGGCAAGTTTACGAGGTCGAAGTCTTAAGAGATGGTTGATTAGCCCGAGAAGAGGGAGTTAGAGGTTGCGGAGGGTTTTCTCCTTATATCCTCCACGCGTTTCCCATTTCGCGAAAGTGAAGTACATCACACGTCATGTTTGTCTAATGCTTCATACAATATACATGATTGTGAGAGGGAATATTCAAGGGTGGGGGGAGGTGAGGAGGAGTGACAGAAGAGGCTAATCTAACGCATATCTCGCGTGAGCTTACGTATACCTGGAATTACGCTTTAACAGACGACTTAAACCTCGGAATTATCCTCCTTCTCCTTGATCAATGCGGTCTTTTCACTGGTTTAAAATCTGAGCAAATTGTTGCTTCAAGTGTTTCCAACGAAAATTTGTCGAAAAAAAAGCGAAAAACGATCAATAATACAGTTGAAAAACTCAGTCGTTCGTGAAGACCGCATGCCCCATTGCTCGGGATAAATTTTCAGTATAATGACCTAAAATCTTCCTATAGGCTTCCGCGCATATTGAGGCGAAAGATATTGTTTAAGGTTGTCCTGATTGGCCTCGCTCTCGTTTTTCATGGTTAAAACATTACATTAAGGCCTTTTTGTATGCTACTTCATCGTAGAAAATCATCTTTCGGTCACGTCATTTGTACACCGGTGAGCAACCATGCAACCAGTATGTAGGCAAGCAGGAAGCGAGAAGGACCCTTGGCTTGAGGGGGCTTTTTGGGTTTTTATAATACAAAAATTGCTTTAAAAAAACTAGCAATTAATCTCAAAAGATGTATGATGTAGCCGAGCCCACAAAGAGCCATAGACAACTTGCATTATCGCGGATATTTAGCCCCACACATGTGAATTCACTGAATGGGGCAATGATGCGAAAAATGTAATTTTGCGGCTGTTCGTCAAGCTTCGATCGCTCTCAGGGACTGCTGAAACCATCGGAAATCCCAAAAATGGTAATTAGGTGCGCCAAAAAATTAAGACCAGTGGATATTCAGTCATCAGAAACTTTCAAAATCGACAGTATACTTCATGATTTGGGGTCGCCGTCACAAACAAAAAAAAAACCCGAAACCTGCAACATAAGCTTAATAAATAAGACTCTTAACTTGCAATTTCGCTGAAATAAGAACCCGAGTATGCCAATTTTACGGATGTTCAACTAGGAAACTTGAAATTTGGCTCAAAGGGCCCCAAAACCTTGCAAACTCACAAATTCAGCTCTTAGTGTTTCACGAACCGGCTATTCGTCAGACTATGGATGGAGTAAATACAAGGTTTAGCATTTTTCTTGTTAAACTTTTGATCATGAATACCCCTAATAAATATAGTTTTCATCTAGCGTTAAGTTGTGAATTTTTCTCAACTTTAGCCGCGAACTAGTGCTTTTTGTTCAACTTTGGCCGCGAATCATACACCACTTTTCTCAAGTTATAGCAGTAAATTAGTCATTTTTTAACTTCTATTCACGAATAGGTACGTCTTACTCTCGCTTTTAGCCAAAGTTGCCTCGAGAAACCGCAAATTGGCGATTTTTGTCCATTTTAGCCGCTAATTAACCTAATACATACCTACCTATATGTATAATTGTACTTCCAGGAAACATACTGTAACAACCCTCGAAAATAATATTCATCGGGCGAACAAAAGGGGCGCCTAGAGAGCTGAATCAGCGAGGTACTCGCGGGAAACGTCCAGTAAGCGATTCCCCTTCCTATCTCCCAAATCCTTCACGAGGCGGGCATATAGAGCGGAAAAACAGACAGAAAGTCCTCTTCCAGCTTTCCTTCGGTTAACTTCTTCTCTTCCTCTTTTTCCATTTCTTTCCACCCCCCCCCCCATCATTCTGTAATCATCTATTAATCGAATAAACCGCTCGATCAACCTCTTCATGTTAATTAATCAAAATCCCATAACTAAAGCAGTGATCTTCGAGTGCATCTGGCACCCCAACCAATCCCGATTCGGGCGCGTCGGCGATGAGGTCCCTCCCGACCGCATAATCTTATCCCAAACTTAACAAATCGCGTCGGCGAAACCGAAATCACGCATGCGTCCAAAAACATAACAGGAACGGGTCTCAATCAAAACTTGTACCGAAACTCTGTGAACCCATTCACGGGACCCAAATCCGGTGCCATTGAGCTCGAACACCATGTGCATAACATACGTTAAAATACTTTTCGTCAATTTTTCCACAAATTGACGCTTCAACATAATTTTAGCAGCGAAAATTTTTGTCGCTTTTATTACGAATTAGCGCTTTTTCCCAATTTTAGCAGAACATGCTTCCAGGAACCACTTATCGGCTCTTTTTCCCAATTTTAGCCCCAAATTAACAATTTTTTCCTAATTTTAGTAGCGAACTTGGGAAATTGTTATTTTTTTTCACTTTAAGCTGTGAATTAGCGCTATTTCTGAATTCTTTCCCAATCTGCCTCCCTAAACGCTTTTCCTCAATTTTAGCTGCGGGCCCACTATAGCAGATTTACAGAAGTGAGTTTTGGGAGTTCAACCCCTCCCCCCTCAGAAGATGGTGCCTACTATAATTTTTTGATTGTCATTCAAGTGATTTCTTCAACCTTATACCAAAGAGCTGTTGAAGGGGGAGCTGCTTGCATAATGATTGCAGATGATTCCTCGACCCCCCCGCTATTCAGCCTTCGCCAGTAGGCCATCATCGGAGGAGGGAGAGGGGCTGTCCGAGCCGGGCCGCCATTCATGTGCTAATCTTGGGGCAATTTCTCTTCAAAAAGTTGGGAAAACTTGGAGAAAAAGTTCTTTTTCTCTTCAGAAAGTTGGAAAAAAACGCTAATATACGCCCTTGAAATAGCGAAAAAGCTCTATGAATCAGCGCTTTTCCGCTATTTCAAGCTCTGATTCATAGTAACAAATACGAAGAAAAATACTAATTTGAGGCTAAAAATGAAGAAAAAAAACTAGTGTGCGACGATAATCGAGAATTTTTTAAAAATAATTGATGATAATTAGGAACTTGCATGGGTCGGAATTTTCTAGGGATATTTTTTTTTTTTTTGGCTAGGTAGAACCTAAAAATGAACTTGCCGCAACAAAGTGCTCTCGAAATCATGCCAATAGTTATTAAATTGGTCATAAAAATTAATTAATTTTTGCACTCGCCACAACGCCTTGTGATTGGCTGAGTGTCTGTGACGTCACTTAGTTCAACTTTTTTCGAGTGACTGTTATTGGTATGGAGATTCATAGTTTCATACTCATTTTCTTTCGTTATTTAAAAGTAATTTTAAACATTAAAATGGAATTAAATAGTCTGTCTGAACTTACAGAAACTGGGCTCCGTAGAATAGGTATACTTATTTTCTCTTATCAACTTATCATTTCCTTCTTTTTGCCTTCGTTATCATTTTACGATCGCTGTGTTAGTCATTACTATTACTTTTATTCATTCGCTTTGAGGTAATAAAATATGTACAAATACTTCTTCGTGCCTCAATGCAAGAGCACAAATTAAAAAACTCCGGAAAAACTATATAAATATAACGGTGCCTATGAATAACCCAGCTCGGACGAAGTGGTTCAAAGCATTGAGGCGAGAACAACATGGTCCGGTTCTATCATCTACAAGGTTCTTCTGATATGAAGACCACTTTGACGTGAGTAAATTCAATTATTATCAAATATAATTTGGTTAAAGATGGAAGTAATCATAGAGGTCGGAAGCCTTCAGTGGCTTCTTCTTGTACTCTGGCTCTTTCTTTCTGAATACGAAGGATGAAGTCAGGATAACATTGCTCCGTTTCTTGATTCTTTTGAGTCATTGAACCATTTTTCAGCTCGAAAATGACGTTGAGAACTTGATGTACCTGAGGACGTTTTCATCTACTTCGAGGACTCGCATACGCGAAGCCGGGAGTTGTACTCTCTCGATTTGAGTGCCAACGTTCTCGACCAGGGCCGTTTTTATGGGGTAGGCAGGGTAGGCGACCGCCTAGGGGCCCCCGATTCATGAGGGGGCCCCCGACTTGGAATAAAAATGATTACAAAATAATCGTTCAAGGGTTACACTCGGCTTAATTTTTACAATTTTGAGGCTCGTCTGTTGAAACGATTAAAAATCGTGTTCTAAAATGCCCAAGCCCAAAAAATAATGATTTTTAATGGTGAGAAAATCCGGGAAATTTGGGTTTTAAAGAGCTAAAAATCCGGATAATTGGGTTTTTGAAGAATTCAGCCCCACGAAATTGGATTTTCCAGCCATGAAAATCCGCGAAATTGGCTTTGAAGGCGCCTTATCCACAAAAAGGGGTCTTGAAAGATCCAAACATATGACAGTGAAATTGGCGTATTTGAGCCAAACGCATTTGAGCCGAACAGCATTTCATTGAAAGTTCTGGAAATAATAAATGAAAACATCTGTCAGTGCTGCACTCTTCCTTCACTAAAGACCGACAGACGACGGCATGCCGAAAACCACTTTTTCAACTTTTCTGAGGTTGTACATCAAAATGATGAGTCGATTTTTTTCACGAACACCATTCTTCCATTCCTGTAGGGAATATGGAAGTAAAAAACAATGGAACACACCTATATTCTTACTCTTGTAAATTTGGAAGAGTTTGCGAAGAGCAGAGCGTACAAATAATTCCTAACTTTTTAGGCAACAAGAAGACAAGAACTTCATCTGTTCTGGAGAAGTTGAAAAGGAAAGATATCGTAAACGATCTGCTGGAAACTCAAAGATGTGGAGTTATTTTTTATTTCATTCTTCATTATATTTTTGGGAATCTTTCACCGCTAAAACAAGCATCCTCGTGTTACGCGAGATCAAGTGAGGCTCGTTCAAATGTGTATTCGAATATTTATTATAATTTATAATATTTTAATATTTATTCAATATTTATTATTTTATTTCTCGAAAAATCGCAATAAAATTGAATAATAAAGCAATATTCACTGTGTTAATGCCATTTGTCGAATATGGTTCGAACTAAGTGACGTCATCACACTTAGATATGGAATCAACATGGCGCGGGGTGTTTTTAGCTGGCCCATAAAATTCCCTACTTTGAAAATTCATATCAATTTAAATTTTCGTTGATATTGAAAAAAAAATGCGCCAACCCTTTTCTATTTTTATTACCTTTAAGGAAAAAATGTTTCCAAAAAATGTGCAAGTGGCTCATTGAGAAAGCATATACTTGGCGCTACAAAATTGAGAAATTTTTAAAAACGCCAATCCGTAGCTTCTCGATGCAACAACGGACTGAAATTGAGAAAAAACGCTTATTCACATGGGTAAAGTGAAAAATCGCTAATTCACGGCTAAAAAAATTGAAAAAAATCACCACATTTGCGGAAAAACTGAAAAAAATCTGATGAGTCCCATCGAAAATTGAAGCAAAACGCTCATTCGTATATGAAATGGAGAAATACGCAGTGTTTCGCGGCTGAAATCATGAAATTAATTGATATTGATAAATCAAGAAATTGAAATTAAGAAATAATTCGCGGCTAAAATGGTAAAAAACTCTATTTTACAACAAATATAGAGAAAAATCGCTAATGCGAAGCTAAAGTGGAGAAAACCGCTAATTCACGAGTTTCGTGAAAATTCTCTAATTCGGAGCTGTAATTAAGTACAAGCGGTGATTCGTAAGTGAAATTAAGGGATCATTCATGTCTAACATTCAGAAATAACTTGCATCTAAAATGAAATGGAAAACAAAAAAAATGCTGATTCAGGAATCAAATTGAAAAAATCTG
The DNA here is from genome assembly GCA_038030265.1 of Corythucha ciliata. Lineage (NCBI taxonomy): Eukaryota > Metazoa > Arthropoda > Insecta > Hemiptera > Tingidae > Corythucha > Corythucha ciliata. The sequence goes on along the minus strand of CM075943.1, from coordinate 40,128,408 downwards.
TTATTTCATGACTAAAATTGAGGAAACGAGACTAAAATGGAGATAAAACGCTAATCCGTATGACTAAGAAGTGAGGAAATCGCTAAATAAGGGTCCGGCATTAACGCACGGGTAAAACTGAGAGACACGTTAATTGCCATCGAAAATGGGGATAAAGAAAGATCATTCGATGTTAAAATTGAGAAAATCCGCGGCTAAAAAAGGACCAAAAGCGGCTCCTCATCCTCTGCTGAAACGGATTCTAACGATAAATGGCGGATCAATTTGAGAAAATACGCTAATTCTCAGCTAAAATTGAGGAAACGCGGTATTTCGCGGCTAAAATTAGGTAAAAGCGTGTAGATCGCAGCAAAAATTGGAGAAAATCGCTAAGTCATTGATAAAATTGAGAAAATATCAATTTTAACGGTGACTTTGGTTCCTACAGAGCCGATTCTATGGCTAAAACCAAAGTCATATGGAAAACCAAGTCATTAAACTTTGTATTATTTGTATGTTAAAAAAATGATGCGGTTCGTGGGTTGGGATTTTTGATCCCGATACGTTGCGCTGCTCTACTATGAAAGTAGATCACCCGCTAAATTCAAATATTATACAAAAGTTAAGTGTTGAAAAAAACACATGGTATCAAGATAGATATCACGCTATAACTTCAAACCGAAAATAAATATAATAATTTTTGTATTTGGCGGGTTTTCTCCTTTTTATTCTTAACGGGAGCAAAAATCCCAACCCAAAATAAAAAACATTTTTTTCCTCAAGTCTGAGGACTTGGTTTTCCATATGACTTTGGCTAAAACTCAGAAAAAAATAAAATAAAATAAATCCATATGGTAATTACCTCTCCCTAGATAAGACTCAAGATCCGCTACTGTGCGGACCAGCGCTTTTTATAAACTTGTGCCGCGAATTTCAACAGTTTTTATCAAGTTTGGCAGAGATAGCAATGTTTTCACGAATTACGGATTTTTTCAATTATTATACTCGAAACCTAGAATTGGAGCTTATATTCTTCATTTTAGCCGCGAATTAGCATTATTTTCACTTTTAACCATGAATTAGCGCTTTTCCTCAGAATACGCTGAATATGCTTTCATCAGGAATCGCTTATCGACACTTTTTTTCATGTTTGGTATAGACTTAGCAATTTGTTTCTCGATTACGTATTTTTCTTGATTATAGCCGGAGTTTCTTACAGAAACCTCGAATTAGCGTTTTTTTCTCTCAATTTTAGCCGCAAATTTGAGATTTTTCCACATTTTAGCCGCAAATTAGCGCCTTTTTAAGTTTTAATCCGTCAATTGAAGCTTTATCTATATTTTAGCCGCGAATTTGCCTTTTTTCTCTCTTTTAACCACGAATTAGTAGTTTTTCTCGATTTTAACAGAATTGTATCATGCTTCCAGGAACCGTTTTTCGACGCTTTTCGCCAATTTTAGTCGCAAATTAACGGTTTTTCTTAGTTTTAGCCGCTCACTTACGATTTGCCATGAATTAGCGTTTTTTCTCAATTATTTTTACGAAGCTGCCTACGTAAACGCTTTTACTCAATTTCAGCCCCAAATTAGCGCTTTTTTCTTAATGTTGCCGTTCAACTTTTGGCCGCAAATTATTGTTTCGTAATTTCATATGGAAATTAGGGTTTTTTATATAACTTATCCACCAATTAACGTTTTCCTTAACTCTATAACTTCAAATGAGTGTTTTTTCTTAATTTTAGCCTATCATGGACGTCTTTTCTAAGCTCTTTGCCACGTACTTTGCCCAAGAACAGCACATTACCGAGCTTTTCCAAATATAGCCGCATGAGGACTTGAAGAAACTGGGGATCAGCGTTTATGAGCCAAATTACGTTACAAGCGCAAAGTACAGTGTTCCTTTAGCCTTTATACGTTCCTACATCCATCCATGAACGCATAAAAGCTTGAAAATATCCATTTTTCCGGGGCCCCTTCTGAACGAGGACGCCGGGCGGTCCGTTCCCTTCGAGCTCAGTGCGCTTCTGCCAGAAAATACCAATTTCGGGTAAGTAAAGACATGAAACTTAAAATTTCACGATCAACCGGAAAACGTGTAATGCCGCTGATATTTATCTACGAGGGGGATGCATTTCCAATTCCAAGGAGAAAAACACTGAAATTAAGAAAACATTGTAATTGGGAAGCCAGTCCATCAAGCGTCTCAAAGAAGACGTAAATTATGTCTCGACACCATAATAATTCATGGCGAAAACTGAAAGATGAATAAACGTTACTGGTTGGTCGGCATCGAACGCGAAGAGAAGGGTGGTGGGGATATGTTCTGCATGAGGTCTATATAAGCAAACCCTGCGGTAATATAGACTGGACTGGTGGAGGGAGTGTTTGGAGGGATTCAAGTCACGTCCCGAGTGGATGAACGGGCGGTAGGGGGGTGGGTGGAGGACTAATAATATTTAGTGCAATGCAACTCACAAGTTGCTTCATTAAGCCCCGGCGGAGAGAAGCTCCTCATTGCCCTTGGGTACCATTGATACTTCTCCAGTAAGTTCCAAGGGCCCGACGGGATTTATAAAAGAGAACTATTTCCTTCTTGGGCTCAAAACATTTTTCATTCCTTTTTCAGCATTCCCTCCACCCTCCTCCACCCCAAAAATTCACGTAACGCAACCCCTTTTTTTATTTGTTTCTTCCCTGAGAATCGCACCCTCCTTATTTCTTATACCCCGCTTTACTCTAATTTATTATTTTCTTTCCTCTCTTCCTCTACATTACTTTAAAACTTCTTTCAACTTAATTTACCTTTTCGTCTACTTTTAACTGTTTCTAAATCCAAGAAAATTATACTAAGAAATGAGGTGAGATATTTTTAATTAGCGAGCAAACTTTAATTCGTGTTGCTGGTTTTTTTTTTTTTAAACGGAAGACGTAAAATGATGCACTTTCCCTCTGTAAATGACTTTGCACTTCGAAGCATTGTTGACACTCAAATTAATGAGATTCTTGAGTGACAAAAAGAAGAGCGAGATGACATTTCGCTTCATTATGATCGTTGAAGAGGATGAAAAGTTGAAGAGTATCAAGCATATTGTTATACGCTGCCTCCCCCCCCCCCATTTTTATTTTTTTTAAAAAGGATAAAATTGGTGAAAGGCGAGTGAGAAAAACAGGGGTACTTCTCACTCTCTCCGACCTTCACAATATAAATGATGTCAAATTCAAATTGATTACAGAGAGAGATGGAAGAAGAGCGAGAAGAACAAGAAGAAGAAGATGAAGAAGAAGAAGTGTTTTACACTATGAAAACAGGGGGAAGAAAATTATCTTAATTATATTTGAAGGGATGTAGGTTTCTCCTGTTATTTGATTGCTGCCCTTATTTGCATTTAGAAAGGTATCAGGATAAAGAGAGAGAGAGAGAGACAGCGGAAGATAGTAAAATACGGAAAAGGGTGGTTGTGGACTTGAGGAAAGGGTGGAAACGCTTCTTTCTACTCCGAGCGTATAGTTAATTGCTTGGGAGTGTTGTTGCTACTCCTTGAACGCTCTTGACGTCCCTATAGACATTCAATGTTATGAGTATCTTCATATTTTATTTTAAGCATAGTGTCCTTTTTCTCTTTATCCACGGTTTCTTCCGAAAGCAATTATGATGTGGTGAGTGGTAAAGGGCGGGGGAGGATTCTTTGTGTGGCCCTATAGGGACGGCTCTCTCAAAAATAAATTTCCAGTGTTCGGCACCTTTAACATTTTTGCCCCAAAAACTAACAATATTGTCAATGAAATGGCTACAGATCGACAAGTTTCTTATGGACCGAAAGAATTGGTAAATTCAGTTAACTTTCTAAACACATGTTCCTAGAACCATCTGGAAATTTGGGCCCTCAGGGTCCATTAGAAACTTGTCAAGTTATAATACTAAAAAAATCTGGCAATTTAGGTCACAAAATTGCAGGCATTTCTCGCGATTAAAATCAGATTAAACTGAACAGAATTTCAAGCGAATATGAGAAAAATATATTGTTTTCACACCACACGTAGATTTCACGACAGAAGCTCGTCCTTATTGCCTGGAATGTTCCATCATGATTCCATTTTGTCGACTTCTGAGGGCCAAAATATTTTCGCACAGATTCAATTTGTTCGTTCGTTTCACATTGTGAGTTGCGTGGTCGAACAGCCACACTTCCCTTGATACAATTGTATCTTATACAGCGTGATTTCCGGTTTCTTGTGACCTAAATTCGAGTTTTTTGGTCGCCTGCCGAACTATTACCAGTTTTGGCCAGAAAACACAGACGTCGATGGCTTCGCTTCAAATTTCACGGCCTTAGAATCAGCTCCAAGCCCCATATACCAAAGTCATGGCCCGATAATTTCTAGAAACTCATAACTGTTAGTCACGGGTGTATCTAAGGGGTACAAAGAGGAAATCACGCACTCGGCGATCATCACAGCAGTTGCACTGGTTTCTTTGGAAGTTTTCTATCACGCTCGCGCTATCTTTATCCCTCACGCACTCTCTCTTGGATAGCTCCAGAGTGGAAGAGCATGGGAAGAGGCCCAGAACCACAGATAGACAGAGATAGACAGCAACCAGCAACCGCTTGAGGGGTTGCTGAGAGCCGTAGGAATGTTTCTGGTGGTGACGTCCGATCGGGTTTTGAGAGTAAACAATGCTCTTGGATTTGGTACTTGTGTTGTACGTTCGTGGGAAATGAAAAGTCCCGTCCCGTCCCGCATTTTTTGGCTGAGTTCCCGTCTCGCGTCCCGTCCCGCACACTCAAGGCCCGTCCCGCGTCCCGGCCCGCGCGGGATTTCCCGCATGTACCGTGGGACAAAAAAGTACATGATCAAATACCCCCCCCCCTCACCAGAGGTTTTCAACGAGTTGTTTTCGGGTGGTCTGACCAATGAACTGGGGGGGGGGGCAACCTTTGTCCATTGGCTAATGCAGAGAAAGGATTAGGTGGAGGAGAAGAGAAGTATAAAATATAAGCTGTACCTATTTGATGTGTGAAGGCAAACGTATTATTTGGTTTCTCTCGTTTATCTCACTTTTTGTTTAAAAAAAAAATCGATTTCCCGTGGGACGACCGCGGAAAGTCCCGTCCCGCGCGGGAAATTTAGGCTTTGTCCCGCGTCCCGTACCACAAGTCATTTTCGAGTCCCCTCTCGCGTCCTGTCCCACGCGCACCACTAGTGTGTACCCTGTGCTACCCCGTCCTCAGAACATTAGAATTTGAGAGTTCAAGGAAACAAATCCACAAAATTTTCATTTTAATGTGTCAAACCAGTAAAATTACTTGTTGAATGTGACCCATTCTGAACGAAATTTTGTTTTTTATGCAGCAAAACCCATGCCAATGCTTTTATTTAAGGAGAGAGGAGTTTTTAATGATCCACAACACGAATGTATGTTTATAATAAGGCTGGTTTTTCGCTGAGCCAGCCCCACGTATCTTTTCCCTCCGGAAGGCAGACCCTCGAAATTGGCTTTGAATAAGCCACAACTGCGCGAAATTTTACTGTTGTGTAAGCTGGACCAACAGCCACCAAATTGGCTTTTCGAGAAGGCCACACCTACTTTGTTTTTGGGAAGGGGGGTCACCCATTTGTTTGTATCCAATGGGTGAACCGTGCCAAATTTTGTTTTTGGAAGGATTGAGACCCACGAAATGGACCAGCCACCTGGCAATTTGGATTTTTAACAAAATCCGAGAAGTTGTGGGCTTTTTAAGGGAGCCAATCCAAGGAAATTGGGTTTTCCGACGGGAAAGATTCGGGAAATTCACTACTTGAAAGATTCAAACCGGTGGAATAGTGATTTTTACGGAGCTCGAATCTTGTTTTTAAACTTGCCAAAACCATGAAATTGGGTTCTGTACACGAGGAGCTACGAGTCCCCGCGAAACGAGCGGGGGGATGGATTTTGAGTGTGGCTTGTTCAAAGAATGTTGCGTGGGCTCGTTACTCTCAAAGTAGGGTGAGTGCCCAGTTTTGGACATTTAATTTTAAAACAATTTGATTGATTCGAGAAACACTGGCCCTGGGTGGTGTTTAACTTTGCTCATTCGATTCTAGCAGCACGACTGCCAAGGGCTTCTCTGCAGCACAATCGGCTGCTTACTGGACTGGATTATCCAGCGATTGCGGGTTCAAATCTCGCCGGGGAGCCCATTTTTTCTCTAAACTCGAATCATCTTGGGCTATGCCCTTCCTTCATCGTCCAAAAGAATAAATTTAATTTAATTTATTGAATTTAATTTTTAAGATATAATTTTAGTTCCAGAGTCGGTTTACTGTGTCGAGTAGAACCTCTTCTCCCATTACAGTGGTCTTTACATTGATTTACGGCCAAATTTGGCTGTAAATTGGTTATTTGGGTCTGAACTGACCATTAGGCTCTGAACTGACCATTTGGCTATTAAGTGGTTATTTGTGAGATGAAATGACTATAATTATGGAAATTACGACTAAAATTATGATAACTGAAGATAATTAGGAGTAATCCCATAATTGTTCGCAAAAAAGGGTCCTCTAAACTCAATTTGATTTTATCTGTCAAAGGATTGTCTTGCGCGATTCCTTCTCAACTATTTTAAGGGAAACTTTTTAGCTTTCTAACTAGAAGAATTTAGATCCTCAAAAGTAGTTCTAAATCGATCTCATCCATTATTTAGATCTCCCAGCCCTTCAGACCAGTTTTTCTTCCTCTCGACCTCCCCATCCCCCTATATTCACCCTTCACAGAGCAATTTATTTTTACGAAATTGTGCCCCCAAGATAAACCTATTAAAAAGACAAACAGTTATAAAGCTAAGGCCCCAGATATAAACTCTTCGGGCAAGAAGCAGTTAAAAAAAGAAAAAAAAAGTTGATGCGTTTAACTTAATTGAGGGAAAAAGAAGGAAGGTTTGGGTTTGAAATCGTTAAAAAGCAGTTTATGTTATAGAATTGGGTGAACAGTTGAGCGGAGGAGGGTAGAAAATGATTTCCCCCCCTCACAGAGTGACCCCCTTCGTTGAACGACATCAAAACTTTTTGCGGTGCACCGTATATAAACCACAGCCTTCGTCTTGATACATAAGAAAGATGTCCCTTTTTTTCCCTTATCCCTTCGTCACAATCCACCCAACTCCCCTTCCCTCACCACTCGCCAGAGTCTTTTTTCCTTTTTCTATTGCCAATTAATCCTGGGGATCCTTAACAGGGTCTTCCGTTTTCATTGGAATTGCGGAGTTATAAAAGGTCAGGGGTTAGAGCGGTGGGAGTGGGAGAAGAGGACTTCTTTTCCATCTTCGCTACTGATCCTAACGAGCCGTTAAGTTCTTCCACTGATTCCCTCCGTTGATCTCTCACTACTTCCCTTTTTGGATGTTTTCAGGGACGGAAACTTCGATTAACAGACTTTGGAAAAACCCGCCGAGTGTACGACGTTCAGAAGGTCGAGGGAACGAAGATGTAATAATGCTATTCATAATTGGAGTAACTTTTCCCGATTAAAAGTATTTTCCATATAAGTTTCTGGTAGTGGTTGTCGTTTGGTGGTGGGGGGGGGGGGGTCAGCGGTGCCTCATTTTTTACCGGCCTAGCCACACATACTCAAACACTCTATACCCAACCATATGCACCTGAGTTTTATCAAAGTTTGTCCAAAACGGTGGGTTCACATTAATCCTTTTCCCCGCCATTAACCACGCAGTTTACTGTGTCGTGACAAACTTCCCTCCATCCCCAGTCCTACCAATGAAAAATATTTCATTTCAGGATTTTTTTTAACAGGGCTCATTGAAAGAAAGTTCATTTCAGGGCTCGCACTGTAAACTGCAAGAACAATATTTAACGTTAAAAGTTGAGAAAATTACTCTTTTTTGACGAATGAGAGAGTTACGAAGTTATTGCTTAAAAAAAAAATAAAAGGAGGGGACTGCCACCGAGATGCCGACGAAGAAGATTAATCGTACGAAAAAATACCGAGGGGGGAGAAACTCGAGTTTCAAAATGCTCAAAGTGCTACATCGTTTCAAGTAAAACGTTGTTACAGGGAGGGGGTTGAATGAGTAAAGAGAGGGAGAGTGAGAAAAAGGTGACGCTTTCCAGACGTCTCCGTAGTATATAGTATCGCTCTCGGGGAGACGGAAATTCAACTCACGCCTCGCTCCAACGTGTATGCGTACGTGGTATAATGTAGTGGGTGCGCACTACGGGAAAATGGTGCTGAAGGGGACGCCAAGAGTACAAACCCTGTGTACAATTTGTTAGTATGCAGGACATATTGAAGACGAAGGACGTGAACTGGCGGCACATGTGGAAGGGAGGGGGGTTAAAGGAATATAGGAGAACGACAATAAGGAAGGGGGTGTCATTAGTGTTTCAGACGGGGGAGGGTTTCCTTGATGCCTTTTAATTGGATCTATGTATATCAGCATGTGTGTAGTTCTTTTAGGTTTAAAACTCTGTGTGAGTAACGAGGCAAATCAAGGAGCTCATTACGTTGCAAATTGACTTGTTTCATCTAATTTCTGAAGGAACGCTGCTTGAATATTTGAATACTCCTAAATCACAGTCCACGAACGGAAAGAGCGGATAAATAGCTGGATAAATCCAAGTTTGCCCTTATTTTAGGAGCGTTCAATAGGGAAGGAAAGAGCAGCTCGAGGCTCTGGATAGAACCATTGCCATCGAATTGCCATTGCCGTACCATTGTGATACCACCACTTGGGTGACGCATCTGCTTGGATCACCTGCTCATGTCCCGAGGAGTGGATCAAATCTCTCTCCAAAAAGTGTTTGTAAGAGGCAAGCGGCCAAGTTTTTTGGTTCCTCGTGGGCCGGGGCCACAACGTGGGGCTTGCAATGAAAATCACAGCGGCGTAACCAGGTGAGCTAGCACCCGGAGTGGAGCTACAAAACGCCCCCTCCCATTTTCAGTACTTCACAACATTAACCAAGGCCAGGACCAAGGTTTTTTGGATTTTCAATCCATCCGACCAGGAAAATTGAACGCTGCAGGTGCTTAGCAGCTTTTGTATGGCTGACTCGTTTAAGCCCACAATTCGGATTCGATTTATGTACTTTCAGGGACAATTCGTGTCGCGTGGTTAGACCAGGTGCATCACGATCAAGTGACGGAGGAGAATATGGGATCAAAGCCCACTGCCTATAGTGCAATATTGAGTATGCCAAAGGCGTCACCAGGCATTGTGCTATGAACGGGCTGGCGGCATCGGACGTCGTACCCCGTTCAACTAAGTTGACCAAACCAAACGTTCAAACGTACTACTTTCCCCGGGCAGGTTCTTCTTTTTAGACCGTCCAGGCTCATTTTTCAAAAGTCCGGGAAGTCTGGATGGGCCTGACTCCGGACATTTTTTCACGTTCATCCTTGAACAATGCTGCGGGTCTCTCAGCCACAATGTTCCCAGTCCCTGTTTCGCCCTCGTGAGCCGGTCTCGCGTCTCTGGCTCGCTTTTGTCAGGTTAAAGTCAAACGCCAGAAGCAACGACCGTTAGGAAAGCCTTTGAGCAATTCAGAAAAACTTTGTGAGCCTATGAACGTTGTAACGGGTGGAAACCCCGTTGACGTGGGGGAGTTTTAGGGGAGAAATGGTTGTTTTTTTGGGTCCAATAGGTATTTTTATTAGTTAAGTATTTTTAAACAGTATTCTCTCAACTCTTCTCACAATTATTTAGATTCTAAGGATGGCTGGAAGGGGACTCTCTATTAACAGGGGAGGGGGGGGGCAACAGCTAGTTGGTGGTGTTGATGAAGGGAACGCCGGACAGGAACTGTTTTCCTTTTTCCTCGATGCCCTCCTCGTGCTTGGGGATATTGGTGGAAGGAAGGGGAAAATGCTTACTAGGCGTTCTCATGGAATTCCTCCGATTCGTTTCTCTTTTTATTCGGTTTTTCATTTGATTGATTTAAATACTCCTCTTGGCCTTGATGTACTCGTTACACTACCCTCTTCTTCATGAGACCAGCGTCCTCGCTGGAACTTGTCTTATTTCTTGGAATGTCAGAAGTTTTGTAGAGAAAGAAGTTGAAGAGGCAGTGGTGTGTCGCGTGATACATCCTTCGAGCAGTTCATTGGCCAAATAATTTTGGTTGTGGTCGAATCATGCCCTCCGGATTGTGTTAGTTTGAGGTGGCGTGGTGTTCGGTGAGACTGTTGTCCATGGCGTTGGCGAAAGCGGCAGTATCACGCCAGAGTAAGCCGATGAAAATAGGAATTAGAATAAGGGAAGGCCAATGTGAGCGGGGGGGGGGGTTGATGATTATGAGTTGATGCACGAGGTGGTCGTAAAGAGGAATAAGAGATTAAGGAATTATGATGGTGGGAGGTGGTTGGAGGGGATAGGATGCTGGTGAAATACATTGTCATAATTATAATAATATATGTATAGTTCATTTCAATTGAGAAGAATTTAGTTCAATAATTAGGTAATAGTTTCTTTATCTCTAATTGACGTTTAAATTTCGTTTTCTTTATACGAAGGCTTAACATTACTTTTATTTTTATTTTTCATTTTTCATTTTTAAACCCACGGAACATGATGACGAAGACAGCTGACCTAAACTTAATGATGATGCTCGAAAACTGAAACAGTCAGAATGACAGAGAGGGGAGGACTCGCCAAAGGATTAGTAAAACAATAAAAAAAAATTGAGTAATGTGATATTGTAGGTGAGGTTGATTTCAGCGTCGATTGTTGAGGTGATCTAGGAAAGGGGAAGAGTGGTCGCATAAAGAACGCGGAAAGATGAAAGATGAGCAGCAAGAGCGAGAAAGTGAGAAAAATAGCGGGATATAGAACTTTTAATGGCAACTAAGAAAAAATAAAATGTAAGAGATGATAATAGGTAGGGGTTAATAAAAAATTATAGATGAGAGGGGGAAACTTTCGGCCTCTCTCATGTTATGAATTGGACCGGGTAAAAATATCTCTTTACCCTTGGGGTTTTAAATTGATTTGGGGCTTGAGGAATAGCAGTATACGTGTTTGATGACTGGAATTTGATGGGTTGGGTCCAAGTTGATCGCAGATGTTGGATCTTGCAAGTTTTCGGGATTGATGCCTGGATCGAACGATTAGTACGTGTACGATTAGTGCGTGCGTAAATAGGTTTCTGAAAACTGGGAAGGGCAGAATTTTCGGAATATTTATTGGATAGGACAGTTTTCGAAGAGACATCGTGAATTTCGGGTGGGCAAGGTGACGAGGAAGTGTTAAAGGGGGGGTCTATGTTAGCGGTGGAGGGGTTAGGTTTGTTAGGGGCGGTGGGGGTAGGCTCATTAGGTGTTTTGGGGGGAGTTTCTTTAGGGGTTGTGATGGTGGGATCGTTAGGGGAGGTTGGGGTCGTTGGTTCGTTAGAGGTGGTAGGGGTCCTTAGTTCGTTTGGGGCAACGGGGCTAAGTTCGCTTTTGCTTGGCGGTGTTTCCTCTTCCTGGGGCGGTGTGAATAAAATGGGGAGATCCTTGATGTCGTCAAATCGATAGTTGTCTAACTCGTGGAGGGGGGTGGACCAAAGTAAATATTTCGGGGGCTTTTTATAGGAAATGGTGGGGGTTATGAGGGTGGGTTTGTTAGGGGCGGTTGGGGTCGTTGGTTCGTTAGAGGTGGCAGGGGTCCTTAGTTCGTTAGGGGCGACGGGGCTAAGTTCGCTTTCGCTTGGCGGTGTTTCCTCCTCCTGTGGCGGTCTGAATAAAATGGGGAGATCCTTGATGTCATCAAATCGATAGTTGTCTAACTCATTGAGGGGGGTGGACCAAAGTAAATATTTCGGGGGCTTCTTAAACGACATGGTGGAAGGAAATTTACATGAAAGCTAAAGGTCATTCGTGAAATTTTGTTTGAAGTATGAAAAGAAAAATGAATATAACGAAGCAGGTGGGGAAGGGAGGTGAAGATGTGACAAGAAAGGAAATGAAAATGAGAAGATGAAAGAGTAATGCGATACGTATTTGAAAAAGGTAGAAGCCGTCTACTATAGGTTTATCTAATATATTTATAAATGTATATATTGAGGGGAATACTTACAGTTTAGGCTGCGTGGTAAGTTCGAGTCAGATCGCTGCGCGTGGTAAATGGGTTTGGCTTTGGGAGCGCGTGAGAGATGGGTTCGGTGTGGGAGCTAAGAAGTCCCACGTAAGGCACCTGGTACCAATGTAACGGGTGGAAACCCCGTTGACGTGGGGGAGTTTTAGGGGAGAAATGGTTGTTTTTTTGGGTCCAATAGGTATTTTTATTAGTTAAGTATTTTTAAACAGTATTCTCTCAACTCTTCTCACAATTATTTAGATTCTAAGGATGGCTGGAAGGGGACTCTCTATTAACAGGGGAGGGGGGGGGGCAACAGCTAGTTGGTGGTGTTGATGAAGGGAACGCCGGACAGGAACTGTTTTCCTTTTTCCTCGATGCCCTCCTCGTGCTTGGGGATATTGGTGGAAGGAAGGGGAAAATGCTTACTAGGCGTTCTCATGGAATTCCTCCGATTCGTTTCTCTTTTTATTCGGTTTTTCATTTGATTGATTTAAATACTCCTCTTGGCCTTGATGTACTCGTTACAAACGCCTTCGCGAGTCTTGGAGAGCCTTCTGGGATAGAAAGTAGAAGTCTACGGGAGCCTTGAAAGGACTTGGAGAGCCTTCCATGATAGCCACTGAAAGCCTTCAGAAGCTTTTGAGAAAGCTTCAAGGAGCCTTAGAAAGCCTTCTGAAAGCCTACAAACGACTTCGAGAGATATAGAGAGCCTTCAGTTGCAGTACCAACTGAAAGCCTACAGAAGCTTTCAAAAGCCTTTAAGAGCCTTAGGAGGCCTTCGAGAGCCAATATGACCGACTTTGATAGCCTATGAACGCCTTCAAAAAACTGATAGCTACTGAAAGCCTTCGGAAGGCTTCGCTTTTGCAAGGTTTTAGGAGCCTTAGGAAGCCTTCGAAATACTTCGAAAGCCTATGAACACTTTAACGCATTGATTGGTGGACGTGTTTGCACCTCAAATTTAGAAAAGTCCCTTAGTAATCGTTTTCGAGGCCCTCTTAAGGCTGTAATTGAGCAAAGCGCGCTCTTGGGTTAAATCCGCGGCAAAAGTCGAGAGAAGCGATAAAATAAACCAAGCCCACGAAGAGTTAAAGACCCGAAACTAAGATTTTTAAAGCGTGAAAATACCCGAAATTAAGTTTTGAAATATCCAAAATACCTGAAGTTTAGTGATGAGCAAGCCCAGGCCGGTCTCGCAAGACCAAGACCCAAGTCCAAGACCGACTCACGACGCGCAAGACCAAGACCAAGACCAAGACCACGCTAGTCTTGGTCTTGCGAGACCACCAACATCTGTTTTACCCGATTGAGACCCAAGAAAAATCGTTCCTTTGACCCTGATTCATGAAATAATTTCTTTATTGTAGCATTTTATCACCAATCTTGCTTGTTTTTTTTCAACATTACCTTTTTTTGTAAAACATTTTGCGAACAGCATCAGCATCACACCCCCTCCCCTCTACCAACCAAGTCATTTATTGCGATTTTTCTTTTTATATGAGAAAAGTACAAAGTCAATATGGCTACTTTTGACATGAATATCGACATGCATTTTTCTCACTTTAAAACTCACGGGCTCCAGTAGGAACTTCCCCCCCCCCCGTAACTAAAACTAGATCCCCTCAATAAATCATTAAAAGCCGAAAGTTAATTATTCTCTACTCTAATTCATGGACTTACGTGCATTCACATAGCTATAACACTAGATTTTAATCACGTTGCACACATGATGCATACATTGCGTACATTTTTGCAAGGCCAAGACCAATACTGCCTTAGTCTTGGTCTCGCAAGACCACATCATTGCTGAAGTTTGGTTTTGAGGGGCCGAAAACACGGAATTTTGGTTTTTAACGAGCCTAATTTGTTATTGGAATGAACCAAACGTGTGAAATTGATTTTAGAAAGAGCTAACGCCACGAAATCAGTTTTTGAATTTGTGAAAATACCCGAAATTGTGATTTAAAATAGCCCCAAAACCACGAAATGTTGTCTGCAACGTTCTGTTGTTGTTAAGCCACACGTACCCTGCATACGATGAGGATTTGGCCGGTTCGTTAATGAAACGATCACCGTGTTGTGATCTGCGACGATAGTTGATAAGTTGTCTAAATTCACCTTCAAGATCCTCCCCTCTGTGATATTTCAAGACATTCATTTTTTGCTTCTTCCTCTCGCTTTAATCGATCGTACAAATTATTTAAAAGACTAATCTAGATGCTTCCAGCAGTACAATATTTTATAACTGTAGTAGTAAGTTGTTTTCCGCACGAGTAGTCAACTTGATTGGCAATAAAAGACCATTTTCTTTATTCCCTTCTTCAATCGTTCCTTCCCCTTCACCCAATCCTTTTTACATTGAATTCCAGTTTCAAGATTTCGTTGAAAATAAGTAATGAGAACGTGGGATCCATTTTAAACAGTTGGAAGGGTGCATTGGATACGTTTTTTCTGTAAAAACAGGCGAAATAGGCTCGATTTTTCGAGCTGACCGAGCCAAACGAGGAGTGAAATAATTAACAACCTGTTTTCCCCGCGCTGCGAGAGCTTTCAAGGGAATAGAAATGGCTTGCAGCCAAATTCGATAACAATCCCTCTGTTTACCCACCCTGTCGACCTCTCCTCACTCGCCCAGAAATTTCAAATAATAAAGGCGAGGGGAAGAGAAGGAGAAATTAAAGGAGTCGTCTTCCGTGTTTACAAGGAGAAGGGGTCAAAACGGTGAAATATAGTATTCCTTGTAACGGAGAAAATGTAAAATACCGCCTCCCTTCTATCTTTGTTGTATTGCAGGAAGGGTTTACGTGTTTTGAACTGATGAAAACGGAACAAGAAACGAAGGGTTAAACTACTAGATTGTGTGTTTAGCGGATAGTGGGGTGCAGAAAAAGGAGTACACAGAGTAAAGGAAAGGCGAACATTATCCGTTAAAGGCTGTCGTCAACCTGTTTTTGGCTGGCGTTATTACCTTTGTGTACGTATAGGCAGTGAGAGGGGAACGAGCCCCGGTTGTTCCGAGAAGTGTAATAAAAATAAAAATTAAACTCTCGTCCGAGGTAAAAATGGTATAGGGTGGCCGAATCATTACGAGATCGTCCTATACGGGTGACATTCGATTCCTCTTCTCTATTTCAGTGCCATCAAGGTTTTCACGACTCTCATAAAAGGGATTTTTTAAAATTAAGGCCCTCCACCCCGAACACCACCTATCGCAAGGCTGAGCACGTCATAGTACAACCATTTCATTAGGTCAAATGAGCCAAATATCATGAGCATGGGGGAAATGGAAGACGGTTTTATCCTTTTATACTGACCGTACAAACCAATGGTGATGAATATAAGAGAAGGGTGGGGAGGACTATATGCTGGACAAAACGTCATTCAGAGTCAACTGCTAATCAGTGATCTCCTACGGTTTACTTTTATGGCTTCTCATATTACGGTAGCTATAAAATAAGAACTCCCCTCGGTTTTTATCGCCGCGTTAAAACTAGAGGGTGTACCTACTTACTTGTGTTTTCAAAGGAAGAAAAAGAGAAAAGGCAAAGAAAAAGAGACATTTTTTTTTGTAGCAGGTCAGGTTCTCCATGGAAGCTACGGAAGGAGAGTGTCTCAATACTATGGGAACAAAAATGACATTGTTACTATATTGAATTACTATATTGAAACGCAATCCGCTAATTCGCGTAAGCTGTGAATGCTTCGTGGAGGCTGTGAAATTGACAAAGTTTGGCCTAGGAACTTATGAACGCTTGTTGTTCGAAACGAGATGCGGAGCTGAAATAAACAATTACATTTTAGTGGTTTTTACGGACTTTGCACGTGCATAGTTTCATCTTGGACCATATTTGATTGATTGTATAGATCCCTTCTATTTTGATGCTCGCCGTACGACGTGTAATACTATATTATCTGGCCTAAAGCTTGAAAGATGGAGATGGAAAAAAAAATGTCGTGAATACAGATCAACGCCTTTCCCTTCGTACCCCCACCGTCACTCAAACTTTTTCTTTTAATTCGAAAACTCGTAGCTTCTAGAAAAGGCAATTCATCTTTGGATCATACGGATAAGTTGCCAGAAGGGGATTTCAGATTCAACTAACTCTCGATCCTGTGGACCCTCCACATTACTCCCACCCCCCCGCGTGTCATCCTTACACTCAAATCCCTTTTCCCACTCACCCAACCCCTTTTTATTGAAGGTGTGGCACGTACTACGAAGAGAAACGTTGTGGGATTTTAAGTTGTTTTTGTACGTTTTAGACGGTCTTAGTAGGTTTTTTTAACTTCTCAAGAGATTCCCAAGTTTTTAGCTTATTTGAGGTGATTCAAAGAGGCATAAATGTTGCCACTCTTGTTCTGTGAAAAGTGTAAAAATTGGGTTTCGGGATAGATGGAAACGAACGTCAATTGTCAGGTTAATTAGCAGGTGTAAGGGTTTCACCTGGGGAATCTAATGCGAGAATGGTGTTGTTGTCACTCAGACGTCAAATAAAACTCACCCGCTGCTCTCTACATTCACAGACTTCCCCTCGCAGTATCCCAAATCGTGTGTACTTCGGGCACTCTATTTTGAATTTATATGACGGGGGGAGAGGGTCATTCGAACGAAAATCTATAATCAATCGCGATGTCCTGCTATTTGCTTGAACTAAGCGCGTTTCCGAGCGTTTCCAAGTCTTTTGAGGGAATCAATATAGCATCACCCCCTCCCCATCATGGAAACTTTTGTTAAATTAGAGCCACCCATTCGACCATCAATTATAATAACAATCTCCTCTCTGGCACTCAATATTAAATTGTGTTCAACTTGTCAGCAAAAACATGATTTTGATGTTCAAAAATTCCAATTTTTCCAGGTCCTTGCCGATGCCGCCAAATATTTCCTCTCTTTCTTCTTTCCTACGGGAACTAATACAACCTATAGTTTGCAGTTTTTTTTATTTTTAATGCATTTCGGGCACAAAACAGAAGCCCCTCTTCAGCACCGTGAACGCTCAAACAACAACTGGAGTTTTGTGCCCGAAATGCATCCAAAATAAAAAACTGCAAACAAGGTTGTATGAGTTCCCGAAGGAAAGAAGAAGGAGAGGAAGTGTATGGAGGAACAACCTGGAAAAAGGAGTTGTGAATCCGCCAAATATGTTTCACGCAATTTCACCCCCAGAAACTGACCGGTTTTTTTTTTTTTTTTTTTTTTTTTTTTTTTTTTTTTTTTTTACAAAACTCATTCCCAGAGCCGATAAATTCAACCGAAACCGAAACAGGAAAACTCAATTCAGACTATTTTGAGAGGTGTTGGGGGAGGGGTATGTACACTTGTACAGGCCTCCGACTGAACATGATCCAAGGGACTCATAAACCACGTTGGCCAACCAGTGGCGTACCAAAAGCGGGCTGGGAAGAGCAGTCCATCTGGAGGCACTAAAATTAAGCTGATCACGTCAACCAAAATTGCCTGTTTCTAATGGAGAACATTATTTGTCTGTTCTTCGAGCCCAAAAAATATAACTTCCGTAGTTCCTTAATAAAATTGTTACAGAAGTGGCGTGGAGGGGAAGCAATTATTTTTTCATACCACAGGAGATGATTTGGCTCAGAAACCGTTCAAAGCGCCAAATCAGATTTTTCTTGTCCATGATACAGAAAATATGGCGGGGATTACAACAAAATCCGGAAATTATCGATTCCTCGGAATAAAACTCACATTAAAAAAAAAAGGCTAGGCTCAAGGAGCACCAGAATTAGACTCTCGTTGCCTATAAACTATCAATTTTGCCCTAATCACTAGTCCCTTGATCAAAAAGACTGACACTTCTTCCTTAGATCACTTCCTGGCCTCAAGGAATTAAGTTAAAGGCCAGGGAATAAGTTTGCTATAACTGCTGCTGCTTGTTGTTTGCTGTGAAAGTTTTGGAGAAAAGAAAACCAGAATTGACCGTTTCTGACCATGTGGAGAGCTCAGAGAGTCTTAAGCCAAGTTTTATAGGATCAAAAAGTCGGATTTTGGAAGTAAAATAATCGTTTCTTGTAGAGCCAAATTAAGTATTTATTTCAAAGCTAAAACATTCTTGTTTTGTTTGTAAGCAATGAGAATCAGGCAGTTCATGGGACAAAATTGTTAGCTTTCTCCACACTTTGTGAGTTTCTTGGGTAAAATTAACCGTTTCCGTTGAAAAATAGTAATTTTTGTTACTTAAAAGTCCGTTTTGGAGACGAAACGGCCAGTTTCTTTGTCCAACAACCAGCTTGAAGGTCTCAATTCAAGAATTCCTCAGGTTAGCCCTGAAGACCGGAAGATTTAAGCCTTTTCTTTTTAGATATAAAAGCGTCTCCGTTAACTGTGAATGTGCATATTTTCTTGGTCACGAATTAGAGCTTTTCCCCAATTTTGATCACGAAATAGCAATTTTTGTCACTTTAAGCATTCACGAATCGGCGTTTTTTCTCTACTAATCACATTGTTTGCCCGAATGACAGAGCAGCACTTTAGGTAGCGATTTGTCCTTACACTCTCCCCCCATCCCTCACCCAACCCATCATCCCCATCATTTCTCTCACTTCACCCAAGAACACCACTTTGCTCAATTAAAGCACTAAAAGGGCCTCCAAAAACCACGATTAAAGCATTTTTATAATTTTTTTAATTTTTAAGTACCGTTTTTTTTGGCGCAAAATCGAGCTTTTTTCCTCAATTTAAGGCTAGAATTGACTATTCGTCTCAATTTTAAGCGTGAATTAGCGATTTTTCCCACACTTCTAGCCATGGATTTACGTTTTTTCTCCATTTCAGTCAATAAAGGAGCACTTTTTATAGATTCTAGACGCCAATTAGCGCTTTTTCTCAATTTTGGCCGTAAGTTAGCAATTTTTATCACTTTACGTGGTTATTTTTCATTTCACCCATGAACTTGCCTCAAGAGAACAAATGCACATTGGCGATTTGTCTTAATTTCAGCTGTAAAAGGGCCTCCATAAACCACGCCTTGTTGTTTTTCTTCATTTCAGCCATGAACGAGCTCTTTCTATGAATTTTAGCCGCCATCCAGCGCTCTTCCTCGATTTTAGCAACGAATTAGCGCTTTTTCTCAATTTTAGCAGTTCATTAGCGTTTTAGTAGCGCTTGTTCTTATAGCTGCAAAGGAGCGCTTTTCACGAAGCGTGGTCCAGGAACTTACGAAAGCACTATTATTTAGCTCCAAATGATGCAATTTTGCCGATATTCATCAAGGTTTGGATGCTGTCGGGGCCAGCTGGACCGGGGGACCCCGGCTAATAGAATATAAGTATCTCGATACTAGCAAATTTGCAAACATTCTAACCTAAAAGTTGCAATGCCACGGATATTCCGCCATGAAACTTGCAAATTCACACATATTCAGCTCTGTAAATGTTGGAATTTCGCAGCTATTCGTCTTGATATGGGTGCAGACGGCCACTAAGAAGAGAGGCACAGAAAATTGCTTTTCTTTAAAATACAGACCAAATACTTACAATTTCGCGATAAAAAGACCAATAATGCTGATTTTGCTATTATTTTAACCCGAATCTTACAATTTCACGAAAATAAATTTGTTGCCGGGAAAAGTGCATTTCATTCATGCGACAATCGATTCAAATCTCAAAAGTTAAGACGATATCAATAAATTACGAATGAAATTTAGGCCGTGGTGTAGAAAGTCAAAATCATAGAATCGTGTTTCTTTTTACCGCAGGCCCCTTTTTTGGCACCAACTGAGGGGGAACAAAATGAAAATGAAACAGAGTCGGTTTGGTTGCCTATACGATACGGGAAGGCGGACTCTTGTTAGAGGAGTTATTTGCAATTAAAATCTTTATCCCGGCCTAAATTTCATTCATAATTGATTGATATCGTCTTAACTTTTGACGTTTGACTCGATTGTCGCATGAATGAAATGCACTTTTCCCGACAGGCTGCTGTCGGAACAAACCTTTTCGGGTTACGTTAATTTTCAGATCAGTTTCAGATTGCGGAATGCGGAGTGCCTGGGTTTGAATCCGAAACATTTTTTTTTTTAAATTTTTTTTTTGATCCTCCCTTTTTGGCCCACCTCAAGATTTTTTACTCAAGATTTATTAGGCTGTAGGCAAATCAAATAAAAGAGACGGCTCTAAACACAATGTCAGTGAAATTTTTTGGTAATTGGGTGGTCCAGTAATGCATAGCGTAAATTTAATAGCTCCCCTCCGCCGAGAACTCCCATGCCATATCAACGGATTTGGTTCACTAGGGTCTCATACTAAAGCGCGTTCATTTCTCATTACTCGAGTCAATTTTGGGGGCGATTGCAGCAACAGCCGTGCGGTAGCGAATTTTCAACTAATTCAAACCCCTCTTTCACACCGTTCCCGTGGACCGATTCATCTGGATCACTCTGGATCGTCCGAGATATTCACGCTATTGATTTTTAGATCAAATTTGGTTGCCCTAAGTAAAAAATTGCGACCGTGATCGTGCTAACAAGCGAGGGGCCATAAATTATGTATATATGAATATTTATATGTAGCAAATCGAACCGACCTCGGATTCGTGTTCTAGGGGTTCTGAAACGTGAAAAAAAAGTATCACAACCCATAAGTGCGACCATCAGGGCGAGACCAATAGTGCATTTTTTGAATGAAATGCACTAAAAGACCAGAATGCAATATCGCAGAAATAAATGCCCTGGTAATTTCATGCAGTTTCGTGACTATTTTATGCCATGGCTAGTAATTTATCTGTTTGTTGAAACTTTAAAAAGATTCACTTTTGACCGTCATTCATCGAGTCAACTTTGCTTTTTCTAGTATTTGACTCATGTCCAACTGGATTGTGCCTTCTTCCCGCCCTGGCTGGATGCCTTGAAAGGCACATGACCAGGATGAAGCCTGACATAACGGCCGGGAAGTGACCCGACACGTGCAAGTCCTGGTTATCCTCGCTCCACTCCCGTCAGCCACACCAGCTGGACTCACGTCCAACCAATCATGTTGTGGTTGATCGTCTCTCTCAATATCAATGGCTCGTTACGCCTCAATAAATAAGTCTGCGGAGGCCCTAGCCAAGCCTCTTACTATCATCATTAATGAAATGTTCAAAACAGGAATTTTCCCCTCGAAAATGAAAATAAGTGTTGTTTTTCCTATTCCAAAAACACCTAAGGCGGAAACACTAGGTCCGTTCCATTGTTTCGCGGGCGCGACACTTTTGAAGAAAATCGTCTGGTTTCATTCAATTTTTCAGAATAAGTCAATGAAATCACAATGGTTTTCTACACTAATGTGGCACTAGCAAAAACAATTGAACGGACCTACTGGATCAATATAGGCCGGTAGCAATTATTCCTATTCTTGGTAAGGTGGTGGAAACGCTATTGTCTACTCGATCAATTTCCTATATGGAAAATCAACATTTCTTCAATCCCAAACAGTTTGGATTTAGGAAGGGAAAATCTACTGTTGCTTGCGTGATGTCCTTGTTGGAGGAGGTGATATACCCTTCATTTGAAGCAGGCAAATTCTCAGAAGTCACGTTTTGAGGGGGGTTGAAGGAATTCGACACACTCTCTCATGAAGTGACTGGAAGGAAACGGGTGTTCGTGGCGAGGCCTTGAAGTTGGTTGAGAGCTATCTGTCTGGGAGAACTCAGATGGTTCGAGCGAGAGCCGGACAGTCTGGCCTTTCTTCCACAGGAACACGGAATTCCGCAAGGATCTTTATTGAGTCCCCTTTTGTTTTTAACAACTGAAAACAGCGTTCCGCACCTCCAAGGAACTAATATTTTCAAATTCACTGATGATACAGCTTTGGCTGTCTCGCAACGAAACCGAGAGGAAGTGGTGGAGACATTGGGAGGCGCTACTCGGGACCTCTGTCAGTGGCTCGTGGAAAATCGATTATTTGCGAACCAGTCCAAGGAAAAGACTGATTTTTTTCACGTGCCGAAAAGTCCCATTGCGACCGTGAAGTATTTGGGCATTGTGCTTGATGAGCAGTTAAGCTGGTCACCACACGTGGACTTCAGTATAAAGAAGCCGCGGGTAACGCCATCTATGTGCTAGGAAGGCTGGCTAGATTATCGTCCCTGGTAGAGGTGTGAAGTGACAGCTTTTGTCGGTCAGTGACAACTAGCTCCGGTGACTGTGCAGTCACTGTGACAAAAACCAGTGATTTTGTCACTTAAGAGACTACTGTAGCAGTTCGTTTGAGCAAACGCCTTATGTCACCGGACTCGCCGGTATCTGTGTGAATTTCATTCCCAAACCCAACAAAGCCTTTTAATAGCGCAATGAGAGACACGATTTCGCAAATCAATTTTGTTTGCATCGGTTATAAAAATACAAAAAAATTATTTTTCTAAGAAGTTATCAAACCCACAGCATCAAATGCAAACATGAAGGCGAGTCATGGCTCAAAAACTGCAATGCACGAATTTACCTTGGAAGGTGTTTTAAAAAACGTAAAATTATACAAGATCACCGTAGCACAGATCTTGGAAAACGAAGTGTATAAAAATATATTACCTACACTAAAGGTTAAATACCAACGATAAGTCCAAGAAAAGTCAACAGACGAGGGATAGACTTGGGGAGAATGCTACTGAGTTCATTGAGGCGATTGAGGAACTGGTAAAGTGTTATTCGTTACTGGAAAGGCAAAGTATCGTAAGCGCCAATTTTCGTCAATTTGAGTTTTTGGGTTTTTTAGATTCTATGGCACGTACATGTACATAAAACAACAACAAAATAAGCCAAAATTGGGTTAAAAATATTTTTTTTTAGCTTTGAAATTTGGACGGGAAAACGTAAGCGCCATCAAAAACATCGTATCCACCCTCTCAGCCGAACGTAAACGACATGAGACTCCCGCTTGGGATCGTATGCGCCAAAATTACTGTCGCTTACGATTAATTTCGTGGCGTTTACAATTTCCCTCAAAAATGACGTTTTATCGCTTTTTCGATGTGAAATAGCTTTCTCTTGGTGCTATGACGTCAGTGCTTCGGAAGAAGATAGTGAGGGCCTTGAGTTGCGATCAAAAAAACGCCAGGTTCATGCGTACCTCAGCCCAAACGCAGACTTTTTGTGGTCGTTCTGGCCGGAGGTGCCATGTTTTTCATCCTTATTTCCCAGTTAGGTGTATTTTGGTTTTATTTTCTGTGTTAGCCGTGGCTTCCATGTCCTCAAGAGGCAAAAAAAGGGGGGGGGGGCAAGCCGCATTGGCCAACGTCCCAAAAACTCTCCTCGGCGAGGATCTGACCAAGACTCGGCCAATACCGAAGTGGTACCTAAGTTTCCACCTTTCCTTAAATAAGGTGTGCAGTGGCTTCTAAGCTAAGCGATCAATCAGATGTCAGTTATCATCAATCATTTCGTCGGAGTTCCTCAAATACATAATAATCCATCTCGATTGTTGGGCCGCGAATATGAATATGGCCCCAAGTGAAGTGATGCTGTGTTTTCCGGCTTTGGGGGCATGTCGTATTAGGAATTTGAATTAGTAACAAATAAATTCTCCCCTGTCGTACTAGATTAAAGAGTCCTCATTTTTTAATTGTCAAAACTTAATTAAATGTCTCTTCTTCCACTCTCACTTTTTCTGGATGTCGAATTCATAGTGACTTCTCACAAATTTATTTTCCCTTTAAATCTTTAAAACCAACCACGGAATGACATTACTGCATTTTTCTAACGCCTTATCTTGCCTATCTTGCCTTATAGTGCAGTCAAAAAACTTTTTTGTGAAAGGCTCCAAGCAGGTGAAACTCGTCCAGCCCGGGGACTTGGTTCAAAAATTTCATATTAAAGTAGAATACTAGATCCGACGAGTGCCGAGTTATTGCAGAGAAGGGGCAAATTTGTAAAAAATGCCTAAACTTGAGATGTTTGATAGAAATAGAATGGTGGTTCCTGACGTATTTGTGAATGCTGGTGATTGATTTGGTCGAATGAAAGCAAAGTCAAGTCGATAGAGGGCTAATAATTTCCGCGTCATGTGAGTTATAACTTGACAAGTTTCTAATGAACCCTGAGGGCCCAAATTTCCAGATGGTTCTAGGAACATCTGTTTAGAAAGTTAACTGAATTTACCACTTCTTTCTATCCATAAGAAACTTGTCGATCTATAGTACTAAAAATACTTGTTTTCACCCATAAAGTTGCGACAGTTTTAAATTTGATGAAAATTTCAATGGTAGACCGACGTTACTGTTATTTCTTACGTATTTTTCAACGTGGAATCTCACAAATCTCACTATAGTCTTCTTGAGTTAAGACCAAAAGTGCACAATGAAACCTGGTTTTTGGGACTGGAATAGCAAGTACTATCTTCTGGCGCTTGAAAAACATGTAAATTCTTGGATGAGATCAATGAAACTCATTCTGTCCACGTATTTATACAACAAAAATGCAACCAACACCAGGTCGCTATCATTGATAGCTTTCGATGCACGCCAAAATTAATGACTTTACTGTTGTCATTCGTCATCGGGCGTGTAATGCATTCAATTATGTTTTGTTTTTATGACTTGCCATAGTCCACATAACAACAAAACGACTATTTGTTTAAATTTTTAAATGAATTTAACCCTTCACGGGAAAACGTATAAGCGACAGAGAGCTGATTCAGTAAACGTAACCCCCTAAATCGAATCCACCAAATAACCGAAATTGTTTTCCCATGTTCGATCGTCAGCGACAAAACATGTTTAAAAAGTATCTTGCTCGCGGTAGAAAGTTTTGAAATTATGAAAATAAATAAAATGAATCATTAGGGTCACGTACACAAATTTTCAAGAGAATCAGACGACATTAAGTTGTCCTAAACGAAAAATGCATCTCCAGTAAAGTTGGCCAAGTGGCGCTTACGATACTTTGCCTTTCCAGTAACTGTGGTAACCTGCGAGGATGGCTGGGTGACGGCTCCAATATTTTAATTCAAGAGACTCTAGCGCAGTGAAGCGATAGAAGTGACGAATGAAGAGGCGATGATATTAGTGAAGAGGAATGTCACCGTTAGAGGGTCGGAACGGTGATTTCAATGTGGTCATAACCGGAGCCAACAGTAACGGAGTAGTCACAGTGACAAAATCACCGTCAGTGAAATCACACCCCACCTCTAGTCCCTGGACGTCGTCAGGAAAGCCTATTTCGCACTATTCCAATCAGTGCTCACGTATCGAATAGAACTTTGGGGAAACGTGCCATCAGCTACAAGGATATTCAAAAAGCAGAAGAGAGCGTTGAGGGTCATGCGTGGAATTAGTCAGAGAACGAGCTGCCGACCGTCCTTCGTGTCATTTAGAGTACTCACGTTCCCCTCAGCGTACATAAATGAGTGCTTGCTGGATGTTTACAGAAATAAAATAATACTGTGGTGCTGCTCACCACGTACACAACACAAGGTTCTCCAAAATATTAAATTACCGTTCTTAAAGAGGGAAAGAGTTAGGTCCAGCTTCATGTAGGTACATGCCTGTAGTAGTAGATTACATTACAAGATTAGTAAGTGATGCATTACCTGCGAGTTTTTTGTTTGGCGGACGAGGCTTGCCGAGAATATTACCCAGTTTTATTCTTTTGACAAAAAAAGCATGTCTTAAGATATTTCTACATGTAATCACGGATGAGGTAATAACATTTCAACAAAGGTTGCACAAGGTTATAGAAAACTGACATGTAAAAAACTTTGCATGTCAGTGTTAAACCTTTACTGTACAGTTTTCAAAAACTGAAGCTATAAAGTACCAGGTTATGAAAAATTCAACTTACTGGAGTTATTATGTTACCGTAATGGGCAACTTATGAAGCAGGTAGCGCGAAAAATTATTTAACAAGTTACCCCAAGAAAAGAGTTCTGCCTATTCGGCTTTTTTGTAAACGTATAAAAAACGTTAAAAAAGCTTCCTCTACATATAGTATAACCTTTGCTATACTCAAGCAATAATACCGAAAGCCGAATAAAATCAAATTTAATTTAAACCTTTTTTTCTCTTTCAAACAACATAAATGATGAAAAGGGGAAATTAAAGGAATCTTGAAGGGAAAAGGAAGATTCACCCGACAATGAAATGGGCAAAGAAGTTTACTACGAAAGTTTTTTGACTGATGGGAACTTAAGTGTTTGAAACTCGGCTTACGGATGGCGTTATAGAAGCGCACTCGGTTAGAAAATGAAAAATCGCTTTAAAAAAGAGGATGGAAGCTGACAGATTTGTTTTCTTTTTGAAGCGTTCTTTTAAAATTTGACGAAGCTTCCCATTAAAACGAGAAAAATGACGTTTCTGTCTCATATAACTTTTTTCTGTTAGTTACCTGCAAAAATAATTTTTTTTGCTGCAGAATCGCAAAAATAATGTTTCAAGACCAAAGTAATTTCTCCATCTTATTCTGAGAAACCGGAAATTCACTACTCTTCACTATATGGAAGTACTGGATTATCAAATTACGAAATAAACCCTTTTAAGCATGATGGGGCGGAATATATTTTCAGGGTTCTCAATCTCAAGGAACATAAAAACAGTAATTCGTTCATTTTTTATGCCCTTGAAACTGCAAAGCGTTTTTTTGTTTACGCTTTCTTTTTTCCCCTGCATAGAAAGCGTTCCCTCAAGGTTTAACTGAACTTGACAGTGATTAATGAAACATATTGGAAGGAAAAGCTCTCCAGAGATGGATTATTCATCGAGTTTAAAGAATGCGTTGAAGGGTAATAATTGATAAAGATTCCGAAGAAGCCGAAAGGGCAAAGAAGTATCAGGAAAGGGAGAAACTCGCTTTTCTTATACTCCCCCTTCCCTTCAACGGTACTTTGCGAGCCCACTTGAAACTGCTTTGTGCATTAATCAGGATCTTCAGAAGTCGCTACTTGATTTCCTACCGTCACGGAGTGGGTGGTGTGGTGGTGGGGGACTGGTTGAGAGTTAAGGTAGTGATTTTATGTTGGTAAGGGGCGGGGGTGAAGTGTGATTTCTCTAAATCTTGAAACACAACGCTTGTGGCGAGAAGGGGTGGGAGGAGCGTCTCTCTGGAGGATTGTTTAAGTGGGTTGCGTGTTAACGACTGTCGACCGTGATGACAATTTTAGTTATTTCTGGATGCCGTGAAATTGTGGTGTGATGGAAAGGGGGGGTTGAAGGGGGTTTTCAAGGGTCTCGGAAAGGGTCTCTCTCGTCTCAGGTGCAATTATAAGTTTTGTTGTTCAATAGGGTTCGTTAAAAGCTTGACCACAAATTACTTCCGAACAAAGAAAGACAGTTCAACAGCACTATTCCGGGCACAAACTATTCAGTACACCACACCATCCTTCCCTGTCATTAGCCTCGATGAAACACTCCTTGCGCTTGTCTTGATTACAATCGCGTAAACTTTACGAGTGAAACACGAGAAAGGAGAAGTTAAAGGCACGGAAAAATAATTTTACGACTTAATAGGCTAAGCGATCTTCTTAATTCTCTTCTCATCTTCTCTTACATTCACTATGTACCCTTCGCCACTTCCACACCACAAATTCTCCGCTCGCCCTTTTTACTTCTTGAAGCTTTTCGCGGCCTCCTCCCCGTCATCCTTGCGACTTTCACTCTTCAAACTTAATGAAACGCAATTAGTCGCTTTCGAGAGTTTGCGGGAAAATGCCGGCAATTTAGAAGCAACTCGTGGGGAGCGCACCGTTCTTCGTTATAGAGAGACTCCAAAATATGATTTACTTAATTAAAAACAAAAGTGAATTAGGAGAACGCGATTTTCTTTTTACCCTCTTCTCTTATTCCTCAATCCTCATGCTCAGTCTGACTTTTTTGACGCTGAGTCATAACCGTTTCCTAATCGAATGTTTTATTTTTTTATTTAAAACGGTAGGTGAATTTTCGATGTTTTACATTTTACATTTCCATTTCATCTTCTTCATTTTCCTCTCACCTGTACTGCTTTAGCTTGTCAGACCAAGTACAAAAAAAAAAAAGAAGAAGGAGTTTCTATAGAGGACGAGACAGGATTCGAAAAAGACGAAAAAGAAAAAAGTTTTAAGAAGGTTGACGAAGGAAGAAGTACCCTTACAACTAGATTTGCAGTAATGGAGGACTTGACTGATTGTGGAGAAGGTTGAGAGAGTCCAAGTCACGTTTTTACGCACTTTTTTATTTCTACCGAAAAGTTTGTTCGGTTTAAGACTGGTGAAGCGAATTTAAACTCGCCGAAAACCTAAAATAGGGTGGCAGTGCCTGTCTTATTAGATTTAAAAATTAGATGTTATCAAAGTCATGTCTGCATACGTAAGGGCACATTGAAGATAAAAAGATGAAATAAAAGAAGGCTGACAATTCACACGCAATAATATAGTGCTCAGACCACATCGCAAAGCCGTGGTTACGTCTTCTTACTGCCTTCCTGTTCATCTATTATTCCTGAAGTATTGGTAGTGGTCAACAAGAAAACGGAAGGGGGTGACTGCGTCGATCCACCACTGAGTGAGGCGAAGAGAATGGCTACAATCATTCACGGGATGTGGCAGGCGGTTAGGGGAAGGACGATGTTGAGCGCGTCGAAGAGTTTTCCACGTCCCGACAAAATGCCTCACATACAAAGTTTTAACCTCCTATACGCCGGCGTTTCTCGATGGCGCGGGATGATTGCATTAGTGTCACAGGACAACCGACTCTAACAGGCAGTGTGCTGTTAGCGATTTGGGGCATCGCTCATGCCATAATCTTCGTCCTCCGTCGTTCCGGTGGAGGGAGGGACCACTGACAGCCGATTACACAGCCGATCGTGAGGCAGTGCTTCCTTCAACACGTGCAGAATGGGGAACTTGCATGAAACTCACATTGGGAAGAAAAGCATACCGGTGATTTGACCCGTGAACTGAAGGATAACAACGGAAGTTGCAACCCGATTGGTGCGTTTTAATATTTTTAAAAAAGGTTCAAAGTCCATAAGGAGGGGATGAATGGTGCGAGGGGAAATGACGTAAATCCTTACTTGTGAAGCATTTGAGGGAACTCTAAAACTTTTTGTTTACAAATAACTTGAAAATCCCCCCCCCCCGTAAACGCGTCTAACCCTCTCTTCCCCACATCATCCATTTCAATAAATAAGTTTTGACGTAATCGAACCCCCACTCAAAATTTTTAAAAATTCGCTAATAAAGCATCCTTGATTGATTTCAGAGTTTAATGTGAGCAACAGGCTTGTGGAAGAGCCCTCTTTAAGAAACACCAACTTTTGAAAAATGTGCAAGTTCCCCATTGACCGAGCAATTTAGCGATCGGAGGGTTGAGCGTTGGCCCAAATGGACTCCGGGGGCAAACTTTGCGTGGCATTGAACGACGTGCTGTGCAAGTGTGCAAGTTGGATCTCATCCGTCTGTATGAAAATTCTTCAAGAAATGTGCAAGGTTGAACGAATCGGTTCTGCTATATGCGCCTCATTACCACTCCGTTTAGTATATTTTTAGAAATATCGTCACGGGGCGGTGAACTAGGGGGATGGTCATGTCCTGGGTCATGTGATGGATCCAGAGTATTGCTCGAGGGAGAAGGGGGGGGGGCACAAAGATGTCTCTCTCGCAAGTTTGTTGAGCCGGAAAACTCTATGAAATCGAATATTCAGCTGAAGAAAATTTAACTTCACCCACAGGCATATAGCTGTTTGCCCTCGAATTTACCAGTTGAGCAACCAGACTGTCAATTGAGCAGAAATCGTAATTTTTTCGACCCTAAAACTGGTCACTTTAGCCACTGAAAAGAATAATGCAGCTAAGAAACAGAAACGTTTCTTCTCGGAAGAGACGAATTGTAAACGGCGTGGCATAAATCTAGGATGAGGCGTATAATGCGGGGCCCACCTCCACAAAAAAAGGCCCGACACATCTCTGATTCGCGGTTTCTTGATGAATTTTGCGGCTCAATTCGAAATTTGCTAATTTGCAGTCTCTGGAGACATTATGCAGCCTCCTTGATCTCACTTTGAAAAGCCACGAAACGTGCAATTTCATCAACAATTGCTGTGCTTGGAAAGTGCCCGACCAGAACCATCAAATTTCACGGATATTTCGCTTCAAATGATGCAATGTCACAGCTATTCGCATTGGGGGTTCTTGGGGGTTGTTTGGGGGGGGGGGAGGAAGTAAAAAACCCTGAAATTAAATTTCGCGGATATTTATAGTTCCAAAAATTGCAATGACACGGCTCGCCGGCTTGGGGCGTTGTTGAAAACTTTTCACTTTTTCTTTGCGACTTATCCTTCAAATTCTGACTCTTTGGCCACCATTTGCAATTTTCCATGGCTACTTAGCTCCGAAACTGGCTAATAAGCCTTGAATCTTTGCAGTTTTGCCGCCCTGAAAATTATAATCAATTTAATCTCGCTTACAAGAGATTCGGACGCTAAATATTAATCACTTTGAGGAGCTGAACAATTTGGAGGTGAAATTAGAGTTATTCGACATGCAGCAGGATAATTTAGTGATGGTGATGGTTGGCGGGGGGGGGGGATTCACGGGGCTTCTTCAATAAGGCCCCCGTCATTTCACACTTTAGGGATTTGCGTTTCCTGAGCGAAGAGCCACGTTGTAAAAGCCAAACCAATCAGGTTCAGAGGGCTTGCTTCCCAGATTTCTGCTTGAACATAGGGGGCGAAATTTTACCGTTTTTTCAACGAATTTGCGAATTTAATGACAAAGTTCCTTCAGATTCCGGCGCAAATGGGCATTTTAGCTCAGGAGAGTCTGATTCCTGGTCAAAATTTCGAGATTTTGGTCGTTTTTCAAGGGAAAAACGGTTAGTTTGAATGCCAAGTATACATAATAGGCTGTTCGAAGGAATGAATTGACGGTTTCCTAGTGTAGCCAATACCGCTATGCCCTTTGTGAAGTTGCCAGATTTTGGTTCGAAAGCTCATAATAGAATGTTACACGGACAATCTCTATGACAAAAATCTGGTATAAGGTTATACATAAACATTTTCTTTGGCTGATTATCTGGTTTCAGGAGTGAAATTGCCAGTTTTCTTGTTGAACTCCATGATCTCCATACATTAACGTGATGTTTCAGTGGCCGATAGTCACTTTCTAGCGGCTAAATTAATGAACTAATTTAGGGGTTCTTTGGGTTGATGAATGAGCTTGTTTTGTAAAGTGAGGTTTGGGCCTCGATTGGCTGCATCATGAAAACCCTTGGACTTTGACCTGACCCAGCTCACCAAAGACCGACGAAACCGGTCCCTTGAACCCCACAGTTTTGCTCAATTTGATACAAATTGTAATCAGAAAACCCAATTTAAATCATAAAACCGCAGAGGGAGGCGCGTGCCCTTTGCACCACGTTAAAGGTGGTTGATATCAGTGGAGGATGGAGAAATGGGATGTGTTAGGGTAAGTGGAGTGCTTTAATTCGGTTTGCCCAACGATCTGCTGCGCTTTTGACAATAAGTGAGCGGCAACCGTTGCCCAAGGTTTCGCCATAGGTAACATTGTGGGGGGGGGGGGAGAAAAGTCTCGTTCAAGTGACAGTTTCCAATGGATAAAGCGGTCCTTCCAGTAAATTTGGTGACCAAAAATTCATTTTTTGGGATGCAAATGACACTTATGGAGTCACATATTCCGTTTCTACAGCTAGAATTGAAGTTTTTTGGCAGTTCATAGGACCAAATTGTCGTGTAGTCAAGTTTCTGGACCAGAGATTAAACTTTTTTCAGACTGACTAGATTACATTTTAGACCGATCCCAAGACTACATTCTAGACCAAACCAGATCAATCAGATTGTAGAGCACAATTTCAATTATTATTGTGAGTGTGTGTGGTAAGATAACCATTTCTTGTTGTTTGATAATTTTGGCGAAAATGTGATTTTTCAACACCACAGATTGTGACCCTGCTGCCCGTGCATACCCTTCACCTAAATATAAAGTTCACAGCGTTACTTTTCTATAGGAGGGCCACCTCTTCCGCCGTTTAAAACATGCCTCTCGTCACAAATCGGGTAACCTTCTTTCACCTTAGGTGAACAGGTCAAAGGGTCACTGCCGCATGCCGTTTTGTAACACCGCGTCGATCAATTCACAGATCCTTCCTCGACTCGTGCTCCCCGCAACGTTCATTGCATATTTCCCATCTAACTAGCCCATTATTTCGGCGTCACAATTGAAACTAATGTTTGAAGGGGGGCGTTTGTGTCAATGGTTGCCCTCAGTCACTCACCCCCTCTGCTACAGTCGCACACCCTAACTTTGTTTTCCATTTTCTGCACAATAAATAATATAACTCATTAGGCTGATTGAGGTTGAAAATAACAAAAAGGGCGCTTCCGGTGCAGCACCTCCCCTTCTAGCAATGCCCCACCACAGGAAAATACAGCGCCAGTGGTTTTTAAATAAGTAAACAACTGGGTTTTCCTCGACGCCTGTGATTTATACTTTCTTCGTTCTTGAGCAGTGGAGAAGGATGAGGGTCGGCTTTGACTCTTCCTCGTTCGGTGTGCGGTACGGTGGCTGTGTGGGGAAGGGGTAAGAAAGTGGCGTTTTCCTTTCCTCAAAAATTATCCTTCTTCTCTTTCTGTAAGTGATATTGTTAAAATAAGTTTGGGATTGAGTGGGGGGGGGGGGAAGTGGAAGATAAACGGACTAACCGGATGGTGCCGAGACTTTTTTCTCTTTCCCTCCCCGCCCCACACCAAATCTTCCTTTCGTGAGGAGAAGGGTGGCAGGGTTGAAGAAAGAGAGAAATAGGTATATAAACTTTGCCCATTGCAGCAAAAACTAAAACTGATTTATTGTATCTGAGTTGTTGATGGTGTGGGGGGGGGGGAGGAAGGCGAGACCAGGGCGACGTGTTGCTGCTTGCGACACACGGTGTTTTAAGGGAGAATCTTTGGGGTTTTACAGGGAGGGGGTGAGATGCATTTATCATTCCGCCCCTTCCTAGTTCCCGGCTGCAATTGCACGAAATTAATTTTGTTCGGAAATGAGAGAGAGAGAGAAAGAGAGAGTGAGAGAGAGTGATAGACAGAGACAGACAGAGCGAATGAGACAAAAAAAATGTTGATACAGCGGAAAACTCCCTCTTGATAAAACCAGCAATACATTAAAGGTCGTGCGGGACGCTGCCTAAGTTTTTTTTACTTCTTTATGAAGAAAACTCCATTCCTATGCAGCGGTCTTCACTTTTAGTGCTTTCTTTGTGATTCTAGTTAGTTCTTCGAGTTTGATTTAACTTCCAAGAGCGTTTCAAGATCTTTTTTACGACTTTCGGGGTAATAATTTAAAGGCGCTGAATTCCCTTCATAAAGATAAAGAAAATGGGAATTGAAAAGCAAGAGCGAAAGCTTTCATGGTAAAGAGTTCTTGGGCTTTCCATGCTACTCTCTTTTCCATCCGACAATGGGTAGTTCGATTTACGCATTTTAAAGGGGCGGAGCACCCATCTTCCCATCCCCAACACACAGCCTTCACCCTCCACCCCCCTTCACCAAACACACTGGTGATAAAGTCCACTCATTTTATTTTCTTCCCCCTTCGAGAGGTTTTATTAATGTCGTAAAAAAAAGGGTTGAAAGGAGACCTAGGCGGGCTGAACTCTTTTCCATCCTGAAGTCTTTAAGTATAGGCCCGTTGAAAACGAGGAAATATGCGACTTGAACCCCTTTCTCCTCCCACACCAACATACTCACTCTCTCTCTCTGTTCTCTTCCATTTCATCCGGTTGACGTACAAAAGTCACTTGCGTGGCTAGGAAGGGCCCTGTGTTTCATTTTCAAGAGGGACAGGAGAGCTGGTTTTCTGGACGTGGGACCCGTTGAGGCGTTTTCTTATAAGAAAGCAATCTCCGCTTGGGCTTACAAAAAGGAAAAGGCAATAATATGAGGAAAAAGTCTGAGTTGGTATTGGAGAAGGGGACAGGGGTGAAAAAGGGTGAGTTGAGTTTGGAAGCAATATCCCTCGTGGTCTTTAATGAAACGAACTGCGCAAA
Source organism: Corythucha ciliata (assembly GCA_038030265.1). Lineage (NCBI taxonomy): Eukaryota > Metazoa > Arthropoda > Insecta > Hemiptera > Tingidae > Corythucha > Corythucha ciliata. The sequence goes on along the minus strand of CM075943.1, from coordinate 40,094,425 downwards.
CACAAACCTTTTTTTTTTCTTTTTTCTTGAGTTTTCGACATGCTTCGCCTTTCAATCATCAATTAACTGCATTGAGGTTTTGGTTTCTGAAGGATGATAAAAGGGATTGAATCTCAATCAGTTTGTCAGGCTTAATGTTATACAGTCGTACTTCTATTTGTTTTATTAGCTCGACCCTGTCGATAAAACCACAACTAGAAGAAATAAACAATCATCCTGTCACAATTATATAAAACGTATGAAAAACATGAAACAATTGCTAGACATACGCACAAAAAGAAAAGAAAAAGTTGGCGATGAGAACACCATAGAGACCGTTGAAGTAGGAAAGGGATGGAGTTGTATAATGATAAATTCATTACGTCTACTCTAATCCAAAGGGCCAGTGCACTCTACACGAGAACCCTTTTTACCTCTGTCGGTATATAAGCACGGTGTTGCTTGTATATAATTCATATTTGTTTGGGTGGGTGTGAAGTATGAAATGGTAGTGTGGTGGAGGGGAACTCACCTGTAAAGAGGTTACGAGAGTGCGAATGCTGGAAAACGTACGGAGTGTGGAATTAGAGTAGATTTGGGAAAGTAAGGAAAATTTTAATCATTTCATCTACTTCAGAGAGAAAACTTAATTTTGTATTTTCACCTCACATCTATTTTCAGACCGAATTGAAGCAAACAACGTAAAAAATGCATGCGAAGTTTCCTCTACTTTGGTAGGGGGAGGGGGGAGTTGGTATTCTCCACATCACGGACTTGACGTAAGAGAATAGCCGGCGAATATTCAGTTTTAGAGGCTAATTGGACCATTTTTTGGAGCCAAGTGGTCGGAGATTTGTGCTAAAGAAATTTCAATTTTATAGATCTAGAAAAACATCATCAAGAGATAAATTATTAGTTTTACTATCGACTTCCCAATATTTTACAGAGCGAAATAACGAAGACTGGCTTATAATGCTAAGGCACTATAAAACACGAGTACGGAAACAAGCAAATCGGCGCCATATTTTGTCCTTTATACGATTATAATTATCACGGTCTCATTGATAAGTAAGGTATTTTTATTTATTTCGACAGCATTCCACGTATGTTTGTTGTTACGATGACAATTGTGTTTACCCTAAATGGGGCCACACACGATCAAACATGCTTGACAAGCGAGGTTGCGGCAAACCATGCTTGTCAAGTATGTTTGACCGTGTGTGGGGTCATGTTTGAAGGATTGACGGTTTGACATCAAGTTTGACAGTTTTCAGTCACTGCTAGAAAATTTGCTCGCTAACATGAGGTTTGAAAAACAGATCTGATCGTGTGTGTGTGTGTGTGTTTCAAACCAACAAACCTTCAAACCATCGAGAAAAAAGGGTATTGGGGCACTGCTGAAGCTTGGGCGTGCGTTTGAAGTTGAAGCTTGACGGCAAGTTTGCCCGTGTGGGTGTGGCGTCTAACGTCAAACATGCTTGACAAGCCCAACTAATAAAACAATGCTTGTCAAGCATGTTTGACCGTGTGTGGCCCCCTTAACGACTGAGGGACAAAATATGGCGCTGAAATCCGTGTTGCCGTACCTGTGTTTTAAAGGCTCTCTAATAATACTAGTCGTATTCAATTTATCTATAGGTCTGTCGGCTCTATCAGCCCGCCAGGGTACTTTCTATGGCGATATTTTCGGTTAAAGGTTGTGAGGAAGGGAAGAGGTATCTTTGCCGGACTTATCAGATTGTTCAGCTGAATTTTCAGGTTCGTTGACATTGATAGTTTCAAGGCCAATTTTTTGTCCTTCCTTCCACTGTTAACAAACCGAAACAATTTCGGCCACACAATGATAAAATTCGCAGCTTTTACCATTCGGTGGCTTAAATTGAGTTAGACAATTTCGGGTTCAAAATTCCAAAAACTCGCTACTCTGGCTGTTTCGCAGAGAAAACTGTTGGTGGTTTCGCGGCTATACAACTTCTGTGTACAACTGGAAGTTAGTACATGCAAAATGTCGGAGCCTACGTTGTCAGTCTTCCCTCGTCGGAGTGCGTCGTCGACGGACCGGTTTCGGCTGCTCGCCATCTTCGTTTGGTTTCCCAAGTGAAACATTCATTTGGGAAACCAACTGAAAAAACTACCGAACCACTGAAAAACCAGGTGTGTGCCTTCTTCCCGCCCTGGCTTGAGGCCCTTTAGGACCCGATACCAGGATGAATCGGTTAGTGCGACCGGAAAGTGACCCGGCACGTGCAAGGCCTGGCTATCCTCGTCCTCGTCTCCCTGTCAGCCATACTAGCCGGTCAAAGCTGTTACTTTACCGGTGTGGACCGCTATGCGGTGGGGAACTGAAAAACCAACAGCAACAACAAAAACTGAAAGTTTCAGTTGGGAAACTATAATCGCTTACGATGGCGAGCAGCCTAAACCGGTCCGTCGATGACGCACCCCGACAAGGGGGAAGGCTGACAACATGTAGGCTCCTACGGCTAAGATCATTTGCATAATTATTTTACCTACTAACCCTCGTAGTTTAAACGCTTCTACTAACAATTTAAACTGGAAGTTATTTACGTTTCTCCGATAAAATAGGCCACAAAATTGCAAGTTAGATCGTCTCGCGGCTAAAAATTAATAAAAATAAAAAAAAAAAAAAAAAAAAAGGCCGCTAAAGTGTTGCTGGGGAACCAAACGAATTCGATTCTGTGGAGCTATACGTTGTATTTTCCAGTTTTCTGCATGAATAGTCTGGTTGCAGGAATAATAATTGTCAGTTTCTAGGCCACTTTGTCAGTTTACCAGTTACCACAACGTATTAAGTTCACATGTCACGGCCACTCTACCAGTTTCTAGGACTGCTAAGTCAGTTTCCCTTGATTTCACGACGAAATACGAGCATTTTATTCGAGATAAAAAAAACTCTTTCAAGAGCAACATTTGATGATTTCTGGCTTTTAAGGGCTAAGGGCAAAATGCCAAGTTTGATGGACAGAACAAGTATTAGGCATTTTGACGATCTAAATTGACAATATTCGAGACAAGATTGTTCAGTAGACCTATAAAGACTATAGGTACCTCACTACATTGACATTTTCTTCTTTATGTTTTGAGTGCCGAACTCTCCTATTTTCTCCCAATTTTATTAATCAAAGCCTGAACCCGGGCCCCGGGGGCCGGGCGAATCCCTGCAAAGCTCGAACTAAGAAAATCTATAACCATAGTTAGTACCTGCAACGTCCAGGCACCTAAAGCTCCAACTACAAAGAAGGTCCAACCACAGCCAAGGTCCAACCACAGCAAAGCTCCCGACCACAGCAAAGCTCTAACTACAGCAGTGCTTCAACCTCAGTAAAGCCTTCCCTTTTTTTTTCTTTTCTTCATTTTCTTGGTTTAAAAAATCCAGCCCCCCGCCCCACCAGGAAGGTCGGGCCCGGGGGTAACGGACCCAGTGCCCTCCATCTCGACGGGATAGACACGCTTCTAGAAAAGGGGCGATAATTGGAATTACCAGCTGATCCATATACGTATAGTCGGAGAACAAAACAGTGATTACACCCACTGATTCACTACCGCACATCATCATCATGCCTCCATTCCACAAAAAAATATGGAAATTCGGCCCTAGAATCTATATAGAACATTCCACCAAAAATACATGAATTTTGGCACGTAATCTGATCCAAAACCAATCTTGCCGACCTCCGAACCCACCGAAACCCGCCGAATATTGCTTGGTCTTTTACATTATGGCTCTTTCAAGAATCAAATATCCCAATTAAGGCGATTTCGAACCCCAATTTCGCTATTTTAAAACCAAACCTTGCGGGCTTGGTTTTTGAAATCCAAATCATAAGGATTTTTGCTGATTCTAAAACAATGTTTCGTGAAAAACCCATTTTCCAGGAAATTCGCTTTCCAAAGCTACTTGGATTCGGCTCCTTCAAATCCAAATTTCTGGTATTTACGTTTTACGGAAAACCAGTTTTTTTTTTTCGAAAATTTTAGCTATTTGAATTATTTTGGTTAATTTAAAAAAAAACATTGGGCTCTTTCAAAACCCGAATGTCATCATTTTGGCCCTTTTTCACCACGGATTTTCACTATTACATGGCAAAAATCCAATTGCAATTGGCTCCTTAAAAACCTAATTTCAATAATTTTTGCCATTTTACAGCAAAATTTTGCGTTCCAAAACCCAATTTCGTGGCTTTAGCTCTACTTAGAATCGGTTTCTTGTGCCTGAATAATCCCAAAAATTAATTTTTGCCTTTCAAAACCCAAATTCACAGACTTTGAATGATTGAAAACTCCAAATTTCGTTGTTTCGGCTCCTAAAAATCTCAGTACCATGAATTCGCTGTCTAGAACAAATGCGGATTAGTCTCATTCAAATCCCAATTTCAGGCCCGTTTTGATCTTTAAAAAACCAAATTTCTTGGATTTGTCGTCTTTATTACAAAAATTTGAGGATTTAAGCTTAATAAAAACATTTTGACGATCTAAATTGACAATATTCGAGACAAGATTGTTCAGTAGACCTATAAAGACTATAGGTACCTCACTACATTGACATTTTCTTCTTTATGTTTTGAGTGCCGAACTCTCCTATTTTCTCCCAATTTTATTAATCAAAGCCTGAACCCGGGCCCCGGGGGCCGGGCGAATCCCTGCAAAGCTCGAACTAAGAAAATCTATAACCATAGTTAGTACCTGCAACGTCCAGGCACCTAAAGCTCCAACTACAAAGAAGGTCCAACCACAGCCAAGGTCCAACCACAGCAAAGCTCCCGACCACAGCAAAGCTCTAACTACAGCAGTGCTTCAACCTCAGTAAAGCCTTCCCTTTTTTTTTCTTTTCTTCATTTTCTTGGTTTAAAAAATCCAGCCCCCCGCCCCACCAGGAAGGTCGGGCCCGGGGGTAACGGACCCAGTGCCCTCCATCTCGACGGGATAGACACGCTTCTAGAAAAGGGGCGATAATTGGAATTACCAGCTGATCCATATACGTATAGTCGGAGAACAAAACAGTGATTACACCCACTGATTCACTACCGCACATCATCATCATGCCTCCATTCCACAAAAAAATATGGAAATTCGGCCCTAGAATCTATATAGAACATTCCACCAAAAATACATGAATTTTGGCACGTAATCTGATCCAAAACCAATCTTGCCGACCTCCGAACCCACCGAAACCCGCCGAATATTGCTTGGTCTTTTACATTATGGCTCTTTCAAGAATCAAATATCCCAATTAAGGCGATTTCGAACCCCAATTTCGCTATTTTAAAACCAAACCTTGCGGGCTTGGTTTTTGAAATCCAAATCATAAGGATTTTTGCTGATTCTAAAACAATGTTTCGTGAAAAACCCATTTTCCAGGAAATTCGCTTTCCAAAGCTACTTGGATTCGGCTCCTTCAAATCCAAATTTCTGGTATTTACGTTTTACGGAAAACCAGTTTTTTTTTTTCGAAAATTTTAGCTATTTGAATTATTTTGGTTAATTTAAAAAAAAACATTGGGCTCTTTCAAAACCCGAATGTCATCATTTTGGCCCTTTTTCACCACGGATTTTCACTATTACATGGCAAAAATCCAATTGCAATTGGCTCCTTAAAAACCTAATTTCAATAATTTTTGCCATTTTACAGCAAAATTTTGCGTTCCAAAACCCAATTTCGTGGCTTTAGCTCTACTTAGAATCGGTTTCTTGTGCCTGAATAATCCCAAAAATTAATTTTTGCCTTTCAAAACCCAAATTCACAGACTTTGGATGATTGAAAACTCCAAATTTCGTTGTTTCGGCTCCTAAAAATCTCAGTACCATGAATTCGCTGTCTAGAACAAATGCGGATTAGTCTCATTCAAATCCCAATTTCAGGCCCGTTTGATCTTTAAAAAAACAAATTTCTTGGATTTGTCGTCTTTATTACAAAAATTTGAGGATTTAAGCTTAATAAAAATAAAAAAAATTACGTCTCCAGCTCTTTCCAATCATTTAGGTTGACTTGACAAAATAATTCGACTCGTTCGCCACAAACCAAAAGACGTAATTTTGGCTCTTTCAAAACACAATATCGCCCCGGATTTTGCACTCGCATAACCAAAAGTGGTGGATTTGGATCCTTCAAAATATAAATGTCACGAATTTCCGCTATTTCATACTCCAATATTGCGCGTATTTTCACTCTTTAACCAAATTTCTTTCTTGGGTTTAGCTCCTTTAAAACCCAAAGTCGGAGATTTGGCTTCTTCGAAACCTTTTTTTTTTTTTAGCTCTTTTAAAACCAAATTTCGAGTTCATTCTAAAACAGTTTCGCTGGTTCGATGAATTCGAAAGGCTAATTTTGTCGGAAAAAGAGCCAAGAAAAAACTAATGTCGATATTTTTGCTATTTTAAACTCCAATATCGACGATGATGTTTGCTCTTCCATAACCAAATCTCGGATTTTTTAGATTTTGTACCTCAATTTCTCGCATTTTCGCACTTTTTCGAATATAGAAAGCCAATTTTTTCTTCGCTTTAGCTTTATCTTAAGTCAGTTTTGCTTGTTTAGCTTCCTAGAAAAACTAATTTGTTTCTTTCAACAACCTAATTACTACGTCATTTTGACTTTTAAAAACGCCTGTTTTGGGGATTTTATCCATTTATATTTATAAGGCTACTTTTGCGGATATTGCTCCTTCAAACCCCAATTTAACCGGAATCCAAGGGCCCCTAACAGGGGGCGCATTTGGGCGTTGGTTAAATAATCTGTTTTCTCGGCATCCTAAAGGTTGAGAATCTCTCTTCTAGAATGAAACGCTGGTTTTGGTAAGGGTGTTCAGCACAAGTTCGTGCAATACGCCATCTCTGGTCACTCCAATGAGTTTCATTAGCGAATGCAAGAAGGGGGCAAATAGAGCGCATGCCCCTCCCATTGTTAAGAACGTAATATGTATTTACCTCATCCTCTTGTTAATGGAAAGACATCACAGTTTTATCCTTCAATAAACACGTCAGTTTTTCCAATTTCAGGGCACGATTTTTCTATCGCAGTCATTTTTAGGCCACCAATTGTCAGTTTGGTCAATTTTAGAACGCGAATTAACTCCATTTCATAGGGCAAGGAGTCAGTTCATTAACACGGGCAAGTTTTACAGCAACAAACCAGTTTGGCCATATTATGCAGCGCTGTTATTCAGTTTACCCTTTTTCATTGCACGATTCTAGAGTAAACGTCATTTATGTAAAGCTTGAAGTTTGGGATTTTACAGAACGTGAATAGCCAACCAGTTTGGCCAGCCAATTTTAGGGTGATAAGCAAATTTTGGAGCGCGAATATGATCGGTTTTGCCATTGGGAACTTTTAGTATTTCGCATTTTCAAGCGAATCGCCAGTTTGACTATTTTAAGGGTGAGTCATATTTGTGAATTTTAGGGCGTGAATATTGTCTGTGAATAATCGTAAGACATTGACAAGGCTCGAATCTTAAGTTTGGCAAGTTTGGCCATCTTTGAATTTGAATTTTCCATCTTTTAGGTTGAATTGAGTCGCGATTTGCCAATTTTTAGTGTGTGCATAGCTAGTGTGACATTGTTCAGGGCACGAATAGTCGATAATACGATGCGAAGGCTCAGTTTAGCCGTTTATAAAGCGCGAATCGTTTGTTTTTGGGTTCAAATATTCCGTCATGCTATTTCTAGAGTGTGAATGGCCAGTTTTATTATTTAGGGGATGAAATGGCTAGTTTGGTCATTTGGGCGGGGGGGCGAGAATTGCCAGTACAATGATTTTCAGGACGGAAATCGCGTATTATGTCATTTTCAGAGCGCGAATCGTCAGTTTTGTCACGTTTGGGCGCGATAGTCAGTTTAGCCGTTATTATGGGGGGAACAGTAAGTTCAGCAAGTTTTTGGCCTAGTCAAGAAATGAGAGAAAGAGCGAAGCATAAAATCGAAACAGCACAAAACATTACTTTAACGATTGCGTTGATCCTTGTTTCAGTCATTCCCGAAACGCTATAAGAAAACAAAATTGTAGGGCAGAAGGGTGATCAAATCATGCACCTCCAAGGGCTTAAGGATTAAAACCCCTTTTTACCCCTCTGCCATCGGTTTTAAATGCTTCATCGCACCCCTCCACAATATTCACCCACAGGGCGAAAGAATCGCGGATAATAAAGGGGATGAAAATCAGAAGCGAAAAGCAGATAATATGCAAGCAATTAAAGGGGGATGAGGTAAAGGGGAGCTCGATCGAGGGGTCTCAGCAAGGGATAGAGAGGGCATATCGCTATCAGAGTCCCAACATCCCAACAATTATCTACGCCTCGAACGATTTATAGACGTTCGATTATTGTTGTCCCGTTCAACAATTATTACGTCGATTACACTTCGCCCTCATTTTGAAACTGGGAAGTTCATTTTTAAGCGTTTTGAGAATTATTTTGCCTTCCGAAAACATTGGCACTTTTCTCATACCGTTCTATTTTTACTGTATAAAAAGAACTACTTATCGCTTAAATACAAATGAGAAAGCTTTTGTTAGAATGGATTGAAAATACCACAGCTCTCTTGCATTCCCCTTCACCACCACCATTTCCGCATTCTATACTCCAGTTTCTCCCATTCAAATCACATCACCGGAGATAGACTCTTCCGACACCAATTTTCACCCTTTTACCAAATCAACCCTGAAATACTCTCTACAGCTCCTACCCTGCGAGATATACCATCCACCTCCAGGGCACAATCCAAACAAGAACTCTGATTGAATTTCCAAATCATTGATTTGAACAAAACAACGCTATTATCGGGAAGCTCCCGCATCTCCCGCTGACTAGAGTCTTCACCCACTGTTCGCCAAACACGACATTTTCAGGTGTTGAAATTCCCCGGTTTTTTTAAATTATGTACAGAAGGGTTGTTTATTATTAAAAATTTAAAATATTGATTATTTCTCATAAGAATAAAAGGAAAAAACACAGTGGGGTATAGTAGAAGAGGTTAAAAAGCTCGGCATGCGATGCGGTCATCTGTCATACTTCTTTCACTTCCTCTCCACAACTGTGGCTGGGTTGACAGAGATAGGAGAAGGCTAAGAGAGGGGAGGGATCTCCATAAAACTAAATGAATTAAAATCTCGAAAGTATACGGATTATAAAATATAAAATAGTGAGGGGAACAGAGGGGAATTAATCAAAACTCAACTTATGAAATAAAAAGAGAGCTGTCTGGTTAAGGAAATGAGGTCCTTTGAATATCGCTCCGGAATCTTTTTATTTTTTTTTACGGCCTAAAATCAAGACGAAGGAACAATTTTCTTTGTGGGAACTAATTAAAAGGTTTTAGAGGTCGGTAAGAGGAGAGAAGAGTCTCTTCCTCAAAAACCAGAGAGCTGGGAGTGACCTGAATAAATAAGATTTTTGGAGCAAGCCAAATACCTGGAGGAATAAAATATTAAATTTCGTTCTACCTTATAATTAGTTGCTTCACTTTTAAGAGATTTTTAATAAAGAACCCCCAAAGCATACTTGTGAGAGGAAAACCAACTTTATACTTCATTTTATTTTATTTTATATTTGTTCGTCTCTCTCGTTTTTTTTACACTTTTCCCAACTTTCCAAAGTTACAAGGGAAAAGAAGAAGGATTTCCATATTAAGTGAATCTCGTAAATTGCTTATTAAATTCAATCTCGCTTAGAATTTAAGAGAAACAAGTCCAACAGTCTAAAGGGGACTGTTGAAAAAAAAGGTCGGGGGGCAAGATAGATGGCGGGATGGTGAGGGAGAAAAAGGCCACTTTTTCTTGTAATAATGAATTTGCTCTTAAAGAAGAAAGACCCAGCAAGGGAGCAAAATAGAAAGAGAGAGCAAAAAAAGAAGTTTTTCTCGTTTTCCGCTAAAGTCTTTTCCCCTTTTCACCGCCTAGCAGAACTGTTTAAAAAGAGAAGGCGGAATCTATGGATTCTGGGTCCTTCAACACCACCCTAACCCTATCCACAAATCGCAGAAAACACTTTTTTTCTTCTTCTTTTTTTTTGAAGCCTTTTTCAAAGTTCTGAATAATTCATACTGGTAGCCAACGGCTCTTAAGTTTATCACGCGGGGTGCCGATCAATCACACCCACACAAAAAACCGTATAAAATGGAAAAAGGGTTGAAGTTTCGCAATGCAAATTGATACTGGGAGTTGGGAACTTCATTTGATTAGAAATTCATTATTTTTAAAATTTGCAGCCCTTAAAATGAATTCAACCCAAATAAAAGCGTCTTCTATTTTTAAACAATGTTGGGATGCGGGTTCAAAATCGAGAAATCAATCTTTTCAGATTAAAAGCTGGTGTGAATCAACTGTTCGAGGCCTAAATTTTTAAGAGCCATCATGCTCAATAGCCAGATTTTAAATGGTGAATTAAGTAATTTAAAGTTGTTAATTTTCCGGTTCATGAGACAAGATTTATTAAATTTTGGGCATTAATCAACAGTTACGTCAGCATTAGTCCCTTCTTGGAATACTTACAGCGTCCGCTGCCATTAAAGCTCAACGATTAAGACGATATCATTTCAACTTCTTATGAGACCTGCAATTTTGATGAGTTTTCGAGAAATTTATGACTTTTCGAATAAAAAGACGCCTTGTAAAAGAAAATGAGTGAGAGGGAAAAAAAGGGAGCGAGTGAAAACGAGGGAAAGTGACAAATGTACGAGATTAAAATGCCTTTTCATTCCTACATTCCACTCAACTCGTCGCTCGTGTTGCTTAAAAAGCGAAATAAAATTCATAAGGCGTTCTTCGTTGCGGATGCTGTATTTTAGTGTGAATAGGAGAAGGAAAAAAAAAAAAAAAAAATACCTGAGAGTTTTCTTTCTTCAGACACGTTGCTTAGTCGTGTCGCGTATGTTGCCTTCTCTCCCCGCAAGGTCTTTTTTCGTTTTTCCCCGCTTTCCTTGCCTATCAGGACTACTACGCTGAAACTCGTTGGTCTTTTCCGTCTCCCCCCCCCCTCTTTTTTTCGTCTTCGAAGAAGCCTTCTTTGTATTCACTTCGTCGTTCTCTTCCCAATTATTACGCTCACTCCTTCCCACCCTCAAGACCACCCCGGGCCTTGCAAGAACCCAACAGACAAACTCAAACTCTCCCTCTCCTCCCACCCATATGCCCGTCGACCCTATCGTCCAACCCCCCCCCCTTCCGTAACATAACGAATAACTCGTATTGATCAAGTTTTAGGCTAGCCACACAAAAAAACCATCAATAACAATTTTTTTTCCCTTATTGTTTTTACTTAGTCGAGCGATTTTGTCGTTGGGTTGGGCACAGGGGGTTAGAGTTGAGCCAAAGAAAAAACTATGAATCACCGTTGGCTTATTTTGGAAGGCTGCGAAGGGGTCAGAGAGCATCAGGGAGGGGGTCCACCATTTTCAATGCACCTCGAACATGGATTTCACAACCTGGATTTCAATACCTGAGCACAGCGGTGGGGAACGATCACGTTGGTGGGACTGCATCCCTCCGTAAGGTGCAGGTGTACTGGGTGGGGGTGCGGGGGAAAGTATAATAAATGCCTTCAGGAAAAGTTGATAGTTCGAGTTCGAAAATTAGCCAGGAATCTAGTTATAAAACTCAAATTAGAACCGTAACTTGCAAACTCACAAATTATTTATCTCTAATATGCAACAATTACCCTGGGCCGGCATGCCCAGGGTCCAATACCACTAAACATAGTCCCAGAAACTATAGGTATTTCACGAAAATAAGGACCAGAAATTTCCAGTTTCGCGAAAATGAAGACAAGCGACAATAAGCAATTTCACGAAAATAAAGGTCGAAATTAACGCTTTTTCTTCATTTTAGCCACAAATTAGGGGTTTTTTAATATAATTTATTTGATAATTAACGTTTTCCTTAATTGTAGCTGCAATTGATTGCTTTCTTTAAATTTAACTCCCCAGAAGTACGCTAAACAAATGCCTGAGTTGACATTTCGCGAATGTAAAGACCGGAAACTTTCATTTTTTGCATGTTTTCATCTCCGCTTGTAGATATTTCTTGACGAGTTGGATTCATAGTGTTGCAACTATGGCAGCTTTCTGTCAAGAAAATTGGTTTATCGAAGAACTTATCTGCGAAGTCATTCAATGACACGTAATCCACGTTCAACATCAGCAAAATTATTACTTTACGATTTCGCTCGTTTATTAAGAAATACTCATAAAACTACTGATTTAACTGCAATCGCAAACTGATATTTAGACCCAAATTTGCAATTTACGCGGACCAACTAATTGTAACCAACTAATTATGGACCAAGTAAGTGCAAACTTGCAATTATCGGGTTATTTATCCATAGAATCTCGACTCTTTAGCCACCGCTTGTATACTTTACGGCTATTTTTACCCCAAAACTGGCAATTTCGTACCTGTACTTAGCCATGAATCATTGCAGTTTCATGACTATTTTAGGCTCTGACTAGTATTTTCACTTATTGTTAGTAGCCTTGTTTCTTGACCAGATCGTGTGATCTGGTAGTTTCTCAGTCTTCATTTTTGCCAAATTGCAAGCTTTGTCGATCTTGGTGTTGGCGTACTGCGGGGCTAGCCAGTCATGACGAATAGCCATTATGTCGCAACATTTTTTTGTGCAAATATCAGCGAAATTGGAAGAGTCCTGCCTGAAGAATATTCGCGATAAGTCTCAGTTTCAAATTTTCAAAGAACTGCAAGTTCTTGGTCTAAATATCCGGAAATTTACTGGTCTCACATCTTTATTTTTGCGGAATTTGCAGGTTTTTGTTGGTTTTTCAGTGAGCGGAGACCCTCTTGGCTAGACGGTCACGACAGCGTCCAAAGTCTTTTGCCCAATTTGCGCTGTGCGCTTTCACTCAATTTAAGCCGTGTAAAGCTAATTTTTCGTAATTTCAGCCTCAAATCATCTCTTACTCACAATTATAGCCTCAAATTTTTGCTTTTTCTAGATTTTATCCAGTGAATATTGGCTTTTCTCCAATTTCAGTCACCATTTAATAATTTTTCCTCTGTTGGCCTTTGAGTTAGTGATTTTTCTCAATTCTTTAAGCGCACGAAATCGCTTCCAGGGACCGCGAAATAGCGTCTTCTCAATTTTAGCTGTGAGTAATCGTTATTTCCTTAATTTTCTCTCAATTTCAGCCTCGCGTGAGTGCTCTTTTTCAATTTTAGACGCGGGCTTACTTCACGAACAGCACATAAACGAGCCACCATAAAACGCGAATTAGCGACGTTTTCTCAATTTTGGTCAGTACGTTCATAACGTGACCCCATGAATTAGTTTGTTTTCCCGATTTAATCCGCGAATGAGCGAATTCCGTAAATTGTATTCGCAAATTAGCGTTTTTTTAAAACTTTCAATAGCATTTTCGCCCCCATGAACAGCACGTTAGCGCTTTTTATCAGTTTCAGACGAATATTTTTGCGTGAGCAATCTCAAAGAACAGCGCGCAAACTGCACAGAGACCGCGGCAGGCTACTCTGGACTAATGAAAAATGTAGCCATGTCATGAAAAAACAACGAAAAGGCAAAAAATTCCGTTTTCAGCGCTAACGATCTGTTAAAGGACGAAAAAAAACCTGACCTGAAAATCCCTGTTCTACATACCCGAAAGTCCCCGTTTTTACATTATTTAAGCTTTTCGGGGGGCCCCTCGCAGAGTGGGAGGCTCCGGGCGGCTACCGATTGTTAAAGGGACTCACACACGATGCCCGGCTCATATAGAAACACTTTGAAAAATGACTGAAACTTAATATGCGAAAAGGATTCTCATTAAAATACCACCGTTTTTAGCCGATTGTGTGTACGGTTCCTGGAGCCACGAGAAGTTTCTGGCGGACGGCTGCCACGTAGTCGGCACCTCTGATGTCTAATAAAGTGACTCGATGTGCGCATACCTTGTTTGGCCCGCGTTTTGGAATTGAGAGAATTAGCCGACACCAGCCACCTCGTGAAACATTCAATTTTGGGACATTTTACATCCACTATATGTGTTACACTCCAAGGGCTGGAATCGGCTGTGTAATAAACGGTAAGCCACGACCGGTTCTTACTGGATGACATTATAGTAAAATTACCCTAAAACTTATTAAGGTAACCATCATGTCTCGATTGGATGTGGGAGACGCGGTTTTGATCCGCTCAGTCAGATCGGAAATGACAGTCAAACTCAGACCCGGACTTTGATTACTGATGCACAGGAATCAGAAAAAGGGTGGCGGACAAGCTGGTATATATGTTTTGGTCAGATGTTATCACGACGAAATATCCTATTAGAACAGTTTTCCCACAACTTCTGCCTCAATGAAAACTCACACACGTAACCAACGGTACGAGAATACCCCTCCCCCATATCTTTTTCAATTTACGAGGACGTCCTCTTCCTCCACATTAACCAAACTCCTTGAATGAGCCTGAGATACTTTTAAAATGAGATTCCATCGCCGGGTCGTGCTTTCTTCTTGAACAAAGTCGGAATTAATGCGTGTTCAAGGGAACTGTGTTTAGAAGTTGTAACTCCCTTTCACACAACCCCTAATGTGGACTGGGTGGGGTACAATGCTGGGTACCGAAACACGGGATTACTAATTTAAAAAGTTTGTTTACGGCACAATAGTTCGCGGCATCGATAAATTCTTGATTTTTTAAGAGTGGAAGTGGTGGGGGAGGTCATTTTATATTATACGAAACTGTCTGGAAGAGTATTATTCTTGAGAAAAAACCGTTTTCACCTTGGAAATTGTATACTATACTTTGAGTATTATGGAAAAAGCTTCTTGCTCGTTCTTTTGGTTATATGATCCTTTCCTTCCATTAACTCTACATCTTCGAGGCCCTTTAGTACTTGTTGAAAGTGTCGCACCTAGTATTATCATTTTTATTTATAGTACCTACTATCACAGAGCACCGTCAATTTTCTTTTTCCCGGAGATTAAAAGGCATTACCCTTCATCCACGACTGCTATCATGATGGGAAACCATAAGTGCTTTATGGAAATTGTTCCTCATATCAAGTATCATCGAGAAAATAAATGTTTTTGTATTCCATTCGGGGTTTACGATGACCCAAAGGAATTCATCTGTGATTTATTGCAACGGAGAGAAAAAAATGAAGGGGAAAGGAACCAGATAGTTGCTGAGCTTCCACGCGGCTTTAGAACAATCTTTCAAGAGATTGCCTTCACTTTAACCCACCCACCAACATCCAATCCACCTTAACCATGTTTTTCACTTCCCCTCCATTCCCTCACAGAGACAATCATGGTGCGCAAAGGGAAGGACGGGGTTGTTTTTCCCACCGAAATCTGAAGGACCCATGCGTTTCGCTCACCGAAATGGGTTATGGTAAAAGAGAGTCTCGTGACTTGAATATGTATCAGTGGGCTTGCTGTAGAGGGGGGAGCGGATTTTCTCGTGGTTTCGTCATTTTCTTCGTGGTAAACTGCCTTAAACCAACTCATAAGCATTGATGCGAAGAATATGCAAAAAAAAAAAAGTTTCCAATATCATTTCCTTATCCCCTTTCGGCTTTGACCTAAATGTCCGATGCTGAAAGTTTAATACTGGGGAAACCATCCCTTTTTTATTCACAGCCCCAAACAAATAGCACACGCGGTTCAGGCCTGGAATTTCATAAAAGAATACGAAGGTACTCAACACATTTTTTTTTTTTTTTTACGCTTCCGCAATTTCCTGGAATGTGCGAATAGCCTTGCTTTTTTCTCACCACCACTGCATACCCGCCGTCAAGAGATGGATAATTTCCGGCGGAGCAACAATCTTAAATTTTTTTCTAGCCCCCCCCCCTTACCGGCCAAAAAAAAAGAAGAACGGATGAGATTAAGGTTCACATTACCTTGCCTAATCCAGAGATTTCCTTTGAACCGAGGCGTCTTAGAAGCGGTGGTGGAACCGGCGGGGGTGAGCGCATTAAAGCCTGGCTGAATCCTTCGGCTTCGCTCGTCAGTCGTTTCTTCCGGTGCGGCGAGCTGCCAAGACTCATTTTCTGAGTCGCCCTGAAAGAAAAAAAACAAAAAAAAAAAAAACAACAAAAAAACGGTTATTAACAGACATAATTAATTGCATATAGAGCGTTGGTCTCCTATGAGTAAAACATGAAAATGCCGTCCTTGTATTGTGTAATTTTTAGCCAGAAATCGGCTATTCGGCAAAGAAAGTCCCGATTTTTCAGTAGGAAATTCCACAACTCGACAAAAAAATAATCAACGGAACTCCGCAGACAGTACCAAAACAGGGACAGGTCAGCGCTGTTGCAAGGCAACGTGGACGTGGATAGAGATATTCTGGTGCGACTTTTTGCAGTTTCGTTCAGCTCGGAGAGATAATTTACGGATAAATAATTTTACAGAAAAAGCAAGGGCCCATACCATAAATGCATGCGCCTCCTACTACCCTCAGTTAACATGAAATAACCGCATCTTGCTTTCCACAGAACATCGCAGATGGGCTATAAATTTGGCTCTGAAAAAGTCTAAATTGGTGTCTCCGATTATTTTATTTCGTAATGTAGAAGGAGGTGGCTAGTGGAGGGTTTCGTCTGATTTATATAAGCTTTAAAAAAGGGGAGACGATTGATGATGAGGAATAAGATTCTTGTAGGTGGAGCGAGAGGAGGGGGTAAAGAATGAGGAATGAAAATATATTCACAACGACAAAGGAAAAGGCCTCCCGCTTCCTTGGAAGGGCGGTGCTATGTGGATAAAGGCATTATCGCCAGTGTTGACTTTCTGAGACATTAAGCTTGGGTACCGAGAGAAGAAAGTCTTGAAAAGGCAAAAACCCTAAGAACTCAGTTTCATTTATTGCAGGAAAGCCAGGGAGGTGTGAAATTGGAAAATCTCGATCTGTTGCCTCCCTCACTTCTTTCTCACCTCTTTCCTCTACTCTTTTCAGAAATCTTCCCGTCTTCTCAGGGGGGGGGGGGGTTAGGGGGCCTCGCATCCTTCCTGAGTGCCCAACGCTCCCATCAACATACCACCAGTGCAAAAAAAAAAAAATGTGAGGGAGGAGAAGTAGTTTGCTAGCGAGAGTCCCTTCGGGGAATAACGCAGAATGAACCCAGGAAAAACTTCTTGTTTTCATCGCGTTAAAAAAGAAACACAAGCTCCCAATACTCAGCGAGGCGGAGAGATGCTCTCAAGAGAAAAGGAAAAAAAAAATCTTGTTTTTTCTCGTTAAAAGAACACGGCACTTCGTGCCCAAAGAAAAGAAAGAAACGGCTGGTGGCGGCGACGAGTATAAGGAGAATGGGTCCGAAAAGCGCCACTTGCTAGTCCTCCCCCTCCCCCAAGCAATCATCAACACTCAACCATTTTTAGAGAGACCTCGAGAGCTAACTTTGGAACGATGCAAAACTTGTTTCGAAGATTGAATTGGTAGGGGGGAAGGAATCTGGTGCTTTTCCCACGCTTTTCCTATACTTTCCTTTCAAGCATTTCAAGGGCCTCCTGCGGCAACAACACTTTCACTCGTAAAACGACCTCTCCCTCATTTTAACTCTTTATCCTCTTTATAGGGCCGTCAGAAATTGTCGTTAGATTAGTTCAAAAGTTTAGAATGAAGGAAAAGGATACAAAAAAAAACAACTATAATACTCAAATAAATAAGTGGAATTACTTAGAATCATTAGGAACGGATTTGTCGAGTACCCCAGTTAAGATTAACCGTAATGAGTTTTATTAGTTTTCCCCGTTCGGGATTAAAAAGTAATTGAATTGCGGGCTCAAATTTACCAGAAAGAATAAAAAGGAAAGGGTTTTAATGATCCCCAGTAATTGGTAGAATAAAAAGGCTCTTTCCAATTGTTTAGATATACGGAGTTTTCTAGTGTATAATTATGAGAGCTAGGAAAAAGGCCCACGCAATCACCCCATAGCCTTCAACCAGAGTGAGGCGGGCTTATAGTGGTGGGGGGAGACCAACATCATGGCTGTGGTCAGTAAAAGTGTTCAGGGTTAGAAATTGAAGCGGACTTTATATCGTAGGAGCCTACGTCGTCAGTCTTTCCTCGTTGGGGTCACTCGCAGTGGCGCCGAAACGATTTCAACGTGTAATTATCGGCATGCGGGACTTGAATCTTAGTGATCGTCTGCAGCTAGACCATGATTTAACGTTGGAGAAAGTTGTGTCAACCGTTCGCCAACATGAAGCATTTCAGCGTCAAAAATAAGACCTTAAAGGACCGGTTATTTCTGCGGTCAAAAAACAGTGGTTTAACAAATCGAGAGACAACAACCAGCGGAGAGAGAATAGTCGAGCCTCCTGCGGTTGCAGAAGATGCGGTTCTACTGAGAATAACGATTTCGAAAAGTGCCCAGCCCGCACAATGAAGTGTTCAAATTAAAAAAAAAAAGCCGGCCATTTCTTTAAATTCTGTTTTTGAGAAAAAATGTACACGTCATAAAAAAGGCACCAGAAAACTGCAGAGACGAAGACAACGCCATTTTCATGGGATGCGTGTCTGTATCACCAGGCGACTCACCGTTTTTCTGAGACGCTGAAGATGAATTTGAAAAACATTTTTCATTAAAAAATTGTGCTCAAATTAGATACTGCTACTGACGTAGCAATGATACCCCAACGAATCTTTGGGAATAAATCAAACCAAATTCCGTTAAAGGACTGCACGACACAAGTATTCAGTGCTGAAAAAGAGCAGCGCATAAGCATTATCGGCACCGTAGCGATGGAAATTACACACAAAGACACCACGATCTGCGAAAAAGTGTATGCTTCGAGCGAGTTGGATGTACCTTTCCTGAATAAAAATGCTTGTCAGACACTTAACCTTGTTTAAATAATTTACAGGGTAGCCCAAAATAATCCTGTCGAGTGGTTCAGTGAATTTCCAGATCTGTTCCAGGGCCTAGGTTGCGTTCCAGGTAAGTGAGAGATGGTACTCAAAGACAAGGCTAAGCCATTCGCGATTTCGTTGCCTAGAGCGATTCCCTTTCCGCTTCAAGAGAAAGTGAAGGAAGAACTAGAGAAAACGGGGGAGAAAGGCGTGATCACACCGGTCGAAGAAGCTTCAGATAGATGCTCACCAATGAAGTTGTACCAAAGAAAACGGGTGACGAAAGAATTTGTGTCGACTTATCTAAACTTAATCAGAGCGTCAAACGTAGGTTTCATCCGATTCAAAGTATTGAAATTTCCCTAGCTCAAATAGCGGGTGTGAAAGTCTTCTCAAAATTGGATGCCAATAGTGGCTTTTGGCAATTCAAACTTCGGAGTCAAATCAAGACTTGACCACAATGTTGACCACATTTTGGCCTTACGTCCGCTACAAATTCAGACGTCTTCCATTCGGGATAACTTCAGCGCCGGAATTTTTCCAAAAAAGGATGTCGCAGATTCTGCACGGGTTGGACAACATCATAGTCCAACTCGACGACGTTCTCATCTGGGGAAAGAATCAATAAGATCATGATGAGAACGTGAGAAAAGTTCTTGATAGAATCCGTTCATCCGGCTTGACGTTGAATGGAACGAAGTCAAAATTGTCTGTCGATTCTATAGAAATCCTTGGGTGCATCATCTCCAAGGACGGTATACAGCCAGACAATGAAATGATCAAGGCAATCACTGAAATGAATCCTCCAGACAATAAAACAGAAATTCGAAGATTGCTTGGAATGATACATTTTCTAGTAAAATTCGTTCCTAACAAATCTACAGTTCTGCAACCAATTATGAGTATCTTGAAATCTAAAAACACGTTGGTATGCCCCACCTCCACAACAAGAAGCCTTTGCGAATATAAAAGAAATGCTCACATCACCCGCTCTTCATAAACCGCTCTTACGGATTTTAAAAATCAAAAATCTCAACGATCTAATGCCCCGACTAGAACGATTCAGGATGAGAATCATGCGTTTTGATTATAATATCACCTACGCGCCCGGAAAGAACCTATTCATTGCCGATGCTCTATCGCGAAACCCCCTGCAAAACAGCGATGATAAAGAACTCGAAGAAGACATCAATGCTTTCATTCATGAGATAAGCCTGCAAAATAATCTGACGACTGATCAAAACATTACAGCGGCAGTCGACGCACAAGTGAAAGAACAATTATGTAAATAGCTAGTTGAAATATCTCATAGAATCAGAATGACTTTCTGGGAGAAGTTGTTGAAGGATTTACAGAATTTTTATTCTATTCGAAATGAGCTGAGTGCTGTAGATAACATTTTAATAAGGCAGAACCGATTGGCGATCCTTCAGAACTTCATGATGGTCATCTGGGGATCTGCAAAACAAGGATAAGAGCCCAGAGGACAGTTTAAAGGCCGGGAATTTCGAGGGGCAATGAAGAAAAGGTAACATCTTATCAAAAATGCATACAAAATTCAAGATATTCAAAGGAACCATTGATTCATTTGCCAATCTCTCTTTATCCATGGCAGGAAGCTACAATAGACTTCTTCAAAAGTCTTGGAAAATGGTATCTCGTCATTTCTGACCATTTTCCCAAGTATTTCGAATTGAGCAAAGTCCCGAAAATGTCATAAATCGTCTGAAATCCCTTTTTTGCAGGTAAGGGATTCTGTAGCGATTACATTCAGACAGTGGAGCTTAATTTTCAATCGTTCAAGGTTCTTTGTTCCAACAATTCGCAAAAGAGTGGGGCTTCACGCATCTCACGAGCAGCCCCACATTTCATCAAGCTAACGGAGCCACAGAAGCTGCCGTTAAAATCGCAAAAGCACTGTTGGTAAAAAAAACAAAAATAATCTGGAGCGTGACCTTTTGTCCTACACAACACACAACTTACACACACCACTTGAATCGGGAGACGCTTGAGAGATTTTTTTCTATGTATCATGTTAGAACAACCGAGTGACTCTCTGGTACAACTACATTGGTGAGCATCAATCCGTAGCTTCTTCGACCGGTGTGATCACGCCTTTCTCCCCCATTTTCTCCAGTTCTTTCTTCACTTTCTTGAAGCGGTAAGGGAATCGCTGTACGTGACGAAATCGCGAATGGCTTAGCCTTGTCTTTGAGTTCGATCTCGTACTCATCTGGAACGCAGCCTAGGCTCTGAAAGTACAAAAATCGTTACGAAAGAAACTACAACGATCGTCCCAGGGTGAAGAAACTAGAACCGACGTTGGAGAATTCGTCTGGATAACAGACTTCAGGAGACACGGGAAAGTAATTAAGAAAATAGCCGCACCTAGGTCCTTGAGACTTTTCGATGCAACGCGGTTTCACTCAATTCGGGTCCCATATCTCAACAGTAACGTAAATACCTCTATAGACTGGCCTGCTGTTGTAGATGATTTGAAAGGACCATCCAGTTCTCAACAGAATCCTGTGCTGATTGAATATCTGTCAAACGAACAAACAGGAGTCGAAGTACCAGTTCAACAAGACGATGTCGCGGTTACACGGGATCGCGGCAGCCTGGAAATAAATGATGTCCGACGTGACGCAAAACCAGATCATCAGATAAACAATCGGCTGCATCGTCCAGACGTTTATATTACTTGATCTGGCAGAATGAGTAGAATTCCTGCGAAGTACCGCGATGAATCTTCGTGACTTCCATCCATGCGGCTTCGAGGGAGGATATTGGATGAAGCATAATAACTATTTTAAAGAAGCTTCATCTGGGAGTTTGGAATGCGTTTTGGAAAATAAAAAAAGGTTGCGTTTATCAATGTACTTATTCCTAAGATAAAACTGGGATAAGCCTGGTTACTTGGGCCTTTTTGCAAACATTAATGTCAAGTTATTCGAAGGATTCTTATTCCTTGAGATATCCAGCAATTGATAAACCCACCCTAAAAAGTTTTCGACTCAATTATTAGACAATTTCACAGGTTTCCTTATTTAAGCGCCTTATTTTGCGAATTTTCATTCTTCCAAAAGTCAAGTTTCGTGGCCTGGACTTTGAATGTGGCGTGTTTTTATAGGATATTCCACCTACGCTCTGACGCAAAGCATCAGGAGCTTGAGGATGGAGGCCGGCTCCTTTTTTGAACTTATCTTGACTTAAAAAAAAAAAAAAAAAAAAAAAAAAAAAAAAAAAAAAAAAAAAAAACGTTAGTCTTCACCAATTTAAAACTTTTCTCCCTTTTTTCTCACGCTCCAAAACTCTCTCCATGGTGAACGTAATTAACTTGAAAAACTTCTTCACATTTCCTCATTCTTCTCCTATACCAGACCCCACCCACTTCGCCTATTTTTTCTCACTCGTTTTCAAATAACTGCCACTGAAATTCCTGGGCTTGTCAAAGAGTTGAGAGCCCTTCCAAGGGTTGAGTCTCTCACATTTTCCCCCTCTTTTTTTTTCTCCACATTTCTCCTCTCTTCAAGCGGTTATTTGCGATGATGGTTCGCCGGGAAAATGAGCCGAAGGATGATGGTTTGATGGGAAGGGAAGGGAGGGGGTTGTTAAAGTCAAGAAGAGGTTAAATTTAGAGGCAATTCGCTATATCTCGACCTCGTTAAGATCTTCATTCGCGACTACAGCGCGTAACAAGCTCAGGCGATACTCCGCAACTTGGAAAGGTCACTTAGTATTTTCTTTTGAACAACTTCTGACAAGGATAATGGAAACATAGGAAGGGTTGAAAAAGATAGGGGGGGGGGGATAAACTCTCAACTTGTTGCCACTTACCAAGAACCGGCCTTGCGAATATGCCTATATTGTTTAACTTATTCATGCTCGATTAACAGAATGGAGAAACTTTGAAATGTTTCGAACTCCCAAAACACGTTTTCACACAAACTTGTCCATGTTTTGTGTTTAAATTGAACGTTGAAACCCCTTTCAACGAAATTTTCGCGTTTGTTTTTCTAAAACAAAAGCGTCATGGAATGGGTTGGGGATTTAAGACTATTCTCGTGTTTCGGCCGCAATTTATTTTCAAGCGGTTAGCCACGTGATATAAGATACTGCGGAGCACAACATTTGAAGATAGAGTCTCCAGGTGGTCCTGTCTGAAAGAGTTAGACCCCGCCTCACCATTTCAAGCTCCCTAGAGAGGCTCGTGCTCTGGAGGGGTCTTGGTAATTGGAACTCCTTCCGACTTTTTCCCTACTTTCACCCCTTATCCTATCCTTTTTTCCCTTTTGCTCCTTTTCTATACCTGGGGCTTTTCCGAACTCTAATAAAATAATACACACATCAAAAGGAACTGTCTGACAGTAGCCTCGTCAGTCTTGTAGAGGGGAAGAAAAACGAAAGAAAAGAATGAGAAGAAGGAGTTTCTTTTATTTATCTCAAGAACTCAAAACTTCTTCTCTGAACCGACACATTACAGGGTCATGAACCGTTGTGTGATCTATAGGGGAATGCCCACTGAGGTATTTTTCACAAAGAGACCGACAAACAATCTTTCACCTCGGTTTTAGATTCAATTTCCACCTTTCCAATAATTGAACTTAATTACTTAAAATGAATTTTAGACGAGAAAGGGGGTTCGCCGCTAGTGAATAAGCCATACTAAGCCCCCAAAACACTGTAAGTCGAAGAGGAGGGAAAGCGTAATGCTGCACAAGTGGAAGAAGCTGGTTATAATATTAATGGTGTTGAGTTCAATATAATTAATCACACTTTATTAGGCGCATGGGGTAGGAGGGAAGGGGTCTGGCCGTCCCTTTAATAATAATAATGCTGAATGGGAAGGAGGGAAGGTGTTAAGAGAGAGTGGAATCCAAGGATATGGACTCTCTCAGACGGTGTTTTCGAGCGATGTTAAATCACCCTCTCTCACCCGGTTCGTGAGAGAATATGGAAATGAAAGTAAAAGCATTCTGGAGTGAGTGTGAAAGAAATGGTATGGGGGGTGCTTCTCCACGGGATCTTCCGTACACATTCCATATTGGATCTTTGAATTTATTGCAGCCATAAAAAATATGAAATATTCCGAAGGTATCAAAACAGAGCTTGCCTTCAACTTTGTTACCCAAGCCATTGCGTTACTCATCCTTTCAGAGCCGTACAATTTTGGGAAATGAGGGGAATTTTTATCAAGATAACGCACAACGTGGATTTGCTTGAAATTCCTTTCCTTTGCACAGCGTGGCATAATTAAAACCTAATAATTTAAGGGCACGTTCACACGAGCCACTAACGCGTGGCTGGCTGTGGCAGACACTAACGCGCCACTTTAGAAAATACATTGCCTTCAATGGGAGCGTTCTCACGGAGCAACTTCCACGCGTTTGTGGTGCGTGAGTGGCTCCCATTGAAGGTAGTGTATTTCTAAAAGTGGCGCGTTAGTGTCTGCCACATCCAGCCACGCGTTAGTGGCTCGTGTGAAGTGAACGGGCCCTAATTATCGATAAGCCAGTGGGGAAAAAAAAAAAAAAAAAAAAAAAAAAAAAAAAAAAAAAGAAGTTAAGAAGGGGTGGAGGTGCCATGGGAAGGTATCTCTTCTCTGAAGAGGATATTTCAAATCTCACGAAATATTAGCTACGGTCGCATTTTACCCCATTTATTACTTTGATATTGCATTTCGTTTCTTTTTATGTTTACTATTATACTCTCCCTTTACGGAAAAAGACACACACGCCATAATACGCTCCAGTTGACGCAAGTTTTATTGCCCAATGCACCTGTTCTCCAAGCAGGTCCTCTGCCATTGGCGAGGTGATGGTGGTGTGACGGGGGAGGGGGAACAATTTTTCCGTTTCCTTTCAACGCTGTACTCGGATGCACCCGGTGCGGCACCGGGAGACTGTGAAAACTGGCTCATGTCGTAACAATCAAAAGTTTTTATTCCTTTCAAGCCTACCTTTTTCATGTCAACTCTACGATAAAGTAAACACTTAAACAGGCTAACTCTGCCAGTTATTATAGTCGGCAGTTAATAACGGAACTTAATAGCAAGACTGATAAATTTCGAAGAGCCCAGCAAATCATTATTACTGCCGTGGCCGGAACATTTTATTTTTTAAACAATATTCCCCTTCTCCTTGTCACTGTCACCACTTTTATTGATGACGACCGAACAACAGGTTGGTTATTATTCACGCCAATTTGTCAAGAGACCTAATTTTGCAGCATGATGGGAGGGACTGGGGGTGTTGGGTGGTCTTTTCCGAAAAGATGCGGACCCTCGGATGGCTTCTATACGCTTCACCGATCTCAAAAATAATAATAATTTAAATAAAATTATTCTCGAGAAAGTGAGAGAGATAGAAAATCGAACCCTGTCAGTGCCAACTAGATGGATAAAAAATAAATGAGATAATGCAAGTCTTCTTCGCTGGATGAATAATGGAAATGAATTTTTGAGAACCCGACTAGAAAAGCTTGAAATATGTTTTTTTTTTTTTTTTTTTTTTTTTTTTTTTTTTTTTTTCCTTCCGTCTAAATATAGCACGTAGCTGATCAGCGACAAGTTTTTAAGAGCCAAGAAGCACACATGTGTGTGAGAAAAGTGTATGACACTTCCCCTGCCTCGCTCCTGTAACCTGTCAAAGACGCCTGCAGCTAGTAAGACCTTTAGTGAATTATGACCCTTTCGAACTAATACAGCCCTCTATGTCGCCTGGTCTTCATCACGCCCTTTTCACATTCTCCCCCTTCAGGACACAGTATCACACTTTTATAGTTTACGATAATTGATTTGCTTTCTTTTATATATCTAACGAAAAGCGTCAACCCCCCACCACCACCACAACCTCACAACAATGTTCACTCATCAGTTAACAATAATAACCAGGGTGTAGAAGGAACAATGCGATACTATACGAGTAAAGAGACGAAATGTCGAAATAACAAGCTTTATTTCGTTCTGTCTGTCCTCGTCTCCTTCGACAACAAATCCCATACTTCCTTCTTGTTTCTTCTGCTCAACATAAATCCTGGGTATCTCTGAAAAAGCGAGAATAATGCCGAACTGAGAGATGTGTCAAATGGAAAAGGGTGAATGGGAAGGGGATGGGTGGGATCCATTTCCTGTGTGAAACAGTGGAAATGAAGGACAGCTCGAAAAAGGGGGTCGTACTGTGTGGTGGGGTGCGGGGTACGAAGACCTACACAAAATTAGCCGTCCATTTGTAACGTGTCTAATAGAATCAAGGGAAGCCTAGGAAAAAAAAGACAATCGGAAGAAGATTTCATTGAAGACGACGAAAGAAAAAAGAAACTGATACGAGTCGTTAAACGTTAATGTTGACAAATGACGACGTCTGGGACTTTACCCCTCCTTTTACGCTTTCAAAGGTATTGATTTGAGAATTTTACAGTAACTTCCACATTTCTTTTGCATGAAATAAAAAAAACCTTTGCAAGTAACTCTGATGGTAAGCCACCGAGGCGGGAGATTCATTCCAAGGTATTTAAAGTCATCATTAAACGAACCCAAAACTTTTAGTTAGGGAAGCGTTCTTTTTTCCCCAGGAGTTCTGTACTTTCTCGTTATTTTTCACTGGAAAATCCCCTCGAGCAATATGGGAGGGTAAAAAGTATTCAAACAAGTCGTTTCACTTTTGTGTCCATGGAACCACTTAAAAGACTTATCGTTTGGGCCCTCGAGGAATGAGAGAGAAAAGTATTGCGGCAGTGCAGGGGGGGGGGTTCATTCTGATGGGATTTTCCGATATCCCCCCCCCCCCGGCAGAGGATTGTTTGAAATTTGTTTAAAAAATGTATACTTTAATTGTGTTATTAGCGTTCGTAGTACGCGTATAACGACAATTTCCGCAGCGTACAGGAAAACCCAATGTGAAGCTTGACTTGATTGATGACCACTGCTAGTCGAATTGCCGAAGGAAGTCATGACAGATTGCATGATCAAAATTTGTGTATTTAGTATTTAAAAGAGCACAGTTGAGATGGATATAATGAATATTTCTGTCGCCGGTATTTTTAATTAATAAATTAATTAAACTGATGTTATCCGGACGATGATGGAAGGGCATAACCCAACACAATTGGAGTTTCGAGAAAAAATGGCTCCCCGGCGGGATTTTTTCGTTGGGGGGCCCTCGGAGTACGACTCCCAAAGGCGTCTCTTTGAACCCGCAACCTCTGGATTACCAGTCCAGCACGCTGCCAATTGCGCCACGGAGACGCCTTCGGGAGTCCCTCGGGCGGAAGGTTGGGGGGCCCTCGGAGTACGACTCCCAAAGGCGTCTCCGTGGCGCAATTGGCAGCGTGCTGGACTGGTAATCCAGAGGTTGCGGGTTCAAATCCCGCCGGGGAGCCATTTTTTCTCGAAACTCGAATCGTTTTGGGCTATGCCCTTCCACCGTCGTCCGGATAACACCAGTTTAAATAATTTATCAATAAAAAATACCGGCGACAGAATTATTCATCGTATCCATCTAACAACATCTTTTTTAAAAGCCTCCTAGCGGGCCACCCTTGAATTAAGCGTTTTTCCTAGATTTTTTAAAGCCTTTTTCGCCTTTTTGCGCTTGGAAAAAAGCGAATATCAGAGTACGTATCAACTTTATCAAAGAACAGCAAATTAGCATTTTTCTCTTTATTTTAGTCGTAAAGTGGCATATCTATTACTATACGAATCAGAGATTCTTCTCAAATTTGACCTGGAAGTCTCATCGAGATACCGCGAATGAACGCTTTCCACAGTTTCAGCCACAAATTTACCCTTTTTCCGAACTTTCTGCAGCCTACGTGCCCCACAAGAGCGTCATAAATGCGCCTTCTCTTATTTATCCGCATAAGGACTTAAAAAAACTGGGGATCAGCAAATTGTTTCTATTTTAGCTGCAAAGTTAACCCGAGAAGGCACAATTTCTCTCAATTTGAGCCTTCAGAATAGCGCCTTTGTGTATTAAATCGAATATTCAGCTACACTAAAGTACAACTCCACTTTTTTTTCTTGGCTGCTTTTTCAATTTGAATACAAAACTCCTTTTCCACTCGAATAACTCAGTCGTCGCAGTGTTTTCTAATTTGAATGCAATTCGGGTCCATTTTTTCGGATCCCCTCAGCCTACAAAATTGTATACAGGTATATCTTCACAATAAAGTTCATAACATTAAAAACTAGTAACAAGCTAGTATATGCATAGGTACTTACACTTATGCCAAACACAGCGCAACTAAAACATACTATAATCGCCTCACGGCAATGGGGATTAGAGGGCACAACGATAAAAAACTAAGCCTACTCAATAAATAAAACAGCAAACGAAAAACAAACAAGGAAAAATATAACAATAACAGGAAGAACGCTCAAAATCCGACAAATTCCTTAAACTGTATGTTTTATAGTAGGAGTTTTGTATTCAGCTACACTTGTAGCTAATCGCACCTGCAACTTTCCATTCCGACCTCACCGGGATGAACTGAAAATAGTCGGAAAGAGCCAATATCGTTGTCCAACCGCATACCAAAACTTGTTTAAAGTATACCCACTTCCATGAACGTAAAACCTAGAAGTCCTCATTTTTCCAACTTTGAGCTTTTTCGGGGGCGTACTCTTCAGTTGAGAGAGGGTAAGGAGCCCGGCGCAACCCATCCCTGTCGGCCTATCTCGGTATGCTACTGAATCACGGACGGAAGTGAGAAAAAGCGCTTAGTGACGGATTGACGGCTAAAATTGAGAAAAAATACTTAGCCACTTCCCTAATTCGCAACTAAAATTGATAAAAAATGCTATTTCATGGATGAAATGGTAAAAACTCGCTCATTCCCAGCTAAAATCAAGAAAAACACGAATTTACTGCAAAAATTCTGAAAAATCACTAATTCGCGGCTAAAATGGAGATAAATCGAAATTCACCAATAAAATTGAGAAGAAGCGCTGAAGAGAGCAAAAACGCTAATCAATTCGCGGCTTCTAAAGCAGGGGCGGATTTAGGCCTCCGTGAGGGGGGTAGCGGTAAAATGTGTTTTCACCCCCCCCCCCCACTTATCTCATTGGCCTTATTTCTTAATTTTCTCGTATGAAAAAAATTAGCCGGAAACCGCACTGTATTTGTTTCCCAAAATCCGGATTTTATAATGCAGTGTCTGATATCTGCTTAAGAATCTGGGCGAATGTGGTGCTGGCAATTTGATTATAACAAAAAATCTTGGAATACTGCCTTAGAATCCAGAACATTCTACCAAAAAACCAGGTCCAAAACAGGTCCTGCGCGTTTGACTCATTCAAAAACGAAATATCGCAATTGAGTCTATTTTGAATCTAATTTTCGCTCTCTCAAAACCAAATTTTACGGATTTCGCTCGTTCAAATCCAAATTTTAAGGATTTTTTATCTCTCAGAAACAAAATTTCTTTGGCTTGGCTCTTCCAAACCCCAATTTCGCGGTCATTCGCTCTCGTAAAACTAAATTTTTCGAATTCTTCCTGTTCAAACCCCAAAATCGCGGGGTTTGCTCTTTCCTAAACCCGAATTTCGTTGGTTTTGCTCTTTCAAAAACCAATTTCACGAACTTTAGCTCTTTCAAACCCCAATTTCGTGTGCTTGGCTTCTTTTGAACCCTAACTTCGGGGATTTTCATTCTTTGAGAACCGAATTTTTTGGATTTGGCTCTTTCAAGCTCCAATTTTGGCGATTTAGGATTTATGATAAACCAAATTTTAGGGCAAAAGCTCTTTCTACAATTTCTTTAATACGAAAAACTAGTTTGGCCTATTGAAAACCAAATGGCGTGACTTTGGTCTTTTCAAACGACAATGTCGCCACGGAAATTCGCTCGTCCATAACCAAATGTCTTGGATTCGGCTTCTTCAAAACCGATTTGACCATTTCAAACACCAATTTCGCGGCTTTTCCTCTTTCAAAAACAAAGAAAACAAAATCAACAATATTTGTGTGGCTTTAGCTCTTAGAAAACTCATTTTTGCAGCTTTGACTAATTCGAAAACAAATTTATCTTTTTGAAATATTTCAGGTGGTATTGTTGTTGTCTCTCCACATTAATTTTTTTATTTCTTTCCGTTCTTCGCCTAATCGATTTTCGGCCTGTCTAGGCCATCATCAGGACCTTAATTAACACATCATCTTTAGTACAAACGCAACCCTCTTTGAATAAATACATTTACAATTGAAACCTAATTATCACAAATTATCACAGATAGGATCAAATTTTGCACTACTTACATTATTAAAATAAGTTTTCGTGTGTCTTCCACACTCGTTGACTTCCTTTACTATTTTAAATAGGGAAAGATTTATTTTTATTTCGACAGCTGGGAATGAGAGGGAGAAGAGAGATTAGTGGTGACGAGCTACCCTCCTGTCTTTCATTGAGACACGCTATCCCGTCTCTGCACAATTCCATTTTTATATGGAGAGCCTCTAACGCGCTTACAAATTGACCCTTTTTATGAGTGGTCTGTATGACCTCTGCCACATGTCGGACATTTCCCCCACAAGCAGAAACATGGTCCTTGAATTTTGACTGACCGCTCCCCAAATGCTCCTTCCAGCGTGTTTTGAACGCCCGTTCCGTTTTGCCGCAATATGTTGCCGTCTCACAGCTTCCGCAAGTCAGTCGATATACCCCGCTCTTCTCCCTCACGTCGACCGCATCCTTTGGTCTGGAGAGCAGAGACCTCAACGATGCTGCGCTACTGCATGCTGCATCATAACCATACTTCCGCAGTATTTTTTGAACTCCCTCGGTGGCACCTCCGATGTTGGGAATTGAAAGTCGGCCATTCAGCGGGGTTTCGTTTGCAGGAGCTGGGTAAATCTATCGTCTAAGCATGAGCTTTCTTTTCTTGACAATAAGTCGCCTCACAATATCCCTCGTATAGCCATTGGCTTCCGCGATTTCTTCAATTGTGCGGAGCTCCGCCGTGTATTCTTTTCTATCCATTGGGACGGCCAGCAATCTGTGGACGAGGCTATGTAACGCTGTGACTTTATACTTAGGGAGGTGATGAGAACCCGCTGAAATGATGATGTCAGTCGCTGAAGGCTTTCTGTAAATTACATACGAGATAGAATTACCACACCGTTTTAGTTTTAAATCAAGAAAGTTGAGGACTCCGTTCTCCTCGACCTCTAAGGGTGCGTTCATAGTGAATCACCTTCACTGCGATACCTCGATGAGCGATGCCCCGATGAAACATCGATGAAGAACAAACATCAATAATTGTATGGGACTGTTCATAGTGAAGCACCCTCACTGCGATGTGATCTTCGATACCTCGCTACTATCATCGATGATTTGAACCATATGGTTCCTCGACCCCCCTCCTGTCCGTTGCCTTTTTTTTCAAAATCTTTTAAATTCCACCTTCACACAATTTACGTAAGTCACGCACACCTGTCCCCTTCAAGCTTTAACCCTTATTTTGAAAAAAAAAGCAACGGGCAGGAGGGGGGTCGAGGAACCATATGGTACAAATCATCGATGATAGTAGCGAGGTATCGAAGATCACATCGCAGTGAGGGTGCTTCACTATGAACAGTCCCATACAATTATTGATGTTTGTTCTTCATCGATGTTTCATCGGGGCATCGCTCATCGAGGTATCGCAGTGAAGGTGATTCACTATGAACGCACCCTAACGTGAAATCAATGTAATGGACACATTTTTTCAAGTACTCAAGGAACGTTACGTAACGGAGTACGTTAGGAACGGTTAGAGGCTCTCCATATAAAAATGGAATTGCGCAGAGACGGGATAGCGTGTCTCAATGAAAGACAGGAGGGGAGTTCGTCACCACTAATCTCTCTTCTCCCTCTAATTCCCAGCTGTCGAAATGAAAATAAATCTTTCCCTATTTAAAATAGTAAAGGAAGTCAACGAGTGTGGAAGACACACGAAAACTTATTTTAATAATGTAAGTAGTACAAAATTTGATCCTATATGTGATAATTAGGTTTCAATTGTAAATGTATTTATTCAAAGAGGGTTGCGTTTGTACTAAAGATGATGTGTTAATTAGGGTCCTGATGATGGCCCAGACAGGCCGAAAATCGATTAGACGAAGAACGGAAAGAAACAAAAACAATTAATGTGGAGAGACAACAACTATTCCACCTGAAGTCTGAATAACTCCACGACAACATGGCCAATTACAATTTTAATTTTTGAAATACATTTTTTTTTATTCGGGTAACTCAAAAAGCCAAATTTTGTTATTTTGGCAATTAAAAGCCCCAGTTACACGGATTTCCTGAAGAAAAACCTCCGCACTCGTCTCCTTCAAATCCAAAGTTCCAGCGATTTTACTCTTTTATTCCGAAAGCTATGCTTTTCAAGAGCCAACTTTCGTGGATTTGGCTCTTACAATACCATAATTTCGCATTTTTTCACTCTTTCAAACTAAACTTTTTTGGATTTGGCTCCTTCAAATGCAACTTCCGGGATTTATGTTTAAAACAAGTTTCATGACTTCATGCAGCCTTTTGTATAATTTTGGCTAATTAAAAAAATCTGATTCGGTTCATTAATAACCAAATGTCGAGATTTTGGCTCTTTCATACCACAATTTCTCCCGATTTTCACTCTTCCATAACCAAATGTCTCGGATTCGATCCCTACACAATCCAATTTCACTGATTTTTCCGCAAATGGTGTACTACCAAGTAATGCTGAAATAAGTAAGTTTCTTACTTCCTAGTTCTACAGGGTCTAGATACAATTTGCTTTCTATAGGATCTATATACGATTATCTAGATATGATTTGCTTTCTCTAACATTTGTATCTTTTCACTTTCCCTTCCTTTGCTTATCCCCCCCCCCCCGTATCACTGAAGGTGGAAGGTCTTTAAAACCGCCCCTGTTTTAAAGATAACATTGGACCTTGAAGTGAAAAAAATTGCTATTCCGTGGCTAAATTCAAATAAAGCGGTAGTTTGCAATGAAAATTGAGAATACCTAACACTAATTCGTGGCTGTAATGTAGAAAAATCCATGATTAGCGGTACGTCTAAAATAGAACCGCAAAGTAGCAGATAAAATGGAGAAAAACCACTATTGTTCTCTGCCAAAATGGAGACAAAAAGCCGCTAATTCACGCTGAAGTGTTAAAAAAAAAAAAATGATAATTCATGGTTAAA
Organism: Corythucha ciliata; assembly: GCA_038030265.1. Classification (NCBI taxonomy): domain Eukaryota; kingdom Metazoa; phylum Arthropoda; class Insecta; order Hemiptera; family Tingidae; genus Corythucha; species Corythucha ciliata. The sequence goes on along the minus strand of CM075943.1, from coordinate 40,061,453 downwards.
ATGGAGAATGGCCTCACGGAGTTACTCCCCGCAAACCCCAAATTTTGCGAATTCACGCAAATTTCAGGCAGTTTTGTTACTTCAAACACTGATTTTACGAGCATTTGCTGTATAAATACAAAATTTCCAGGATTTGGCTCCATTAAAACCCAATTTCTGTGGCTCATGCTGTTTATGAAAAACAACATTTTCATGGGTTTCTACCTCAAATTCATGGATTTCGTTCTTTAAAAAAATACAAATTTCGTTGTTTTGGCTCTTACAACCCCATTTTACTACCCAAATACCAAATTTGGCCAATTCGTGTTGTTCAAATACAAGTTTCAGGTGGTTTTGACATTTTAAAATCAAATTGTTGTGTCTTTGGCTTTGTTAAACCCGAATTTTGCGGACATTCACTCAATAAACCCTAATTTCAAGGAATGGGCTCCTTCAATTTCAAATTTCAAGGATTTTAAGCTGCATGAAAAACCAAATTTCATGGCTTAAGCCCTTTGTATAATGTTGGTTAAATCAAAAAACTGATTATAGTCCAAGAGCCGGCAACGTAAAAAGTGCAACCATTTGCATACTTTTCTTACCCAGCACATAAAATCGAGAATAATTCCCTAATAGTGGGAAAAATTGTCTGCCTCAATTTGGACGTGACGAAACCGATGGCAGACGGCATCAAAGATGCACTTGTGGGGAGAAGTAACAAAAATATTATATATATGTTATTATACGTTATATATATTATAAATACGTTATAATATACGTTTATAATATACGTTATTATATTATAAATTATTCTCGTGATAACGCATTGGAAAATGAATATTACGTTTCATACTAACGGGTCCTGCGGCTGCGAGCCAAAGGAAAAGTCGAAAACCCCTTTAATTTGAAGTACCGCTTGTCGGTGTCAGGGTATGTGGGGCCTATTAGAAGAAGAGGAACGAAAAATTATAGTATCGAATCCGTTTTATTTATTCGATGCATTTTAAAAGATCCCGTCGGCTGTACTCTGATTTACGGCGCATGGAAAATGCGTAATATGAATTTTCATATTTCGTGGTGAAAGTAACCATAATTTTACACACGCTGCAGCCTAAAATATTTTTTGGGGTGTGTTCTTACCTGAAGTGACACTGTTTTTCTACGATAGCATAAAAAATGTTCATCATAGATTTTTTATTGTATTTTTGCCAGACTTCTCATCCTAAACAGTACTCTGACACCGAAAACCGATACTTCAAATTAGAGGGTTTTAAGCTTTCACGGCTCCATTGGCTCGACGCCATAGAACCTGATAGCATTAAATGTAATATTCAATTCCCCATTATTTTCCAATGCGTAATCACGTGAATAGAACGTCTTTGCCGTCTGATCGGAATTTGTGTAACTTCTCCCCACAAGTGAATCGTTGATGCCGTCTACCACACGTATGCTTAAGGTTCATAGGGTACTTCTCTTTCTTACTATGCGAGGAACCCTCGCACACTGAAAGAGGGCTGAGAGAGTGGAGAGAGGATGCAGAAGAAAAGCTCAAGCAGGTATTTCACTTGAAACTTTAGTATTCCTACCCCCACTTCATCAACAACCTTCCCCCTTTATTCTGAAGGCTTTTGCTTCTATTGAAGATCATCGAAGCATTAATCGTGAAACAATGGGTGCAATGTACACACTGTGAGCTATAGTCTCTTTATAGACTATTCTGGTCAGTCAGAATCACTGGGGAAAATCCCTTTTCTATGCCTTCTTTTAACCTTTCGACCTTACATTTTCTTTAATTTATAACCCAGGCGAGGGATAGAACGGCACGATACTTGAAATTATTAAACAATAGAACATACGACCGATGGAGTGACGGGAGGGGTACTTCATTAAAATAACACACAACAATCCCTCATTATGTTTTAAAACCCACGCTGATATACTTGTATCTCAAAACCAAACAAGGCTTTAACGAATGTCTAAAAGAGGAACTCAAACCCACCCCCTGTCTATATTATCCACCCCGTTGCTTCATTGTCTTCCTAAATCTCTAAATCCATTATAACAAAAGCAACCCGCCTTCCCCTGAGGTTTCACTTCACATACGCATGTAAACTTATTGGAGACAAAGCCACAAATTGAATGTGAATTCCTATAATACAAAGCGTATGAAATACAGTTGAAACTCAAACAAAATGAACCAAAATTGCGGTGTCGTTGTAACGTCTGGTAGAAACTGTATAGAAACTGTGTTTTGGATATGGGGGGAGAATTGTGAACGTTTCTCATGTCTTGTCCCTAGGTCATCCATCACTTTTTTTCTCTCCCTCTCTCACTCCCACCCACTCCCTGATGCTTTCAAAAAGAAAACTTATACTAGGAAAGTACGGACTCAGCATCAGGAAAATTGGCATCAAAGTTCCAGACGAAGGGTAACCTTGGTTGGTTTGTGGGAGGGGAGGGGGTGAATGGCTTTCCCGACGACAACGAAGACGACGTAATTTGTCAACGTGCTAAACGGATGAGTGTGTGTATGGGGGGGGGGGAGGTAGGCGAACGCTCTGGTTTAAATGGTTTCACAAAGCGGTCTCGGATAAGGGTATTTCTTGGCCTTTTTTTCCTTGTTGTTTTAAGGGGTAAGCTTTCTAGGGGGTTATAGAGAAAGAGAAAAAGCTTCGAGTAGCAGAGAAATAAGGCACGTTCATGATTTGTAGTTGTGTACTTACATTTATATTGCTCGAATTTTACCCGGGCTTCACATACCTGTAACATTGAAACGTGATAAACGTTAGCACGCACACGAAAAAAGTATAATTTGTATCGTTTAATCAATTATATCAGAATTTTAAGGCTCGTAGTGGGATAATCTTCGAGAAAATTAAAGCCAAAATGATGAAGAAGGGATATTGTCTACTTGAATCGAATTCTCCATTCATCACGAAGATATCGCATATAATTACGGAGCGAAAGCTCTTCCACGCTTTTCAGAGGCTCTTTGATTGATAACATCCAAGTTTTCCCCGTCATCCCCCCCCCCCTGTAACCCGACCACTGTCTGTCTCAATCTGCCTCCATTCTCGGGGCCGTTCTTTCTCATTAAAATGGTATTACCCTTATCATTTTTTCTGAAAGTCGCACCCCCTCCATCCCATTACCATGGTTCCTAGGATTTAAATAAATCAATATAAGAAATAAAAGGAATCTTCCAAGCCCTTTAGAGACAATAGCGTTCAAAATTGCGAATAATTGCGGTGCCAAAATAACAAGATTGTAGCAAAAAGGGGTTGTGGTTGGAGAAGTGGGAGAGAGTTTGAAGTAAGTAGCAATTTGATGAATAAGCCTTATTACCACAAGGTACCCCCACTTCACCATCTTTTCTTCTCATCATTCCTGACAGAAAGACCAAGGAAAAGCCCTTCTTCTCGTTTCCCTCCCTGTTTCTGAACACTCCCAGAGGAATTTCTGTTCATACTGAGATAATACTTGTCATTCCCCTCGACTTTCCACCACACCCTCGTCCCTCGCTATTACGACAGTGGCCGACGTTCTTGTGGCCCCTCCTGAAGGTGTGCTAGACAACGCCTTGCGGCTCCCTTTTAAAACCCCTCCACAATGTCGCCTAATTGAACGAGTTATTCACCTTGTCTACCCCTTCTTCCCTACCCTCAAGCACTCGTTGATTCGAAAAGGGGGACACTAGACCAAAGCACCCCTTTCTCACTCTCTCTTCAAACTCAAGACAAATATGACAACCCTTCCCACTCCGTCCTATATATACACCATCGAAACACGTTGTTTCCCTTTAATTAACTCGAGCCTCCCCCTACCCCCCGACTTTACGTATCCCAATAACAGCAATTCAAACCTTTCATTGACAGCTCTAGGTAAACTTTATGATAGGTGTTCGGTTGGAACTGTGGAATGAGAAGTGGAAATGTGAGGTGGAATGAGGAAGAATGGGAATTCCCTGGTTTGAATCAATTTTCTCATCTTCTTTCATCGCGTAAAATATGTTCCTGGCAATAATTACGCTTGTTGCACGGCAATTTTCATAAGAGATACGCATCCATGTTGTAATGAATTGCGACTTGGATCTTACGAGCAATCCAGGGGGCCTATTCTCTAACAACAAGCAATATTTTTTTCGCCAGCCTTGTGTTTATTTCATTCATTTGTTTGAAGAAAATTAATGAAATAAACATATGACTTCGAAAAAGCTATTGCTTCGGAGTTAGAGAATAAGCCCCCAGGCAACAATAATTGCAATGAAGAAGACCTACATCTGCTTTGAAAAAATAATTCGGCAGAAGAAACTTCGAGAAACCATTATTAGGCCCCCTTTAACACGAGTAAGTTTTTTTTCAAAAATATGTTCAATCTGATCACAAACAGACGATTTAAGGCAAAGAACATCTGTCAATTTTTTTCAAAATGGCTACTTTGATCAAAAAACTTACTCGCGTAAGGGGCCTTATTTATTCAATTTTAAGCCATACTCCAGAAGCCAATCAAAACCTTGTCAATCCTTCTGCTGGGGGAGGGACATGTGAGCCAGAAGCCAAAATTCTGTGGCACTGCAGATGCCAGTACCCCCCCCCCGCCAGAAAATTGCGTTTTGAAAGCTTTTCATAAGCATCAGGGTAAACAAAATTAATGCCTGTGATGTTTTGAAACAATTCAGAAGTCCTAAGTCAGGGCTTCCAATGCAATTACATGAAGATTTCTTTCTGGCAAACTTTGATTTTGACGCTTCGAAATTCTTTCAATAAGACACCAGAAACACTAATTTCTGGATAACTGTTACAGAAGTTCCAACCACGCAATAGTCGAACGCCAAAGATCTCCAACAGTAAAATGCTCTTACCACAAAAACTAACAACAAGACCACCAACCGCCGACTACTAAGTATCGAGTCTCCTCAATTTCCCCGCAAGATGAAAAGGGTACCTTAATCCATTTTCGTGACCGGCGGTCCCATCACACCTAAAGCTGGTTCGGTTAAGGACACATTGGGGAGTACCTAACTGAGTCGTATTAACAGTAATTTGTAGTTAAACTCGCGGCGTGGAAACCAATAATTTAGCAAATCATGTGGCAGTCGCAAACAACGAGTTTCATGGTCTCCTCCATCAGACGTCACCCCTCATACGTTGGATCCCCATCGTGTGCAAGTGTTTCTCCACTGCAAAATGTCCCGTGAACACTCCTACTATCGTTCCCACTCGTACTATCCTCCTACTATCCTCCTAAGATCCTTCTATTATGCTTGATTCATTCCTAGTTCCAACAGCCTCTATGCTGTTTGGTCATCGTATTCCTTTACCCCCTTCTTTGACTGCCAACGACGGGCTTCCATAGATCCTGAATCGTCCGAAGACTCCTTTCCTCGACCATTTGCCAATTTTACCTGATCCTGTAAGTCAAAGTTGAATGTTGGATAGACAGGTCGAACCTATGGGCGTAGCCAAAAGGAGGCAGGAGCTGCCTACTCCTGCCCACTCTGGTTACGCCTTCGGTGGAACCCGTACCAACCAGCCAAGACAGTAACTAAAGTCTTCTGACGAATAGCCAAAAAATTGAAACATTTTTAAAGCAAGTATCCGAATTTTTCTGGTGCCAATTCAGAGCTGGAATTGAGAAAAACACTGATTCGCGGCTAAAATTCAGAAAAATCGCTTATTCGGGGCCAATATTCAGATAAAACATTACGCTTAATTATAGCTAATATTGAGACAAATTGCTAATTCCGGCTAAAATAGAGAAAGCGCAGATTTAATGGGCAGCTGCCCACTGCTAGATACACCCAGAATCTGAAATTATAAATCCTTCAGGGTAACACAATTTATTTCGTTTCTGATGAAAAAACTCATTTCTCGGATTTCGTTGCTCGGAAAAACGTTGCTCACAAAACGAATTTCGCAAGAGAGACAAAATTCAAATAGGTACCAAATTTGCGGTTTTTGCACCCTAAAATACCATTTTCGCAAATTGCTGAAAAGCAAATTTTCAGATGTTGCTTCTTTGAAAAAAAAAACACCAGAAATCCTCAGCTTAGTGGTAAATTGCCAGTTTTTGGCAAACATCACAGTTGTAGAGCCTGTAAATTCGCAAGGATTGCTTGAATTTACAGGTCAAAACAAGCGATTCTGAATAGAAAAATCACTCTTTTTTCTAAAAAACCAAAAACAAAAACAAAAAACAACAAAAAAACCGTCATTTCTGCCGAAAAATCGCCAATTTATTAAACAAATGCTCATGAGTAATTTTGAAAGGGACACGTTGAAGAAGTTTTTCTGATCCATCGAAAGTCGATAGGCGGAGATTTAGTATGGACAAGTGGTGATTAACTTTCATTGAAAAAATAAAAATTACTGTTTCTCAAAACTTAAAGGAGCTGCCGAGGACACAGAAACAGTTATTTTTTGACGAAAATAGATAGTCCTGACAGGAAAGAGTGTGCTCTTCCCAAAACCATCGTCAAAATTTGTAGAATGTCAGCTGGGAACCGAGTTACTGGCATTTTGTCAAGGAAAATGATGTTATCCTAAAAAGATGCTAGACAAATCATATCTCGAAGGGTTTTGATTTTCGGACCAAAGGTTATGGGGTGTTTTCGATCGTAAATGAGGTCTAATTTTACCCAATTTTTTTCTATACACTTAAACCCTTCCACCATGTATATCTTGAGGTGAAATAACTTTTCTGGGAGGAAACGATTGTTTTAGAATAAAATGGTCAGTTTAGGAAAGTTTTTGAAGTGAAATCGTAAGTTTTGGGGTAGAATTGTAAGTTTTCGTGGAAAAAACTTCAGAAGAACACTTCAGGTTTGGAGTATCGTCAGTTTTGCGGTAAACTAACCAATTTCGGGGTAAAATATTTATTTTTGGGGGTTAAACCGTCTTTGGTTTAGGGGTAAACTCGCCAGTTTCGTAGAGACGTCTTCAGTTGTGGAGCAACACGCCGCAGATTCGGTATGAAATCGTCTATTTTAGTATAAAATAGTCACAATGGCGATGAATTTTGTGGTGAAATCGCTGATATATGAGGCAGAGCCGCCCATTTTGGCCTAAAATCATCCGTTTTAGAGAAAACTTTTATTTCAGTGTGACATCGTCAGTTTTGGAGTAAAATAGCCAATTTTTTGGGGAAAAATTGTTTCGGGTGTAAAGTATCACTTTTTAAATGGAACAGAAAAATTTAGTTTCAGGTTAAAATTGCCAGTTTTGTAGTGACATCTACAGTTAAACACGTCAGCTTTGGCAAGAAATCGAACGGTTTTTTAGTAAAACAGCAACTTGACTTATAAAACCGGCAAGACAAGAGGTTGATGAAAAGTCAGACACCCAGTATGTGAGTGCCAAGTCTTTCCTCCAAGTATCGATTTACGGGGAAACCATTTTCAGTTTTTTTAATAGAAAATTAGGAATAGAAGGCTGAAACCGATAGTTTCCAAACGGAGATGTTAGTTTTTAATGGATTACGACACTTTTTGTGAAAAGTCAGTTTTCTAGGAAGAATTTGACAATTTAACGCGTCTATTTCTGATTTAATGTACTAAGATTTCTTTTTCTGGAGTCTCTCGAACATCCGACATCTTCTGCCCACCTCTGGATGAAGGGCTGGCTACGCCCCTGGGTTCCACCGCCTCTATAAGAAAGTTCCCTGAAACTCGAAATTTCGTTGAAATTCAGAAACTGCAGTTTTTGCCATGGCAATTTCGCACCGATAAATAGACCGAAATTAGCAATTCCGCAGATATTTAGCTCCGAGGGATGTAATTTCATGACTATAATTTTGGATTCTGCCAGGCTGACCCACGGCCTCTAAAAACAAAAAAGTTATGACCAATAACTTGCTTGAAGATTTAAACCCGAAACTTAATATTTCGTAGGCATTTTTCTCCGAATTATACAATTCTGCGGCTATTTCTCTCAATTTTGCCAGCGAATCACAGGTGAAGTAAAAACGTTTTTTCTCAATTTAGCTGTGATTTCTACCATTTTAGGTGCGAATCGCTGATGATCCGTGATGAATTTGCGATTTTTCTTAGTTATACCCTCGGGCTTGACCCAAGAACAGCACATTATCGTTTTTCTCAATTTCAATCGCGAATTAGCGACCCCGCCCTCCCACAAACACACACTTTTTTAGCCTTGATTTATGGTTTTTTCTACGTCAGTCACGAGCTCACTGTGGTTCGGCCTTTTTTGTGCTTGGAGCTTTTCTGTCGTTGGACGTTACAGTGATTGGATGTTCTAACTGTGTTTTTAGCAGAGCTTTTTGCTGCTGTACCTTATTTGGTGTGCTCGGACCTTTGCTGTGGTTGAGACCCTTGCCGTGCTGGTAGTGGTTGGGCCTTTGTTGTGGTTGGCATTTTGCTGTGGTTGAGCCTTCTTTTTGGCTTGCAGCCACAAAAGTGGTGTGGTAGGAACGTGTGTGGTGGGAGCGATTTTTCCTTTTTTTCCCTTCTTTTCGTGATGAATTATTCCTTTAACGCTTTGTGGTCACTTCTGTTAACCAACTAAGAAGTGCCCCGAGAGGGCGGGTGCTGGAAGCCATGCATTGCTCTAAATGCTTTGTGGTCACTAGAGTCAAACACTTACAAACATCGATGTTAAAAAAAGAAGAGGAATGGCTCGAAGAAACATGGACGCCAACTGCTTCTGATAGGAATGAACGAGTTTATATGTATAGGGATAGGACGTAACGTTGCCATAGAAATCCCGCCCCCGCTGGTCTATCAAAGCGTATGTGGCATCCAAGAATCTACCAATCGTGTTCGAGAAAACTTGGTTGCCAAACAAAAGGTGCCCCCCCCCCCCCGATAAGAAATGTTTAGGTTGGTGCTAGACCGACAAAAAGGCTTGAACCTACAAATAATGTGGTTAACTGAAGTGAACACAGAGCGTTTGACAACCCACACCGGGAGAGGACCTACTGTTCCTTTCAATTATTTTTATCTTTTTTCTGATAATTTTGTCTTGAACATTGATTTTACGTAAAATTAGAAAGAACATCAAGGGGGTTGTAATTGAAAAGGGAAACACGTGTGAGACGAGATGAGAATGAATTTCACAGCCGTGTGTTCATAAATTTCAGCTGTAAAACTCAATCTCATCTCGTCTCACATGTGTTTCACTTTTCTATTACAATTCCCCAGACTTTTTTCCGAGGGAATCATTCTCAAATGACATTCTTGAATTTATGTCAGAAATGACGTAAATTCAATTTTTGAGGAAAAAATTGAAATCTTTTGCCTAATTTCTATTTTTATGTTTGATAATGTAAACTGAGCCGGTCCGGACGCGGACATGGTCGACCAGCCGTACGGGATCAAACATACCGGGGTCAAACAACCGGTAAATCATTTAAATCAAACGGGGATCAAACAACCGGCAAATAACTTTTATCAAACCGGGACCAAACAACCGGCAAATCACTCATAACAAATCGGAATCAAACAACCGCCAAGCCACTCGTGTAAGACCGGGATTAAGCAACCGGTAAGCTATCCATATCTCATTCCACTCATTCCATTTGAATAATGAGCTTAACTCGCGGGTTTCCCCGCAACCCTTTACTTGGGTTTAAATCATTGCTTTAAAATAATTGTGCTTTATACCCCTCTGATATTCATACTTAGATTAATGTGCTTTACCCTTTAATTCACACGGTAATTTGTTCATGATTGCAATACTTAATTGATACATGTAACGGGTGCTCGAGGGTTTTTTATGCCCCAAGGCTTTTTCCCTCTACTCTTTTTTTGGGCTAAATAAAATTACGATTTTCGCCCAACTGCTGGAGTCTTCTCATTTTTTCTTCCCACTATCCTTTATTTTCGACGAAACAGGGATATAGCGCTAATTCTCCATTTCAGGCACGGATTTGTCGCAAGAACAACATACTAGCGCGTTATTTTTTAAGTTTGATATGCATGGAGGTTGCATCAAGAAATAGCGTATTAGCGCATTCTCTCAATTTTCGCAACGCATGGGCGCCTTTTCAAACTTTTTTCCACAAAAATTAGCGCTTTTTATTCAGACGAGTCGTTGAAATGGGTACCGGCTCCAAATGCCGCTTTACGGCCAGCCTCTTCCAGTGGCTCATGCACAAGTGCGAAGTGGTGTTAAATGAAATAACACGGGCGGTATCCACGTGACAATCTTTTTAATTGTAATAGGATAACTCCGTGTTAAAATTATAATACCCCTTCATATTTGCCTCCCTTGCTGAATGGCTCCTAGCGGCGTTCTTGACACACTCAAAATAAGCACAGACCATAATATTGATTCCATACTGTGATACTGGGGCACATTCCAATATATTCCTTAAGTTCAAGGCAAATGGAATAGAATGGTCTGCTTCAATTTCCCTATCCCACGTGCACTACTAGTCGCGAAAAAAAAAAAAAAATCGTTGAGCCCTTTTTTTATCTTTTTAAAAATATTATTTTACCCGGCAAAAATGAGAGACAGCCTCAACGGCGCTATGTTCATGGGGTGAAGGGCGAACTCAACATTATTTTCGTTTTACGTTAGGCTCTTTTACTTCTTTTGTTGCCCAACAAAAATCCTCACTTTGTACAAAGAGAGAAAGAGTATAGGGAGAGGAGGAAGAATGAGAGAAAGAGACTTTATAAAATTTAAGAATATTCTGAATCTCCTAGGCAAACAAGTCGTACCCTCTTTATGGCTCGTGTATGCTCGGAATTTTTTTTTTCTTTGAAGGAGCGTATTAAGGAGTCTTTTTTCTTATCTTACTTGAAAGAAAACTCGCATAAAGGAACGAGGGAGGTGAAGGGGGGATTTAAATGTAAGAGGCTTAATACTCTGTATTATTTACGATGTTATTCATTGAAATTTCTCGGTGATTCAATAAGGTTTCTATCGTCGGTTTCTGCATTGATAATAACGACCCACTTTTCGACGTCTTATTATAACCACTTCCCGCACCCTATAATGCAACATTTAAACACAGTAGGAATAGAAATGAATGAGAAAGGGTAGAATGGACGAGGGAAGGGGATATAGCAAAAAGCAAACGTTCATGCACGCGAGGAAATTCTTAATGCACCAACATCGCTTCTTCTTCATCGAATCCTTTTTAAAAGCTGAACTCCAACAGAGGAGGTAGAGGAGAATCTAAAGACCCAAAAGGCTTTGTGTTCCTGTCCAGTATGTCACAGGCAAAATGGGCTTACTTTTTTTCATAACGCTTTTTAGTCCACCGACGTCCATGAGACCCTTCTAACCTTCTTTTTTTCCCCTATCCTTATTATGGTCACTGAGTCCGCGGTGCACCTGAAATGATGGGATTTTTCCCATTTTCGTAACATTGCTTCCTCAGTTCAAAGTATAACAATAGACTAAATCGATTCCTCGCTTCGTTCTTATTGCAAAACACCCATCCCCCCTCCCACAGTGTGAGAAAAGAGTTTTCATTTATTTTTAAGCATAGAATGCCACTTTCTTTCAATTTTGATGTTTATAACGTGAGTCCATTAAAAGTTTCCATCCTACACCTTTTCCCCACTCTTGTGACGTGAACCCTAATGTTAAATGTCCAAAGTGTCTTACGCAATTATCTTTTGTTATTCCAGGAAAATCCTCAAAGTTTTCTTCTCTTGGTACTTAAAATGTAAAAAAAAAAAAAAAAAAAAAAGAATAGGAGGGAGAAAAAAGGGACCTAGGCTATAAAGGGCTCAACCTTTGCATAAATAAGAATTCAATTCAAGAACTTGGGTTTCCAATTTCAACTTAAAAATTTCATGATGATATTTCTTTTGAGAAAACCGACTCTATAGCCCCTCCACCCACCCTATTTTTTTTACTAATATAAAATAAAAATAGGTGTAGTGTATAAGGGTGCCCAACTTTATTTTCTCCATCTCGCCCTCAGATTACTATTTTCCAATCTGGTTTAATGCACAAAAAAACTATAAAAACCCACATTGCGTGCACTCACCCCTCCACTGCTTCCTCGTCCGTATAATTAAACTTGGATCACTCAACGTCATATCTTGCTGCCCTCTTTCTTCAACTCTTCCATCCAATTGCACTGTACATCGCCCTACTTTTTTTCTCCCCTCTCCCTAACTGAGTTGCTTTGTTTTTAATACCGTGCACACTTGCACACAACACAAAACCAACGTAATTATCGGAGAGCACGAAAGTAGTGGGTAGAAGGTGGATGGGGGAAGGATCACGGAACATCTTGAACGTTCCGTTCTACTTCTTTATTTTCTTAATGATATTTATTGTTAATCGGCTGCACGCAGCACGTTATGTGAGGGGAGGAAGGGCTACCAGGAATGAGAAAAAAATTAAAACTCCATTAAAAAGTGAAATACTGACATAATTTTTGATAAGACTGTTTATACGTTGGAAAAAGGGTTTATTTATGGGGTCGTAATGTTGACTCTCTCGTCTCGATTTTTTCTTCAAGTAAGACAAGTTTTTTTTTCTTCTTCTTTTTCGCACAAAGCCTCGTGTCAGTTACTCGGACAGGCTTTTTTGGAAGCTGAGGAAAGCTTCTTAACACCCAACATGAGCATGGGTTTCAACACTCTGATGTCGACGTTGTTATAAACAGTAAAAAGAGGATAACACGTGCGTCGGAGACACCTTTTCCCTTCGTGATAAACCGCTCCATGAGGATTTTGAGGCAGCCTCAGCGGGACCCCTCGACCCTTCACATTCGTAGTCTCACGTTGATCTTTTTTTCGACTTTTTGTTGTCCACACTGTTGTTGTGGAGTGTTAAAAGAGGGTCACGTAGCCGGACAATGCCTGACGTTGGGATGCATTTGAAAAACCCATAGATTTTCTGGAGTGCGAGCCAAATGTTGTATCAGAGCTCGAGATAACGGCTAACAGATAGCTTCATCCTTCATTCTTTTCGTCGGGCCATATATCTACGCTTGCTTTGGGTATGAAGGACTTGGGGTAGGTAATGAAGGAGAGGGGGGATACTTAGTTTTTTAATACAGGATAAGAAAATTCATCCATTAATAAGACTCGTTGTGCCCCGAAATTAGGGCTTTCATAAGAGAAATTCCGAGGGTTGATACCTTACAAATTGAAATTTCACGAAGTTAGTCAGTGGTGGGCCTATATCCTACCAATTGTGGTTCCGGGGAGGGGGGGGGGCGATACCTCTATGAGGTCCCTGAGTCTTTTGAGTAAACTAGTTATATAAATAATATTACGTAGCGGTAAATTATGTTTTTTTTTTATTTTTAGCCACGAAAATGCCTCCAGAAACCTCAAACTGGCGTTTTTCGCAATTTAGATGTAAATAAACGTGGTCACGCTATAATAATGTAGTAATGTAGTGGCACATCGGTACAACGCATACTTATGGGCGCTAATCAGCAATATTTTGATTTTACCGGTGAAATACCGTTTTACTCCATTTCAGTAGCACGAAGCACGTTAGCACTATTCATCAATTTAAACCGCGAATTATCGTTTTTCATCAATTTCAGGAACGAATTAGCTCAATTTATCAATTTCAGCTGCAAGAGCGTGATTATTTTATTTTCAAGTAATCCGCAAATCAGCGCTTATTCTCTATTTTGACCGCGATTCACCGCTATTTCCCCATTCTGTCCAAGAAATATCACTTTTTCCCCATTTAATCTACGATTTGGCGCTTTTTATAACAATTTTATTCACGAATTGGTATTTTTTCTTTCCAAAAATCGCGAATAAGCGCTCTTTATAAATTTTAGCCGTGAATAACGACGGCTCTTTCTCAATTTTGACCACGAAATAGCACTTTTTAATACATTTAGCCCCGAATAGCTAGTTTTCTTACGTTTCACCATGAATTATCATTTTTGCTCAATTTTAGGGGCAGATTTGACCCGACCGATAACCACACTTGAGCGTTTTTCCTCAACTTCGCGAATTATCGGTTTTTATTACGTTTGGTCTGGAAGTTGCAACAAGAAACTGCAATTCGGTGAATTATCTGTATTTGGGCCACGAATGGACGTATTTTCGCACTTTTAACCATGTACTTGCCTCCAAGAACAGTACGTTAGCGCAATTTGTCAATATTATCCGCATAAAACCTAGGGAAACTGGGGGATTAGAGCTTTATATTTATTTTAGCCGTGAAGTTGCCTCCTGCCCTGCCTGCTTTTTGATCAATTTTATAGCGGCAAATGAGCACTTATTCTCAATTTTAGCCATGTACTTGGTGCAATAAAAATAGAATCTAACCAATGTCACCTTCGGCTCTATAAAAACAAGCAATCATGTAGATTTGGCTGCATCAAAAACCAAATTTTACGGATCTGACTTCTTAAAAAATAAAATTTCATGGATCTGGCACACTCAAAACCAATTTTGCGGGTCTGGCTCCGTGAAAGAACAAAATTTAGCGTGAGGTAATTCTCGAGCCAACGCGAGGCAGCCCGGCGTGGAGAAATCAAACCAACTTATTGCGCAAAAATGCTGTAATTTTGTTTTTGTAATGAGCCATATCCGTGATTTTGGTGTTTGAAGGAGCCACCTCAGATTTTGGAACGGACAAACCTGCGAAATCGATTTTAGAAAGAGCTAAGCCACGAATATCTGCTTTTTTATTAGCTCAGAACACTCTAAATTCGGTTTTGAGAGAAGCAAATCCGCATAATTGGGTTTGAAGAGCCAAAATGACTAAATTCAGTCTTTCAATGAGAACTTGACACCATGGGCAATGGAAATCCGTAAAATTGGTGCTAAACAATGTTTTTGGATTAGCCGAACCTTAGAAATTGATTTTAGAGAAAGCTAAAGCCACGAAAATGGGGGTTTGAAAGAGTGAAAATATCCGTAATCAAAGCTTTTAATAGTTTTTGGGGAAATAAGGTTTTTACTTTTGAAGGAACCAAATCCACGACGATGGGATGTGAAAGACCAAAAATCCGCGTCTAAAATAGAGTTTGAAAGAGCCAAAATTACAAAATGTGGTTTGTTAATCAGCCAAATTAGTTTTTCTTACTAACCAAACCTGCAAAATTGATTTTAAAAAGGGCTACAGTGGGGCCGCCCCGAGAAACTATGTGTGGGCCAAAAGAGTTAGTCTCT
The DNA here is from genome assembly GCA_038030265.1 of Corythucha ciliata. NCBI lineage: Eukaryota > Metazoa > Arthropoda > Insecta > Hemiptera > Tingidae > Corythucha > Corythucha ciliata. Next base: position 40,046,398 of record CM075943.1, on the reverse strand, counting down.
CGATGGCCGCCCCGTCTACAGGCTTAAAATATAGTTTTTGATAGTTTTGATGGGTTTACACCCGAGGGGGTTATGGGTATAGAATTAGCAAAATGCGTAACTTGGAGTTACAAAGTGTCATTTCCTCGAAATTTGGTTTTCGAAAGATCAAGAATCCCTGATATTGGGATTGAAAAGTCCCATTCCTTCTGGACGGTGAGTCTAGTAAAGGAAAGGTTTACAGGATCTGAAAAGAAGACCACCTGTTGTTTTAAAGGCAGAGATCTCCTTCGAATTCTCTTCATTGACTTCATTAGACCTTTTAAATTAAGATGAATTCCCCCGACCGCTACCTTCACGACCGGTGAAATGGCTAAATAAGAGAGATAGCATGTTGCTTTATTATACCCTCCGAACAGTCCATTTACTGCTTTAACATTTCCGACAGAATTAAAGTTTTATGTTACTTCGTTTACACTGGCGAATAGTTAATTAAAGTTGAATATTTACCCATTGACTAGCCACTAAACTCGTTTGAAGGGATGGCGTTTGTCGAGAGGATTGTTCACCAGTCCTTTAAGTATGACCGAGAAGCGTAGGGTTGTGCGGGACGGAAGGAAATTGGCAATGTGGATGGCTTTTCATCGGCCCCGAGGCTATTTTCATACAAAATACACGTCGTTTACACACTTAACTCTATCCCACTCACTCACTCATCATTCTCTCTCTCTCTCTCTCTCTTCCTCACTTTCTAGAGAGGATAAAGGAAGTTGCTTAGAGCAAAGTGCGGGGAAAGCTTTGCCAGCCAAGAGAATGCCTCTTCAAGTTTCCTAGAGAATAGGAGCGAAGTGATGCGCGTAGGGTGGTTGCTTTTTGGATGTTTAAAGTTTCACAGAGTCACAAAATTCGCGATAAACGACTGTGTAGTGAAATTGGTGGGGGGGGGGGAGTATGGCGAATAAAAATTCCATCCCGTCGAGCAAATAAAAACAAGAGGCAACCTTTGTAATAATTTACTAACCTCGTGCGATTAACATCTTTAAGAGCCTTTAATTAACAAATTAAGTACGACAGTAATTGCGTTATAGGAAGAAATATGGAAAAAAAGGTTTTGGGATGAAGGCGGGTGGGAAAGGTCGACACGGAACGAAGCACAACGAACCCTTCCTCACCCTTCCATTTCCTAAAGTTTTGTTTACGGCGCAATTAAACCTACGCTAATATCCGTTATTTAAGGTCCTAAATATTAAGTCGGACTTTCACCCAGCCATAAAAATTGTGTGAGAAAAAAAAAGAGTTAATAATAACGAACAGAACTTTTAGCTGTTCATCTAAAGCAAACAGTTACTAGGTGTTTCATAAAAAAAAAGAATGAGAAAAGAACGTCCCCCACCCCTCGCTCCGTTTTCACCCAGAAAAGATAATAACACTATTATGTGTTTATTTTAGGGTTAAATAGCCCGAAGAAAGAAGAGCCACGCCGTATTTTCCCGCGTCATATTACCCTCTTGTACCATAAAGGGTGTTGTTTAAAACTGGTATGCTTTTTGAGCCACCTGCTAGATATGTATAGGTACATTTTTTTAAAGTAAAAATAAGAGTGAAATGGAAACTTATTTTTTATTGGAATAGAAAGTACATACGCATGGCATTTCATGCATGCGAAGTTTGCTCAACGTGTCCGTAATTTCTGCTGCCTTGATGGGGGGGAATGACAACCGAAATAAATCATCTTGCCGATGATTTTGATGATGTGGTGGTGGAGTGAAGTGGGAAAGAAGCCTCAGCTCTTACCACCAAGAGCGATAAGGGGAATGTAAATTTGTGTACGATGTAAATTGTGTTATAGCCAAAGAGCTTTAATATACAGTCAATGCTGAGACAGAGAATTGTCACTAGGGTTGTGAAGACGATCCATGATGCCACATAGGGTCAGCTCAAAAGCAGGCTTTGCGTCAAGACAGTTAAGCTCAGGCATTCTCTCAATCATTTTGAAAGCATGTCACACCCCCTCGCCAAGTGCCGTTCTTTGCGCCTTGCCGCAGGGTTACGATATTTTCCTGCAAACGACAGCCACGCAATCGACTGTCCGCGAGTCACGAGAGTACGCTCTCATAGGAGTCGAGAAGACTTTTGGAGCCTTCGATTGCGTGGTCATCGTCCCCAGGAATACTCGTGTGGCCAAAAACGCCGAAATCACATAGGATCCCTTCAACGTCCGGTCTGATCAAAAATTCGCTTCAGTTTTTGAATTCCCCTAGACGTAAACCCAAAGACGTACGCATTTTTGCCCAATTTTACATCAACATTTGCCAAAATCGCTCACAATGAATTTTAAGGGCAAGTTTCTCAAAGTATTTTGGTTTAAGTGAAACACGGATTACGAGTCCCTCAGACATTGCCCAATTGTCAAAGTGTGAAATAGAATTCCGGCTAAAATGCGCTAGTTAGGGGCCATTATTGTCTCTCAAATAGACCGAACAAGAACCTTTTTCCCGCGTAAACGGGTCGTCAATTACACAGCCTAAGGCGTTATTGTTCTTAACGACGCAGACGAAACGTATTACTTGTGATTCATAAGTCACCTTCCTCTTCTTAATGGCTAGAATCTCCGCATTTCACTTCTTGAAACCAAAATTTCTTGGTTTTGGCACATAATACACCTAATGTCACGAGTTCGGCCCTTTCTGAGCACAAATTTCGCGGATTTGGCACTCAAAAAGCTCAAAATTTCACGGGTTTCGCTCACTCAAAAAGCCAATTCCTCTTGGTTTGGTTGACCCACTCCAAAGTTCAATTTCAAGGAGTTGACGCATAGAAAGAGGGAGAAAGAACAATTTCAAAAGTCTAGATCCTTCAAAGAATCAATTCCACGGGATGGGCACCATCGAAGTCGAAATTTTGCGGACTTAACACAAAAAAACCAAATTTTGCGATTTTGACTAAGTCAATAGCCAATTTCACTTTTAGCTTCTTTAAAGAAAAGTAAATTTGATTGTTTCGCTCTTTCAAACATCGAATTTCACGGGCTTTCATCAGTGGCGGACCTACACCTATCGGGGCCCGGTGCGGAAATCTCATGGAGCCCCCAGAATTAGCGTCTAAACAAACGAGGAAAATACATTTAACATACCGTTAAATTACGTCTTTTTCTCAATTTGATCAACGCATTAGCACATTTTTTTCAATTTTAACTGCAAATTACAGCGTTTTTTCTCAATTTCAACCGTGAATAAGCGTTTTCCCCACTGCAGTGAAAAAGACGCTTTTTCTAATCTTTTACCCATGATTAGCACTTTGCCTCAAGAACCTGAGCATTAGCGTTTTCTGAATTAGCAGTTGCGGGCACTTACTCAATTTTATCAACGAGTTAGCAATTTTTTTTTTCAATTGTAGCCGCGAATTGATAATTAGCGTTTTTCTCTATTTTAGCGGTGAATTAGCGTTTTTATCCTTTAAACCAGCGTATTAGCACTTTTTCTCAATTTGAGCAGCGTGAAATAGCGTTTTTTCTCAATTTCAGTCACGCGAAGAATCCGTGAGTTGGCGTGAATTTTCTCAATTCCATCCATGAATTCGCGTTTTCTCATCAGCTAATTTTTGTCATCATTACCGTTTTTCTCATTTCAGACGAAAGGTGCGTTAAAAAATTGCGTGAGTTGGCGATTTCTCAACTTAAGGCACGAATTCGAGCTTTTTCTCAATTTTAGCCATACGAATTGTGAAGCTTTTTCTAAATTTCAGCCGCGAATTACCGCTTTTAACTCAATAACAGAAGACAGTTACTGAGTTTTTTTAATATCTTAATACATCCTAAAAATTCGATTTCTTTTATATTCAAAAAGCTATTCGGGGGTCCCGGGGCGGCCGGCCCGCGGCTAGTGTCTGTCATGGTTACGGGTCACGCAGATCACCATTGATGTTTATTTTCGAACTAAATAATTCAAAATTTGGACAAAACACACTTTCAACATGACCCAAAATCGAAACATGACAGACATTTTCAGGTTCTTTGGTTGGCATTTTCGGGAGGAGCTGGATGGGACGATTGCCCGAAAAATGTTCATTTTTTCGCTAGAAATTATTAGCGTTTCCCATTTGCACAAAATTCTGCATTTGTGCAGTTTATTTCCACCCGTCCACTCATAATTAAATCATATGTTTCTGGAGAAGACGGGTGGAAATGAATTGTCACGTTGCAGAATTTTGTGCAAATGGGAAACGCCATATGTTTCTCGAGCTAAATTTTTAAGGATTTCCGAGTCCAGATTAATACATAAATTGTAAGGTTGGCATTGGCTCTTTCAGCAAATCGATTTCGCGAGTGGTTTCACTCATAAAACCGATTTCGAGGGTTCGGGACTCCAAAAAACCATTTTCTATGTTTTGGCTCTTCAAAAAACCAATTTGGTATAGGATTGGCACTTCGGACGTTTGTTCTGTCAAATTATTCCAGCGTACTATTGGCGTCCCATTCCCCCGGGATGGGAGGGGGGTTGTTCTTTCAAGGGAAGGACTTACATTCGTTCCCTGAAGAGGAAAATGTCTGCCGTCGCTGAGAGAGTTGCAGTATGGTACGGCATATGAAACAATATTTTCTCTTCATTGCTTACAGAATATGATAATTTTGTTAAGAAGGTATAATGTATAGCCGTACCTATGGGGAAATAGTGTCCCAATCACAAAAAAGGTCAGCGGCCTTGAAAGTGAATCGTTCTCGTGGGTCTATGCAGTGTGGAGGGGGAAAATTTGTCTCTTGCAGTAACTGAGAAATTACACAGAAGCCCGACCTTTTAGCTAATGAGAGTGAGAAAATAAACAAAATAAAAGGTAGTCAGGCGAGATTCACCAGGCTATGAAAGAAATCAACGGAGGAACTGCTTTCAACTTGCCCTTTTGAATGGAATCCCTCCCCAAAAAACGTCATCTAGTCATCACGAGTCGAGTCATCGAGTTTTCATCACGATAACACCATCTTAGTCATTTTCACTATTTCATCAGTAAAAGTTGATTAAGTAAATTAAATTTTTTATGCTCGCCCTTCATCTTTACACTCAAGTTATGCAATACATTTTGTTTGAAAAAAAAAATCGATCAACCCACCTATAAAAAGGTTGAAGGAAGACCATTTCCGTGATACGATCGAAGCGTAAAACTGGGAAAACCAACCCTCACCCCACCTGCAGAAAAATCGTAAAAAACGGCTCCGCAAGTTTGAACTGATAACACTCTGCCCGGGGAGTGGTTTTAAAAGTGTAGAGTCGTAAATCCTTAAGCGACGGGACAATCAAACATTTTAAAAAGTCCGATTGAAAAAAAAAAAAAAAAAAAAAAAAAAAAAAAAAACGTAATTCTTGTGGACAGAAGAGCAGTTAAGGGATGGGGAGGAGTCGATGACTAATTAGTGCACTTTCATCGGTGAAAACTACGAAGAGAGAAGACAGGTAACTATAGGAGAGAGGACAGGAGCAAAAGGGAAGGTGCGTCCTTAAAATTTAATCACTCCCCCTCCAGTAACCAAGGGGAACACTGAATTAATCCTACTAGCGCCACTACCGCCATCTCCGGCCCCTTTTTACCGATGAGAGAGGTACTTTGAAGACACGTACCATGGAGTGGGAAGAGACAAGAGGACGAAGGAAAGGCTTTAATTTAGGAATTAATTTGAGAAATAGAGGGGCGAAGGGTGATGGTGAGTGAAGAAATGGGAAAAGCCGAAGATCTGTAATATTAATATTAAAGCCACGTTAATTATCACAGTACAGAGAGTCGAAAGAACAGAAATGAAAAGTAGAATACTGATGTATTATATATATAATACTAAAATACTGTGCGCGTTTTACATTTACTCCCCCCCCCCCTGATCACTGTAACCGCCTTTTGAAGGATTTACACATTCAAGTCATATAATGACGCAATGCTTTCAATTCAAGCCCGCATAATACTTGGTCAAATTGAGAAGTATATTATATACTTGTTTTCCGTAGCTTATGACGTCGCATTCAATGCTCCCCTTTTTAAAAGAATTACAAATTTCAACTTTTTTCACTCTAGAAAGGTCTTAGTTAACCACTGGGAGGACAGAATTTTTACGATTTACAGCCTTTATTTCGCCAATAAAAAGTAAACAAAAAGTTTATGAGAAAAAACACGCCTAGGGATTAATTGTTTCTCGGACGTCTGTAGGAATTAAAGGAAGGAGACAATAAAAGCAGACCCTGAAGGGTTGAAAGAGGTGGGGATAAAACCAGGGATGGCAAGAAGAAGAGGATGAAGGGTTTGCAATGGTTGAGGAGGGAATAAGCGGAGAACGTTTGGAGCATGTTGTCTCTTCCAGATAAGGCCCAGGGGTGCTGTGAACCTGTAGAGACGAACCTAATTATCTTGGACTTGCATATAGATACTCTTATTACGCCTTTAGAAAAATAACGAAAAAATATTAAAACAGAGGTGAGAAGTGTTTTTAACCTCTCGAACGTTAATTTTCACGGCGAACATCCAGTAACGGCCCTGTTCTTCCAGCCCAGCCCGTCTCAAAGATACCAGAGAGACCGATTTTTTCCCTAGCAATTGTTTCCATAGAAGTTGCTACAAAAGAAGGCGAGACAAAGACGTTTTTTCTACCGCTTAAATGCCCAACTCAGCAAATCAAGATGCACTGAAACTAAAACAGTCTCCGGACGTTAATTCACTATAGCCATTTAAGCGTATAAATTAAGTCGTCTTTTGTCTCATGATTAGACCCTTCAAGGGAAGAGCATTGTTCGGCTTTAATTAAATAGAAAGACTGAAGATGGGAGATCAGTTAAGCAAACATTATTTTTCACTCTAGGCTAGGACGCACCCTTTGGTCGCAATTAGATTTTCGAATGAATTGTTGTTGTTGTTGTTGTTGAGTGACGCGGAGAAATATAAACTTACTAATGGCGGGGGAAGGCCTGAAAGTGATAAAGGAAAGGGCCTCGAAATTGTCATTCGTGTCACCCTTTGATGACCACAGGAAAAACGGCATTCAGCGTTTTGGTATAGGCGAGGCTGCACCAGCCTCACACGATACTCTTCTGCACAGAACCAGGATGACGGGGGCGGGGGAATCGCCCCGCACTACGTGAATGATGCCTCGTCAGAAGGATGCTGTTTATGTTCGTGAAACATAAACAGCGTATGAGCAACTAAGGAGCATTACTCTAGAAGTTTGAGAGATCACCCCGTTACAGACCAAACTGCTATACGCATAGAGCCCCACGTAAACTAACAAGCGCATACAACGCGCGAAATTTCGTTCTATGAGTCCCAAATAATGCACCAAATTTGGGCTTTGAAAGTGGCCAAACCACGTAATTGATTTTTTCCCCAAGGATCTTTGAAGCAGCGAATTCGCTTTATAGGGTGAGCCAGCCCTTTGGGCCATTTTGGGCGAACTAATCCTACGAAATTGGGGTTTTATAAGTCAACATCATGAAATTCGGATTATTGAAAGGAACCAGATCCATTATTTTTTATTTTTTTATTTTTTTTTTATTTTTATTTTTTTGTAGGAATCGACTACAAGGTCATTATTTTAATTGGGTCATTCTCTAATTTTATTTAATGATAACAATATCATATCTCTTATCAATTACCAGGTACATTTCGCTTTTATATCATTAGACTTAACTTTTGTCGTTTCTCTTTAACCCTATCTTATTTATCAGGTACGTTATAGTCTTCGTCGCTCATTGTCAACCTTATAATTTAGTTTGAGGTACTCTTTGACTAGAATCGTTCCACGGACAGTTTTACTTCGTATTATCACAGATTGCTTTATCACAGGTTAGTATTAGATTTCATCTATTAGTTGAATAACTTCCAAATACGAAATAATGGATTTTATGTTCTTCGGTTGGAGGAGTTCTTTCAGAGTAGTAGGGAGGCAATATCGTTCACGCTGGCTTTGGTAGGCCGGGCAGTGCAACAAAACATGTTGTACTGTGAGCGTATCATCATTGCATGAGCCACACACTGGCCGTCTAGAGCCCACCAGATGATACGAGTACGTCAGTCGTGTATGTCCAATGCACAATCTTGTGTACAATACGGAGTCCCTTCTGGATATTCCCATTTCTAAAACCGTGTCTTTTTTAAGAACATGCGGACAGATATCTCTAAGCTGAGTAATACTTTGTTCCCATTTCTCCTGCCACGATCTCCATACTTCACGACACAGTCGGTATTTTTCATCCAACGCATTAGTCGGTAGGGTCTCGATGCACACCGCCCGAGTGGCTTCCTTGGCTAGGGAATCCACTCGCTCATTTCCCGGGATTCCCACGTGACTCGGAATCCACATGAAAATGACCAGAATCTCTAACTGTCTAAGCTCATGAAGTTTTAGGAGAATGGTTTGAGCCATAGGATTCGTGGTGAATTTGTCCCTAAGGAGATGTAGGGCACTCATTGAATCTGTTAGGACGAGCACTTTTTTTCCACGGTAGCCTATTTCAGATAGCATGGCGTCCATCGCAAAGAGAATGGCATAAAGCTCCGCAGTCAGGATGCATGAGTGCGTCGGAAGCCTTCTCGAAAAACGCACAACCCCAGGAATGTAGAAGGCAGAACCCACACCAGTCTCTGTCTTGGATCCATCCGTGTAAACTTTGATGCATTCATAGTACCTTTCCATACGTGAATAAAAGTTTGACCGTAAGGCTGATGGGGGTAAAATATTCTTAGAACAGCTTGAGAGTGTCATGTCCACCAGTAGCTCAGGTAACTGCCAGGGGTAGATATCATGCAGGCGTACATGAGGAAAGACTGGCAGAGACTGAAAGAAACAAGATAGCTCATGGATCCGTACAATGGAAGGCCGAGTTCGACTGGGAGCACTGCGGTATTCTTCCAAGAGGTCATTCTGAAATACATCCGAGTTCAAGAAATGATTTATTCTCGTTCTGAGATTCGTGGCGTAATTCAGGTGGATTAGCTGTCTTCTATATGCAAGCGGTAAATGCCTTGAGACCACAAACAGAGCTTCGCAGGGGCTCGTTCGGAAAGCTCCTAACGATAAACAAAGGCCCTTCTGATATAATTGATTCAGGGGTTTAAGCCACGAGGCGCGGGCAGAGCCGTACACGATAGAGCCGTAGTCGATCTTCGACAAAATTAACGCGTCAAACACGCGAAGCAGCAGCTTCGTTTCTCCTCCCCATTTATGACTAGAAACAAGACGAAGAAGGTTTAAGTCTTTCTGACAACGTCCTGTCAGTTCCTGAATATGGTCTTTCCATCTTAAGGCAGTATCAAAGGTCACTCCCAAAAATTTGTGTTGCTCCTTCACCGGGATCAGTGAGCTTCCGAGCCACAATTGGAGGGGATCGTGAGCTGACCTCAATCTACAGAAGTGGAGGACTTTTGACTTCTCTTCGGAGAACGCCAGACCTCTTTTTGCTGCTTCTACCACTAACTTACGTATACTTTCCTGTAATACATTCTCAGCAGTGGCGCATTCTTTATCGTGCTCTAGAAAAATGACCAGATCGTCCGCATACGAACATCGATGCACGGAAGAGGGCAAGTCATCTGTTAGGCTATTTATGGAAATAAGAAACACCGTAGCACTCAGGACAGAACCCTGAGGCACTCCTATTTCTGTTTTCCGCGTCTGAGAGAACGTAGAGCCTATTCTCACCCGGAAGAAGCGATCCTCGAGAAAGCTTCGAACAACTTGTGGGAGGTTTCCTTGAAGTCCCCATTCACTCAGTTGCTTAAGAACGCATACTGGCCATATCTTATCGAACGCGTTTTGTAAATCAAAAAACACGGCCGTGATGTGTTTTCTTTTTATAAAAGCATCTTGTATTAACTTTTCCACGTTAACTAGGAGATCGGTGGTAGAATGCCCTGTTCGAAAAGCTGCCTGACAGGGATTTAATAACCCTCGGTATTCCATTACTGTTACCAGTCTGTAATTTATCAGTCTTTCATAAACCTTTCCCAGACAACTCGTTAAGGATATCGGTCGATAACTTTTTGCGCACTTATGGTCCTTGCCTAATTTCCTCACTGGCACTATAATGGATGTCTTCCAGGCTCGAGGATAAAAACATTTCGACCAAAGCTCATTATATAGCTTCAGCAGATGATGTCTACCGGATTGGGGCAAATGAGTTATGATCTCATTGGTTACTTCGTCCGCACCTGGGGATTTTTTATGAGCTAGCGATCTTATGGCTAAATCCAATTCTGGGAGAGTGAAAGGAACATTATAAGGTTCCGAGCAAGGCGTTGGAGGTGTAAAACCAAATATGGTGTCACTGGGAGATTTGGATACATCTTCTTATTTCGGGAGCGTAGCTATCAGCTGATGATACTCGAGCGTATTGATCCGCAAGGCACTCAGCTACCTCTTCAGGATCACATCGCCGGTTTCCCTCGTCATCGATTAGAAAAGACGGGCACCCAGCGTTCGGATGGCCTTTCAATGTTTGAATTTTCCGCCACACAGATGTTGACGAAGCACTGGCAGTTAGGGACGAGACGTATTGTCTCCAGGACTGCGATTTCGCTTCTCGTTTTAATCTGCGTTCACGCGCCCGATGCTTTTTGAACTCAATTAGGTTATCTAGAGTCGCATTCCTTTTGAGCTGATTCAGCTTCCGTTTTTTTAATCGATTCGCTAGTGATATCTCTCTCGTCCACCAAGGCACTGGGGCTCTTCGAGTGTTATTTCCTTTGCGAGGGATAGCTTGCCCAGCTGCCATGACGAGCGTTTCTGTGGTATTTCCGACATCAACGTCCACGTCACCAGTGAGCTCTTTAAATTCCAGCACTGCTCCAAATTTCTCCCAATCAGCCAAATCGAAATTCCAACGGTCGTGGCACTTTGGGCTAGACCGTGTACTATTATGTCGCAATAAGATCGGAAAATGATCTGAGTGGTGCAGGTCATCCAGAGGACTCCATTCAAAGGATGTTGAGATTGCCATACTGCAGATACTAAGGTCTATAGCATCAAAACTCCCTGAGCTGGAAGTGAAATGAGTTGGTGACGCGTCATTTAGAACCATAAGATTTAATTCAGTCATTATCGATTCCAATAGAGTACCTACAGGGGTCGTTCGACGCGAGCCCCATGCGGTGTTATGTGCATTGGTATCGCTCAAAATCATAACTGGGGATGGTAAGCGTTGAAAAAGCTCTTTCAAATCATTAGGTCTCCACGAGACATCAGGAAGATAAAGCGAAACCAGAGTAAGTGCAATTGGCACATTAATGCGAATACATATAGCTTGAAGTGGGGTATCAATTTGCAGCACTTCTGCATGCACCGTGTCCATCACATAAATTGCTACTCCACCATGCCGTCTTCCTCCTCGGTCAACAGTTACTGATTTATGGAACAAGCTGTAACCACTTATATCACGTGTAATGGTAGGGCTGAAATGGGTTTCTTGAATGCACATCGCAATCGGACTGTATTTGGCAATCAAAGAGGCCAGTTCATCCGCTTTGCTGTGTAAACCCCTCATATTCCATTGTAAAAAGTAATTATCAGTGTTCATTACAAAACGTTAAGATGACCTAAATCTACTTCCTTCTGCCCTTCCTCCTCTGCTCTTCCCAACTCCCTCGTCTTCTTCCTTTTTCCCATCCCTTCCCTTTTTTTTCTGGCGGATCATCTTTGCCGCTTTCTCCATTGTTATCACAAGGAGCTTGGGGGGAACCTTTTTTGGATATATCCTCTACACTTCCTTTTTCTTCACTGGGAAGGCTGGTGTCGCCTATACTATGGGTAGGGAGATCATGTGGGCTCATCGTCAGAGACGGAAGGTCATTATGTTCTGCCTTGTTTTTCAATGCAGCTTTCGCCTTCTTCTTGTCTTTCTCTGAGAGCACTTTCTCCCATCCCTCCTCTTCTAGCTCCTTGTATATTTCCTGAGACGTCATCTCACCGACGCATCCCCTCCTTTGAGATGTCCTGGCTCTTCCCCGCTTCCCAAAAGGCCACTCTGAGTAGCCTTCTCTAGGTCAGTTACTAGTGGGACAAGCCCCTGTGACACTTTTTGGGCAATTTCTTCCTCCCTGGACATTACCCCTGCCACATCGTTCGTCACATCATCATTATTATCATCATTATTATTATTATTATTATTATTATTATTATTATTATTATTATTATTATTATTATTATTATTATTATTTGTTTTGACTCTTCAGTGCAAACACCTAGAAGGTATACACTCGTCCAAATCGAAAAATTAAAAACGCTGTCCAGCCTGGTAAAATAATTAAAAAGCATCACAAGCCAAGAACTCATCAAATGAGTAAAACGCACTTTGTGTCAAAATCCGCTTCACTCTATTTTTGAATTTTTTTAGCGGTAGATTCCGTTCGCGTTCTTTTTATACGACAGTATTCTGCTATCAAATTTTCCTATAATTGTGACATTCGTTATGCCTTTGGAACTGATTTAGATTTTCCTTGAGGAACCTCAAAGAGTAATAAATGCACATACAAATGATCGATAAACGTCTGTTTACAATCTGCGGAAAAATCCAGCCCAAGCATTGCCCTAATAGCTCTTCTTTGCAGTTTAAAAATCCTGGACGCTGCCGTGGAAAGACCCCATAGAAGAATACCTTAGGTGAATTGTGGATAAACGCAACCATAATAAAATGACAACAAAATATCGAACGAGGCACTATCCCTGAGGTGCCTCAGCATGTACGATATGTCGCATCCATGTCGAATAATTGTCCACTTCGCGAAATGGATGTCTATTTCACGAAGTGGCTCCACTTGCCGTAACTTCAAAAAATTGGTCCATTTCTTGAAAAGGAATTCTTGTTTGTCCAGTTGCTGAAATCAAGCTTCCTTGCTGCAAGTGGATGCACAATATTATCCTTTTCGTGAAATGGATGAGTGAGGAATCTCTGATGCTGAAACAAGTTTTGTTTTATTTAAAAAGGTTATTTTATTGAGCACTCAAAAACCCCCTAAAAATTGACGTTGTGCATCCACTTGTAGTGCGGAAGCTTAATTTCAGCAACTTGACAAACGCGATTTCCATTTCAAGAAATGGACATTTTTTTGTCCAGATGTCGTATTTTTTTAAAATTACGGCAAGTGGAGCCACTTCGTGAAATGGACATTTATTTCATCAAGTCAACAATTTCGCCAAGTGGATGCGACATATATACTCGAATTAATCTTCGATACTACTTTAGCACAAGGAACATCCCATGACAATTGTGGGTCACAATGAATTCCCAACATCTTCACGCTTTCGGCTGAATTCGTAAACCCCGTTTTCTTCATTGTCAAAAGCAAGGATGAGCTCTACGCCGTATTCAGTAACAACCTATTGGCAGACATTCATTCAGACAATCTGGCCTCTAGTGCGTCCTTTCTTAGCAATACCGATTGAAAGTCATTATCCCCCAGCATTAGTGTGGTACCGTCAGCAAACAAGAACAGCTTATCGTCACAGTACTTGATCAGATCATTAATGAAAACGAGAAAAAGAATCGGCCCTATGATTGATCCCTGGGCACTCCAATCTCTATCTTTTGAAAAGCCGAATTCACCCCATTGTGACGAACGTACTGAAAACGATTCGACAAATAAGACTCGATAAGTTCAACGGCGTCCCTAGCAAAATTGTACAGTTTTAGTTTCCGAATTAATATGTTATGGTCCACACAATCAAATGCTTTTTTCGAATCGTATGAACCCATTAATGAAAGACCCCCATTATTAAAACTGTCATAAATAACTGATGTGAGGCGGATAAGAGCATCAGTTACACTCTTCCCCTTCCGGAATCCGTACTGGCCCTCGCTAAAAAGTGAATTGTGCTTTAAAAAATTCACGATTTGGCCCTTTAAAATTTTTTCAAAAACTTTAGAAAACGTTGGCAATAATGAAATAGGTCGATGATTTGAAATGTCGGATTTATCACCACCCTTGTACAGAGGAATGACTGCCGCAAGTTTCAAAGCAAAGGGGAATATTTTGTTCTCTACGCTTTCGTTAATGAGGCAAGTTAGAGGTGTAACAATTTCAGTCGCAACTGACTTTAATATCACAGAGTTCACGCCCATCACGTCAAACGCAGAAGAATTAGACAAGGATCTGATAACCTTACAAACCCCATCCTCTGCAACGGGGGAAAAACAAAACCTTGGAGCAACAACATCTATTGCAAACTCAGGAGTCGAAACCTGAGTTTGGGGGGAAGAATCAGAAACAAGACATTTCGCCACGCTCCTGAAATAAGCATTAAACTCCTCAGCGTCAATGTCCTTGGAAGCATTCCCTCTCGTACAATTTCATATTTTCTTATTTATGATTTGCCAAACAGCTTTCGGTTTATTGCCAGAACCCTGAATGAACTGATCATTATTGATATTTTAGCTTTTCTGATCGCTTTTTTATAAAGTAGAGTATACGAGCGTAAAGCATTCTTAGTTTCATCGCCCTTATATATGTCATGTAGGACCCTCAAGTAGTCTATACATATATTGTTTTTTTCTTTGAAATGTCGGTATTGAACCACTTATTTATACATTTCTTCAGCGATTTCTTAGGCTTAAAGACCTCAGTGGCATGGCTTGATCAACTAATGCCCTGAAATCACTCAAGAAACGCATCCACTTTTCTTGAACGCTCCGTTCCTCTATCATAGCGAAGGAAAAATCATATTGAAAACAAGCACTTCTGACCATGGCCAAAGTTTCACTAATAACAATTCGACGGGATCCTGCCACGTCTCTACCCCTGTCACAAACACTTTCATTCAACTCGAGGGAAAAACTATGACATTATGATCCGAAAAAAAACAAAAAAAAAACAGGTAAAACTTCATGACTAAAGTAACATTCAGCCTCGTCAAAATTCGTGAGCACGTTGTCAATATATCTACTTTCTCTTGTATTCTCATCAACACGGTGGGAAAACCCGAAATTCTCAAAAAGGCTGCCATTTGAAAACTTTCAAGAGTAACTTATTCATAATATCGAGAAATTTACTGAAATTTGACGATGGAGCCCTGTAAACGCATACTATATTAAGGTTGGCTCTCAAGACCCTTACGGCTGATGCCTCACAAATTGATTCCTTCGATAACTTATGAAGACTCTCCAGTGCTTCGTACTCTATGCCGCGATTAACGTTTACCATGCTTCCCCCATGTTCGCTTCCTGTTCTACAGAATGCTGAGCTCACGTCAAAACCATCCACCTGAACTACACCAAGCTTAGTTGATGATAACCATAATGCTCTGTAAAAGCCAGCATACCAATACTCCGCCCAAGAGACCCGATTATTGGCATTTGACACTGTAATGCCGTATATTGCGGCTACAATAAAGTTATTATTAGTATTATTATTATTATTATTATTATTTTTAAATAGGGCGTCAACGACATGGTTATTAGCCCTGTACTATCCTGTACCATTCCAGCATTTCTGTATTTTCCTCTGCTCAGGTGCTCCGGCTACAATAGGTGCACTGGGAGAAAAAACAGCTCAAAACTCGGTTGAATTTAACTGAGCTTACTTGGTTAATAATTTGCACCCGAGTAAGTTCGGTCGTTTTAACCTGGTACCATTTTCCGGTTAAACACAATTTCTAACCGAGTTTGATTTTAACCAAGTATGTTGGCAGATTCAACCTAGTAGATGTGCTCGGTTAAATCAAGTTGATTACTCGGTCAAAAATTTGCACCCGAGTCATTTCATCATCAACCAAGTAGCTTGGTAAAAAGTATTCAACCAAATCATAACATTATTAACCGAGTTACTCGGTCATATTATACCGAGTACACACGGTTAATTTTATCCGACTCACTCGGTTGTTTTAACAGAAATGACCTAGCCAAGCTTGGTAAAAAATAACCAATCTCAATAGGTTTCTTGTCATTTTCTTGCTCGGTTGTTGCAATGAATTAACCGTACCTGCTCTATAATGAAGGTATTAAAGCGAACAAGGAATTGCATTATTAACCAGCAATAATTTCGTTTGCAGAAGGTGCTAAATATATGTTCACATTTATTCAGGTAACTTTGATGAAACACATATAAAAGCCTTTAAAAACAAATATCGACCGCTTCTAAAATGTCGTCGAATGAATATAAGAAACCATCTGTAACGATGTAGGCTTGCCTGACTGATTCCCAGCTGCTGGAGAAGAATGGTTGAATTCCCAAAACTGCTCGCTCCCGGTCTCTTCCGGGTCCGAGCTCCCGGTCCGTTTTGTTGTTTGAAAGGTAGATCAAATAGACAGCAGTGTTTCATCGCGACGCCTTTTTTTGGATGCTCAATTTACTTCCGAGAACTACCTACGTATAGGGCAGGAACAGACGGGCTTCAAATAATTTCAATGCAAGTTAAAAAGTAAGGAAAAATTGCTCACCGCTGAGAGGCTCATCATCAGGCATGAGGGCTAAGCTCTGCTACTGGTTTAAGCCGAAGTTAAAGTTCTAATAAATTATTATATAATAATTAAAAATGGAAACTTAAAAAAACATACGACAGTAAAAAAAAATTGCTTACCTGTAATTTCCTTAATTTCCGCTTCAGGAATTTTCCACTCTCGAAGTAAATCGGCTACGTCGGTCATTGTTATTATGATGCAATTGGCACAGTATAGATTGTACCCTGTTATTTTTATTTAATCACTCATCACTGAACGAGCACTGACTAGCCCGAATCCGACTGACGCAATACGAAAACCAACTAGACACGTGCTACTCAGTAGTTTTGTTTCCCGCCGACAAACCTACTTGGTCAGCTAAAATTAACGGTCGTTTCCACTAGGTCAAAACATCGGGTGAGCAGCCGTATTCATTCATTTTCTAACCGAGTCGACAGGGTTTGTTGTACCATAACCTGTTTACTCGGTAAAATCATCCGAAGGTCACTGAGAAGTAGTGGGGATTATTCTCTTACTCGGGTAACGCAGACTCCTCGCTGTCTTTAACCGAGTGCCACGGACTCGGTTGGTGCCTTATTTAACCAGATACTCGGTTATTATTCGTGTGATTCACAGGTCCACTCAGTCATCATGGCTTATTGTGGCCTACAACTCGGTCAGTATTTGATTCAACGCAGTTAGACGGTCATTACTTGGTCAAAAAGTTCGGTTAACCCAACCAAGTATTCACTTTGACCGAGCCAAAAAACCGACTCGGTTTCCCAGTGTGGTAAGTAAAATAATTTCAAATAAAGTCTATTAGATTAATTGTTTTTAAAAAGTTCAGCAAGGGTTCTAGATTATCCATTTTAATTCTTCTGTTCTCAGGCAATCCGCACTGCATACGAATATTTCTCAGTGCGCAACACTGGTTCAATATATGGTCTACTGTGAGTCCTTCTCCACACATCGGACATTTTGGAGGTCGTCGTCCTCCTAACAAAAGGTAGGTGTGTGCCACTCTAGAGTGCCCTGTTGCTAACCTGGTCCGTAGTACGGAGTCTTTCCTTGGGGTACTTAACCATTCTGCCATTTTGCTTGCATTTTGCTTTGATGATTTTAGTTTACTGTCCACTCCTTGCCACTCTTCCTCCCATTTCAACCATATATCACTATTAACCTCTTATTATTATTATTATTATTATTATTATTATTCAAGAAGATTAATTTTACCTCTCAAAGATCTTATGTTCAAACATAATATCGTGATTGATTTGTTAGATCGACAAGGAGACCAATAACGTCTAGCCCCAAGGACATTGTACGGTGGCTGTCGCAGCACCACATTCAGAAAGAGAAATATAATTATATTCAAGATCTTTAGAACTTTTGTCTTTATTTTCAACACACGAAGCAAGCTTAGTCCTATTTCCAACTCTGACCCCTAAAAAAGATGCACTTGAGGTCTTTCCAGGGCTAAAAAAAACGATCAGCGCCTTCCAAGACCGGTAGAACTCTTCCAGACCTATCGATTGCATATTAGTGTGTACACAATCCGTCACATTGCTCATTTAAGGGGTCTGTACACGCACAATATTATTGCGCAAACAAGTTTGTGCAATATTTTGTTTCCAGCATAAAACATTTCAATTTTATTGACAACCTCTGGCTTGCACAATATTATATTGCACGTGTATGGGACGCTTTAAATGAGCAGACACCACGAAATTTTCAATTTCATTGGTGCGAAATTCGTGAAGTAAGCTTTTTTAAGGAGCCAATCCCACGAAATTGGTTTATAATGTGCCTCTTCCGCCAAATTTGGTTTTTCAAAGAGCCGAAACCACTAGAGTCACATGATTTCAAAGCTCCAAAACAAAAATAGGATCTAGAATTAGCTGACACTGCAAAATTTGGTTCTGTGAGCCAAGAATAAACGACGTTTTTACGGCGGGTCCTAAAGCTGCGTTTACATTTGAGAGTTTTATGCTCTCGGAGAATACTCTCGAGAGCTTAACTCGCCAGTCTAAACGGGCCAGAGAGTTCTCGGGATAGAGCACCTGGCACTCTCGTCTCGGAGAGTTGAACTCTCGAGATTTACTCTCACGTGTAATAGCGTGAATGTTTTACTGGGTTAACCCCGCAAAATTGGCGTTTTGAGACGCCAATCCTGCAAAATCAGACATTTTCAACGTGCGAAACCAGCAACATTGGGTTCAGTGAGTGTCAAGTCCACGAAATTAGGGTTTAGTTAGGGTCATATACCTGCGAAATGGGCTTTGAGGAACTCGAGCCTGAAAATGGATCGGGTGCCTTTAAAATTTCAAACCTCAATTCAGGAGTTTTCGTCTTTCAGGAATACGAAATTTCCTGGAGGGGAATTATTCAAAGCCCGACATTTTCGGATTTGGCTCTTTAAAGCTTCGTTTATGCTGACTTTCTCTCCATTAAAAATAATTATTTCAAGGGTTTCACGGTTATTATTGTTAAAAACCCCAAATGGGCCGATTTTCACATATTATCGAGGTTTAATCATGTCTCGTTCACTTAATTGTAAGACTGGCGACTTCTCGTCTACACGGAACGACCAGCATTGTTTCTACTTTAAGTGAAATTTTCGCATGATCAACCAATTCAAGCCGAACAATACCGCGAATCATCTTACAACTCCTTTGAACGTGTAATAAACTGTCCTAAAAGCCAACTCTTTTTAATAATTAAAGGAACGTGGAAGGGGTGCATGTAATGGCGACTCTAGAGAGGAACCTGGGGTAGCCTAGCGAGGATAAGAAACCATTGTTTTCCACCAAAAAGTTTGATTCCTGAACTCTGTTGATTGCTTTAAGATAGTCATTTTTGTGGTCAGACTGCTATTCAGTACAGCCACATTGTGAGTGTCTGATGAAGGGATTGTCAAATTCATTCGGAAGTCCTCCATTTCAGAGTTCACATCAATTGAGTGAACTTGGCATTTTGTTTCATTCGAGCAGCGAGAAAAGAAAAAAAAATGCAGAATTCTTATCGACAAATAAAAAGTCGGCTCGGCTACCCCCCTCCCCCACGTACAACTGTGGGAGACGTTTGGTTCCACTCAAAGTTTGCTTATTCAAAATATGCAGGGTCAGGGACATGGGTGGGAGGGTTTATTTCATTTGGTGCAATTTCTTGAGTTTAAAGAAGGAAAATCCCCCATGAGTAAATAGTTGATTCAATTACTGAAGCGACGTGAACGATAAACAAAAAGCGGGTTGGGGATAAGTGGGGATAGGGGGGGGTAGAACATCGCTCTATACCTTTTATGCATTTTTAAAGCTCTTCGAGGAATCATTTTACGTTTTCATACAAACGCGATAATCCCTCCACTCCTACCACTCACTATTGCACATTCCGTTTGACAAATTCAAAATGAAATCGCGTGCCGACGGCCAGTTTTAACTATAATCTTTTTTCATGTTTTTACATAATTTTCTCTTTGAAATATGCACCACATACAGCCTGGAAAATAATTATCGTGTACACAGAATGATCTAAGTGGAGTAATACATTTTGTTTTTGAAATCCCCCTTTTCATTCGTATTAAATGCGATGTTATTATTAATGAGGAAGAAAAATATTCGCATTAAAGATGTGTTCCCCCATTTTCATAATTTATTTTGCTCTTTTAAAAAAATTAAAACTGAAATAGTAAATGGAAACCCACTGGTCTCTTGAAATCCACAAAATTCATTTTGACCATACCAGCTCAAAATGAACACCCCCTATTTCCATCACTCCACAGCTCACTCAACGTCCTGTGGTCATGAACCAGGAAATGAAGAGAGGAAGGCCTCGCGGGTTTAGTTGCGGCGAAACTTCCACAAAACCGCTATATTGAGAGCCCCCCCCCCCTCGACCAAAAAGAGAATATCTCTGTCGCTCTCTTTCACATCGAAATCCCATTCACCCCCTCCCCCCTCCCCCGACTATATTGTACTGCAACAAACCAGTGTGGTTTTACACTAGGAGCGGCTTGCCGCTTAATTATCATATATGTGGACGACCAAAGTGGGAAAGACTGTACGTGGGGTCGGTTTTTCCTGAGATATCATGATATGGTGTGTTGTTTTGGTTGAATATGTCACGATATTGGCATATAAAGCAAAAAAGTCACAATTTTTTCAAGATCGGTGCCAAGCAACGAAATCTGTAGTCTCAACTTATTAAGTCTTCGCTGTAAAGCTATAAGAGTAATTACAGATGCTAAAATCCCTGGAGGAAAGGAAATTGGGTTGACTCAATTTTTAAAGGAAGAAAAATGAAGCCGTTGAAAGAGGGAAGGGTTAATCGCTACAAATTAAGGGTTATCATTTTCCTAGCTGCTGAGATGATTATCTTACAACGAAGATTAATTACAGCGGGCACCAGGACGCTTCAACACTAATGCACTAAAAATTCCTTAATTCATTTTTTATAATTAATTTTACGCCAGAATCTAATTAAATTTGTATTATTGTTATTTTTAGCGATATTATTATTATTATTTAGTTTTTCTTATAAGTTGGCTACCTGTTGATCTACTTAAATTACAATAAAATTGAATACGGAAATAAAAATATTAAAATTTGTTGAAAGTCGACATTCGAAACATACGTTACAGATCGCTCACGTAAAAGTGCGTCTTTTGTGGTTTTTGGCGCGGGGGGGAGGGGGTGACTTTCGAAGTATAGAAAATACCGACTGGGGGTGGGTTTTCAGGCGCACAATACGGGGCGAAGGCAGACGGTAAACTAAACTTATACGGCGAGAGAAGGGTTTTAAGCGATGCAGCGGTGGCGGTAGTATAGTAGGGTAACGAACCCACCCTTTCGGTGCGACCCTTTTAAGAAGAGATACCCCTCACCGTCCTTCAGTATTTGAGCGCATCCTCTTCGCCCGTAATTTTTAATTAAAAGGAAATGCGGGATTACATTTTTTTTTTTTTTTTCATTTTTCAGGTTTTGCTTTTCGAACTGCGTTCTTTGCACACATAGTGAAAAAAATGAAAAATCCAAATTATCTTGAGTATCAGAAATTGCTTGTCGTAAAATTCAGAATTGAGTGATAAAATGGGGTATTTTAGCAATTAGTTCATTCTATTTTAGCATTCTGGTCCCGACGTTTTTTCTATTTACAACCGAAGCTTCACAGGCTGTTGTCACACTGAATTTTTTATAGGCAAAAAATCGCATTTTACACGAACAATTTGCACGATTTAATGTCCTAATGGGGAAAAGTATCAGGGAACGAAGCGACCCTACCATGCACAATTTTTAAGTCGTGAAGGCAGCTGCCTACCTTATAAGCCCCTTCCCGCTAAAGTAAAGATAAGCCCACGATGTTTTCCCCTTGACACACAAAATTGGGTTTGAATGGGCCAGCTCCATTAAATTTCAATTTTGAAGTAGCTGGGCCAGCGTTGCCAATTGACGTTTTGCTTTTCCCGTCAAGTCAAGCCCGAAATTCTGTGAGAAATGCTCCAAAATGAACTCTGTTCCGTTAAAGAAAAACAACGAACAAGCGATAATCAGTAGTAGCGTGTGCTGGGTAGTGGCGATAGTGGCAGACAGAACCGGGCCTCTCAAATGGCTGGGGAAAATCTATTGTTAAAAATGGAAAAATAGGGATTTTTAGGTTTGATGTTCCTGAAGTTTAGAACTAATTTCCAAAGAGGTGCTCATTCGAGATTTTCCCAAATGTTTATGATGGCCCTCTTGAAGCTCAAATTTAGAAAAATTGCTAGTGCTCATTTGTGGATAAAATGGAGAAAAACGCTAATTCTAAAAAAAAAAAAAAAAAAAAAAAAAAAAAAAAAAAAAAAAAAAAAAAGAGAAAGCACCAATTCGTGGCTGGCTTCTGGAGGCAAGGAGGCAACACAACGTGTATTATCGTGCCTAGAGATGAGAATATAAAATAATTCGTGGCCAGAATTCAATAAATCGCTGCAAAATTGGGGGGAAAGCGCCGCATTTCGTGTCAGAAATAGGTAAAATTATAGTCTGTCCACTTAGAGATGGACTCTCGAATGTGTAGCTTTATTTCGATAGTTCGATTTGTTCACTCCCACCAAAAATATGTAAATAAATCAACAAAAAAAACTTTTGCTACGGGTACTATGGTTACGTTTAGACGCTACACAGTGATCATTTGTTCCAAAATTATTCCCGGTGCGTAATTTTTAGGAGAAGGGGCATTGGGGAAGCTCATTTCACTAAATTCAAGCGCGGCGAGAGTCCATTTCTAAGTGGACAGACTATAGTTACTAAATTGATTGGTCCTCTGCTCCTAGGGAAATCGGAATCGTGTCATCCATCTTACAGCTTTGCAAAATAAACCCAGAATTTGTTAAATGGAAAATTATCAACAAATATGGATGGATGATCGTCAGACGCTTTGGGTGGCACGGAATAATTAACTGATTGTCACCAATCACATTTGATATAAGCTATGGGAACGACGGATTTTGCTGCCAGTTCCAGCTCTTCTAACACGGTAGTCAACCACAATCTTCAAGAAGTCACTTTATATTATGGACAGCGTTCGGGCCGACCGCGTGGTCATTTCATTACGAAAAGGAATAAGCAAAGGAGATGTCCAGAGGACAATTGTTCCAAAAAACCCTCACTTCAAAATGGCCCAAGTATCAAAATAAAGTCGTGATGACGTCGCAAAAGATAACCTGACGTCGGGGGCTGACGTTGTGGCGACTTTCTTGTACCCAAGATCTAACCAAAGTGAAGAATGAATTTTGAGTTGTGAAGACGTCGGGAAAGTGATCTTTGGTCATAATTATTAGGTCGCTCAATTTGTACTAGACGTGTTTTACACAATTTTGTAGCTTGAGTGTACTACAGAACTATACACTTGTTTAGTTTACATTTTTTTGTAGCTGATTCGTTTATAATTGTGTTACAAGATATTCCACTTGTCCTGTACAAATGTCAGTTGAATTACAGTTTCACGTAATATTATGATCTTGTGTAGATACAATGATTATTCTACTACGTGTTTTAAAGGTTAAGGCTTCAAACATAACGCGAAGTTGGATGTTCATGCTTTATGCAAATGATCGTTTTGGTTTTCTTCAGCACTGAAATCTCAAACGAAGTCGAAGCCGCCGCGTAATATTTCCTAGTGCCTCTTGAGCCGCGTGTCCACTGAACGCGCATTGTTCGCGAACAGGGTTTGCAAACATGATGCGCGTGCAGTCACATTAATTGTGTAAATTCGTGTTTCCACTGAGCGCGCATTGTTCGCGAACAGTGTTTGTTTGTGCGCAGGGGTGATCCACTTGAGACGGTTTTTCTACAAATCATCGAATTTGCGTTTGTTGTTGCGGGCCAACTGGAAACACGCTTCTTGAGCGCAAAACTCTTTTCCCATCGGGCGAAGTGCTAAAGAACATCCCTGCTCTTGCTATTCGGCTGCATTGGACCTGAGGGGAAAGCCATGATCTTTTCCTTGACAAGGCGGATAGTTTCAGGCCATACTCATGGGTATGAATAGGCCTTTAAATATGCTCGGCGCTTCTTTCAGTGGGCACAGTATATGCGTTACCCACCGATCTCCTAATAGTGTGTGTGGGTACCCGCTCCTTAAATCATGCATAAATCTGTAGCCGTAGGAGCCAACATCGCCTTGAGGTACATCGTCGTTGAGGTTCGTCAAACACGGACCGGTTTCGGCTGCTCGCCATCTTCAGCATTGGGTTTCCCAGCTGAAACTGAGCGATGGTCGTGTTACCCCCCTGTATTTATACCCCCTTGTCCTGTTATGTCCTTTCACTTTTATCCCCTGTATGTCGGTTTCTGATTAAAAAAAGTCCATTATTTTCTGTCTCTTGTTTGGTTGTGATATGATGTTTCGTGTATTTATGTTTGTTGTGATAGTTATTTGTTGTTTAGCCTCCGTTGAGTTGTTTTGGGTCGCTTTTCTTTTTACCGGGTAAATTTCCTTCAGAGGAGTGAAGATGGTATCGGAAGTGGTATTCAGCTGCTCGTTTATTGTTTCCCTCGAACGTTTTTTGCTTGTAGATCTCCATATTCTCCAATACGTTTAGTCTTCGTCCCTTTTGTTTATTGTGTAGCAGTGTCATGGCTTTTGTTATATTTTGTGGTTGGTGGTTATATGTGCGGAGGTTGTTAGAATAGTTTGAGTCGTTTTTGTGTCTGTTGTATGACGCTATTATGTTCCCTGTATCTTTGCCTTAGCTTTCTTCCGTTTTGCCCTATGTAGAGTTCGTCGCACGAACATGTTAATTTGTAAACTCCGTTTTGGTCGTATTTGTTGGTTTTTTCATTTTTTGTTTTGGTCGCGTTCCTAATTGTATTGTCAGTTCTCATAGCTATGTTCAGTCCTTTCTTAGCAAAGAAGTTAGTTAGTCGGTAGGTCTCGTTTCCGGTAAAGGTTTCTTAATTTCTGTGTTGTAAGGTATTTTGTTTTTCTGTTTCTGTTTAAGTAATTTGTCTATTGTTGTCGTTTTGTAGCCGTTATTTACCGCTATTTGGTAAATTATATGTAGTTCGTTATTACAGTCTTGTTGTGTAATGGGGATGTTCTTAAGTCGGTGTATCAAACTTCTGAAAGCCGAAAGTTTGTGTTGGATTGGGTGGGAGGAGGAGTTGTGGATTACCACATCTGACGCAGTAGTCTTTCGGAAAATTCTAAATGACAAGGTTCGGGTGATGGTGATATCTAGGAAGTTAATTGATTGGTGAATCTCTTTTTCTACCGTAAAGGTACCTCAGCCATCCACTCCGAGATTTTCCTTCAAAATCTCGAGGATATCTTTATGCCGAAACTGCGTGAGGACCATGGCGTAACCTTTTATGCACGTTATGTGGACGACATTTTGTGTATAATTCCCGAAAATGGTGTCACCCAGGTGTTGGACTTCTTGAACGGTACACATTAAAAACATTACCTTTACGGTAATGTGTGACCAGTATGAGGAGGTGTATTATTTATTTGAAGCAATTATAAGTGCATCTATGCCCTACCATGTGTTCATATTTCAGCGCAACTATTTGCAATAACTCTTTTTCCACCGACACAAACGGCTACGCTTATGGTGACGTCACATTACCGTAAACGTTAAGCATCAGACGGCTATGCAATAACTCCCTAATTTCAGATAAAGACGGTGCGTGTTCTGGTGACGCGCTTATTCATTTATTTTTTATTGTTCCATATTTGGCACAAGCTGTTGTGTACTAAATTTCACTCGAACCTTTGAATACCCACCACCTCAATTTTTTGTACTAGAATGATACTATAACATTCTGCCGTCAACACGACCTGTAAAATTGGTTATAAATTTGTCGAACACCCAAAGACGTCATCTCGACTTCCAAATTACTATGGAATGAGGATCACTATGGATATGAGACGTCCTACCGTGGTCAGAATTTTATTCTACAAATGTTCTACGAAATTCCGACGTGGCTCTTATTACAGTCCAATGTAGAACATAGACCTCGTATTATTGTACTACAAGTAATAAACGTCGTTAGGACGTGTTAAAAGCTTAGTGTTATTGACCAGGTCGGAAGGACGTCTGTATGACGCCGTTCGCTGTAAAATGCCAAAGTCCACCAGCGAATTCTTCGGCGTTGGAAGGATTACAGTACTGGTCGCTAGTTGGCAAATGCGACCAAATACGACCAATTGTGCTGCTTGGGGGGATGCTGTTATGTTAAATGGGATGATGGGGGTTCAAAATGGGATGATGTTACTCTATGCATCGACTGTTTCCCTCAATTTTACTGCCTTCGAATGGCTCTGGTAAAAACTTAAACAAGTTTCCGTGCCATTTTTTTGAATGGAGTATCAATATTCCATAGTCCTTTAGGTAGACCAATCGAAACTATACATAAACGCCCTGCGTCCTAATGATGGGTAGGACAGGTCCGACATTTGCTGTCAAAAATTGGCAATTTTACCCAAAGAAAACTGTACTTAATGCACTGAAATTGAAATTTTGGTATCTTGGGACTCCTACAGGCTAGGTCACTAAGAAACTTAGCACTACAGACTGACCCCCACCGCTGAGACGTCCTACATTTTTTTATCAGGCCTGGTATACCTGGTAGGTCAGGTAAAAATTGTCCGAGAGCATGTCTCGTGATTGTATAGGAAACAAATCGATATGCATACAAAAGTTATAGGACATGTAATCTGCCTGTTTGTGAATTTTCCTCCCAAAATTATTCGGTTTAGGGATATTAAGGAAAAACTGGTCATAAAATAGTTTTCGGGCTGCCACAGTTGTGCCCCGTGTTCTGGAATATTCTCTCTCTCTCTCTCTCTCTCTCTCTCTCTCTCGATCACTCTCTCTCTCTCTCTCTCTCTCTCTCTCTCTCTCTCTCTCTCTCTCTCTCTCTCTCTTTGCTGGAGATCTCGAAAAGGCTTTGCTCAGCCTGCGCCCACGGTATGAGCATATGATTCTTACGGGTGATTTGAACGCCAATTTTTTGACAGAAAATGCTGATTCGCGTTATGTTCTGGACCTGTTCTGTTCGCTTGATTTAGTAATGTTACCTTTTGACGCAACATTCCGTTGTAGGGGAGCGGCAACGTGGCTTGATTTCATTGCTGTCGCGGGTGCTCATGATGGAATAAATGACTCTCATGGTCAGTTCCAGGACTGCGGGTTGTCTGACCACGATGTTTTGTATCTTTTATATACAGCCGACTCCTGCGAGCTGGAGATGAGCCGGGCGTCTTACCGCAACTTATCAAGAGTAGATTCACGAAATCTCCAGACTGAGTTTGAGCATGACTCGTGGCTTGATGTTTATGGTCTGCCTGATGTTAACCATAAGGTTTCAGTGTTCAATGAGCTGCTACATGGTTTGTTGAATAAACATGCTCCACTTATAACCACTGGGAATAGAAAAAAAAACAAGACGCCGTGGATTACCAATGAAATTAGGAGGGAGATGGCCATGAGGGACAAAATGAGACGTCGGTTTCGAAGGAAAAGATCACCGACCGCTTGGGTGGCTTATCGTGAAGCTCGTAATAAGGTAAACAAACTGGTTCGCCGCAGCAAGAAAGACTATTTCTTGACTTTGTTTGCTGAAAGTGGAGATTCGAGGGGGTTTTGGCGGGGTATGAGGGCTTTGGGATTGAGCAATGAGAGGAGAAAACTGGAAAGCCTGCCGTGTTCTTTGGACGAGCTAAATCGGTATTTTGTCTCTGTTGGGCAGTCGCCAAATGATGACTGTTCTCCCTCTCCGTTCCTGAATGGGGCTGTATTCAGCGACACTAATTTTTATTTTCATGATATTTTCCCCGAAGATATTACGTTTTGTCTGCGTAGAATCAAGACTGATGCAGCTGGTACGGACGATGTGAGGGTAAGTTTCCTCAAAAAGTGTACACCAGCGATTCTCCCAGTTTTGTGCCACATTTTTAATGCGTCACTCCAGTGCTCATCATTTCCTGAGTCATGGAAGCTGGCTAGGGTGATTCCATTGCCTAAAGTTACAAACCCTGGGAGTCCCAATGAATTCCGGCCTATAGCGATACTGAGTTGTGTGTCAAAGATACTTGAACGGTTGGTGTTCGACCAAATAATGGATTACTTAAAGTCGAGGGAATTATTGGACCCTAATCAGTCTGGCTTCATGAAAGGTCACAGCACGCAAACTGCAATGATAAAGGTAACGCAGGACTGGCGCCTGGCTGTGGACCGTCGTAAGCTTATTTTCACGGTGTTCTTTGACCTCAGTAAAGCGTTCGATAGGGTAAATCATACACGCTTGCTAGAAAAGCTGAAGAGTCTTGGGTTTTCCCAGAGCGTATTGCAATGGATTTAATCTTACCTTTCCGAGCGCTCCCAAGTAGTGGACTGGGCTGATGAGCTTTCCGAGCCACTCCACTTGAAAAGTGGCGTCCCTCAGGGCTCCGTCCTGGGTCCCCTCTTTTTTACTCTGTATATAAGTGATTTTGCCACAAATCTGCGATTTTGCTCTTATCATATTTTCGCCGACGACATAATTATCTACCTCACATTTGAGCCTAAGGATGTGGCAGATGCTTTAATTAAGATAAACAGTGATATTGAGTCAATTCGGGGATGGGCAGAGCAAAATCATCTGGTGTTCAATGCTGCTAAGACTAAGGCGATGGTCATGGGATCAGCCAAGCTGATTGCTAAAGTTGGAGCCTTGGCTTGTTTGGAACTTGGGGGAGACCCAATTCCTTGGGTTGAGGAGGTAGATTACCTGGGTGTTCGTGTGGACCAAACGCTAGAATGGAAGCAACAGGCCAGGAATGTGAGAGCTAAAACCTTTCGAGTGTTGGCTCAACTTTCACGAGTAAGAGAATGCTTGCCTACAAAATCTAGGGCTGCTCTGGTTCAGTCTTTGGTATTTCCAATTTTTGACTACTGCAGCCTCAGCTATCTAGAGATATCTGGTGAAATGACCGTTGGACTTGAAAGGGCCCTTAACTCAGCCATTCGATTTATTTACGATCTTCCTTTTGATTGCCATATCACGCCATACTATGAGAAACTTAAATGGCTGAAGCTGGCAAGGCGTAGAGAATATTTAATGTCATGCTTCCTTCACCGACTCTTTATGACTTGTCGTCCCCGCTACCTTTTTGATTTGTTTACTTTCAAAAGGGAAATTCAGTCTGCGAGCCTTCAGTGCGAGCCAGATGATTTGGTCGCACCACATCATAGAACCGCTTCGTATCATGGATCATTCTTGATTTCGTCGATCAGTCTTTGGAATTCCATTCCTCTTAACATTAGAAGGCTAAGTTGCCCAGTAAGATTTAAAGAGGCCATCTATAAATATTTCTTGAACAAACAGAGAGATGAATAATGAATATTTTTTCTTTGACATACATATATATTCTTCGAAATATGATATATTCTGTGATAATGACTGTGATAGGAGTTTCTTGACCGATAATCACGTCTTTCATCTCTGCCCCCCCCCCCTTTCATCTTTAAGTCCCTTCATTCCCACCCTAGTTCATTTTATTTTCATTTCTATTTGGTTTTATTTATCTATTATTTCATATTTATTTTATTCTAGTCTGTTTTACTTTATCGACACTTCAATTTAGTTTGTTTTTCTGTTTCTTATTTTTTCTGTGAATGAGTAGTAACTGTGCTGAGTGGGTCGATAATGAATACCTTTCATATTGCTTGACTTTTTTCCTAAACGACTGCTTTTATTTATTATTTTTTGTTGTTTACACATGTGATTATTTGAATTCAACACAACTGGTTCATTTTATTGTTACTGATTGTTTTATTTTTCATCTTTAGATTTAAATGTCAGTTTGATCGTTTTTGAGAGAAATTATGACAATTCTTGACTCTAGCAGTGTGAACACATTTACTTCTTATTGCTCCAGAGAGCCAATTGTGTGGCTCTAGAGCAATATTGGCAAACATGCAAAATTATTTTTTATGAATAAAAATCTCTCTCTCTCTCTCTCTCTCTAAAGTTAGGAACCTTTAAAGACGAGTAGACGCAAACGGTTCCATGTTCGTTCTTATCAGTTTAATAAGAATGGTTGGGGCTGGTTTGTTGATATCAACAAAAGGTGGATTTTACGAGACTGATAACTGATAAGAGCGAACATGGCGTCTGTGATTTTACCTGTCAGATTAAAGGTTCTCTACTTTAGGTAGACTCTTTTAAAATCCACCTTTTGTTGATATTTTGAGGATGTCAACAAACCACCCCGACCCCCCAACCATTCTTATTGAACTGTTAAGAACGAACATGGCGCCGTATGGGTCTACTCGTCTATAAAGGTTCCTTAAATAAAGTTATGATTACTATGAAGCGTCAGATGCTCGTTAGGGTGAGAGCACACTCGAGTAAAAAATTGCGTGGTCTCCCACTCCAATAGCCGCTGACGCGCGCTTCTGACGCTTCATAGGAATCATACCACCTGAACACTCCATATTCTAACAATACAATATGAATATGTACAAAAGATACTGGATGTTTCGTAATTCTAATTTGACTGTGAGGACGGGACTATATCTTAATTTTTCATTTAAGAATTGATAGAAAAATAAACACCTATTACCCCAAGCAAACAGCAATAAGTGTTGCATGGAAAATATTTGAACAGCGTCAATTGTCTTAGAGGTTAAAATCAGAGACTCCAGATATTCGGCCCATTCTTCTATACTATAAGTCCAGTATGAAGAATAAAGCACCTTGCGATTTCATTGTTTTAAGTAAACCGGCTCCACTGGGGTCGTAATTAACATGGAATCACAGTTCGCACACAATTTCAAAGGCACAATGTTGACCCCGAAAAAAAAGGACCGGCGAAAAAAAAATGTTCCTTTTATTTATTTTCCCTATATACTAAAAACGCATGTCGAGTGTGTGGATGAACGGGAGGGGGTTAATCCTCGCGTCCCACGATTTTGGAAAATGATAAGAGGAAATTTAAATTATACCAAGTGCAGATCCTGTCTACCAAGAACAAGTCGAGATTTCACCCACTGAATCACTCTCACACTTATACCTAACTCAATTTCACAATCTGGCCCCACAAACCTGAGGGCTTATTCTCTAACTCCGAAGCAATAGCTTTTTCGAAGTCATATGTTTATTTCATTGATTTTCTTCAAACAAATGAATGAAATAAACACATGGCTGGCGAAAAAAATATTGCTTGTTGTTAGAGAATAGGCCCCCTGAAAACATTCTACCAACAAATCCGACAATTGACAACTTGACCATTTTTCAACTTTGAATTTAAAAAATAGTAGGGGAGCGCGGGGCATGTTGGCACCGATTTTCGTTTTTTATTTTTATTTTATTTTTTTCTTCATGAAGCGAAAACATGTTTTTATCGCTCGAAAACGAGCGATAAAACGGTCGTTTCTACGGCTAGCACGAGAAAGTAGTTTTGGAAAGAGTCCGTCAGGAGCGTTCCGAGCAGTGATTCTCCGAACTGCACTTTCATACTGACAAAAAGGTAAAAAACAAAATCATCCAAAGGAGTTTTTAAACATCTGTGAAAATCGGGAGACAACTGCCGAGAGGGTCCTGAGCTACGTCATAACCCAACCTTCTACATTCAGACCCCAAAAGACCATTAATTAGTCTCTAATTTTGATAATAAAATGATTTGGTTTTTTCTACACCTTAGTTTTCACTTCATTCAAAAAAAAAATAGTATATTGACCTCGCCGCGAAAGTGCTTTGCCAGTCCTCGAGGCGTCCGGCCTCGCCTTCGCCTCGGCCGTACAACTCCTCTCGGCCCGGCAAAGACACACTTTCGCGGCTAGGTGCATAATATACTATTAGTGAACAGTGATTTCAAAAATTTGGAAAATGGGTTGACTTCCTTACCATCTTGGCTATAAAACCCTGTTGGTTCCGATTTTTGTTATTAATTTCCAACTTGGGTATACATTTTTTTCTCCCCATAGATCACCGGTGCCATCTTACCCCTTCAGTGGGGTAAGTTGGCACCGGCGAAGGGGTAAGTTGGCTTTAGTGTCAACTTCCTGTACCACCACCCATTAGGGGCAATTAGGTAGGGTTTATTTTACAATTTTATTAAAATGATGGTTTCAAGAGTAAAACCTGTGGAAAAAAAATGACAACGCCTCATGATAGTTGTAAAGACCAGCACACCCGGTTACCAAATTTCAAAGAATTCTGCTTTCAAATTGTCATTAAAAAACTGTTGCCACAAAATTGTAGCCTAAATATGGACACTGTAGATCCAAATATTGAAATGGCCTTAACGTTGGAAAGGGAAGTTGCATAGACACCTACACGTCTGCCAACGGAGCTGTAGCCTCTAACATTAGGCACTTCTTCGGTCTTCTCTTCCTGCCATTTTTTTGCATACGATTCGGCCAGCAGCGTGCCAAGGTTCTCCATGGAATGCTGAACTGATGGGGCGCATCAGTCAAACTGATTTTTATGGGTGAGATGAACTTCCACAGCACGCTTCCTTATAATGTTATCATCGGGCATGATACCCTTATATCAATTTTTTTTTTTTTCTTCTTCTTTTTTTTTCTTTCCGACCATTTTGAGTCCGAAAAGTAATGTAATGAAACTATTAAAAAGGCGCAATAACGAAAACAGAGAAGACAGGACTAGTCAGAGGGTAAGTTAGCACTAGTGCCAACGTGCCCCATTTTGATAGAGCCAACTTACCCCACTACTCCATTTTGAAAAAATGAGTTGACTAAAACTTATGCAAACAGGAAAACGAAAAAACGGTTCGTGGGCTATATACTGATTCAAATGGGCCACTGAACTTAGCTCCATCACATTACTCAGGCTAACTAGAAAGAAAAAACAAGGAAGAACAATTTTTACTCTCTAGGAAAAAAACAGTTCTTCAAGCCTCTTGTCACCACCCGAACCCTTATCCACCCGAATTTCTTGTCGCAGATAGAGGACCCTCTGAAGGTTACGAACCTGCTCTCTCCTGCTCATTACCACCACAAGAGGAAGTTCTAGAACAGTGGTGCCTACTTACCCCTAGTGACAACATGCCCCGCGCTCCCCTACTAAAAATAATGTGAAAATTTGTTTTTGAATTTTTTAAATCCGTCCAGCCGTTGATTTTTATTATTTTTCAAAAATCTGGTTCTTAAGAAATACAGCAGTCTCTGCTGATAAGAAGTCGTGACGTAGTGTGTGCCGTAGGCTCGAGCCGGTGGTCGGTTGGGGGTGTGGGCCTGTGTGCGTTTTATTTATCGTTGGGCGTTCTCTTCTCTTTTTTACTTGCTCTACCCCTAAAACTGGTTTTTACCCAGGTAAAAACCACAATTGTATTTCAATTTCAATTCATTTATTTACCTTTAAAACGATTATTGAACCAATCATTAAAGGCTCTTGGTGCCCAACTGTGGGGATGCACCGCCCAATCAAATCGTAAAATTATACAAGGCTTTCAAAACAACGTACTAAGATCCATAGTTAATGCTCCTTGGTACGTTCGGAACGATAGACTTCATCACGACTTGGGAGTGATGACAGTCGATGAAGTCATTCAAGGATTGGCGAAAAATCATCAGAACCGTCTTTTATGCCACATCAACGAGGAAGCTGCCCAACTTGTTGATACCAGTGGCATGTACCGAAGACTTAAACGCGTAAAGCCGCATGATTCAATTCCTTCACTGTGTACATAGCTTACTGTGTTCATAGCTTCAAATTAATGAGATATCCGAATCAAGTTTAGTTCTGTACCTAAAACTTGTGGACGTAAATATTAATACAGTGTTTTAGAAAAACTTTAATTATAAGTGTAAACTTGGTGTAAATAAAGATATGAAAGGAAAAAAAAATTAAAGGCTCGTATTCATACTACTACTACTACTACTAAAGAGACGTCTATGAATTTCATAGTCGTCTCTTTCAAGCTGAGTATTTGCTTAATTAAACAACCAAATCGGTCGGTCTAATTGGTTAATCATCTGTTTTTGATCTAATCTAAATGGGAATTTTCAGGTCGAGTAACGACTATGAATACGGGTCAAAATCTTGACTGATAAGACATGGGCTCTCGTTCAGATAAAATGTTATAAAATTGTTTTACCAATCATTTTTATCCTTGATCGAATTTTTATGTGAAAACTGGCCTTATGAAGTCAATGATGTATTGATTTACTTAGTCGTTGACCCATTTCAGATCACGTCGCAGGCTCGAAGGTACAAATACCGATTTGTCGGTGTTATTACCAAGCTACCATCGACAGTGATTCCATTCAGGATTATTCCCAATGGCATCAGCCAAGAACAATCTCAGACTGAGACTGAGTCAGACAATGCTGGCAGGTTCGAGCTGTCCGCTTCCCGTACCCTTCCATTGTCATAAGAGAAAAGAATTACGTATGTAGTTCCTTCATTGTCTACACTCGGATTCGATGAAAGATCACGCAACTAAACTACTAACATTGTCGAGAATAATGCAGAATTTCTATGAGAGACTAGTAAAGTTATAAATACGGAACGCGAACACAAGATTTCTGATAAATAAAGACACTCGTGACGTCACACTACGATAACACTGATATCCAGACTGGCTAGTCAAAGTTCCCCCTCCACACAGCCGTTTTTATCAATTCCAGGAAAAGTAAAGCTTTTCTCATTTTGTGCAAGCACTTTTCACAATCAGGTATTCCATATCACTCAAAAAATGGAAAAATCCATGCAGTTCTCGGATGATGTCTGATCCAAATCCAAATGTCGTCGTTTTGATTCTTACAAGCCCCAGTTTCGCTTGTTCAAAACTGATTTTTGAGGATTCTTCTCGTTCGGATTCCAATGCTGAGGCTTTTGCTCATTGAAAACCAAAATTTCGTCGATTTTCCTCCTTCAAACCCCTTGTATAAGTTTTGATCTTTCGAAAAAGAAATTTCGTTGGTTTTATTTTTCAAACACCTATTTTGTGGACTTTCGCCTTTTCAAATCCCAGTTTCATGAGCTCGGCACCTTTTAAACCTCTTTCTAAAATTGTTGGCTTGTTCGAAAAACTAATTTCGCTATTTTACCCTGAATTGGTACCTATACGCCTCAAAAGCGTACATGTAAATTAAAACGGTCCACATTTTTTCAAAGAAGTATTAATGACCTGGGGGTCTATTCTCTAACTCCGAAGCAATAGCTTTTTCGCAGTCATATGTTTATTTCATTAATATTCTTCAAACAAATGAATGAAATAGACACATGGCTGGCGAAAAAAATATTGCTTGTTGTTAGAGAATAGGCCCCCTGAACCTTCGGCAGACCTTACAGTACAGTAATGTCTTGCCTCTTCCCTGTGATTTAAGGGGTCAGAGAAGTTAACCCAAGGCGAGAAATTAAATTTTATTGAAAAGCATACACGCCTCGGAGACGTATTCACACCAATCAGCGTAATTTTTTTACGTCTTTTTACAGCATTTTTGTACTTTATATGACGTTTTTTTTACTTCAGTGAACCTTATCCTAAGATTTATTCATGATGATAAACACGTTTCGACTCCGAAACATTAAACTGAGAGCAGCACCAACAAGTTCTACGAAAATGAATATTTCCGACACTTCTGGTTGAAAATGAAATGTTATATTGATTCGGACCATGGAATGAAATGTTTTTTATGTACTGTCCTATTACTCGTGAAGCAGTAATTATTTCATTTTTGGAGCGACTAGGTTAACATTTTCGGAGTATACGCCTGCAAGGCGTGTAGGTTACCTGCACGGGTATAGGTTCTCCAACAGTACTAATTAAGGGTTAAAAAACGTCATTTTGGCTCTTTCAAACCCCCCAATTCCACGGATTTATTAGTTCAAAATTTCAAGGATTTTGCTCCTTCCGATCCAAACTGCATCGGGATCCTCGTCTAGCGTCTGCCGAGAGCCCCCCATGTAGGGACCACTAGTGCTCCCGAACGGTATTCTTGCATAGTTTAGCTTCGGCTTCGAGGAAGGGACAAAAGTTCAAAAGTGACACTTCTCAGTCTTGAGACCCATTCTGGTGCTATCCAAGTGTGACAGAGAGAGGGTGAGAGACTGTGAGAATATAGGCTAGGGAATCCCTAGCCACAAGTATCAAATAAGCTCTTTTATTTTTTGCTTATTTTTTGATCGAAAATCACTTACATTTTTTCTATTTTTGTCGTCGTTATGATGTTTTTTTTTTTTTTTAGTTTTTCGTGTTCGTACCAAAAGGTGACTGAGAGTTGGTCTTCAAGTAGTAAGTGCCTTTGCTCTGAAAAACAACGGTAATACAGTCAAACAACTTGGATTAAGTTTTCAGCGCCCTTCCACCCATTCAGCTTTACCTCTTAGGCACGTATTCGCCCATGTAAATCTCGGGGTTCTTCGAACAAGAATTAAAGCTGTACGCCAATCCGGAATTGCACTGTTTCGCGGGGAAATTAGTGGGTGACGTGATGGATTTGGCGAAAAACTCGAACGAACGCGCGTGACTGCATCCTGTTCCCTCTGAAATTCGATCATTTATTTTTTCAGTGCTGTGGAACATAAAACAAAATATTAACCAATTTGATCTCTGAGTTGGCACCCCGGCTGTGAAGCAATGCCCAAATTCGGATAGAAATCCACGTGACCCAGTCGGTCCATGAAGGACAAAAGGGAGAAAAACAATAAGGGCGCTTTGTTTTTCTTTATGACTCACGTGCAAAGGCTTTTAGTTTCAAAAACGAGGTTCTCGTGTGGAATTTTTAAAGGATCAGCAACAGAACTTACAGACTGGATCGCAGCCAAAGGCAGAAACTCAACTTTTTCAGGGGCCTTATTCTCTAACGAAACAGAAACGTTGCTTTGGAAGAAACATTGAAATCTCATTCAAGAAATTAAAAAAACTGAACGGAAACATATGATTTTTGAAAAAAGCAATGATGAAAAAAGTTAGTGAATCAGGCCCCAGAATCTGTGTCTGTGACACTGACTGTGAGCCACGATGGGGCTTCCTCTTAGGTGTTATATTACTCATGGTACCAATAAAATAACGATACAAGAAGAAATAGACAATACACTCACTTGATTTCTGCCCAACTGAATTTGCTGAAATACGATTCATTTAGTAGACGAGTTTTTTTCTTCTTCTAGCATTGCTTATTGCTTGTGAAGTTGTGACAAGTGACATGAGAAGTTGTGGAATTCATTCCAATTCAGGAGCTCACGTCACGGGCGAGGATAAGAGGATTAACCTTATTAATATTATCAGTTTTTAAGCCATAATACTTGATAAATGTTATATTTTTAGGGTTTTGGCTTTTTTCTTCTTCTACTTCTTCGTTTCCTGAGCTTTCGCCTTCTTGTGCTGAAGGCATCGTCAGAGAACTTTTTTGGGTTTTTTATTTTTAAAACATAGACATGTGACGAATGGAGGGGTGTCAATTTATTCTTGCTGATTAGAAAATTTGTTGTTGATGGCAACTGAGAATGTCTTCTGGTCATCTTCTTTTCAAGTTTGCAATCAGTGGCCTCCAAGCATGTGGTACATGAATTCCTTCATCTCTGTTGAAGTTTTCTTTTTTCTTTATTTCGATGGCTTCTCGAATTTTTCGTTTCTTCCACGAACTTTCAATGGCCAGTATTTTGGTATCTTCAAATTTGATGACGTGTGATTGTCCGCTGTACATGTGTTCAGCTATTGCTGATTTTTCAATATTGCGGTGTTTTACGGCTGACATGTGTTCTTTCATTCTTGTTTTGACGTTTCGAAGAGTTTCACCAATGTAAGATTTGTTACAGCTGCAAGGTATTTCGTAGACACCTGGGTTTTCGAGTTTTCTTTCATCTTTGACATTTCTGAGGAAGCGATTTATTTTTCTTGGTGGTTTGAACGTTGATCTGATTTTGTACTTGTTGAGGATTCTTGCTATTTTGTTTGAAGTCCCTTCGACGAATGGTAGCACCACTTTCCCTTTGATTTCTTCAGTTTCTTCTCGGTATCTTGGGTTTTCTGTATTTTCACCTGAAGAAAGTTTTTTTGATTTCTTGATTGCTTTCGTGAATACTTTTTTCTTATATCCATTTTTTTGTAGAACTTCTTGTAAATGTTTTATTTCTTCTTCAAGGTGTTCATTGTCTGAGATTTTGATGGCTCTGTCGATCAAGGTTCTGACGATACCATTTTTTTGAGCTGGGTGGTGGTGCGAATTTGCGTGTAGATAGCGATCAGTGTGAGTGGGTTTTCTGTAGACGCTGTGTCCCAAGAATCCGTCTTCTTTTCTTCTTATTAGGACGTCGAGAAAAGGAAGTTGTCTTTCATTTTCTATTTCCATGGTGAATTTGATGTTTTGATGTTGATTATTCAAGTGGTCCAGAAAGGTGTTTAAATTCTCTAGCCCATGTGGCCATATTACGAAAGTGTCGTCTACGTAGCGCAGCCATAGACTTGGTTTCATTGTTGCTGATTCTATTGCTTTCTCTTCGAACTTTTCCATGTACAGATTTGCAATTACTGGTGACAGTGGAGAGCCCATTGCAGCCCCTGATTTCTGTCGATAGAATTGTCCTTGAAAACTGAAGTATGTTGTGTTCAGACAGAATTCCGTTATATCTGCCAGGTCTTCCGGTAGAAGATTTCGGACGATATCTGTGACTTCTTCGATTGGGATTTTTGTGAAGAGGGAGACGACGTCAAAGCTAACGAGAAGATCTGTTGGAGAGGTTTTGATATTTTGTATTTTCTTTACAAAATCTGTTGAGTTTAACACAAAGGAGCTGGTTTTTCCGACGTGATTTTGAAGTTTTTTTGCTATGAATCTTGCTGTTTTTTGTGTCGAAGAGCGTATTGTATTCACGATTGGGCGAAGTGGAGCATCTTTCTTGTGAATTTTTGGAACCCCGTAGATTCTAGGGGCTACGGGATCTGATTCTTTTAGGCTGGTTTTTTCTTCGTTATTTAGCGTGACGGAGTTTTTAATCTTTTCCAACAGTTTTCTTTGAGTTTTGCTGGTTAAGTCTTTAGTTTTTTCATATTCGTCCTCTTCCAACATGTTCTTCATCTTTGTCGTGTATTCGTCTTGATCCATGATTACTGTGCAATTTCCCTTGTCCGCTGGTAGTATTACGATTTCTTCACAGTTCTTTAGTTCCATTAGGGCTTGTAATTCCCCTTTTTTCAGATTTCTTTTTGGTGGTTTTGTTCTTTTTCTGATAGTTTGGTGATTCCGTTTTCTATGTTTACGATGAAATCCTCTACAGGAATGTTCTTGGGTGTGATAGTGTAATTAAGACCTTTCGAGAGTACGTTTTCTTCGTGGACGTTTAGTTCTCTTTTGCTGAGATTGATTACTGTTTTCTTTTTGGTTGTCTCTTCTGAGGCTTTTCTCTTGATTTATGATTTCATCGTAAACATAGAAAACGGAATCACCAAACTATCAGAAAAAGAACAAGAAGAAATAAGACAAGACGTATCATCGGTGATCCGACGCTCAAAACCACCAAAAAGAAATCTGAAAAAAGAGGAATTACAAGCCCTAATGGAACTAAAGAACTGTGAAGAAATCGTAATACTACCAGCGGACAAGGGAAATTGCACAGTAATCATGGATCAAGACGAATACACGACAAAGATGAAGAACATGTTGGAAGAGGACGAATATGAAAAAACTAAAGACTTAACCAGCAAAACTCAAAGAAAACTGTTGGAAAAGATTAAAAACTCCGTCACGCTAAATAACGAAGAAAAAACCAGCCTAAAAGAATCAGATCCCGTAGCCCCTAGAATCTACGGGGTTCCAAAAATTCACAAGAAAGATGCTCCACTTCGCCCAATCGTGAATACAATACGCTCTTCGACACAAAAAACAGCAAGATTCATAGCAAAAAAACTTCAAATCACGTCGGAAAAACCAGCTCCTTTGTGTTAAACTCAACAGATTTTGTAAAGAAAATACAAAATATCAAAACCTCTCCAACAGATCTTCTCGTTAGCTTTGACGTCGTCTCCCTCTTCACAAAAATCCCAATCGAAGAAGTCACAGATATCGTCCGAAATCTTCTACCGGAAGACCTGGCAGATATAACGGAATTCTGTCTGAACACAACATACTTCAGTTTTCAAGGACAATTCTATCGACAGAAATCAGGGGCTGCAATGGGCTCT
Source organism: Corythucha ciliata (assembly GCA_038030265.1). Classification (NCBI taxonomy): domain Eukaryota; kingdom Metazoa; phylum Arthropoda; class Insecta; order Hemiptera; family Tingidae; genus Corythucha; species Corythucha ciliata. The sequence continues at coordinate 40,006,415 of CM075943.1, read as the reverse complement.
CCACTGTCACCAGTAATTGCAAATCTGTACATGGAAAAGTTCGAAGAGAAAGCAATAGAATCAGCAACAATGAAACCAAGTCTATGGCTGCGCTACGTAGACGACACTTTCGTAATATGGCCACATGGGCTAGAGAATTTAAACACCTTTCTGGACCACTTGAATAATCAACATCAAAACATCAAATTCACCATGGAAATAGAAAATGAAAGACAACTTCCTTTTCTCGACGTCCTAATAAGAAGAAAAGAAGACGGATTCTTGGGACACAGCGTCTACAGAAAACCCACTCACACTGATCGCTATCTACACGCAAATTCGCACCACCACCCAGCTCAAAAGAATGGTATCGTCAGAACCTTGATCGACAGAGCCATCAAAATCTCAGACAATGAACACCTTGAAGAAGAAATAAAACATTTACAAGAAGTTCTACAAAAAAATGGATATAAGAAAAAAGTATTCACGAAAGCAATCAAGAAATCAAAAAAACTTTCTTCAGGTGAAAATACAGAAAACCCAAGATACCGAGAAGAAACTGAAGAAATCAAAGGGAAAGTGGTGCTACCATTCGTCGAAGGGACTTCAAACAAAATAGCAAGAATCCTCAACAAGTACAAAATCAGATCAACGTTCAAACCACCAAGAAAAATAAATCGCTTCCTCAGAAATGTCAAAGATGAAAGAAAACTCGAAAACCCAGGTGTCTACGAAATACCTTGCAGCTGTAACAAATCTTACATTGGTGAAACTCTTCGAAACGTCAAAACAAGAATGAAAGAACACATGTCAGCCGTAAAACACCGCAATATTGAAAAATCAGCAATAGCTGAACACATGTACAGCGGACAATCACACGTCATCAAATTTGAAGATACCAAAATACTGGCCATTGAAAGTTCGTGGAAGAAACGAAAAATTCGAGAAGCCATCGAAATAAAGAAAAAAGAAAACTTCAACAGAGATGAAGGAATTCATGTACCACATGCCTGGAGGCCACTGATTGCAAACTTGAAAAGAAGATGACCAGAAGACATTCTCAGTTGCCATCAACAACAAATTTTCTAATCAGCAAGAAGAAATTGACACCCCTCCATTCGTCACATGTCTATGTTTTAAAAATAAAAAAACCCAAAAAAGTTCTCTGACGATGCCTTCAGCACAAGAAGGCGAAAGCTCAGGAAACGAAGAAGTAGAAGAAGAAAAAAGCCAAAACCCTAAAAATATAACATTTATCAAGTATTATGGCTTAAAAACTGATAATATTAATAAGGTTAATCCTCTTATCCTCGCCTCGTGACGTGAGCTCCTGAATTGGAATGAATTCCACAACTTCTCACGTCACTTGTCACAACTTCACAAGCAATAAGCAATGCTAGAAGAAGAAAAAAACTCGTCTACTAAATGAATCGTATTTCAGCAAATTCAGTTGGGCAGAAATCAAGTGAGTGTATTGTCTATTTCTTCCTGTATCGTTATTTTATTGGTACCATGAGTAATATGTATAACACCTAAGAGGAAGCCTTATCGTGGCTCACAGTCAGGTCACAGACACAGATTCTGGGGCCTGATTCACTAACTTTTTTCATCATTGCTTTTTTCAAAAATCATATGTTTCCGTTCAGTTTTTTTAATTTCTTGAATGAGATTTCAATGTTTGTTCCAAAGCAACGTTTCTATTTCGTTAGAGAATAAGGCCCCTGAAAAAGTTGAGTTTCTGCCTTTGGCTGCGATCCATTCTGTAAGTTCTGTTGCTGATCCTTTAAAAATTCCACACGAGAACCTCGTTTTTGAAACTAAAAGCCTTTGCACGTGAGTCATAAAGAAAAACAAAGCGCCCTTATTGTTTTTCTCCCTTTTGTCCTTCATGGACAGACTGGGTCACGTGGATTTCTATCCGAATTTGGGCATTGCTTCACAGCCGGGGTGCCAACTCAAAGATCAAATTGGTTAATTTTTTGTTTTATGTTCCACAGCACTGAAAAAAAAATGATCGAATTTCAGAGGGAACAGGATGCAGTCACGCGCGCTCGTTCGAGTTTTTCGCCAAATCCATCACGTCACCCACTAATTTCCCCGCGAAACAGTGCAATTCCGGATTGGCGTACAGCTTTAATTCTTGTTCGAAGAACCCCGAGATTTACATGGGCGAATACGTGCCTAAGAGGTAAAGCTGAATGGGTGGAAGGGCGCTGAAAACTTAATCCAAGTTGTTTGACTGTATTACCGTTGTTTTTCAGAGCAAAGGCACTTACTACTTGAAGACCAACTCTCAGTCACCTTTTGGTACGAACACGAAAAACTAAAAAAAAAAAACATCATAACAACGACAAAAATAGAAAAAATGTAAGTGATTTTCGATCAAAAAATAAGCAATAAATAAAAGAGCTTATTTGATACTTGTGGCTAGGGATTCCCTAGCCTATATTCTCACAGTCTCACACCCTCTCTCTGTCACACTTGGATAGCACCAGAATGGGTCTCAAGACTGAGAAGTGTCACTTTTGAACGAGTCAATTCTCTTGATCCGCCACTGTATCTGAAGTTTATCAGTTTTTATGGTTGTGGGCCTATCAGCACAGCTGTGGCTAATTTTACTGTTACGATGCTGTTCTTGCCAGACGTCAGAAAAACCAGCGATAATAATTCGCATATTCCCCAAGTCGGAATCAAATTATCCCCTCCCTCTGTAGATTTGATTATTTTTCATTTTCATGTGATTGTACAAACAGTTCAGTCTCTGTGATGTTTTTTTGTCGAGCGGGGGAGGGGTCACGTAAATAGATCGGTGAGAACAAGGCTTCACTGTTCAACAAGTAGAACGTGGAATTTGAGAAAAAATAGAGCCAGCGGTCTGTGAAAGGGAAATGGTTGAGAAATTTAAAAAAGGAAAATGTGTCGGAATTATACAACGAACAGTGGAAAGGTACGATACGTGGAAATTGTGTTGTAAAACCAGACAGAAGCACAAACACAGGCCTGCAAGAAGGACTGTGTGGGGGTGTTAGGTGACCTTTGAATTACTAATAATGAAAAAAACAATCGTGTTTGTATAATTCACTTTCACTTTTTGTTCTAACAGTGGCGAGATGCGTGGGAGTGCGTACATTTGCCCATATCGATTTAAGGGCCCCTCTCACACTCTCTCGCTCTTCGTTTTCCGCGCTGCAGTAACCCATCGCTCACCTCTGTTAAAGCCGAAGCACGTGCTTGCACTCATTCACTTAACTTTTCTCCATTTTCCCTCGGTATGCTGCGAGAATGGTTCCCGTTCCGAGTGAAATAAAGAAGAATAAATGATTGCAAAGGTTGAGTGCGTGTGAGAGAGAATTTGAGTGTTGCTTAAAAAGAAGGAAGTTTTTTTTAAAACAAAAATTATTAATGGTTTTCCCTGCGGAGAAAAATTACAGACAGTTTTGTTTTCGTCCCTCGCCTTCTTCTGTGCCAATAAGCCCCAATATAAACCAATTTTTTTTTAATCCAACCAGACTCACTCATAAGATAAATTCCACAAGGTTCATTCGTTGAAACTTGAGAATTCCGCACTGCTCATCCTCTCACTTCCTCCACACAACAGTAGTTTCCGACTCCCCGGACTCATCAGCAGTTAGTGTCAAGCGTAAAACTCAGCAGCCCAAAATTCCTTGCCATTCTCCTCAACTCGACAGAGCCCACCCCGCCAGCCCACCCATCCCTCTAATTTATCACTCACCTTTTGGTACATACCATTTTGCTGCACGTTTCCTCATCTTTCAACTCATTGTCAGCCCTGGAAAGCATTTAGCGCAATGCGTAAGTGGGGAATAAAAGGGACCTGGACGCGTTTAACGGCGGGGGGGGGGCAGAGGGAATAGAATCTCAAGGGTTAATTAACACGTGACGATGGAGGAAAGCGGGTACCCCGACTCCCCGTTTCCTTGTTTAATTAATTTGGACGAAAATGGAAACCTGAAAGGACGGCGGGAGCAAATTATGTTTTAAATGACAAAGTGTACCACTGTTTTTGTTGTACTTTTTGTAATCGACGAGTTAAATTAGTTTTACCCCCTTACGAGAATATAATTTCGTTCTGTAATAATTTCGGAAATTAAATTAATTAGAACAAAGTGGCTCATTATTGACAGACAATAAATTAAACCAATCAATCTTATTTTAACGAAAAGATAAATAAAATGAAAGGGTAATAACTCGGCATCAATATGCAACTGCCGTAGGGATCTCGCGTCACGCGATACATAATTCCACAATGTATGCGAGGATAAGGTCTTTATTGGCTATAACAGAGGGGCGTAAAAGCATCCTCGCCCGGTAGGGAGGGGTGGGTTCAACGTCCCAAAGGTTTTTATTGCCATTTCAGGTGAAATTACAAACTCGAATTTTATGAGGTTTCTCATTTTATGAGTTCGATACTGTCTACGAGAGGGGCTCTCTCCGTGACTGTCGAGAGATGTAAAAGTGTCATTTCAAGGATCGAGTAACAAAAGTGAGATGAGTGGATAAGAAGAGTTTGACTAAGGATAATTAAATGAAAATAATTTTATTTCAGGATGGCAGCAATAATTTTTTTTTGTTTTAAAAAGCATCAGGCAGTGTTGTTGACGTTATCGTTAGAACAATCCATTATCGTCCCCTGTTTAACACTATTTTTTATATCCTTTTGTCACGAAATATTGCTTCCATCATTGCGATCATCCATTGTATCAGAGCTAATTACTTAATATGATTAGGCTGTGGACGGGAAAAAGGATGACAAAGTGGGGGGAGGAGGCTTTACTTTAAATAAAATTTTTGGGACCCAGCCTGAAAGTTTCAACGATATATGTATACGTCAATACTCATTGTTTCCACAGCATCGAAATTGGGGCTATCTTGACATTTTAAATCCCGCAGCACCCCGTTCAAAGTTTCGACTTTCAACATCTCACTTTTTCGCCGTTTTTCTATCTCCTCTCCTGCACTACTTCCACAACCAGTTTACCGCCGCGACTTGATTTATGCGATCCACCCTCCCTGATACACCTCTCCCTACTCTTTTCACCCTGTCGATGTCATTACCATAAAAGCAATACTTAAATTCCGTGTTGGATGTCGACATTTATCACGATCCTCACACACAAACCTCTTCATTTCTCCTCCTTTCTCAAGTCACCCCTCTCTCTACCCCACCCACCACACTTTACGGCTTAAGCTTTTCTCTCTCTTGGAACGAGAAAGAAATCTCAAAATGCAGTCCTTTCGCCACCCGAGTCAGCATAATGCGTTGCACGAGAGACGATTGAGGGGTTGGTTAACCGATGGGGAAAGAGGGAGAAAGGGCTCCATTATGCACGAAAAAGGAGGAAAATAAAGACGTTTTTTTACCTTGAAATTCTTTTATACCAAAAATAAACTTTTTTAGTGCTTAAGCCGGTGACAGAACGAGAAGAGGAGGGAAAAAAATGTTTTCGCACTTCGAAGGCTGTAGCTAGCTGATAAGTCGTTCCACAATAAACAGTCGCGCTGAAGGCTAGAAAAACAGATTGAAAATCTTGTTTTCGTTTCCTTTTCATTCGTTCAGGTATTCACCGTGGAGTGGGGGGCAGGCAGGATAAGTTCAAATTCCATGGTGCAAACTCGAGCAGATATAGTCCTGTCTACATATTCTCCGGTAAACCATGGTGCAGAGGGGAGGAGAGAATCGCGATCCATGTTTAAAGGAAAAAGGAGGGGATATGGAGAGTGTAAGGAATACAAGGGTGAGCGGAAGTTGATATGCATTTGAATAAGATGGGAAATGTTCGAGCATCCGCTCACCCTTCTCGACTTGCCTTGTTATATACTCTGTCGCCTACCATATGCGAACAGAACAGCTCTGATTCTTCATATAAATGTAAAAATTCTTTGGAACCTCCGTCTAAGAGAATGACACTCGCGACAGGCCTTGTCTCACACCACTCCACACTCTTTTTCCATCATCCACACCATAATAAAAGAATTATTACTTTTTTTTCTTTTCTGACTACTTAAACCACCACACGCCTCAAAATGGATGTTAATATCGCTTTTAAAACGAGTTTACCTATTTCATTTTGAATAAATTACACGCCAGTAAAGAGCACACCTTGATAATGTGTTGTGTATACTGTGGGGATAGCGGTTAATCGTACTCGATCCCAGAAGGCTGCTTTCCTATTCGAATAAAATAATAACCACAAATTCCAAGGTTAGGTCGAATAGCCGTTGAAATTAGGGGGTTTCCACCACACGCGGAATCAGGACCGTTTTTAGGGGTAGGCGATCGCCTAGGGACCCCGATCCACCGTGGTGCCCTCCACGGTGGATAGTTTTTAATTATGATGTTGGTTTACGTTTGACAGAGTTGAATCAGAATGATTTGGTGCATTGGCTTGGGAGCAGTCAGGGCCGGCTAGCCGACCTGCATAAAAAAATTGGCCCAGAAACTTGCAATGTCGAGCTTAAATTAGGTTCCTAAACTTGCAATTTCACGAAAATTGTAGCAAAAAACATCCGATTTTGCCGATATGTCCCTCCAAAAATTTGCAATTTTTTTTAAGGGTAAAGCATTAATAATTTGGGTCTCGAGAGCCTACGACGCGTTCCATCGTGGTCCATTACCCCCAGTTCAATTCATTTCATTAACTACCCTTGGACGTCATGAAACCCCCACTCAAAATTTTTAAAAATTCGCTTTAAAAAACCCCTTGATTAATTTCAACTTTTAATGTGATGAATTGTCATCTTGAAGAGCCCTCTTCAAGAAACACCAGTGCTTGAATAAGGTGCAAGTTCCCCATTAATACGCGAAATTATGACCCGAAACTCGCATTTTTGCCAGAATGAAGACCCGAAAATTGCATTTTCGAAGAAATAAGATCCGAATCTATACATTTCTCGAGTAACAGCCGCGCCCAATCGGGGCCGGCTTGCCCAGAGTTCACGCCCAATAAAAACAAAAGGCCCTGAAACTTGCAGCATGGCGAATATTCTGCCAGGAGAATTATAATTTCACGCGGATATTATTTTGTCTAAGAAATGTTGCAACTTTGTGGCTAAATTGGTCAGACTTTGAGCGCTTTTGTAGCCGGCTGGATCGAGCTCCGGGGGGGGGGGGGCACAAAAAAATTAAAATTGTCACTTCGCGTAACAACCTCCTCCTCAACTCGCAATTTCGCAACAATAAAGACCGGACACTATGCAATTTTGAGGATATTCAGACCCCGAAACTTGCAGTTTCACTGAAATTAAGAACTGGAACTTGCAATATCGCGAATATTCAGCCAGTATAAACGTCAAATTTCGCTGATGTTTGCCTTCAAAATGTTGCAATTTCTCGTCTATTTATCTGGCTTTGAGTGATTGTCTGGGGCGGAATTTCCCGGAATATTTGGCCTTTAAACTTAAAATTGAGACGTGAAACTAGCAATATCGCGATTATTCAGCCAGAAAATTTTCAATTTCGTGGATAGTTGATTTCAAAATGTTGCAAAATGCAAAGGCTAGTCCGGCCTCCGCACGGTAAACAAAGATAAACATCCCCAAAAATCAATATTTCGCGGAAATTAAGACCTGAAACTGGTAATTTCTCGAGAATAAATACCGGAAAATATCAGTTTCACCGATAATTGGGCTCGAAACTAGAAATTCCTCAGAAATTTCGCGGCTATATTTTGTCAGTCTTGAGTGCTGTCGCGGCTGACTGGATCCACAGCCCATAAAAACCCCGAAAGTTGTGATTTCGCGAAATTAAAGACCAAAATTTTGTAACTTGCAGAATATTATCCTCTAAATTATGTAATTCTGCGGATATTCCTCTGAATTTTCCCTGAAAATGGCTGGTACAATTGGAAAGTTTTCCTCAATTTTACCTGTGAATTAGCGCTTTTTTTTTTCAATTCTATCCACGAATTAGCGATTTGCACAATTTTAGCTGCGAGTTGGTGATTTTGTAACTTTTAGCGGAGTCGACCCAGGAACAGCACATTAGCGTTCTTACAATTTCAACCGCGAATTAGAGATTTTTTAATTCAATTTTTAGCCATGAATTAGCTATTGTATCCACGTTAGCCACAAAGTTGCTATGAATGTTAAGTGTTTTGGTGGTTTCAAAAGATAGTCTACAAAAATAATTTTTTTTCGAGTTTCATTGACAACTCCAATTAAGGAATAATACTGAATACTATCAATGAAAATCAATAATATATGAGTATTTAAAAAACTTAAGGATCCTCGACCATAGAGTCGTCCTCATCATCTTCCATGTCAAACGGCAAGGTATTGGTGCAGTGGCGTGGCTTGTTGGAAACCCCCCTCCCCTCCCTGCGAAACTAGCTTTTGGCGCCCCTTCCTCTCAAAATCACTTCAAGCTTATGGCTGAATAAGAAGAAGATGTTGACGTTTATTGCAGGAAGTTCTCATCAGAAATTGTTATTAGTTAGTGAATGTCAAAATTAACTTTAGATAATTAAATTATTTTATGAGTTTAAACATTCATTTTTATTGTACTTTTGTCGACTAGTCAGACGACAGAGGACTGAGAGAATAGCAGCACTGCGCCGTAATTTCTTTTTTTTTTTCTTTTTTTTTAGTTAAGAACGATAGTTCTTACAGTTATATCAGTTAGATAAATATGTAGATGGAGAAAAATACACTGAGCTCGGCGCCCCCGAGGGCTGGGGGGGCTATTGCTATAGTCCCCCCTGGGAGTCGCTGCTGACCTTGGAGCAGAATATCCCTGCCTTCCGGCAAGCACACTTGATTCGCACTCACCCCCGTGTAGCGGCAGAATATGGAGTTCAGCACGTGATCTGGCGCAGGGGGAGGGGCGTTATGGTCACAGGAACCAGTTATCCCCATTCCCCTCTCTTCCAATTACATTTCCTTCGTGGGAGATGGTTCCCCAACCAAATATGCAAGGTCACTTTTCAGAGGTGTGTGGGTGAATAGGACCGTTTTCGTCGTTTTTTGCGTTATGGGTCGGGTCAGGTTCACGTGCTTAGCAGAGTGGCCGCCAGTGCTTCTTAATGTGTCCAAGTGGAGTGTGGTAGCCATATATCGTGATATTGGTATTTTTCCAGACCTCTCACACTCCTAAGTGATCCAGCGAGGCTCCCGTCGGTTGCGCAGCCACTGAACACTGTAATTTTCGTCGGGCCCCTGATAACGTGCTCAAGTGGTTTAAATACGGAGGAATCAGAATCACGGTGAGAAATCATTCTGCTCATCTGATCGAGATCGAGCACCTCAGTTTTCAGATTCCCCACGTCCAGAAACACAAATAATACGCAGTTTCATCCAATTGTGAATTTTAGAGCAATTTTATCATCACGTTTCGATCTGAACCGGATGGTCCCGGAAAAATGGCATCCAAGGGAATTAAGTAAAGTGTCCAAAAATTATAGTTCCGGGTTGTCGTTGGTTTTAGCAGATTTTCTGACTCCTGAGCGGTCCACCGATGTCGGCGTGGGAGGAGGCACTTTTTGTACTCCAGTCCGGTCGACTGGCCACCGTGTGCGGGGAAACTCCCACAGCCTCTATGCTAAACGTGCTCAAATGGGTAAAAACGTTGACGTCACAGCGAAAACTGCTTCAACGGGTCGTCTAATAGAAAATCCTTCTCGATTTTCATAGTCCCGGTGCCGACAATCCCCAAGAAACGGTGGTTTCCGAGATATTTTGTCTGATGAAGCCACTATGTTACATTTGAACCGAATAAGTCACTTTAGCTTCAGAATTTGTGTTTCCCACTTCATAAAATATAACGCAATTAATAGCCACAGCTCAGCCAGATAACTATCAATACGGCCAGGGTTTTTAGTGGTATAGGCTGGGAAAGCGATAGGGCGGCCCTTTTCACCCGTTGCAGATCACTTTATTTCCGGAAACATTATACATAATTGGCTGACTCTGAAAACGGGCGAGGCTTAAGGAGGCTTTTGAAAACGGGAGGGATGGTCATCCTAATCGCCCCTTTACACCACTACCGGCGATAGTGGTCGTGGACCCATAATTCGGATTCAAAAGCTAAACGCATAAATGTTTAAAAACAATAATGCTCCATTTATTAACAGGAAAATTCAAAGAAGTGTGTTGCTACGGAGAAAAGGTAAGTAAGAAGAACAGAAGAAACAAACGTGGGTGAAATAGAGCGAGCGTGATAGGCTGATTTTGTCTTGTGAGCATCCTCCCACGGTCCATCGTAATCGTAATCAAAACCTACTTGCTTATCGTGGTAATAGCTAGGAGCGACGATTCTAAGATAGTAATGAATAATGTCCAGTCTACTGTGAACATAAGGGCCTCCGTCTTCCTTAACTGACGGGGCACAGAAGAAATTGTCCGTGAAAAAGGCGATGGCGTACCACGTTTCGGGAATTCTCCACGATTGAACGGCAGGGTGAGGACAGGACAGAGGCGAGCCGTAGTGATATGGGAGCTGACCTGAAAAAAAAAAAAAAAAAAAAAAAAAAGTTTTTTCGAACGTTGTGAGAATCGTCAAATTGCGATGTCAGTTTTTACCGAAACATCCTTCTTCCTCCGTCACACCCAAGTATGTATAGGTGAATATCACTTGACGTACATCGTAATTTTTATCGAGAGTATCCGAGCACAGTTGTCGTTGTATATGCGAGTGGAATTCTTCACCACAAAACTTGTTTTTCACGTCAGTTCTGTAAACAAGCGACTGCCAATTCCTCTGAACTTCGAAGGATGATCCTTTTGTGTCTTTCGTGGGGTCTAAATGAGCGGGAGGATTAAACGCTGTGATCATGCAAGTTCGGTTTCTGGAGTACGAGTGAAATAAAAACATTTTATTTCTGCGCGCAGAAAGTGAGAATATTGGTATAAGCCTGACTTTGTCCATCCAGGAAAAAGGCTCATCCAACATAATTAATCCTGTTTTAGAGAAATCATTCGAATGGTAATGAGGTTATCTTAAAACCGTAGCATTATTTTATCAAACCATAGTCCATTTTGTATCCTCCAAATGCGGATCCAACTTTTTTGTTCTTGTGGCACCATGCATGAACTGAGTAGAGCACAGCTTTTCTCTTAACAAGACTGTCCATGTTTTTCAGGTTAAAGTTGAGATTCTCTGGTGGAACTACAGCGGTGATTTTCAATTTGTCCAAATCCAAACCGGATACATATCCTGCCGGCAACTTATGCGTACCGGAAAAATCTGACGCGAGACTGTGACACGAGGTCAAGACCGAGATCTATAGAGTGTTCAAAAATATATTTATCATTTTGGTGCACACGAACACAAATAAAACTGGCTTTGTACCCATGATATTAGAGATCCGATTCCTATTAATGTCGATTCCTCCAAATGATTAACAAGCGCCACATAAAATGGTGCATCCTCGATCTCTTTCAGATTATCAGAGTTCATGTAGACTTTACCTACTGATTTACCGGTGACAAAACCATTTCTACTGACCATAGAGAGGCACACGAAAATAACAAACGTTGTCCTCATATTTGTTTTGTTCTAGTGGAGTGAAAATTGGAATTGTGAGTTACAGTTGCCAATCGTTACACGTATATTTTTAATAAAAAACTGGAGAAAGCCCACACGATACGGCCAGCGAAATTCCTATGATGTCCCGAGCGACCTTTGTGACGTTTTACCTCGTTTGACTGCCTACGAACGTCTAGGAGTCATATCACGCGGACTAATTTATGTTTTTAATTTTCAGGCATAAAACAGATGTCAATTTGCATTAAAAAACAAATATTACGAGAAACCCCCCCCCCCCACACACACACACCATGTAATGAAAATCCCCATTTTTGATTTTGACCCATAATAACCCCGATAAATCCATGGAGTTAGTTGATTGGGTCGTCGAGAAGCTAGGACCAACTGGAGTCCAAATGGAATCTATATGCTAAAGGAGTTTTTTTTTTCGCGCGATCTTAAGGCAAACTTTGGCCCGTTTACGGCGGACGTACTTCCCAGAAATCGAATCTATAGGCATGTTAAAAAGGAGATATTAGTTTCATTTGGTGGGATTTGCTCCCCGTTGTAATAATTTTAACCACAATTGTAAGGGGAGGTTTAAATAATACATATACTCTTCTCTGCGTTATCTCGCATTGGGAGAAAAAACTCACTCGAAGAATAAAAATCTTGGCCAACAGAACATAAAATCACTACTTTGAAAAGCGTGACTGATGCAGTTTTCTTCCATTTTTCCGAATATCGTAAAACCGTCCCTTCCACACGCACACAATGTTCTTTCCCCCAAATGTGAAAGCTATCCTTTTTATAGCGTTCTTCTCTAAATAGCAGGGTTTGATGACCAACCCTCCTTCCCCCAGCGCTGCAGGATTCTCTCTCCAGAGAGGATCGCCTTATAAAACTCATCCCCAAGGCAGTCGTCTGATTTAATCCAGGAGACCGTTACCATCCCCATGCACCATCCACCCTTTAAACACGCTAACCATTCAACGTGTCACAACCTTCTTCAATTCCATCTTTATTTTCTACTCCAGCCGTAGTTTTGTTTTACGACCGTTTTACGCCCTTTAAGAACCTTTTGTCTCCTCCTTTTTCATGCTCTCGCTTCGCTCGTGGGTTGTGATCCTTATGCTATAGTAGAAAAAGTCGTCTTCAAAAAGATTTCTTCTTTAGTTTAAGCATCGCCGGGGTGCTAAAAGGATGACTGTTGCGGGGCAGATAGCAAGAAAAAGCGAGTCAACTATTGAATTTCGTTGAAAGTCTTGTGGAAAAGCACTCGCTCATATTGTACATTCAGTAGATAAAAACGAAAGTTGATTGGTTACAACTGATTCGAACAAGAGAGAGAAAATGTTTCGTTTTTTTTTCTGAAAATAACACTTTTACGTTTTCCTCATTTCTCTTGAATAGAAAGGGTGCATCCTTTTTCTTTTCCCGTCACCCCCCCCCCCAGGCCCTTTTTGCACGATCGGAAAAACTTGGCTTGATTAGAGATGCAAGACGCGTCTAGGGTCCCTCCTTGATAAGTTCGTGCCGATGCTCCTCCACCTCTACCCCGTCTGCTTCCTTTCTGTTCTTTTTCCTTCTTTTTACGTCGCAGGGAGGAGACCGTCTTGAGAAATAGCATCCTCTTTTTTCTTTTCTTTCGCCCTTTACCATCGGCTCCCTCTGAACGCTACCCGCTCTTTCCGTCCCTTTTTGAGCAATGTCTTATTCTTGAAATTTAATTTACTTCAATGACTTTCTCCTCTTAATTTTCACCGCAGAATATACATCTAGAAAAAGGGCGGGGTCGCTTTTATTAAGGGAGAGACAAAGGTTTGAATTATGCTTCTCCTGTCCCCCCTCCTCCTCCTCCTTGGCGTACTTAGAAGTCTTTTTTTTTTTGCTTCAAACAACCTTTTGACAGATGACTGAGGACCAGAAAGCTAAGCGAATGTTATGTTTGAGGAGTCTGAAAAAGTTGCGAGAGGAAGATAGCGGAGACTGACACTGTAAACGTACGCAGGCCCAGATCTTGCTTTTTGACGCTCCGGGGCTAATTTAATTTGGCCGCCCAATGAGGCTATCCCCCCCACACACACACACCATTGCCGTTTCCTGCAATTCATTTCCAGTGATGTATTCGCGAAAATGGATGTTTCTCGTCTTAATTTTCGCGAAATTGCAAGTTTTAGGACTATATTATTCCGCAGAATAGTAATTTTCTGGGTCTTTCTTTTAGTAGTCTCGGACCCTGAGCCAGCCGACTATGGCTATCCATGACGAATAGCCAAGTAACTTTAACATTTTACGCGGCTTTACATGCAAGGTTGAAAAAGCTCCGCATCAGAGCTTCGTTGAAGCCCACAGGTCAGCCATATTAGGGGCCGTCGGCGCCGCCCAAAATGGCACGCGTTGGTGCCTTGTCGTTGGGGGCCTCCTCACGCGATTGGCCAAAGATAGTGACCTATCGAGGTCCTTGTGTGCAGTTAATTTCTGCGACCAAGGTTCCGGGCTAGTCTACGACTGCAATTGAGAAAAAACGCTAATTCCCAGTTTCTGTACGTCCTTATAGGCAGCTAAAATTGAGAACGCACGGTGATTAGCTGTTCTTGGGGCAATTACGCTGCTAAAAGTTTTAAAAATTGTGATATTCGTGGCTGAAATTGCGAAAAAGCCCTCATTCGTATCTAAAATTCGAAAAATACGTCAATTAGTTGTTGCTGATATAACTTCCAGGCCAAATTGAGAAAAAACGCTCTTGTGTTCGGGTAAATTCACGACTTAAATTAAGGAAAAGCGTTGATTCTGGTGTAACGAAGTACACAAGTGCAGGGGCAACCTCATCTTTTTCCTACTTTACAAGAATCCTTATCCTTACAAGTCCTTATCCTTTTATTATTCCTCCTACAAATATCCCTATTTAAATCAATCTACATATAATACAAATTATTCCTCACCCCTCCCCAGCCCCTCCGCACTAAAATGGAAATCACCGAGACGCCGAGAAAGGACGAATATTGGAGCGTCAGCAAAATTCAGCGTGTGAAAAGCGGGTTTCCCACCAACCGGTGGCAAAAAACACATATAAGGATTGGGCGCTCTGCTCTCCCTCTCTCAATCTGCCGTCCGAGTCTTCACGTTATCCCATCAGATCCCTAGGTCCACGTGGTGTGCCATCCCCCTGAGTTTGTAGTCGGCTTTTCTTCAGTGTTTAATAAATTAGTTGTCAATCTTTCCCCCCAGTAATAAGCCCATTCCCCAAATATCGCCCAAAAAGGCTTGTTACACTCGGCTAACATTAAGAAAAAGCGATCATTCAGAAGTTTCGCTAAGGGAAAATGCCAATCCTGCGAAACGATTTTACATAGCCCAATTCACCATAGACTGCGGCGAGCTGGGACACAGCGCTCTCGGCTTCGTGTGGGCGTTCAACAAATCGCGCACCGGGCGAGGAGCCTGCTTAATACGGGCACAAAGTGCACGGCTCGATCAGGGCGTGTCGCATCTCGCATGTCATGCAAAAAAATGAATATTTTCTTCATCTTCATCTCCTGGTTCAATTTGTCTTATGCATCTCTCTCCCTCACCTGGAAAAATTTCTCAAATTTTGCCGTCCAGGGCTGTAGCCCCGGTAGTGGTGTACTAAAGGAGGAGCAGTGGAATTTGGGCGCCTACTGGAATAGATGAGAAATGGTAGCGGCTTGGTGTTTAGCCAAACATCGTATATGGTATGAGGCTCCGAATGCTCGTGATGAATGTCCGGGTGAATATCCGCGGCAGTCCCGAGGGAGTACTGACAAGCTCAGGAAAATCATCCAATAGCTGGCGAACGGATTTTTGACGTGAAAACGTCTTTAAAATGGCTAGAGGGGGTTCCGGACAGAGTTATAATCAGTCATTCGTGATATCGGAATGGAACTTTGCACGAATATTAATGTAGTGGAGTAAAATAAGGCCCCTTTCCAAGTAATTCTTTCATGCTTTATCACCAATCGTACGATCCTACTGAAATCGGTTTTTCGAGGGGTCTAAACTAGCGAAATTGGTTCTTTGTATGAGCTAACCCCGCGATACTATGCCATTCAAAGGAGCGAATACCTCGAACTTTGTTTACGAATTGCCAGAACGTGCGAAATTCGAGAGAGCGAAACTATCTAAATTAGCATTTTGGAAGAACCAAATCCGGTGAAGTTGGATTTTATAGTAACCAAACCCACGAAATGTTGTTATCAAAAGACCCAAACGTGCGAGTTTGAAATTTCGAGGGAGCCAAAATAACGAAGATATGACTGAACCCTCCTCCTTCTTCAAACGGTTGTCCCTCTATAAATTCTCCTCTCCATCTTCAATTCAGGAACTAATTACAACCAAGGAGTCAATTGCTGCGGAGGGGTTACTGTTTGTGCCCAAAACAGCGATAGTGTGGTGAGGAGGGGAGTAATTCCTTAATTGTCTATAGAAAAGGGTCTTCTAAACGCAATTAATTCACTAATTGCCGGACATATTAAGGAAATCTGACTATTTCGTGCTGACCAAGAGTTTGTAGGCCGGAGGTGCGACGACGGGTTCATAAAAGAAGAGACGTTCACGTCGCATAAAGCGCGTTACGCGACGTGAACGTATCTTCTTTTCCTGTATGACTATTTCGTCCTGGAAACTGTTAATTTCGTCCTAGAAAGTGCCAATTTGTTCCCAGAAACTGTCAGTTTCATCCTAAAAGCTGACAATTGTGTCCCAGGAAGTTTCAATTTCGTCATAAAAACTGTCAATTGCAGTCTTGGAACTTTCAACCTCGTCATAATTATCAACTGCCAAGGTTCATTCTGAAACAGTCAATTTCGCCCTGGCAACTGCCTATTTTGTCCCACATTATAACGGGTAATTATGTCCCGAAAACTGACAATATCGTTGTTGAAACTCTCAATTTCACCCTAAAAACTGTCTGTTTCGTCCTATAAACTGAAAATTTGGTCGTTCGAAACTGTCAATTTGGTCGTTCAAAACATGCGTTATAAAGTCTGGTACTACGAGGGTCTGGGATTCGAGGCTGAGCATGGATGCAATGGTTCATTCAAGGAGGGGAGATTCGCGCGAATTTCGGCATTCTGAGGCACATGGATAAAAAATAAGGATTTAGGAGAGAAATATCCCCGTTTTCACTCAGTTTCTGAGATAGAACGGTCAGTTTTTGGCGAGTAAATTGAAATTCAACACTTTCAAAATTTGGTAGTGAAATATGGTAGTGGCCCTTTCTGTGCACATTCACTGTCTGGCAAAATAGACGAAGTCATTCCGTTGTGGTTAATTTAATGGCCTATTTATTAAGAGGATCTTTGGGAAATGACTTAATTTGTTCTAGGACTAATTTATTGTTGTTTTTTTACAGGCCTTGAACCTCTACCAGGCCCAGCTCTCCGATGCTCTGGACGCTCCACGCATGTCACTGCGTCACTGGCCCATTCTCAAAATCGGGCGAGACCGACGACATCACGAAAAACCCATTTTTCCCCTCTTTAAAAGGGCGCTGACGACCGACGCGACGTACCGTTAGGTACGTTTTGGACAGACCGCCGGTTGCATTCCGCAATCGAGAAACGCAAACGCGTTTTTGTTGTTTTTAAAAATGTTGAACAAGAAGTTTTTGGACCCAGCAAACTAAATCTGGCAGGATGACAACTTCGGAGCAGGGTTGGGGGATTCTAGAGAAGAAAATATGCCTGGCAAGACGGCTCTCTTCCTCTCCTTAAACAAAGTTCAACGTGAGGCGTTAAATAAGGTTAAACGCTGGAGGAGAGCATGTCTTAGACCCCATTGTTGGTGCCAGGGTGGGGTTCAATCTCGAGCGCGACGCTCGAATAATATTTTGGGCAGCTCCCCCCCCCCGCAACCAAATACATTTTGCAAGCAAATTAATATTTTAGTCCCTTCTTACACTCAATCTGCAATCAATTTCACACCAAAACGTCATCGACCAAACGATTTACTGTATCCCCGTTTATTCGCCCCACGGGCGCCCCTAAAATAATTAACAGCCCAGGATTCCAATAACGAAACAATGAATTGAAGACGTCCCCTAGCCCCCTACACCGTTATGAAAGGTGTCAGACTCACCCTCCACCCTTCCTCTATACGATTTGCAATTCAGATTATTATGCTAATCGGACCATCTACTACGTACACCCACCCCTTTATTCTCCCATAACCGAAAACCACTTTCTGGCCAAAGGTATTATTAACTTAATGCAGATTCATAATGTTTGTCATGTTCTACCTCTTACCCCTCTCAGCCTTCAACAGTGTTTTTACACGGCACCGAAAAGAGGGAGCGTAAGCTTGACCGGATCAAGTTATTTCATACGAAATTTGTTAGCGAAAAAATAGTGTAATAGACAAATAGACACACTGCGTATTTATCAGTCAGCAGTCCCATAACAGGTTTTTCAATTTATTTCCCCATCAATTTGCTATCGACGTATTTGAGGTTTTCGCAAGAAATAAGCTGCACGATGATAATTGGTGGTGTTAACGTAGACAAAAAGAAAAGATTTTGACACCTTGTTCCGGGTGTAAAAAACGGACGTTTTCTTTAGTGAACCTGCTGACAGTAAGCAAGTTCACGATTTGCGGAAGTTGGTGGTTTTTTTTTTTATAAATTGGTAATTCACAAGTCAAATACATAAAACTCGTGAATTGTTGGATATGTTGCGAGCAATTTTGGTTTTAATGGGTCAGCCCCGCTAAATTTGAGGGTTTTTAGGGAGGTAGTCTCACGACATTGCACTACGAACCAACTCCAGGAAATTTCATTTTTGAAGGAGTCGAACCCACGAAATTGATGTTGTTTTTTTTTTGTTGTTGTTTTTACGTGAGCCAATCGAGCTAAATCGGGTTTGAATGGGCCAACTCTGCGAAATTATGTGTTTTAAAAGAGTCATACTCGTGAAATTTCTTTTTAAAATGAGCCAACACAGCAACATTGCTTCTCAAAAAGTGAGCCAATGCCGCAAAATCGCTTTCTTGAGTAGAGCTTACCCACGAAACTGGAATTCATAGATCCAATTCCAGGAAGTTTTGCTTGCTGGCTGCTATTGGACCTTTGCTGTTGTTATTGGACTGTTGCCGAAAATGGACATTTGCTTTGATTGGACCTTGGCTTTGGTTGTTCCTTTGATGCGGTTGGAGGTTTGCTGTGGTTGAACATTGCCTTTGGTTGATCCTCTCCTGTGGTTCTAACGTGGTTGGAGCTTTGCTGGAGTTTCAAGTTGGCTGTGGTTGGACTTTGGCTTTGGTTGGAGCTTTGCTGCTGGGGTTGGTCCTTAATCCAGCTCCAACTCCAAGTTCCAACCACAAAAATTCTCTAACCACAAAAAAACGCAGCAAATTTTACACATGGGTTTATTATTCATGTAGCCAGATCCGGCTTGAAATTATACGAAAATCGACACCCCACACCCCTATGATCTCAAAATCTTTGAAAATCCCCATTTTGAACCCGCTTCTGGCCCATAAAAACCCAGGGAGTTAGTTGATGAAACTGATCAGATGTTAGGACCAACTAGATCCCAAATGGAGTCTATGTGCGAAAGAACGAGTTTTTTCAGCAATCCTAGGGCAAGATATGGCCCGGACGGCGTACGGCGGACGTACATTCCAGAAATCGAATCTATACAATCATGTTAAAATGTAAACAGACAAATTTTGAGGGTGGGTTGTAAACATTTTTTCTTGACCGAAAACATAGGTGTATTATTCAGAATGAATAATAAACCAAAACGGATCAGGCGGGAACAACATTGGAGGGGAATGAGGAAAACGTCTATAAGGACATCTATAGGACAACTCAGTGATCACCGTCAGCTGAAGTCGAGCTCTGTATTCATTATACGATTATACGTAAGACACAAAACTCAACTGGATCTCGCTACCGGGGAGCTCAAAGGAGGAGTTTAATTTCCCAAGATGGTGATGACCTGGTTAGAGAGAACGTTTATCCAAATCGTGACCAGCTTCAAGAGACTCAACATTCTAAAAAGTTGTAGAATGCTATAGCTGTAATAGAACTCCTTAGAAGCCTGTTAAACTCAAGCCCGCCTACGTAACTCATGGTATGCTTAGAACTTTCTTCACTTAGTGCTCTTCTTTCGCAAGTTTACACTTTCGGTTTCATAAGTTTTTAATGTTTAAACCCTTTTCCAGAGGAAACTACTGCATTAACACTATGCTAACAGTCTTGTTGTTTGACTTATGAGCCGTTACAACCTTTCACGAACTTATAAAAGCAAATAAAGCCGTCCGCTGCGAAAGTCTCTTGATGCCCGAAGAGTAAAACTCGAAGGCTCAAAATTCAAGCCGTCTTTCAGCACCGATGTAAAGTGTTTTAAAGAAAGTAAAGAAAGCTGGCTATCGAACCACAAATAAATGGTTACCCCAGAGAGGTCGCTTAAAAAGTAATTTCGTCGTTCTCTTTGCAAACCGTTATGATTTATGACGATTTTCCCTTCTCAAGAATATAACGTCCCGGGAGAAACTCGTGTCACCAAGAGAAAAGAGGCTGCAAGTCACAATATTATGATGAGTTTGAGTTTGAGCTACTTCATACGTGAGAGGGGTAGCTAAAGTGTGTAGTAAACGAATATAATGCACGACGCACTTCACCCAAAGTTTTTAAAGGGTGCCTGGTACGCGTGTGAAGGGGGCGATGGCCGGGGCGGGGTGGGTCACAGAGGCAGAAAGCATTAACCAACATATTAGAACGAGTATGGAGGATGATGATGGTGTTGGGTACGGCGATGAGGGGGGGGGGTCATTAGTTTTCGCCTCTCTCACCATTGGAAAGAAAAAGTGACGTCCGACAAATGCACTACATTTGTTTCACTTTGTTTCTAGTATACTCTTCTCGTACTGTTGCGAATGGTTGATGATGCATCCGGAGGGGTGGAGGAGAATGCAATACCTTCGGAGTAAAAACGACGGGTCATATTTAAAACTTTCATCCCCCCCCCCCACACTTTCCTTACCCGTCTGGAACTTTTATGGGAGTACAGATGAGAATAGGAGGGGTCAGGGGAGGTCGATGCAATACGCGAATTATTAAATATGGATATTGGTCGCCATGCAAGGACCAGTAGGGTTGGCGAGGTGTTGGTATAGCCGAGGGTAACCCCGCGTAACACGCTCGGAGCGTTAGGCTTTTCAATCGACAACACCTGTTGTTCTAATTTTATTAGCTTCCTCTGTAACACAACAGCTCGATCTAAACGTCTGACTCAAAATTATCGTAGGCTTTGCCGGACAAACGCAATAAACGAGACTGTTTCTCGGAAAATAAGGCCTTCGTTGTACATAGAGACAAAAATGGAAGAGAGGGAACTTGGAAGTGCGATAATCACTTTGAGAGAGAATGAAAGCCAAGGAGGCGACAATTCAATTAGCAAGTTTAGGCTATACGGTCGTATAGATACAGTGACTCATGCTGAAAGAGTAGCCTCTGCCTCGCCCCCTTTCATCCCTTTACTAGACCTGGTTCTGAGATGTCTCCAGTAAATCAACTGGGACAGACTTCTGGGGACACACACCAAAGTATAGAAGAGAGTAAGGATAAATCTACCAGGATGAAGGGGAATGATGATGAGGCGGAATACGAAAGGATGAGTGTTTAGATTGGTTGATGATGAGGGGAAGATAGGGAGAAGTGGGCTTGGGCAGCCTCTCTCATTCATCAACATCACTAGGAAACATCGTCGCTCAGTTTCCGAAAGATTTATCATTCCCCGTAAGTACTAAAAATGCGACCAAACTATATTTAGTTTTAAATTACCGACCGAAATGATAGTTTGTTCATTTAGTTATCAGTATAGTAAGATAGCGGCGATTTTCAGTGACTCTACAACGAAGTTGTGAATAAATCCTCAATAACAGGGCACGTATGAATAATAAATTTGATAAAAAGAGCCCGGTTGCAGGAGCTGTGACTAGTTGGCTAACGCTAAAGCGTTAAACATGAAATATTGTCAATATGTTATCTGGTAAAAATCCCTGTAAGGGGCTGTGTACCTTCAAACTCACCCCCTCCACCTCCTTCACGTACACACCACACCAACAACCAGCAAAAGGTGGCAGCGGTTGTTGGTGACTCGGAGATTCACCGAACTCAACGGCACAAAGTCCCCTGACATGGTGGGGGGGGGGGAAGCAATAATTTCTTTTTTCTTTTTCGCACCGCCACCCTTTTGTAACCGATGAATTGTGATGTTTACGTTTACATTTTGTCTTTTGAGTGCGAAAACTGCCAGTCAGAAAGGTCTAGAAAGGGTCGCTTCATCCGTTTTACGAGGGGATCTACAGGGAAAAGAAAAAAAGCCTCTTTACACCGGTCTTGAGGATGATGGTTTGGACGGTGTTAAGGGTCTGGGAGGGGGGGGGATTTAAGGTAACGTCCTAAAGTGACTAAAATAATGGGTTTACGTTCGTGGAAAGTCCGGGAAAACAGTCTTTTGAAGGGTAGCTAAATATGCTCCCTCCCATTTCCGGACAGACGGAAATTGTTTTGACTGTGGATTTTTCACTATAAAATATGGTTCTTGATGACTCTGAATTCAGACCCCTCCCCGTCTGATGAAACAATTGGAGATTTTAATGGTATACTTTGCCAACCAATGGCATTTTTGGGGCTATGGGCCCCGCGCAGGGGCCCCTGAAACGCTTGAAGATGAAACAATAGAGACTTTTACGTTTCAAAGCCTTAATTGACGGCTAATATTATAAGAATAAGCGCTCATTTGCCGCTAAAATTAAGAAAAATACTATGAACTATGACTATAAACTACAAAAAATATGAGTCATTTTCTCATTCAACAGTAATTAATTTCTTGTAGCATGCAAGATCTTGACATTAAAAGCGAGTTCAAGGCGTTATTTTAACGAGTCCTAATCAGCGCCTAATTATAATTTAGGTCGCGAAAAGACTACATTAATCGTGATTACAGTGATTTAAATTCGAGATAAAATGTATTGCGTCACGGAGATGCTGTCTAGTAACGCGGATGGAATTAGTTGCCAGTCATGCTGCAAGCAATTGTCTTCGCCACGCTCTTGGGGCGGGTTCTCACGCGGTCAAACGACACTGTCGGTACGCTTCTTTTATTTTCAATAATTTTTAACCAAAATTTAAATTATTTGAAATCAAATAATTTCAGTAGAAGCGGCAAACTTGACAGCGCTTCCCGATGACTTGGGGTTTGAAATAAGATTCGAACTATTCAATAAGTAAGTTTTTAAAAGTTCAAATTGTGATAAATCTCTAGTTTAAAAGCGAAGAATAAACTATTCGATTATTCAGGGAGAAAATAGGCGAGTCAGAACTGTTGAAAACCTTTGGCGAGATTCCAAAGAATAGATTTTATCACGGCTTCAACGCGACAAAACCGTTAAAACTTTTGATTCACGGATGGATGCGAGGAGTGAAAGGACCAATGGTTCAAGAAATTAAAAACGGTACGCCTTCTAAGCCACCTGCTTTTTAAGAGTTCCGAACGTGTTCGACAATCATTAAATTTGCTTATAGCGTACCTCCCTGAACACGACTACAACGTTGTTGCCGTCGATTGGACAAAGGAATCCTTCAAGTTCTACACCAAGGCCCGAAAGAAGGTGCCCGCTGTGGCTAGAGTCGTAGCGCATTTCGTTCGACGCCTTGTGGAAGATTATGACATTGACGTAAGGAATATCCATATAATTGGCCATAGTTTAGGGGCGAACATAGCGTACGTGGTCGGTAAGGAGCTGAATTCATCGGTGGGGCGAATAACCGGTAAATTACACACATTAAGGCTAAGAAGGCACTGAAAAATGACATAAACCTGACCTTTTGATTCGGCCCATAGGACTCGATCCGGCCGCACCCCTGTTTCTTGGCACACCCGATCGATTTAACAAAAGTTGCGCTCAATTCGTCGACGTTGTGCATACTTGCGACAATTTACTGTCAATCAACGGGCCCATAGGGCATGTGGATTTCTTCCCGAATGGGGGCACCGCCCCACAGCCGGGATGCATTTTACAGGACTTTTTAGGTTCTATTTTTACAAAATATTAGGTAGTAATAATTAAAATGAAACAGAGGCTGTAAGGTTATTTTTTTGAAAACAGGAGGGTGGTGTAGTCACAGGAGAGCCTACAGCCTTTTCGCTGAGACCATATTAAATCCTAGGGCATTTCCAGCTATCCCTTGTGATAACTGGAAAAATTACAAGAAAAAAAAATGCACAGGGGAAGTAGCATACATGGGCGAATTCGTTTCAAAAGAGTTTGTTTATTTATCTGAAATGTGTCAGTTTATCAGAAAAAATTAATTTTATTTTTAATTCGCGCAGAATAAAGGGCGACTACTACTTGAAAACCAACAAAGCCTACCCATTTGGCCAAGGTGAACACGAATATTAGAAAATGGCTGCGCTCTGGGAAACCGTAAATACTAAATAAATATTACATGCAAAAAGCTGTAGCCTTAGGAGCCTACATTGTCTGTCTTCCCTCGGTGAGGTGCGTTAAAAACGAACCGGGTTCGCCTGCCCGCTATCTTCAGCGTCTAGAAGTACAACTGAAACTTCCAGACGCTAAAGATGGCGAGCAGCCGAAACCGGTTCGTTTTTAACGCACCTCAACTAGGGAAGACAGACAATGTAGGGTCCTACGGCTACAGCTTTTTGCATGCACTACTAACCCTCGTAGTTTAAGCGATTTCACTAACAATATCAATTCTAAAAAAACAAAAGTTAGGGGGGGATTCTAAATAAATATATTAATTAATTAAATTTGTTTTATTAGTGCCTTTCCTTAACGGGCGAGAAAGGGGCGGATCGTCCCGGACTCCCATTTAGAGGATGCCCATGCGGAAAGCATAAGGCGTTCTCCTGATCCCGCCGGGGAGCCCTTTTCTTCTCGAAGCTCGAATTGTGTTAGGCTTTGCCTTTCCAAGTCATCCAGGTAACATCAGTTTAATTAATTTATCATTTTAATTTATGATTTCTGAAAAGACAACTTTGATTACTCAAATTGAGAGCATATCGTTGGAGCATATTTGCTGTTCTGGAAGGTTTTTTATTACTGAAATTGATAAAAATACAAATTTGAGGTTTCTGGAGGCAAATTCATGGCTAAATAGAGTGTTTAAGTGACCGTTCAAGTAAGTAAATTTGATTCATTTTAGAGAACAATGCGTAATTCTATTTATTTTAGGATCATTCATCACAGCTTATTACCTACTTTTTTCAGGCACATCAAACTTTGGGGGCTTAACAAGTTAAGGATATTTTTACATAGTTCAACAGTGATGTGGTCTTGCATAGGAAAGGGCGGTCTTGGTCTCGGTCTTGGTCTTGCAGTGAAATCATGGTCTTGGTCTTGGTCTTGGTCTTGCAGCCAGGGTCTTGGTCTCGCGGTCTTGCAAAAATGTACGAAACGTATGCATAATGTATGCATCGCGGTTAAAATCGAGTGTAATACGAAGTTATGTAAATTCACATAATATCATGAATTAGAGTAGAGAATAACTAACTTTCGGATTTAATGATTTATTGAGGGGTTTAAGTTTTAGTTATTGTGGAGGGGGGGGGTCCTACTGGAACCCTTGTGTTTTAAAGTGAGAAAAATGCATGTCGATATTCACGTTACTAGTAGCCATTTTGGCTTTGTACTTTTCTCATGTAAAAAGAAAAATCTCCATAAATTACTTGGTTGGTAGAGGGGAGGGAGGTGTAATGCTGATGTTATTCGCAAACTTTTCTACACAAAAAGGTATAATGTCGGAAAGAAACAAGCAAGATTGTTGATAAAATGCGAGAATAACGAAATTATTTCATGATTCAGGTTCAAAGAGACGATTTTTCTTGGGTCTCAATCGGGTGGAACAGATGTTGGTGGTCCCGCAAGACCAAGACTACCGTGGTCTTGGTCTTGCGAGTAGTGAGTCGATCTTGGTCTTGGGTCTTGGCCTTGCGAGACCGGTCTGGTCTTGCTCATCACTATAGTTCAAGGGGTTATCTTCACGGTGTAATCTTTTTTTATTGATTCTTTTATATTTTACCAGATTAGGATTTTATTGGAAAGGTTAGATTAGTGTTTCAACAGCAGGTTTTGAATAACAAACATTATATTATTTAATATTAACAATCAATTATTGCGTGCACGCCTTATGCCCAAAGGGCTAATGTTGATCTTGATCTTTAAGCTACGCTTTCAATAAAATGTTTAACTAGGTCTATAGCGTTTTAAAGTCTCTTGACGCGAAGGTTTTTACGCTTTAACATTAGAATCAGGGAATATTGATGAGAATTCCTCGCGGTAAGGTCCTTTATCGCGTGTGCGGTCTTTAGCGTTCGCGGGTGTCTCTTACGATTATTAATGAAATTGAACGACCAACCTCTTGTTTCGTGGTGTCGCCCGTTGATATTTTACTTGCTTGTCGTCGTCGTCCTCGGGAAGTCCACGCCTGTCCACGAAAGGAACGGAACCGAACGATAACTCTGAGTACTGTCCAATACGTCAGTTATGTCTACTCTTGGACTCGCAAAAGAAGGCTGTTGGATACATGATGTGGTATGTGACCGTTTGTCTTTAACTTGGTATGAAATTTGTCGATGTATGTCTTACCGTTTACACGCCTTCTATAGGTTAAGATTTCAGCGTGTAACGCTGAAATTGGTTGCTATCGCTCTTTCGCCGATGTATCCTCACGACGATGTTGTGTCTTTGACTAGAGGAGGCAAAACAGTTCACGGCGGACGTTATTGAATGGTATTACACTTTAAATTGATGTCGATGGATATTATTCATACCGTATTTGGACTTCACCAGATGCGATGACTCGACGACCAAGTGAGAATGTGAGAGCATTCACCAGCAGGCGGAGTATCTTTTCTACCCATCCGCAATGCTGCCAGTCTCTCTGAATTACACATATCTTTGAACTTTGGTCTCCAATATTATTTTTGGCGGTTCGTTCTTCACTATCACTGGTCACTTCACGTCACGTTTGTTTTCATTGTTTTTATTTATGTTATTCTGTATATAAACTATCATTTTATTCGTTATTTACAGGGATTCGCCAAGTCTGGATTGGATCAGGATGTATCGTCCCGGTCACACATTCAGCGTTTCACCCGGACAACTCCGCCGCCGGCCAACCCCAGCAGCCGCCACCCACGCAACCATCTGCCCTTCGTTTGGGGCTCTACTAGAGCTATCATTACAACGGGCTCTTGATGCTGTCTTTCGAGGTTTTTTGAGCCCTAAAAGTACATTTTCGCAGATCTGCCTCAATCAAAAGGCAAATTTCCGATATTTAGCATTATGAGCATTTAAAAATCCAATTTTGCGAATTTTTAAACCGATTTCACGCATTTTGCCCTCAAACAACATTTTTGCGCGTTTGGCTCACATAAAACCAAGAAGCCGTGAGTTTCCGTGGCTGGAAAATCTTATGGAAATCTTGTGGAAATGTTATGGGGTTGCCTAATTCAACAACTAATCCTGCGGATTTGTCATACCAAGTAGGTAGACCATTTCCACAGCCGCAGGTCTAACTCATCGAAAACCAAATTTCTCGGATTACGCTTCTCCAAAGTCTAAAATCGCCAGCTTAGTGTTAAAATAAAGAGTTTCATGCAAAAATCACAATATCAAAAACTACTAGAATCGCCATTATTGGGCCGAAGCCACCATTTTTGTGCTGAAACCACAATTTTGTGCTAAAATCTCAATTTTTGTGCCAAAATCACCTGTTTCGATGATACCTTCTTAGTTTTGAGGTAAAGTTAGTAGGTAGTAAGGCAAAACCACTTAATTTATTTAGGGTCAATTTGCCAGTGTTTGTAGTGCAAACATCAGATTTCTGGTAGTAGTTGTAGGGTTAAAACTTCAATTTTCGCTTAAAAACTTCAGTTTTGAGGAAAAGTTGCTGGTTTTGTGATAAAACCACCAGTTTGAGAGTAAACGTTTCGAGGGAAAGTTGTCAAATTTAGTTGGGTAAAATCACTAATATCCCTAACAGCACAAAATTCACAGCAACGTCACAAGCAAGCACAGCAAGTTCACAACTGAGTCACAGCGCTATGGGACCATAATGTGACGTCGCAGAGTGGTTGCAATGTCACAAGTACGATACATAACAATGTGACGTCGAAGAGGGGTTGAGGGCTGGGCAGTAATTGAATTACGTAATTCAATTACAATTAGTAATTGGTAATTTTTAATTGATAGCAACACACCATTGTAATTTGTAATTTGCAATTAAAATCACTTTTTCGATTAATTTGTAATTAACAATCAATGAGGAAGTTTCACATTTTCCAAAAATATTTGTTTTCGATTATAGACCAGTCAATATAGACAAAAAAATCTGGGTAAATCGCAAACATGCATGTAATTAATTTTTTATTCGCGTTGTTAGGATCAATGAGAGCAGTTATTACTCAAGTTTGCAACCCTCAAAACCTTGTGCTCAACTCGTGGCACTCAAACAACCAAGAAATTTCATCACTTTTTTCTCTTTTTTTAACAAAACTACCAGAAGAAAGCGCTTTTCGAGCATGACCACAGTATACATTGTTAAAGCCAACTAAATTTGCTACAATTAAAGCCCAGCCCGAGCATCCTGGGTCTGTTAGTTCAGGAAATACAACCAGTCAACAAAATACTTAATCTCGCCAAAAAGCGAGATTTTATTGGTAGGGTAACTTTTCAAGACCCGTAGCACTCAAATACCGGTGATTCGTACTTGGTCAAAAAAAATGAGAGGGGAGGTTGTACGTCCAAAATGCAACAAAAAATGTCCTATGTCCTAAGGTCAGATTTCGATTCCTAGCCGAGATAATCAATTTGTTGTTTTTAGCACATCACGGGTTTTCGCAACAAAAACAGGTGTAACATGGAAAGTAAGTGTCCTAGGTTAAATCCAACGACACCACTGAAAAGAGCACCCTTTTTCTGTGTGAGTAAAGACATTTTGTCCAATGATAGTGAAAGTTTCTTTGAGTAAACTGGGAAAATATCAGTATATTTTTAAAAAAGTCAGTTTTTGACAACTGTTCAAAGCTAGACTACATTGGCCATGGTGCTCCCAGGGCCGGGCAAATTCCTCTATGACTGAGTGAAGTAACTTAGTTTAATACTTCATGCTTATTTTACTCCTGCCCTTCGCAATGTTTTGATAAAAATCCATTGTTATACCAAAAAATGAGGCAATTAAGCCCATTTTGAGTGCCTACAAGAAGATCAAGAGCCATTCCTAAAACTTTTTTTTTCAGCTTAATTCACTTTTACTACGCTAATCTATGAGGAAAGACAAATAAAAGTGGAATAAGCTGAAAAAACATTCTTGGAATAGCATTCGTATCTTCTTTTAGGCACTCAAAATGGGCTTAAATACCTCATTTTTTGGTATAACAATGGATTTTTATCAAAACATTGCGAAGGGCAGGAGTAAAATAAGCATGAAGTATTAAACTAAGTTACTTCACTCAGTCATAGAGGAATTTGCCCGGCCCTGGGAGCACCATGGCCAATGTAGTCTAGCTTTGAACAGTTGTCAAAAACTGACTTTTTTAAAAATATACTGATATTTTCCCAGTTTACTCAAAGAAACTTTCACTATCATTGGACAAAATGTCTTTACTCACACAGAAAAAGGGTGCTCTTTTCAGTGGTGTCGTTGGATTTAACCTAGGACACTTACTTTCCATGTTACACCTGTTTTTGTTGCGAAAACCCGTGATGTGCTAAAAACAACAAATTGATTATCTCGGCTAGGAATCGAAATCTGACCTTAGGACATAGGACATTTTTTGTTGCATTTTGGACGTACAACCTCCCCTCTCATTTTTTTTTGACCAAGTACGAATCACCGGTATTTGAGTGCTACGGGTCTTGAAAAGTTACCCTACCAATAAAATCTCGCTTTTTGGCGAGATTAAGTATTTTGTTGACTGGTTGTATTTCCTGAACTAACAGACCCAGGATGCTCGGGCTGGGCTTTAATTGTAGCAAATTTAGTTGGCTTTAACAATGTATACTGTGGTCATGCTCGAAAAGCGCTTTCTTCTGGTAGTTTTGTTAAAAAAAGAGAAAAAAGTGATGAAATTTCTTGGTTTTTCGAGTGCCACGAGTTGAGCACAAGGTTTTGAGGGTTGCAAACTTGAGTATAAACTACTCTCATTGGCCCTAACAACATGCAAAAATAAAAAAAATTACATGCATATTTGCGATGTTTGGTGTTTATATTGACTGGCCTATTAGGCACATCAATCCTTCCACGTAAATAAATAAATATTTGAAATCCCGCCAAAACGAACATTTTCCGCAACGTAATCGTCGTTGTATTCTCTGTCCTTTTCATGCCTCTAAATAGCTCATCTGTTTATCCTCCACTATTTTATTATTGGAGAGCTCTAGTAGAAAATAAGGCAAAGAAACACAACAAACCGCTCTTCGACAGCTACATTACAGGTGAATTTTTTTCGGAAAGCGCCTATGACGCAAACGTGCTAGCTCGCGTGTTTGAAATGACCTAAAACTTCAAAAATCGTATTTATTAACTGTTGGATTATTTTACGAACGGATCACGATTTATGCTCTATTTTAGCATAAAGAAACCTTAAAAAATAAATTTATGAATAAGTTCTGACCCATGAAACTTCCTCATTGTAATTAACAAACAACAATTTTTGAGCGGGCATATCACCGGAACTATTAGTCGTACAAATATGAAATTGGGCATAAATTGTCACAAATTTAGTCTATTTCAAAAATGCAAAGGAGCACCATCATCGAAAAGTACATAGTTCCACAGATATAATCAATTGAGTAGAAAAAGTCGGAAAATTTCCAGTTTCTTTGTGATTTTCGGAGTGAAGCCGACCGATTTTTTGTTGGCAAAGTTCAGATTCGAATTCAGAACCCCAAGAAACAAATATATCCGTTGACAAAACTACTTCTATACGTTTGTCCCGGCCAAATCCCCTATTGGCGATTGTAGCTAAGGAAGACGCTGTCTGCCGGTCATAGAGAAACCAGTGACACCGATAGTGTAAAGCCCGCCACTCACGTGCAGTTTTAACTGACAGTTTGAACTGTACAGTTCAAACAGTCTAAACTGCACGTGAGTGGGCATTTCGTCTCAGTTAAGGTAAACTGCACAGTTATACTGTACAGTTCTCAGTTCAATTGCTACTATCCGAAGATTGTTTCCGCCGTTTCAACCATTCCTTGCACCACTGCCTGCGTCTTTTAGGTTGGTTACTTTCCGGATGAATAACAGCACAAATTAAACCGAGAAAGGCAATACAGTCCTGCTCATTCGAATCCATTATGTTAACTGAAGAATTGAACTGTACGTGTGTGGGGGACTGAAATGAACAGTCCAAACTGACAGTTTAAACTGTGCAGTTTGAACTGACAGTTTAAACTGTGCAGTTTGAACTGACAGTTCAAACTGCACGTGAGTGGCCGGCTTAAGGGTATGTTAAATTTCGGATTATTTTCACGTCTTTTTCATTCTTTTTTGCCATTACAATTCGTGGAAAAGTGTGTATATTTACTAATTACGCTAAGGTCGACTAATAGGGCTCGGTATTACATTAGTAGGAGCTGTTAATGAGGGGGTCACTGGTTACTCCCGAAAATGATGGACATGCACTTCACACGAGCGTACATGGACGCGACGGGGGATTCCGACCTACGGGTGTGCCGTCGATGTAACAACCGCTCAACAACAGAGTCAACGGAGCCACAGCGAACGCCCGGAGACCGGCGATCAGCAATCGGATGGCGTCGGGGCACAACAGAGAAAAGACCGGTGCTCGCTCGTTTTCCCATGTTGCCCCCTGAAAAGTCCCTTCTTCCTCAGGGTCTTATCCTTTGCTAGCGTTGCCGCCGACGAGACGACTTTTCCCGAGTTCGGGTGCTGGCCCGAAAACTCCCGGTCTCAGCGCCTTCTTTTTTGTTTCGCCCTTTCTTCTCCCCACTTCTTGACTACCGAAGTCCGTCGCGATGCGGGTCCTCTCACTCGTTCATTTCGGCTGGATTACCAATAATTACGACAGAGGAGGATAGTTTGTTTACCTATCTCTCATATCGTGTTTTGTTCTATTCCATTCAAAGTTCGAGGCTCTTACTTACTGTATTGTATACTTTCGTGCTTATTTTTATACTTTTTATTAATTAATAAAATTTACCCGAGCATCTCGTCTCTACTATACCCTTCAATCTCAGTGTCGGTATTGGTGTGATACATAACTAGTATCTGTCCTTGTTATTGTTATTCCCCGTACAGATACATGTGGGTATAGTTTAGAATGCCGAAAATAACCATTTAAGAGCATTTATCAGGATAATTCAAGCGCAGACGACTACAGGCGAAGCGCAAATATCTCCTTTGAGTCCTCTACGTCCCGTCTAGTGCCATGTTGATATGGTTAGCATCGTAGCCTTTTCTTCCATCTGTGAAATTCCGAGATTTTGATGGTGATGAATCTGTATTCAAAATTAACAGTAAAAAGACGCCTCCCGAATGAACAACTTAAGAAGTTGTAAGGTCTTGAGAAGGAAGGAACCGCTGATAATGAAATAAATGTTGTTAGATGGATATAATGAATAAATCTGTCGCCGGTATTTTAATTAATAAATTATTAATTATTAATTAATTTTCTCGAAACTCGAATCGTGTTGGGCTATGCTCTTCCATCGTCGTCCGGATAATATCAGTGTAATTAATTTATTAATTAAAATACCGGCGACAGATTTATTCATTATATCCATCTAACAACATCTAGATAAGATAAAATTCGGCGTGGTTTATCGATCAGGAGAAGCGCCTAGAGTTTCGAGAAACAATGGACCCAGGTGGGGTTCAGCTTAGCTTATCCCTCGGAGTACGACTCCCATAGGCGTCTCCGTGGCGCAAATGGCAGCGTGCTGGACTGGTAATCCAGAGGTTGCGGGTTCAAATCCCGCCGGGGAGCCATTTTTTCTCGAAACTCGAATCGCGTTGGGCTATGCTCATCCATCGTCGTCCGGATAATATCAGTCTAATTAATTTATTAAATAATGAAATAACTCAACACCCGGTCAACTGAAAAATAGCTAATTTGTGAGAGAAAAAAAAAATGAATAAATTGGGTCGTGGCACTAACAACGAAATTATAATAATTTTGCTAGCTATAACCCAGTGCCCACGAATTCTTTTCGATTCAGAAGGTGGATTACATTTCAAGACCCTTCTTTTCCGAATTTTAATGTGAACACGTTTGATGTATTTACATTTACTCACCAAAGAATCTTAAAAACCCAGCCAGATTAAGTGTGATGTGAAGCATGGGCGTAGCCAGCGGGGGGCAGGGGTGGGCAGTTGCCCTCCCCTAGAATCAAAAACACAGATTTCGTGGGGCAGCTGCCCACCCCCAAAATTCCAAAAATATTTTCCCTGATCTGGCTAACAGAAACACAAATTCATTATATTTCGCTCCATAAAACATCGGTTTCACCGAAAATCAAAAATTCGAGGATGTTTGTTGCTGACAAACCGATTTCGAGGGTCGGCTTAACTTGGAAACCGATTTTGCCGATTTTTCGCACTAAAATCCCATTTTCGCAAGGTTCGACGCGCAATTTCGTGTGTTTGGGTCAAATCGTGTTTAGCCCGCTGTGCCATACAGACTTATGGTGGGAGAGAAACTGCCAGCCTGTTTACCGTCTCAGGTCTAAAATTTAAAGTTTAGCTCCAAAAGGATCACTTTCCGGGGTGGGGGGAAAGAAAAGTTTCAATTTTTCGATATAAAATCCGAAATAGAAGGCTACAAACGACAGGTTTCCTGCAGATATTTATTTTTTTGACGGATAGTAGCCGTTTCTGTGCAAATTTAGTCTCTGATGACCGTGAATTGGCAGATTCTAACCTCCAGATCCTGTTAGAAGCCTGCAAAAAGGCAATGGTTCATCTGTTATTTTCGCCAGTGAATCTGCCCACATGCCTGATGGATCCAGTTTTTCCTCAAGAGGAGTTTTACAGAATCCCCCCCCCCCTTTTAACTCGTGAATGAGCACTATTTGTAGCGTCGAATTGACGTTTTTCTTTAATTTTGGGTGAAACTGAGTGCTTTTTCTCAATTTTACCTCGAACTATAGCCTATTTT
Source organism: Corythucha ciliata (assembly GCA_038030265.1). Classification (NCBI taxonomy): domain Eukaryota; kingdom Metazoa; phylum Arthropoda; class Insecta; order Hemiptera; family Tingidae; genus Corythucha; species Corythucha ciliata. The sequence goes on along the minus strand of CM075943.1, from coordinate 39,972,782 downwards.
CTTCATTTTAACCGTAAAAAGGTCTCAAAAAACCGTGAAATAACGCGCTTTTGATTTACTATTCTAATTACGGCCAGCACTGGGCATCGCCTATAAACTGCGAATAGGTGCGTTCTATCAATTTCAGCCGCAAAAGAACAGGTTTTCCTCAATGTAACCTGTGAATGAACGCTATTTCTCAATTTTAGCCACGACAATTACACTGTAATCAACAAAATACTGTGACAATTTTGCCAATTCATTTTCCCTCAATTTAAGCCATAAATGCGTGCTTTAATCTCAATTCTGACTTGAGCAATTCCCCCCTTCAAATTTCAGCAGTAAAAGGTCCACATAATACTCATGTTAACGAATTTCATTAATTTTGATCCGGACGTTGCATCGCGAACCTTAAAATAGGTGTTTTCCTCAATGTGCCTTAATTTTAGCCGAAAATAAGAACTTTTTCAAAAATGTGTGCGCAAAGTCGCCCTCTTTCTCGACTGTACCCGAAAACTTGCTATATAAATGTATAAAAACAGTCAATTATCACTTTTTCGCAATGTTCACCGAGATGTTGGTTTGAGAAACCTTGCCTTCTCTCAATTTTACCTGCGTGAATGAGCTCCATTTCTCAATTTTAGCCGTGAATTGGCATTTTCCCTCAATTTTAGCCGCAAATGAGCGATTTTTCTCAATTCTACATTGAACGTGCAATTTATTTTGTCAATTTTAGCCGTGAAAAGAGCACTGTAAACTGTGATTTAGCACATTTTCTTAATTTCGGCCCGGACTTTGATCGCGAAACCGCAAATTGGCGTGTTTTCTCAATTTCAACCGCGAACAATGGGCAGATTTATTTCTCAAGACGTGCGCCCCCCTCCCCAACTCTGAATCCGTGTGCCTGGCTGACTGCCCACCCCTTTTCATGGGCTGGCTACGCCCCTGATGTGAAGTTATTTACGAACTCTTCAAGATCAAACAACAATACGAACTGAGTTATCAATACTTCTTACGCTATCAGCAATGCATGTGACACTAACCCTCTAATTGATGACAAATACCGCTTACGCTATCAAGAACAAGATAGTTTCATTCACCAATTGACTTGACTAAGGGTGCGTTCATAGTGAATCACCTTCACTGCGATACCTTGATGAGCGATGCCCCGATGAATCATCGATGAAGAACAAACATCAATAATTGTATGGGACTTTTCATAGTGAAGCACCCTCACTGCGATGTGATCTTCGATACCTCGCTACTATCATCGATGATTTGAACCATATGTTGCTTTTTTTTTTTTTTTTTTTCAAAATAAGGGTTAAAGCTTGAAGGAATCAGTGGCCTTATTCCGAACAGTCGGGAAAAAATGCCGCAAGCGGGATCCAAGGACTCCGAATAAGAAATAACATTATCCCGCCATAGCAACCACACTTGCGGCATTTTTCCCGATGTTTCTGAATAGGGCCCCAGGTGTGTGTGACGTACGTAAATTATGTGAAGGTGGACTTTGAAAGATTTTGATAAGAAAAAAAAAACAACGGGCAGGAGGGGGGTCGAGGAACCATATGGTTCAAATCATCGATGATAGTAGCGAGGTATCGAAGATCACATCGCAGTGAGGGTGCTTCACTATGAACAGTCCCATACAATTATTGATGTTTGTTCTTCATCGATGATTCATCGGGGCATCGCTCATCAAGGTATCGCAGTGAAGGTGATTCACTATGAACGCACCCTAATGGTAATAAAAAAAAATTTTCTGAGTAAAACATTCATTTTCCATGTGAATTCGTAAAAGTTTTGGGCCAGAATCGCCAGTATTGCACTGACATCTTTTGGGGTAACACGTCGTGCTTTTGCTCGAAATCATCTGTTCTGGTGGGCTAATCGGCTTATTTGGGAATAAATCGTCGGTATTGTGGTGAAATCGTCAATTTTGTGTTAAAATCGTCAGACTTTTCAAGACAGAGTCGCAAGTTTTGGTGTAAATCATCCGTTTGGAGGAAAACGACAGTTATAGTGTGAAATCGTCAGTTTTGGAGTAAAATGCCCAGTTTTCGGGTTGTGTCATCGGTTTTATGGTGAAATTATTAGTGCAGGTGCATAGCATAAGTTTTTTGGATTAAATCGTTAGTTATGGGATTAAAACCGACAGTGTTTAGGTAATACCTATAGTAGTGAAATCTTGGAAAGAACACTACTTCAGGTTTGGATTAAAATCGTCTGTTTTGGTGTAATTTTGCCTTACATGGATACAACTCGTCAGTATTGTGGTAAAATCGTCAGCTTTGTGTTAAAATTGTCAGATTTTTCTATTCGTCAGTTTCCATCATCATTTTTAGTTGTGAAAACTTCATTTTTGGGTAACACTTCGACTTTTACGTGAAATTGCCCGTTTCATAGTAAAATATTCAGATTCAGAGTAAAATCTTCAGTTTTGGGTTAAAAAATATCGGTTTTTGACGTACCTTTTTTTGCAAGACGATGAAAAGTCGGACACCTCGTATTGGAGGGCTAAACTCTTCCTACAAGTATCAATATTTCTGGGGAAAACTGTCAGGTTTTGGACAGAAAATCCTAAATAGAAGGCTACAATGATAGTTTCCATCGGAAATGATAGTATTGTGGCTCTTTTTGTATAAATCAAGTTTCCTGGGAACAATTTGACGATATGAAACGCATGTAATCGAGGTAGACGAACTACCAGTTCTCTTGCTGGGGTCTCTGGTGCATCTACTGCCCACCCCTAGACTAAGGGCTGGCTACGCCCCTAGTGCTGTCTTTACTTAACTAAACATGGAGATTATAAGCTAATCCCACTTTCTTTTGAGTTCATAAGACGGCTAAAATTGAGAGGGAGTGCTAATGCGCTGTTCTTTCATGAAGGCACCGGTTAAATTGGAGAAAAAGCTCTGAATCCTACCTAAAAGTGAACAAAATTGCTAATTCACGGCTAAAATTGATAGACGTCACTTGTTCGCAAAAAAAAAAAAATAGAAAAACGATAATCCTCGGCGAAACTGGAGAAATAACGCTAATTTGCGGTAAAATTGAGAACAAGTATTGAATTCGCGGCACAAGTGCGTTAATTCACGGCTAAAATTGAGAAAAAGCGCTAATTCATGTCAAATATTGAGAAAAATCTATCATTCGCGGCAAAAAGTATCAAAAGGACAATCCTTGACTTCAGGAGGCAACTTCGTGATTGCTGAAATGGAGAAAAAACAACGAATTCACAGCTAAAATTGAGAAAACGCTTATCCGTGATTTCTGGAGAAAACTTCGAGGGTTAACTTAACACTGAGTTTATTGAGGGAAAAACTCAATTTCAAGGTTGTTAATTGCCAAATTAGAATAGTTGGATGTAGAGGGCTATGCACTTACCAAACTTGACGAAGATAGCACCCAAGGTGCGGTGCGGTCCAGTCTCCGTTTCGAAGGACCCAGCTCACCAGAACCGATGAGAACCACGGCTCAATTTCCGGGCTGATGAGACCATCAGGCCAGGGCCATGAGTGTATAGAAACCATTATTGACTTATTTTGAAAAATTGAATGAAACCAGATGATTTTCTTCAAAAGTATAGCACACGCGAAACAATGGAACGGACAGTCACTTTAGACATCGAAGGTCGCAAAAAATCCGGTAAATCTGAATTTTTAGTATGTTGTCAGGGGAGGTTCCACTATTGTAAATCCAAGTTTGCAGTTTCGAAACCCCTGTGTCAACTTCAGGGTACTCGAAAAACCTCGAAATTTTCGGATTAGTTTAGGTTTTTGGCTAATATCTCTCTGAAAATGCATCCTACGAAAATAGTCACTATTATCCTTATGAAAGTAGACCAAATGTGCTAAATTTTGAGCCTATGTGGAGCTCTATAGCTCTAGTAGTTAACCAGTTATCGTGGAAAAACGAAAATAAGACAAACATGTTTTCAATTTTAAGAGCCCTACTATTTTAGCTTAAATTAAAGCTCATAAAATTTACTACTACTTCGTCTCTCAGGACTTCTTCGTAGGATCACTTCTTTAGCCGGTAAATCTCACGCGAGATGGCCAAAACTTAAAATTCGCACTTTTGGACAAAATTACCTATTTTGAAGGGGCGTATCTTGGGATCAATTTTCTAGTTTTCTATCCTCATAATCGACACGGTTTTAGACAGTGCAGGATGACCTGGGTAATCCCCTGGGGATCCCCTGGGTGAAAATGAGGACTTCAAACGGATACTGAAGAGTTTGAGTCATTACCGTAGACGAGACCTACCTCAAATGTCGATATTTATGCTCGTCAATGAGCTGTCGCCCACGTCAATTTTAGAGATCAAATACTCGAAGTGGTAACTGCAATAATAGTTATCCTTTATCTATAATAGCATCAAACCTCTTCATAATGTATAATCAAACTGAAGCGTCATCGAATAATGTAGATGAATTTCGAGCCTTTAGGGAAAAATACACCTTAATTACGCAAGGTTCGTGGAAATAACAGCGGGAATCATCCACGACTAATTGATAGTAGCGAAGAAGTTGTTTCAATATTTGTTCATCGACATTATTGAACTACTCTCAAAACATTCGGCAGTTGTGTTCATTGTTCTGTTGTTGTTGTTGTCGTACACGTGTTTGACAAGACTGTGGGCTCGAGAAGTTTATTGTTTTTTCAATAGTGCTTTATACGATAATATAACAGATTACGTCGGTAATGGTGTAACACAGAGCGCACTCGAACCATTATGATATAACCCACAGTACTTCAATGAAACTGCGCTGACTCAGGTGCAGAACCGGCGATAACAAATTTTCTATTAGTCCAAGAGACCAAAGGTAATTTTAAATATCACTGCGAACACTGAGGTGTAGCAGCTGACCCATCTGCCATGGGACAATGTATGACATAAAAAAGTCATACTTTTGTATTATAAACTCATTACCGAACGAACTCCGACTTCAGAGTTTCCTTGGACTTTTTATTACGAAACCAATATTCAGTCTATGAAAACTCCCTAGCAAGCTTTGGAAGCGTCCAGCACTTTTAAACTGAGTCTCATATATTTAGCACAAGAAACTCACACCTCGGTCTGGAAATAATCAGATTGGCTTAGAATCTGGATGGAACGTTGCATTTTATCCCATGCATTCGGTCAAAAAACTCTGAAATGTTATCTCCTTTGGCTAACTTGGTGTTGGAATTAACAATCCTATTGATAGAATCAGATTAATTATCCCATGGAAAGCGCCTTTTTGTATCATAACTTACTGGGATGTGTGATTTCGTGGTTCACAATAAACCCAACTGGAGCACCGTAACTACCCTTCTCTCACCCCCAAAATCAGTCAATTCCCGGCAGTGAGCAGCAATATATGTACACTCCTACATTACGCGAAAACATGTTTTATTGGATGGTTCTCATGTTAGTTTATGCGAACGCTTTTCGCTACAGAAAATGATTAGGGTGACGGAACGGGTGGAAAGGAAAGCGAGTTTGAGCAAAGCGTGCTTCTACTCACAGTGGTGAGGGTGAACTGGGGGGGGGGGGGTTTGAGAGGCGTATATGTTTAATGCATGTAAATTGAACCATAGATGAGGGTCACATGTGTGCCTTGCCAAAGCTACAGCGAAGAAGAGTGGAATGACGAGGAAGCATAGGGGGGGGGGGACAAAGTGGTGTTTCTCTTCAACCATTTGTCTGCGAATCCCCCAGTTGACAATTATTTCGCGCTTCGCCTCTTCCCCCTCATCTTGTTCGCCACTCTTTTTTCCTCGCATGAAACTTATTGAAGTCTATCAGTAAATGTCTCACGGCCTTCCAAAAGTATAGACGGGGAGCGTTTGTTGTCTTTTCGATCGCTTTAAATCTTATAAAAACGTACCCCTCTCTAAAAACCACTCACAACCACGCCAGCCGAGTTTTTTTTTATAAACCTTTATGACTTTCACGATGAAACAGTCTTGAAAAGTTGGTGGTCCCCTCAGAAGAGGATTATTTTGACTCCACGAGTTTAGACGTGTACCCCCCCCCCCCCACTAAGACAACAAAGTCTTTATTGCGGTTATAACTTTGAAAAGAAGCTCTGTATCCATGATAGGAATTTCTTCATGACAATCAAGTGGGAAAGTACTTTCCTAACGCAAGGAAGCAGTGGAATAAAAAGAAGAAAAAATTGATAGTGGGGGGGGGGGTGTCTCTCTTAAAATTGAGTTTCCGTGTAGAAAGTATCTCTCTCTTACATTATGATGCCTTCCCTTGAGTGCTAGGTATCGATATATTTGTCCCATACATATTTATTGGCGTTTTAGAGGGAAGTTTCGACCTTTTGGTTTTTCCCTTAATTCTTTTAGACTTATCTTTCCTTACTGAACAAAGTAATTAACGTTTTAATTCGGTCACGCCAACAACAATTTAATCATTTTTTAAACAAACACAGGCTTTAAAGCCCCCGCCACCACGTTTCTTATTTTTATTATAAAAGAATCAGACGAATCTGACAGTTTTATAAATGCACTTCGTACACTTCTGGAGCGTATCAAAAGTATTTTATCACTCGCACGAAACTTGATTAATCGAGGGCAAAGCATTTTCAATTGACGCAAGAGAACCTGTATGACGTGGATGAGGGAGAGGGAAGGCCTTGCGTGTGAGTAAGGGGGTGAAAAAATTGTTGCCCCCCCTCCCCGCACCATCTGACCCTTCACAACATTCATCCAACCCATAGGGTCAGCTCACTTCATCCATCATTTTTGAGTATTAGGAGTGAGTGAGTTTACTTGGAGTCAGTCCACAGTGCCAGACAGCACCCCCCCCCCCTTCCCATTTCGTCAACGATCGAACCTTTGATTTTTTGATTATTCTTGTTGTTTTTAGCTGTCCCAAAAACTAAATAACGAGTTCGGCTCCATAAAAAAACAAAAAAAAAAAAACAAATCTGTCGATTTTCACTCTCGCACAAGACCAAATGTCACGGATTAGATCCTTCACAACCCAATTTTGCTTACTTTTTGTCTTCAAGAGAACGACGAAGTCGTTGGTTTGGCTCTTTCCTAACTAAGTTTCGCAGCTTTAAAAAAGGGTAAATTCAAAAAGCTAACTCACGATGAGCGTAATTCATGGCTAAAGTAGACAAAAACCGCAACACAGGGGGCTATGCGACCTACGTTCGCGGAAACCTTTGAGGGGGCTGATGAGGCTTGCAAAACGTATACCAAAACTGCCAAAAACACCGTAATAATTATAAATTGTATGCCTCATCTCCCTTCGCTTTTGGATATCACCCTCCCCCCAATCCAAAAAAGCTCTCCCCAACCCTTCTGAAACAGATTTTTCGAGACGATTGCAGATTGACTTTCTAAAAGTGTCCGTTCGTCCAGTGGCGGCGGAAGCCATTCTGCATTGGGGGAGCAGGATTCTGAGACCCCCCCCCCCAACCTACCACAACCAAAATTTTGTATTTATATACAATTATGTTTAGATTACGAATGCGAGAGCATTGCTAAAGGCCCGTACACAAGCTCTATGTTTGCGTTGTGTGGAGTCTCATGTGCAACCAAATAAATTTACTCCCTCGGAAAATGAAGCTTTTTGATAGGAAGAGAAAATATGTAGCCGTGTTCGTGCCTTCTCAAAAAGCATCATTCTATTCATCTATCACCCTCACTCCCGCTTTGCGGTTGTCGGGTCGGGTAGAACAACGGAGTCAGCAGTTTTTACGGGCTTCTGTCTTCGGCAATTTCTCACTCCCTCTGCACTGTCCGGCCTAGCCCTCGCGCTCTCTCTACCACTTCTCAATGAAATCCGCCGGAAATAAGTGGAAACAAGTTTTCAATAATATAACTTTTATTGTTCAGTACGAACGATAATTTTCGAATGTAAAACCAGAACCTGATCATGTCATTTAGTTGGCCCATTTGCCCCGCCTCCACCATTTTTCTAATATACAATTTTTTCCCTCAGTATCGTGATTGGGGGAGCATTCGCTCCCCCAGAACCCCACTTCCGCCGCCACTGCGTTCGTCAAACTGAGTTGCTCAGCTCAAAACCTCAGGCCGCCAATTTTCATCAAAAAATATTTCTGACTCGTCAAATCACTGAAAATTTTATTGACCCCAGAGCTAACCGCACATCAGTGGCGTGCTCACGGGGAGGGTTTTGGGGGTCAAAACCCCTCCTAGAGTACTTCAGTCTAAATTTGACACAAAAGTTTGCGGGCTTGTGGTCACAACTTCAAAAAAACGAAACTTATACCGAGCTTTCGGAAGAATATATTTCCTTCATCAGGGTTCTACAAATAAACAAGAAAAACAATAAATGCCAATAAATCCCATAACCAGCACCCCCCCCCCCTTTGACAAGAAGTAATAAGTTGTACTTACAAAATTTCTTTTTTATGATTTTAAAATTACATTAAAATTAAAATGGCAATAAAAATAAAAAACCGAAGACAAAAACAAACAGCGAAAAACTATAGTCTCCATGTCAAAAATTGAACTAAAGGAGCACACAAGCGTAGCAGAGCAGGTATAACGCACCCCGATCACGTCCCTCCCATCTCTCATCTACTAAGAACCAATAGCCCCTTTTTTTCCTGAACCGGAAATGACCACCACATTGGAGCGCCTGAATGGGTACCATCCCTCTATGAAATTTACAATGGAGGTTGAAGAGGGAGGTCGCCTTCCTTATCTCGACGTTGTTGTTCTTCGTCAGCCGGACGGTCGGATCGATACGGATTGGTTCCGAAAGGAGAACGCGTCGGACCGATATCTCAACTTCCGGTCATCGCATAGTTTCTCTCTGAAAATTAACGCGGCCAACAACCTGATTCGCAGAGCTTTATCCCTTAGCAGCCCATGTTTTTTGGACAAAAACAAAGAGATCGTCAAGAGTATATTAGCAAAGAATCTTTTCCCGAAATTTGTGATAAATAAGCTGCTCACCGTCTATTCGTCGAAGGTTAAGCGCGGTTTCGGAACCACCTGCGTTTCCCGCAGTCTCTGTGTTGCCGGACGACGAGGGACGGACTGGATTGTACACTAGGCCGTTGACGTACGTGGAGGGAGTGTCTCAACGACTAAAGATTCTTTTTGAGTCATTGTCCGGAAAGGAGTTTAAGGTGGCCTTTTGTTATAGAAATGCCATGAGTCGATTATTACATTCCAGGCTGAAGGCTCGCGACTCGCTGGAGAACATGTCCGGCATCGTGTACTGCATCTCTTGTAAGGATTGCCCAGCTAGATACTACGGGCAAACAATACAGCGATTCAAGGAGAGGCTATCGCAGCACACAAGGGATTGCAGTGACCCGTCTCGGGGTGGTACAGCTCTGTCAAAGCACGCGCTGGAGTTGGGACATTCGTGGGGCCTGGATGCTCCGGACGTCAAATGTAGGGAAGCGTCTCTTCCGCGACGGCTGGTGAAGGAGATGCTTTTTATCCAAAAGGACACTGCCTCGTGTAATTTTCGGACAGACGTGAGTGGGTTGGGCGTAATGTTTAGTGGAGTTTTGGCGGTATATGCCAATAGTACTTGATGGCTGTGATGGTTTTCCGGAAGAATGTTTTTTAGGGTGGGCCCTGGTTGTTTTTTGTCAGATATGTTTTATTTATTTTTATCTTTATGTTTTATTTATATATTTATTTATCTATTTGGTAGCGCAGTAGTTATTTTTATCTTTATGTCTTGATGTTCGGGTTTTTTCATTGAGATTGGTGTGTACATGGTTAAATTATTATGAGGGACACCGGGAGGAAAAAAGGGGCTATTGGTTCTTAGTAGGTGAGAGATGGGAGGGACGTGATCGGGGTGCGTTATACCTGCTCTGCTACGCTTGTGTGCTCCTTTAGTTCAATTTTTGACATGGAGACTATAGTTTTTCGCTGTTTGTTTTTGTCTTCGGTTTTTTATTTTTATTGCCATTTTAATTTTAATGTAATTTTAAAATCATAAAAAAGAAATTTTGTAAATACAACTTATTACTTCTTGTCAAAGGGGGGGGAGGGTGCTGGTTATGGGATTTATTGGCATTTATTGTTTTTCTTGTTTATTTGTAGAACCCTGATGAAGGAAATATATTCTTCCGAAAGCTCGGTATAAGTTTCGTTTTTTTGAAGTTGTGACCACAAGCCCGCAAACTTTTGTGTCAAATCTGGAAGTATTGGTCGAATCATATAAACACTTACTTCAGTCTAACATAGTTAATAACAAAAAAACAAAAAATAACTATAAAGTAAAAGAACAAAAACATACGTACAAACAAACAAAAGAAACAACACAAAATAGAACTGTTTGGCCCTGGAAATTCGCTATTTAGCCCCGCTAAGTAACTTTCCACTGCATCAATGGTACATACTTATACCATTGACCAGGCGCGGATTCAGGATTCAGGATTTGCTCAAGGGAGGGGATTGAGAAGTTGTTTGATTCGCTCTAATAAAAATGGTTTGACAGCCTTCGCTGCCTATAAAAATAGCTGAACGCTATTCTAAACCTAAACTAGCTACCATAAAAACTGCTAGGCCGACAATACTCCCACCCCAAAATGGCAAAACGGATGATTCGCGTCTTGAAAATAACTAATAACTGACTATTTGTGCCCTAAAAAGGGACAAACTGACTTCAAGCGCCCTAAAAATGGCTAAGCCAACCGTTCGTGCAGCCCTGAAAATTCCTTAGACATTCCCGCCATAAAAATTGGTAAATCGACCCTTCGCGAAACAAAAATGACTCAACAGACATTAAGCGCATTGGATTGACGAACTATTTTTACCCTAAAAACAGCTGAACTGACTATTTGCTTCATGAAAATGGCTATTAAAATCATTATTTGTGCGATAAAAATAGTCAAACTGGCGATTCCCGTTAAATATCCAAACTGACTTTAGAAAGAAACTTTAAGAGCCATAAAAATGGAGTAACTGACAATTTGCGTCCTGAAAATACCTCAATATGAATCGGGTGATTCGTGCTCCACTAATGGCAAAAGCGACCATTCGCGCTTAAAAAATAGCTAAACTGACCGTTCTCACCTTGGCTTGACGTTCTATTAACGCCCTACAAATGGCACAACTGACTATATGAGCCCTAAAAATAGCTAAACTGGGTATTCAAGTCATAAAATCGGCAAAACTGGCTGTTTGTGTCCTAAAAATAAAAACTAAACTAATAATTTTTGCTCCTTGATAATACATAAACAGACAATTCCTGAAAATGGCAAAATTGGCTATATTCGTGCCTTGAAAACGTCACACGGACTTTTCAATCTCTAGAAATGGCCGTACACTGACAGTTGGCACAATTAAAATGGCCAAACCCGACATTACACGTTCCAAAATTGAACAAAAATACTCTATAATATTATGTGGCCTATAAATGCGGCTTTGAAAAGACCGGATGATTCCTGTCCTAAAATGACCAAACTGAGCTTTCATGCCTTGAACATGTATAAAATGACTGTGCCGTTAAAATAGCAAAACTGGCTATTCACGCCCCAAAAATGGCATAATCATGCTTGTAATTCACGCATTGGAAATGGCCAAACTGGCAATTTGAGGCATACACAGGCTAGAGACAGTGTTAAGGACGATTATCGCCTTCAAAATGGCTAATTTGCACCAAAAACAAAATGACCAAACTGGCATTTGCGTACACTGAACAAGGGCCGTCGTCACTAACCAACTGATTGACCTCCCCAGCATTGGCTACACGCACATTTTAAGGACTGGTTGAAGACTACTCCCGCTCTATAAAATTGCTTGATTGGCATCGCCCTAAAAATTTGCTAAACGGACCATTCGTGCATGGAAAGTAACGAACCTTACCATTCGTGTTTCTTAAATCGACAAACTGCAGACGATTCGTGACCTAAAAATAGCCAGATGGCGTTGCAGATGGTGAAACTGACGACTCATGCCATTTAAATGCCAAGTCTGACTTGCTGCACTGCAAAAAAAAGGCCAAATTGGCTGATTTCGCCCCGAAAATGGCATGGTGGCTTCCAGTTTCACGCTCCAAGTTTTTGTGGGGTTCAATGCCCAGTTCTTTGGCTGATTTAGGGTGTCGTGTTTTAAGGTTCGTGGTCGCATGACCGGCTTTTCTATCTGGAGCTACGTAAATTAACAATTTCGTTTTCGAATGATCGCGGGCATGCGATTTTCACGATTGTCTTGCCTTTTCAGTAGCCAACGAAAGAGACCCGGGACTCGAACCCATCGAGCTCTGCCGGTAGGAGGGGGCTCAAGCTCCCTGAGCCCCTCCCTAGATCCACGCCTGCCACTAACACTGACTTTTTGCGCAGTAAACTGTCATTTCTCGCTCTCAGAATCAGGCGTGTTTCAGTGGAATTCACGTGGAAGGCGCAGCTAGCAGAGATACCCGAGCTTATAGCTTATAGCGTTTTCCATTTGCATGGAATTCAACTCCGGAACAGTCCATTTCCACCCGTCCTGTTAAATTAAAACATATTATGTTAATGGAGGAGGCGGGTGGAAACGAACTGCTCCAGAGCAGCACTTCATGCAAACGAAAAACGCTATAAATTGACCAGTGCCAAAAATGACCTAACTGACAGTGCGCGCCCTGGCTTAACGGACTATTTGTGCCCTAAAAACGGATAAACTGACTATTCGCGGCCATGAAAAGCATAAACAAATAATTCCTGTCATGTGAATTTGCAAAATCGACCATTCGGACACCATGAATGGCAAAAGTAGTCATTCGGCGCGCCTTGAATTGACCATGTGCGCCCTAAAAATGGCAAAACAGATTATTCGCGCCTTGAAAATAGCTAAACTGTTTATTTCTAACTGCCAAACTGGCAATTCCGCGGCTATAAAAAGACCACGCTGATTTCAAAAGCCCTATAAAAGGCTTATGCTTACGAGAGCCATTAGCCGAAGTTCGTTTTTATTTTTAAGTATTTGTAATATAAGAGGTTGTAATAAATAATGAATGTATGTATGTAGCAATGTAAAGTATGTATTGTAGTTCAAATATGAGAGTAGAATAAATAATATTTTATTTCATCAGATTATTTAACACTTAGAGCCGTTTTCACCAAGTTTTCTGTGATCTGAGATCAATTGACGGAGGTTAGAACTGAACGCGATTTCTTAACGGCAGTCAAGAGAAATGGTTTTCACCACCGCGAAAACGAGTTCAACTAACGTCGTTCAACGAACCATCAGATGACCCGAAAATTGACCCGTTCATTAAAATCAAGACGTTTTTGCTAAGCACTTTTTAGCACAAGCAGTTTTTGCTACAGTTGGGAGGTGAAACCAGTAAAGGGGGAGCTGCAGTGATGATTCCTTGACCCCCCCCCCCCTGCTAAATCATTCCACGTCTAATACTCGGCATACATTTTCCCGCCTAATTTCTGCACCAATCCTGGTTTTTTAAGGACTCGTTTTAATCTTCAGGAAAGTCCGCATATGCAGTGATTTTCCTTTTTTCAAATAAGTCGAAAAAAAACGTGAAATTACAAGGTAAAAGTTCAAGTCGAATTTAAACTAACTTCTGGGATGAAATTTGAAAAAAAGGAAAACTACTGCATATGCGGAATTTCCTGAAGATTAAAACCAGTCCTTAAAAACCAGGATTGGTGCAGAAATTAGGTGAGAACATGTATGCCGAGTAGTAGACGAAGGTTGATTAGAGGGCGGGTCGAGGAATCAATCACCCGTGCAACTCCCCCTTTAGGACTCGTTTCAATCCCCAGGTAATTCCGCACGAGCGTACAATCTTGTTTAGCCTAGCTGCTGTTGTAGCCACAGAGATATTATAACCAGAGCTCGAAGGGTCCGTTGCGCATCGGTACCATCATTGACGTCACCCAGAGCTTGTAACGGGTCCAAAAAATCAAAAATCCCTTGACTGAAGATGAAGGTGAAGGGGATTTCCTGCTCATACCGATTTTTGAGACAGCCAATGTGAAGAGACCTCCGGTCCTGTAACCGAGCCGTTTTCAACAAGTCTGGTTAACATTTTTGAACTCTGATTAGCGACTCTAACCGGCGTTAGCAGTAAAATCGGATTTCACCAGCAATTTTGAACGAGATCAAGCTTGATCTCAGTTCAAAAAACTGAACGCCCAAATTTGGCTGGTTAGAACGTTAACTGGTGCATTATCTCTTATCACTTGCTCACTTCTCTATTTCTCTTTAAAAAATCGCTATTTTTCGTCGTGTTTATTGTTGTTTGTTCCTTAAAAAGTAATAATTTTCCGGACTGAGGTGCTGTTCCATATGTCGTAAATACACTTTAGCCCGTAGAATTCAGAAACCAACCTTAACATTTAGGGCCTTTTCATTTCACGCTATAGGAGAAAAAAGACGCCGACTCGCGAGTCAAAGTTTTTTTGATTTTACTGACTGCAAGAGTGGGACGCTGACGAGCGAGTCAGTAAAATCACGCACAACTCTGTGGGGCCTTTCACATTGGAAGCGTTCGCAAGTCGTCTCTTCCCCGAAAAAAAAATACGCCCAATCGCGCGTCAGTGTTTTTTTTCTCCTAATATGAAAGGGCCCTTACGCCTCCTTTAAAGCGCTTCAAAATAGACACATTTTTATAAACCATCACATTTTTCAACTCTTTGCTTCGTAAAGGTGGATTTCTGAATACGGCTCTTGGTGTTCGAAGGAAATGTTTTCAAGTGGGCGTTGACTCGTTGAACTTGCTTTGGATGGCTTCGATGATGATGATGAGTATGAGCCAAGTCGGTTTCGGGAAATCTCTTTCATGAATGACAGAGGGTTTGGGTAGATGGGCTTGTTCCTCTTTGGAGGCGCGGAAGAGGATTGTTATTGGCTTCGGACGGCGGGGTGTGTAGCCGTGACGTGCGGCAAGCAAGGTGGATACGGGAACGAGAGAATTCCACCCCAAAAAAGCATTCCAGTAGGTCGAGTAGGCTCACTAGGGTCACGGATAAAAGTATCTGAACAAGGTTCAAAGTATCTGAACAATTTGTAGGAAATTTCTGAGGAAATTACCTACAAATCAAAATCATTCGAATCGTAAAACAGCTTGTTTTTATTCGACTACGACAATTACTATCGTTGAAAACCAATTGTAAGACATTATTAAGCTACAAATGCTTCAAATAATAAAAAGGACGGAATTTTTCAGAAAAAAAATGTGTGCAGGAACCGAGGAAACTGGGAAAAAGTTGGTCAGACAAACGGTCCATCCGATCTGAACCTACCAACTCCCAAGAGAGGTCTCTACCACTGGATGCGCAAAAAACTACAAAATGGGGCGTGGATTGACGTAATTACGGGACCGGAGGTCTCTTCACATCGGCTGTCTCAAAAAACGGCGTGAGCAGGAAAACCCCTTCACTCATCGAAAACCCCGCCAAAACATTCTCAACCAAGGGATTTTTGGACCCGCTTCTAGCTGGGGGTGATGTCAATGATGGTCCCGCTGCGCAAAGGGCCATTCAAGCTCTAGTTATAATATATATCTGTGGCTACAACAGGAGCTAGGCAAAAAATGAAAATCGTACGCGCGATCGGAATTTCAAGGAGATACAAATAACACTTTGAAATCCAGGATTGGCGCAGAAATACAGCGATAATTTACGTAACGCCCAGGAGGCGAGGTAGCACACGTACAATCCTTAAGGGTGAGTTGCACGTGTGACGCCCTCCAATAAGCCCTCGTCTACTACTCTGCATACATTTTCCTTCCTAATTTCTGCACCAACCCTGGTTTTTAAAACTCGTTTCAATCCCTAGGGAATTCAGCATATACAGTAGTACTCCTTTTTTCAAATAAGTCGAAGGAAGAGCATGACATTTTAAGGTAAAAATTCAACGTGGTCTAAAGTCACTTCCGGGACAAAGTTTGAAAAATTGATGCGACCGCATATGCATTGGTGGATATGGATTGGTGCAGAAATAAGGCAAGACGACGGTGGATTGGAGGGGGTCGATTGGGGGGATCACTGCAGCTCCCCCTTAACTGGTTACACCTCCATAACCTGTGATTAACTGATCAGCAAAAAGATCTTGAGTTTAATTTCCAGGTCATCTGGTTAGTTGAACGACGTTAGTTGAACTCGATTTCACGGTGGTGAAAACCATTTCTCCTGACTGCCGTTTAAAAATAAAATTCAGTTCTAACTTCCGTCAATTGATCTCAGATTTGTGCATTCAGTGGTAGAGACTTCTCTTGGTACAAATTTTTGAATGTTGTTGTCTCCCAGCGAATAATAGTATTTATTATTAAAACAAAAGCTTTTCGCTTTTTGGAGGCATCCTCAGTGTTTTTGTTCACAAACACAAAAAAATTTCGCCCCGGCAGCTGGCGGTGGGAAAGAGTGCATTTCATTCCGTATACGGATACCCTAAGCCGTCCCAGAAGTAATAATTTTGATACCATAATTTGATTCATTAAGCCGAACTTCTTTCTCTATTTTCACCACCCTCTTTCAAAAATGTCGAAAAGTTTCGTTATTTTTCCAAGGGCTTTGTTATATTAAAGTTTTGTGCCGTATTTTATAATACCTAAACGTGTGAATTTAAGCGATTTTTTTGAAATTTCATCCCCCATTTCATCCCCCTTCTTCAAAGTTTTCGATAAATCTCAATGGAACCCAGGGCTTTGGTTACATTAAATTTTTGAGTCGAATTTTAGAGCGCTAAGATGAACTAGTGAAGTTCAACGCTATTATTTTACACTTCCACACCGGGAGGACCACCCCCACCACCTTGACTTTTTCGAAAAATTAAAATGGTAATCAAAGGCTACTCTAACGTGGAGTATTCGCACTGAATATGATGCATCTAGAATCAACTGGCGATTTATAGTGATTTTTTTACCATTTCAACCGCTATTCCCCCCCTCCACCTCGACCGATTTGGCCCAAATGCAATACCGACCGGGGTCTTATGACTTCTGATTTTTGTGCCAAAGCGCGTTCCGCTAAATTAATTTCTTCCAGAGTTATCGTGCTTACAAGAAAACGGCCATAAGCTTATATATAAAATGAATCCTGGAGACCACTGAATTCGTGTTCTAGAGGATCTGAAACATGAAAAAAACATGACATGACCCATGTTTGCCACCATCACGACGAGACCAATAGTGCATTTTCAGAGTGAAATGCACTAAAAAAAGTGAAGAAGAAGATGAAGAAGAAGAAGAAAAAAAAAAATGAAATGCACTAAAATGCCTACTTCAGGAAATGGGAGAGAGGAGAAAAAAAACCAAACACATTCATATTGTCTCATTCCTTTTATTTCATCTATGCGAAACAAAACAGCCGCGGCTGCGGTAGCGATCTCCCTTATTCCTAAACGATGAAGTATGGCACAAATGAAGGGTTCGCAGAACTGCAATCGTTGCACGTCTTCCCTTTCGGGAACGGTCCGTGACCCTACTCGACCTACTGAATACTGAAATGCTTTTTTGGGGTGGAATTCTCTCGTTCCCATATCCACCTTGCTTGATGCACGTCACGACTATACACCCCATCGTCCGAAGCCACTAACAATCTTCTTCCACGCCTCGAAAGAGGAACAAGCTCGTCTACCCAATTCCTGTCACGAATGGCAGGCATTTCCCGAAACCGACGTGGCTCATACTCATCATCCTCGAAGCCGTCCAAAGCCAGTTCAACGAGTCGACGCCCACTTGAAAACATTTCCTTCAAACACCAAGGGCCGTATTCAGAAAACCACCTTTACGAAGCAAGGAGTTGAAGAAAGTGATGGTTTATAAAAATGTGTCATCTATTTTGAAGCGCTTAAAGGAGGCGTAAGGCCCCTCTCACACTGGGAGAAAAAAGTCGCAGACGCGCGCGTCAGCGTCCGATCCTTGCAGTCAGTAAAAACACATAAAACAGGCCTTTCACATTGAACGCGTTCGCAAGAGTTGTCTCTCCCCTGAAAAAAAGACGTTGACTCGCACGTCGGCGTCTTTTTTCTCCTCGTATGAAAAGGCCCTAAAGGTTAAGGTTGGCTTCTGAATACATGACCGAGTGTATTCATGACGTGTGGAACAGTCACCTCAGTACGGAAAATTATTAGTTTTTAAGCAACAAATAACAACATACACGACGAAAAATAGCGATTCTCGAAAGAGAAATGGAGAAGTGAGCAACTGATAAGAGATAATCCACCAGTTAATGTTCTAACCAGCCAAATTCGGGCGTTCAGTTTTTTGAACTGAGATCAAGGCTTGATCTCGTTCAAAAATGCTGGTGAAATCCGATTTGACTGCTAACGCCGGTTAGAGTCACTAATCAGAGTTCAAAAATGTTAACCAGACTTGGTGAAAACGGCTCTTAATATCTTGCTATTTATTTACATAAGTTATTTCAAATTCATTGGTGTTGAGACGTAGGTAAAGTTACTATAGTTCCATATTGCTATCGTCCATGAAATTAACTAATTCTGTATGTGTAATTCTAATATTCGTGAGTATTATGTAAAAGTTGAATGGAGCGAATAATTTTTTATAAAGTAAATTCAAAAATTTTGATCTGTGTATTTTGTATTTTGTACATTCCATTATTTTATGTTCAAGATTGTCAGTCTGGTTGCATGTGACGCATGTTGTACTGGTTTTTCGTCCTATTTTAGTCAAATATTCATTACATATACCATGATTTGATCTGATTCTATTGATGTTTTTAATGTTTTTTCGAGATATGTTTAATTTGTGAAACCATGGTTTGGGTATTATAAGGGGATTTATGGTTTTATAAAAATAGCCTTTTGTTTGTTCTTGAAAATCAGACTGCCATTTATCTTTCAGTATTTCTGTGAAAGTGGTGTGGATGTCGCTAACTGGAATTTTATAATGGAGTATATTGTTTGATGTGCTACCGCTTTTTGCTAGTAGATCAACTTCGTCATTTCCAGGAATATTGGCGTGACCTTTTATCCAAATTATTGAGATTCTTTTGTTCTGGGTGGAAGTGATGTTGTGTAACATACTCATTATTTCAACCAAAAGATATGATGAATTAGCTGCATTACAAAAATGTGAAATACTCTCAGCTACGCTTTGACAATCAGTTAATATTGAGAAGTCGTTGTCTGTGGAAATTTCTATATGCTTTAGGGCCTCAATGATTGCAACGCACTCCGCCGAAAAATTTGAGAAATAGTTGGATAGCTTGTAATGTTTCTTTATATTATCAGTTTTATCCACGTAAGCTGCTCCCACGTTACCATTCTTCTTAGATCCATCTGTGTAAATTATATGTTTGTTGGTTAATAATGGCATTACTTTTTCGTTGAAGGTTGTGATTGGGGGTATGTCGTCTTTGTTATGTGGCATGTACAAAATAGGTATTTGAGTTGGAACTAAGTAAGCTTGTTTATCAAATATCGGGAGTTTGCTAGAGCAAGCTATTAGTGATTGAAATTTCGATGTGTCAAGGAAACTATCAATTATTAGTGGTGTGGGTTTTTTTCTCCAGTAATGATACGTAAGTACTTTAGTTGCCAAATGGGCAATTTTACGATAAATGAGTGGTGATGTTGTTAAAGTTTTTAATACATATCTATCGCACAGCATTTTACGGCGAAAAAGAGGGGGTTCATGGGCCTCAGCCAAGATAACATTGGTTGGTGTGCTTTTTAAATATCCCATACACAGTCTAATACATTTTTACTGCAATCTATCTAGCTTTTGCATTGTCGTTTTGTTGGCTCTGCTGTAAAAAATGCAACCGAAATCAATTATGGCTCTAATTGTTGATCTATAGAATAATAGGCAAGTCGCTTGGTCAGTCCCGTAATTGATGAAACAAATCATTTTTAAAATATTAAAAAATTTGTCTGTTTTAGCGATAATGTCTTGTACGTGATTTTTCCAATTTAATTTTCTGTCTAAATTCAAGCCCAAGAATCGAACATTATTTCTTACTGAGAAACGTAATCCTCCTAACGTTATTTCTTCCTCTAGGGGAACATTTCTTCGCCTAGTAAAAGGGCACACTACTGATTTCGCTGGGGAGAAAGTCATTCCGTTTTCGTTAGTCCATACCCGTAAATTCTGAATCGCGTTATCCAAAGATTCTATGCATGTAGGTATACTTTTATTTATCGCATATAAGCAAATATCATCGGCTAATTTCGTCCTTGAAGTTACTCTTAAAGCCTTGAACTTTACCTTGAAATTTCACGCTCTTCCTTCGACTTATTTGAAACAAGAATACTGCTGCATACGCGGAAATGCTTGGATATTGAAACGTGTCTTGGGAAACCAGGATTAGTGCAGAAATACGTCGAGATAGTGTGTACCGAGTAGTTTGTGAGGGGTGATCGGAGGGGGTCGAGGAATCAACCGTGCAACTCCCCCTTAAGGCCTGGATAAACTGACTACTCGAAAAATTGCTTGACTTGCTAAATCACGCCCCCAAAATGGCTAAATGAACCATTCGTGGCCGGAAAATAACGAAACTTACAATTCGTGCTTCTAGAATGGCCAAAATGAGCCTTCGCACCTTGAAAATGGCTAAACTACAGACGACTCGTGCCCTGAAAAATTGATCATTTGCATCATGTGCAAAAGAGTGTTACGTTTCAAGTTTCGTCGTCGAATGACTGGAGGTTTTGGGTGGTAAAGTTCATACCTTTCTACCTGGAATTTTCGGTCTTTTTCATGCTCCTAATGTTGAGAGGGGGGGGGGGTCCATTACTAACATATATTAATAGCATGCGAACAGGCAGTTTGTAGCGTGAAATTAATTTTTAAGTTTTGGGGATGTCACGATTTCCTCGCATTTTCTTGAGGCAACGTGTGACCGCGCGGGGACTCGAACCCATCGAGCTCTGCCCCCCCATCAAGCCCCCGGAGCCCCTCCTTGGATTCGCGCACCCGCAACTGACGGTGGCTTGTGTGGGTGAGTTTTGGCCTGGCTGCATTTAAGGCTAGTCCGAGTTTTAGGCTTAATCCGAAAAACTTTGAAAAACATGTTTTGAAAATCGTCTGCTGAATTATATTCCTGGTACCGGGCAATTTCAAAAAAAGTCCCTTGAGAATTGGACGAAAGGGTGTATTCTACATTATAGGGATTTAATGACACGGGAGATTCCAAAATATAGAAACGGATTTTTCGATCGAACGAACCATTAAAGGGTTGATGGCGTCATTTTTGCCTACTTTCGAAAGTTTTCAGGGTGAATTTTTTCGGGAATGACCTCGTCAGCCCAGGGCCCTAACCATGAGCTGGAGTAAAAATGTCGTAAATGGCGGTATCTCTAGAGCGCTATAACATTATTCGTGATAGAGCGGCATTAGTTACCGCTTGCGTTATTTTTTAACGCTAGCTCATGGTTGACCCCCTGAGTCCGAATGTGTCGAATTTTTCGTGGACCCAGTGAACACCGTGGCGCATGGCTAAGCCGTACGCCAGTGACTAATGGGTGAGAGTATTTGAACGCGAGGGTCCCGCCTGTGGCGCAGAGACACTTGAATCCTTTGAATACTAGTGCATCATGAAAGAAAAGACCCCCTCCTGTATTCATTTTTTAAAATTATTGTAGTAGTGTGTATTATGAATTTTATATTATAATTTGTGTAATTTGCAAACCCTTCCCAAGAATAAGTCAGGGGCACGCCACTGGTATTACATAATTATAAAAAAAAAACTATTTTGCCCCTTTTGTCAGCCGCCAGCTGCCGGAAGTAATATTGTTCTCACTACGAGTCTTTTTATTTTCCGTTTTTCTCATGAGAAAGGCTACGTATACTTTTTGACTAGATTAATATTGCGCATTTCCACCCCCTCCCCATCCTACTTTATTCACATAGCGTATGACGCTGAAAAGGCTGTTTGTTTTTATGGGCTCTCGATATTCCCTACAGAGGAAATATAAAAACAGCGAGGAGGTGCGTGTCGCACGACGTTATTTGGGTAGCACACTACAACAACATACTCAAGCGACAAAGTCCCAACAAGGTTCAAAGTGAAATCGGATTAGCCCCCCCCCCCCGCGCAGCCTCGACCCAGCCCTTTCTTCTTGACCGTGTATCCCCTTTGCGAAAATAGCCTTTTCGTTTTCCATCTCTATAATACTATCGGGCGTCTGTATATTTCCTCAGTTACTTATTCCTCACGAAAGTTGGTCTGTAAGCCCAGATCACCAATTCTGTCCTTGTTTTTGGTTTTTTTTTTCAAGGGAATTATTATTTTATTTCTTTATCAAACAATCGGAATGGTGAAAACAAGTAATTGCCTTTAGCCCGTAAGATTGAGCCCTCACCCCTCCGCTTCATCAGAAACACCACTCAACCAAAACTCCCTGTTCTCTTTTTTTTTTTTTTTTTTTTTTTTTTTAAGAGATACTCCAAACACAAACCATTAGCGCCCTGTGACGGGTCGGTGCGGCGAGGGGGGGTTGAAGCGAAAGAGTGTGAGAGAGTGTTATAGAGAGTTCGGAGTGAGAAAAGGAGCAAGAAGATTTACAACCTTGGTATAAACGGAAGCCTGGGCTTTTAATTAAGGGGCAAATCCAAGCTCTCTTAAACGGGATGGTGCGAGGAGCTGAACTTGTTGGGAGGAGGGTGGTTTAGGTGGGTAAAGAAGAATGAAGGGCGAGTTTACTTTATATAGTGTTGGAATCGATGGGGCGGAGTTAGAGGATACGCAACCTTTGGAGACACTTCGGAAAATTGGGATGTGGGAACCCTGACAAAAAAAAAAGAAAGAAATCGGTGGTGGATTCGCGAAAAAAAAGAAGTAAGAACGGCTGTGCTTCTGTGACTGCTCAATTGACTTTTAGAAGAACTACGCTGTATACCTAACCCTATTCGACCCTTATCCTATCCCAAGTTGTGAATGAGGATCGAGCGGAGCTACCCAAAATTATTTATGTGGAGGGGGAAGGATCATGTTTCCTTGCAATTTCTTGGGGTGGATTAGCCAAATTATTCAGTTTACCTATATCCTACTCCTCTTTCACTATACTCTTGCGTGATGATTTTAGAACCATTCCTGATCCCCTGGATGTTCATAGAAGTCATTCCTGTTTATTTGCGGATTTTTCCCTAAAAGCATTACTTCCGCCCGACACTTCACTCCAACATTCATTGCTCATACTCATTGTTCGAGCATTGAGAACCTCTTTTCCTTACCTTTACAGTACCTAATAATACCATGGATTAGAATAACAAAAAAAAAGTTAACCCTGATATCTATTGATACAGACAATTTTCAACATAAAATATTTTACGCCGTGGTAGAAATCCCATAAGGAGATTTCTTGTTCGTTGTCAAGAAGTAAGTCCCTAGTGCGCTACAAAAATAAAGTGTTCGATAATGTCCAATAAGTATTGAAAAATTCAGTTAAATAACGGTGTCACATACGTTTCGGCCACGCTTTCTCCCATGTAAACCGTTTCGCGATCGTCGCAGCCAGACTCCTTGTAGCTATCGTACGTTTCGCACTCCGTCGCAAGGAACGCATCGGGGTCAGTGATAGATTCAGCGAAGTATAGATACGATCGACTATGGCTACACGTCCCTCCTGTACATCACACAAAAGTTTATTTTGTCGTTGTCGTGGATGAAATTTCGTGAAGCCACATTATTGAGAGAGCGTATGTTCGTACCAAGAAGATCACTCAAGCCACAACCAGGTTGAATGGCTCCACCACCGTTCGGATAGAAATCAACGTGACCCAAAGGTTCGGAGAACGATAAAAGGTTTTTGCAAGTGTGAATGACGTCGACAAATTTCGCCGTTTCGTTACTCAACCTATCTGTCATTGCCAAGGTGAACAACGGATGAGCCGGGTCGAGTCCTTATAAACGTTAAAAACCTCTCCGAATTAACTTTGTTCGATTTGTACAACACGCTTATAAAAATTACTAAAAATTTACGAACCGGTGATCCTTCCAACCTCTTCCCCAAGAACACTTGAGATATTTAGACCGGCAATTCCAGCGATATGAGCTCCCAAACTATGGCCGACTATGTGAATCTGGTCCAAAGATGCGCTATAATTAGCCACTAGAGCGATGACGAGACTCGCTACGTTGTTGGCGATTTTAGGAACGGCCTGTACCGATCTCCGGTACAATTGATAGGCTTCGGGTGACCAATCGACGAAAATTACGTTGTAGTCATAGTTGGTGACATATGCTTTAAATAAAATCGACCCGTTTTGAATACGTTCAAGTTATCATACAACTGCACTGATTCTAACCCCCGATCAGTGAAGTGGCAAGAGCTTGTTTGTCGTTGGTTAGCCAACCGTGAATTATAATTTTAGTGTCTTTCTCAGAGTCGAAGTAAGTCAGAAATTCTTGGATATCACTTTCCGTCACGTTGCCGTCAACGTAAACTGATGTTAAGACGCTGGTTCCCGACGCACTGATGATCAGCGAAAAATTTAGCATTAAGCTGATCAATAACGTTGTGATTGGTCAATGACTCACTTGTTGTAGAATTCGAATGCCGTCAAAGCGCCTACTTCGCCGAATAGACTGCTGAAGTCCAAGGAAAACGCTGGCAAACATTTTCGTTTTTCGATTTAATTGGGTATTCATTTTAATATGTAATGTAAAAGATTCGTTATTTTACCTGTCCCGACTTGAAAAAGAGTTGAAAACAAACAACAAACGATCACTAGTTTCATTGTTTTTATTAATCGACGCCCTATCGCTCCTCCCAAAATGATACGCTGCCAGAACTACGTCCATTATATACGCCAAAATGTCAAGTGTGTTGCACATTAAAACCATCGATATTTCGTCAAATTTCACGTGCTATACATTAATTCACTTTAAAAGAGCAAATAGTTGTTATTATGTAGGTAGTTCAAGTTTTCAATGTAAACCTATAATTGTTATCAGCAGCTCTTCGGTTAATCTAATGACTTGGCTTTTATCGCGAAGAGGGCACTTGATTTGCCCGTTCCTTGACAGGCAATTTTTTTTTTTTGTCATCCAAGTTTCCTCGAACACGAATGATGGATTCTATTTGACCCAAAAAATGGGCTTTTTGAACGAACGAAGTCCATAAAACTGACATCCTAAGGGGCCAAACGCGAGAAAAACCAGCCCGCGAAATTGGGGTATTCAGAGCGAGCCAACTCCTATAATATAACAAATTTTTTAATGAAAGAAGTTCCAACGCTAGAGCACAATTCGTATGAATAAAACGCATAAATTTATAAAAGTCACTTTTCTTTAATATTATTTTCATATTCAATTGGTTTTGGAAGAGGAAATCACCTCAACCCCCCCCCCATCCCCCAAACACTCTAATCTGCCTCTGGAAGAGGGTGCCCTCCATTTATTCCTCCACAATGTATTCACGTATTGTTGAATAGGGACTGTTGTAACCAAAAACCATGCTATTTCCGAACTAAAAAATTCAAGGTTTCCTATAACACAGAGAGTGAAAGACTGAGGTAATGCGGATTACGCAAAATAGGGGAAACAGATATTCCAATAACTTTTTGACGCTGATCCAGATCAACCTCGATTATTATTATTTTATTTTATTATTATTTTTTTTTTCTGTTCTTTTTCGCGAGGGAATCAGGCCTTAAAAGTGGAGGTTTCTACCCCTAGCCTCATCCTTCAAATCGGTTGTTCAATCACTTCGACAATGCTAGGCTTTTCTCTCTCTCCTATACCCCTTTCCAGAACCAACCATTTCGTCCTCTCACCTAAATTGGAAAATACCCGTAAGGGGTGGAAACAACAATAGGCTACTGGAAAAGTCCTTCACCCGTTTTTTTTTTTTTTTTTTTTTTCTGAAAATCTTTAATACAGGAAATGGGATAAAAGAAAAAAATCAGGGCACTCGAGATATATGTATAGTAAAATACATACAAAATGGTGATGGGTAAGGGTGTAGAAGAGCATGTAACAGAGAATAACTCTTTTTGGAGAGTGGTGTAGGGGGTGTCTTGTTTCTGTCTATTTCAATTCATTTAATTTTGATTACCTTGTTTTTCCTTCTTGTATTTTTTTCCCCTCCATTTTGTTTTTGCCATTGATGTTTATCAGCCGGCTCAGATTGTCCCAAGGTCCTAATCCCACCACTTACCTTCCATTCCGTTTTCGAGGGGTTCTGAAGGAATATAATCCCCTGCCCAACCCTCTTCACCACAACACAACTCTTTTGGTGTTTCCATCAAGACTATACGTAAGGGGTGAATCCAGTTTTAAACTGATGGTGGAGTGAGTGGTGAGGCGGAGGGGGCTTTCTAGCCGTGACATTCTTTATCTTGCACGGGTTTACTGCTGGAAAATGACTAACAAGACAAAGTTCTCCAAATAATAAAGAAATTAGTATATAAGACTCTCTCGAGAGCGTGCGCCATAGCTATAACGCTATGAGTGTTCCCGTGTAGGGCTGATAGTCTTGTAATTCTTAAAAACTTGATTAAGGTGAGGAAACAGAATAAAAAGGTCTTCAAATCTGCGTTCTTTTTTTATAAATACCGCAAGAATATATTTTCAGTTGTCCAAAATTATGGACCGCGTCGAGTAACATGTTATACTCGGGCACTCCAATGGCTCATGTACTGTTCGACGTGAGACCACTCGTCCTTGTAGACCATAAACTTTTTTTTTGAACCATACAGCCATGGTGTTTTTTATAGAATGCATTTCGGGCCCATTCCCGGTGCCCCTCATCAGCATTACCGCTTCACCTCTAAGGCCAAACACCCTATATTGAGAACGATTCCGTGCAAGAAGGACACTTAAAGGAAGAGCACAAGCGAAAATCGTATAAGGAGAGCACACTACTTGGGTGCTCTTCTCTTGACCGTATAAAAAGAGCACTAATCTTTTACCCTAAAAGTTTATGAAGAGTCTTCTTAATTCCTTGGATAGTAAGTTTTTCAGCGTTTGACTATTTCTTTTTTGGAATTCCATCCATAACTCCTTAGAGATTTTCGTGAAAATAAGAAAGAAGAATAAACAAAAAAAAACTAGATTTTGTGCACCCAAATTGAGAAATTTAATCAAAATAAAAATGTTCTTTGGACAGAAAAATTGGTCATTTAAAGCCCTCCTGGTTAGATCATCAAACTTCTATTTTTGTCCTTCGTAAAACCCAAGGCTCCCAATTAAAAACAGTTTCAAACATCAAATCGCACGGAAAAATATTCGTGACAAATAACTGCCACTGCATGGAATACATCTCTAGCCTACCGTGGTAACGGCGCGGCGAGAGAGTGGACCACCCCTGGCATCCGTTTGGATGAAGCCCATGAAGAGCTTAGAGATGAAAAAATGGGAATTTTGAGGTTATCAAGATGTGAAAAAATCGCAGATTCGCTGCTAAAATTGAGAAAAAGCGCTAATTCGTTGCCAAAACTGGAAAAAACGCTCGTTTTCACGGCCGAAATTGTGAAAAAGTGCTGATTCGAGGATGAAATTTAGAAACAGCGCTAATTCGCGCTTGAATTGAAAAAAATGCTAGTTCACGGATAAAATTGAGAAAAATCAATTATTCACAGATAAAATTGAGATACAAACGCTATACTTCTCAGTTAGAATAGAGAAAAATCGTTAATTCACGGGTGAAATGAAGAAAAACGGTAATTCGCAGCTAAAATTGAGAAAGAAGGGCTCACTCACAGCTAAAATTGCGCAAAAGCGCTGATTCACGGATGAAATTTTGAAACAACGCTAAATCGCGACTTAAATTGAGAAAAAACGTTTCGGTTTATTTAGAGACTAAGAACTTAAGAAGCCTTCTAGAGATTTTCTAGAGATTCCGGGCTCCGATAGGTGTAGGTATACGCCACTGGAATATATCATTATTGCAAGTACGATTTATAATTATGAGATATACGAAAGGGAATAGGCCTATAGCATTTAAAAATTCAACCCTAGGGATTAAGAAGACCCTTCATAAAGTTTCTCGTGTGTATTAAAGAATTTGAGCTCTTCTATTATGGTCAAGAGTACAGTACTAGGTAGTGTGATCTCCTTATGCGATTTTTGTTGCGCTCTTCTTTTACTTGCCCTTCTTGCGCGACACCATTGAGAACTCCGAGGTGACAGTGACGAACCGCTTGGTGGGAGTGACTCTCGGCCATCGCATACTCAAACTCCAAATCGGTCATAGTTGAAAATGGTCGTTTTCATATAAAATTTAATGCAAAAAAAAAAAAAACTGACCTGAAGAAAAAGGCTGCAGCAACTGACGTTTGACGAAGACTCGCCGTCGACGGAGCACGCAATAATGACGCAGTCCGGACACTCCCCCCTTTAACACTATCCAATGTCAAACTGTTGTTCGTCATGATTCGCGATACCGACCGCTCGTATGTTTCAATCAGTGGCACAGGTGAGGTCATCGATGGACAGCGGCGACTTCCGCCCAGATGATTTGACAAAGTGACAACATCACGTGGCAGCACATCATCGTCGTCGTCAGAAAGGCCGTGGTCTGGATCGTTGATGAGGCGAGCCTGAAAATAAATAACTGAAATTGAGAATATGGCCAAACACCATTACGATTTCTTTTTCTTTTTATTATTTTAGTGCCGGGCCTACACATTGCTGCAGGTCCCCCCCCCCCACATTGGGATGTGTCAGACCCCAGAGGGGGTACACCTTACGGGTTTGAGTCCGGGAGCGGGGCGTAAATGTCCAAGAAAGAGGCCACAATCTCCGAATAAACATGGAAGATACATTTGTAATACATTTATAATAAATTTTAATAGATACCTAATAAGATTTAATAATTTTTGCGTCGGAATTAAATTTGTTAATTTCTAAATTTTAGTCAAGAAGTTGCTAAAAACTGTGACGTTTACCTAATCAATTTTAGGTGAGAATGGATCATTTTTTCGAAATTTCTCTCATTTAAATCATCCCCGAATTGTCACTTTTCCTCAGTTTCATCCATGAAGTTGCCGTCAAAAATCGCGATTGACGTTTTCCCCATTTCAGCCGTGAATTAGAGCTTTTTCTTTATTTTAGCCGTAAATTAGCGCTTTGTCTCTTGCTGTGATGCCTTCGAATGACCGGTGCCTTGGCCGTTGCCGGCCTTTAACCGGCACACCGCCCCTCCGTGGCCCGGCTGCCACAGCAAGAGGCGAGTCGCTCTCCCGGTCCCCGTCCGTTAGCCACGACTGGTGGCCAGCTAGCCGTGCCCGAGAGAGACCACGCGGAGGTGGACGTTCTCCAAGACCGGGAGAGTGGCGAAACGCCTCCGATCCGACTTACCTCTACCCTACAATGGGCGTCATAGACCCCAGTCCCCTCCGCGCCAACGAGGCAAGGGAGAAGGACCGGACTTTTTCAAACTCCCTCCGGCTCCCGACTAGCGCCGGGTCCGGCGGAGGGCCCTCCACTCCCAATTCCTGATGTCGTCATAGAACCCGCAGCGGCGCAGCACGTGATCAGCGGTCTCGTCCTCGTCACCACAAGGGCACAAAGGAGAGTCCCACCGCCGGAATAGCCACAACTTGGCGTTGAACGATCCATGGCAGGTGAGGATCGAGGTGGTCGCGTGTTCAGGTATGAACCACCAGGCCGCTGCCAACCGAATCCGCATGTCGGGCAAGAGGCCGAACAAACGCCTACTAGTCGTACTGTCAGCCCCACGCCCCGTCAGGCCACCACCACCAAGTCATCGAGGAGGTGAAGTGCCCCCGGCAACCACCCGCCCGACACCAAAGGTGCAAGACGGTCCACCCAGTCCTCCCGACACCCCACCAGCCCCAACGAGTTGACGATGGTCCGGCGCCTGTGCACCCAGGCACTAGCAGGAGATCAGCCGGAAGCGCTTTGTATCTATTTTAGCCGTACCCTAGCAATTTGTCTCATCAAATTATCACTTTAACTCAATTTCAACCGCAAATTAGCGCTTTATTCTTCAATTTCAGCCCGAATTAGAGTGGCTTCTTCATTTTATCGGTTAAAATTCAGGGCCATCCAACCTTTGCGTTGGTCATGGAAAAATGGAAAATAAACCTGGTTGTAAGAACTCAGGCGGGCCACCCATCCTCGCCCACCCCTCGAGCACAACACTGATATTTTAGCAAAAGGCCGAGGCGCTCTGAATAAAACGCACTGGGAGCCTGTTCGATAACTTTAATGTAATTTAGATAGCGAAAGTATTATATTATGGTTTTCAATTTGCGCCCATGGCGGCCTCAGGCGAATATTTCACCAGCGCCCCCCGTGAACTTGCCTTCAGGAGCCAAAAATTAGCGTTCCCCCCCCCCCACGTCATCACTTCTTCTCAATTTCATCGGTTAATTAGCGATTTGCCTCCATTTAACCCGCGAATTAGCTATATTTGTCTCCATTTTACACAAATTATCGATTTGTCTCCATTTTAGCCGCGAATTGCGATTTCTCTTGCAGCGAATTTGTATTTTTCCTTATTTTAGCCGCTAATAAGCAATTTTACCCGTGAATTAGCTCTATTTTCTAGTTTTAGCCACGGAGTTGCTTCCGGAAAACGCAAATTGCCATTTACTCAATTCAGTTCTGTGAATCATCGTTCTACCTAATTTTAGCGTCCTAGCGAGCCGTGAATTAGCGATTTTTCCCCATTTTAGCTGGGAATTAGAGGTTTTCTCCACTTTAGCCGTGAACTCGTGATTTTAGCTGCTTAAGATTGATTTTCCCCAATTTTATCCGTCAATTAGCTCTTTTTCTTTCCCTGCGAATTAGCGTTTTTTTCGCACTTTTAGCCATGAATTAGCGGGCTTTCTCAGATTGAGCCACGAACTTGTGTTCTGAACAAGCCAAGAATTTATGTTTTCGTAATTTTAGGCGCGAATTAGCGATTTTTCTCAAAACTATTGGTGAATTATCGATTTTCCACTATTTTATTCGGGAATTAACGTGTTTCGTAATTTTGACCGCAAATTACCGCTTTTTTTACACTTTATCCGCGATTTAAGCGCTTTTTCTCAATTTTAACCATCAAGAAACGTTTTACCCCGCGAGTTAGCTATTTCTTTTCTTAATTTTAGCCGCAATTTAACACTTTTCTCACTTCTGTCCGTGAATCGAAAATTTTTCTCAATATTTCCTTACGCGTGAGTTAGCCTTTTATTTCAATTTCGTGTTTATTTTCAAGTTTAGTCTGGATTAAGTGGGCACGAATATTTGCTCTTTCCAAACTTTTATCCGCTTAGACGCTTACTTGCCCCATGATCTGCACAAAAGTGCGCCTTTCAGCGTTTTCCATTCGCACAAAAATCCGGGGGGTTCGAAAATTCAACATTGAAAATGATAATTCACCACTGTAGGCCACGGGCGAGCCATTGTATACTATAAGTATCAGCGGGTCACTTCTTGGCCCGCGGGCCCCCTAGGTTAGCCTCCTCAGACTTAAATGAACAATTTTTATTAACTTTATATCCATGAACTAGAATTACGCTTTTTCTCGATTTTCAGCTGCGAATTAACACTTTATTTCACAATTCCGTTCATGAATTAGCGTTTTTTCCTAATTTCATCCGCAAATTAGCGCTTTCTCTCAACTTTAGTTTAGTCACATATTTTAGGCGCATAATTTAGTGTTTTTCCTCAATTTCAGCCGTGGCCGTGAATTAGGTATTTTTCTCAATTTTATCAGAGAAAATCCTGGAGACCACTGAATTCGTGTTCTAGAGGTTCTGAAACGTGAAAAAAACATGACATGACCCATGTTTGCCACCATCACGACGAGACCAATAGTGCATTTTTCAGAATGAAATGCACTAAAAATCAATTTATAGCCGCGAATTTTATTTGCAAATGTCAAATGTTCTTAATTTTATAGCTGCAAATTGACTATTTTTACTTCTAGCAATAAAATAGCACTTGTCCTTTTTGCCACGAACTTGTCTCAATACAACCCGCAATGGAACATTTTATCAATTTTAGCCACGAATGATCGCTTTTCCTCAAGTTTAGCAGCGAATTAGCACTTTGTCTCCATTTCATCCGTTAATTAGCGATTTTCCGCAATTTAAGCCACAAATATTAGCGCTCTTCTTGACTTTCAGCTGTGTACTTGCCCCAATAACAGCACAACAGCGCGCCTCCTCAATTTAAGTCACCTATCCTACATATATACAGTATGCAGGTATCGCCAATTCGCACCTTTCTCAATTCAGCATTAAACTAGCTTTCAGAATAGCAAGTAGAGCTTCTTCTTAATTATTCCAGCGAATTTGCCTTCAGATGCTATTCGAATTGGCATATTTTTCTTAATAAAGTATCATTTTTACTCTCATTCTAGCGACAAATGAGGCCTTTTTCACAAGTTTAGCCGCCTAAAGGAACTACAGAAATTAGGCATCAGCACTTTTTCGCAATTTCAGACGCAGACTCACCCGATAGCTTTGGTCAGCAACGAACCCCCAAGCAGCAAATTTGCAAAGCAGCAAACACGGATCTCGTCAGGCTACCTCGGAGTCGGTAAAAATCGTCCAAAACCAACGACAAGGCAAAACGTGCATTTTAGGCGATGACGGATCCTCATAAAAGCGTTTTAAAAGTGAACTACATACAAGGAAAATATTTCTTTTGGAAAAACAAAAAATCCAACTCCCGGAGAAAATGGCGGGTGTGCCCATTATAAGAGTTTTGACAAATCGACAGTAATTTAAATCGCTTCATTAAGCTTTCGAGAGGGATACGTTCCATTAAAGGCTCTCTCCCTTTTCTCGAATTGGATATGAGATGAGTGAGCTGTTGTGGTGAAAAGACAAGATGGGGTGGGGTTTTCGAGGCTGGTAGAGGAGTCGGTGAGACTGAAGGGGCGAAGCGAAACTGTGCTTGGATAACCCTCTGATTTGGTTACATGGAAATAAGATTGACAGCAATCTCCGAGAATCGGTCGTCGTTAAGTGATGGGGAAAGGAGTTAAGGGAGGGAGTTCAAGCGAAAAAGGGTGCCGGAGAGGTGTTGACGAAAAAAAACACCTTTCTTGGGGGATTATTTTTAGAGAAAAATCACTGTTTTATTTCCACGAGCCGTAGTTCCTTCAAGAAATCTGTAACTCATTTAAGCTCTCCTCGCTTAAACCCTCCAACTAATAAACCAAGGCTCGTGAATCTATATTAATGTATTGATTAATAGCGTTGCCATTATAGGGGGATGGAATTATAATTTCATACGGTCTATCAGCCCTTCAAGACACTACTACTCCAAACGGAAACGAAATTCCTCCCGCCTGACTGATTTAAGAAAATGAGGATGCACTTCTTAGATGGACCTGACAAGAGCAATTCCATCATCTTTCTTTTTCATTTTCACCCCTAACTCCCTTTCCTTCTCACCACACCCCCATCCATCCGTAGCGTTTCCGTCATCGGGAAAACTGATGGGGAGTCGAGGGAAACTTCTATGGGACCACTGACTCTTCGCCCTTGTAAAATTTCTGAAATGGGGAGGATGAAAAATGACACATAATCGATAATAACTTGATGAATTTCGAAGAGAGGGAAACGAAAGCGTCTCCAAACATTCATTTTCTGTCAAAAACTACTTTTATTAAAGAAGTTGAAGAGCCGGGTGCAAGTTAATGTGTTTGAAAAATACATGAACTGGTCTCCGGAATACCAAATTATTCTGGCATATAATAATAGCTCAAAACTTATGTGAACTATTACAATTTGGGTGGATTCAAAGACGCAGGGAAAAGTTGAAAACAATACCTTCAACAAGTTAGGAAAGTTAGACTATACGCTCGGATTAAAACAATCTCTCTCTCGTACCACCATCGCCCATCAAACACAACACCCCGACAATTACGCAAACGTTATACGTGTTTTGAAACGTGTCAAATAACACTCTCCAAAACTGTTGTATGACTGGGTAACCTCCCCCCCTCTCATCATCAAATACCTCCACGCATTTTGCTGTATCATCCGCAAAACTCTTGTTCAAAGAAAGTTTAAAGGGTTTCAAAGGAATGGAGAAGGGTTGCTCAAGAAAATCTCTTGAACAATCGTCAGTTTGTTTCACTGCCTTATGTCGGCGGTGGAAAACTTGAAGTTTTCAAGAGGGAGAAAGAGGTTTTCATATAAGAGAAGAAGCGAAATTACGCTCATGTGTCTGGTGGGATGATGATGGGTGGTTGCCGGTGGGAGGGGCGTGGTTGTTACGCTCTTAATGAGTTTTCCTTTATGACAGTTTTCCCCACGCTCAGTCAGTCACCAGTTTCTTTTTGCTATGGCCGTG
Source organism: Corythucha ciliata (assembly GCA_038030265.1). Taxonomy (NCBI): domain Eukaryota; kingdom Metazoa; phylum Arthropoda; class Insecta; order Hemiptera; family Tingidae; genus Corythucha; species Corythucha ciliata. The sequence goes on along the minus strand of CM075943.1, from coordinate 39,938,677 downwards.
CTCTGCAGGAATTTTTGGGGTAGAACAGGTGGTGCCAGGCTTTGGAAAAGTCAGCCGACTTTCCATCAGTGAAAACGCTCCGAGGGATGATGGAAATGGAGAGGGGCAAAAGAAACTGATTATTAAATTCCAACTTTATCGTTCTCCTTTCCTTATTTTCCTCCTTTACGAAAGATTTCAAACAATATTTTAAATAAATCATAAATCAAGAAATTATTTTATATTCCTCTCTCTGTCTCAATTTCTGCCGTTAATAACGAAAAACTCAACTTTGTAAGACAGTCATGGGTGCTGAGGAGAGGGGTGCAATTATAAGAAAAGTTTTAAAAAGTCAGAAATATTTGGTTCGTATATCACGTTGAAATGAATTCCAACTTCAGTATAATTCGAAGGTGCTAAACAGGTAGGGAGAAGAGGATTTGCAATTTGCAATAAATGAGGGGGGATAAAATATGGACATGTTATTAAATTTTCCACCCTCTTCAAAGGTGACTTTAAAAAATTGAAGAAACGGAAAAAGTGAGCTTTGGGAAGTGGAGGCAGTTTTCGTGAGCTGTTTATTTTGCTTTTTACATCTCAATGCCCCACTCCCACCCACACACACACCCACAATCAAAATCGGAAAGCATCCCGCGTCAATCTTTGAAAATACTTTCTCTTCTTCCCGAGGAAAATGAGATCAAGCCACTTTGGAATAGCATTATACATATATATTTTCTACTCCTTAACTTCCTTTCTTGGTTTTCAGTATCGTTTATCAATTTTTTTGTGCCATGAATCAACCGTTCATGCTTCTACCCTTCTCATAATCTCAAAGGATCTCCTTGCTTTGGCTATACCAGCGCGAGTCCACTGCTTCTCAGGCGGATTAACCAGACGTAGTGATTAGGGAGCAAACGACAGCGCACTCAACATGTCACGTGCTATTCGATGCCCTCTTCATTCAGATCAAAGCTGGAGTAACTATACGCACCCCCAATTTACGGAGCCTTGCCTGGAAAAATTTGGATGTTCTATCCAGGCCCTTTGGTGGTAACATGGACCTTTATGACCATGCCCGTTCAAAATCTACGTACACTGTGACGCCCCTCGCGTGGGTCTTATTGTCACGCGCATTAGCCATTATTGGATATGAGTGACTTGACTGCAAGGTCGTGCCGTCCAATCACATAAACACACATTATGAGCTGTAGTTATCGTTGTTCCCAAGTCGTCTATTAAAAGGAAGAGAGAGGGGTATAAAGAAAAGAGTAGAGCCTATAAATGAGCCTTGTGGCACTCCTCACGGGACACGAAGAAGACTTTGAGTCGCTGCTGTACACTTTCCGTTCACTGATACGTACTCAAGGGCGTAGCCAGAGGGGGCAGGGGTGGGCGGTTGCCCTCCCCTAGACTCAAAAGCGAAGACTTAGTAGGGCAACTGCTCACCCTATGAATATACAAAGTCTTCAGGGTCACCACATTTTTTTTCGTTCACGCTGAAAATCATTTCTCGGATTTCACTTACTAAAAAAACCAATTTCGAGGAATTTTGCGCCATAAAAATAAACTTTCACTGATCTGACGCAACTAAAAGCAAACTCAAACGCTTTATAAAAACCCAATTTTGCGATTTTTTTTCGCAAAAGAAAAAAAAAAAAATTTCTGCCGTTCTAGCTCACTGAAAAATGGACTCTTGAACAGGTTGCTTCATTTCGATAGTTTGGTTTGTTCACTCCCACCAAAAATATTTGAAAGAACTCAACATGAAAAACTTTTAAGGCCCGTTCACAAGCTCTATGTTTGCGTTGTGTGGAGTCTATGCAACCAAACAAATTTATTCCCTCGAAAAATGAAGCATTTTGATAGGTTGCATAGACACCACACAACACAAACATAGAGCTTGTGAACGGGCCTTTACTACGGGCACTATATGGTTACGTATAGACGCTACACAGTGATAATTTGTTCCCGGTAAGTTATTTTTAGGAGAAGGGGCAGAGGGAAAGCTCATTCCACTAATATCAAGGGCGGGCGAGAGTCCATCCCAAATTGGACAGACTATAATTTCGTGGGATTGGCACACTCAGAAACCGATTCCAAACATTTTACATTCAAAAACCATTTTCGCGTGTTTGGCTCACTTTCAAGACCAATTGCTCAAATTTCGCAGTCTAATAAACATCAATGCACGGATTCTTTTCGCGAAAACCGTGAATTTTGGTTGAAAAAAATCAATTTTGTGAGTTGGCCTAATTCAACAACCAATTTTACGGATTTTTCATACCAAATAAACTATTTCCGCAGGTCTTAAATCAGTGGAAAACCAATTTCTTGAATTACGCTTTTCCGAAATCTGAAATCGCCAGCATTGTGATAACATTACCAAGTTTTCGTCGCAATTCCTTTATATTATGTCCGGCAATCAGTGAATTAATTGCGTTTAGAAGACCCTTTTCTACGGACAATTAGGGGATTACTCCCCTCCTCACCGCACCACCATAGTCACAACTGTGAATTCGAGGGAATATGGGGAGGCTGAAAATAAAGAAAATAATCTTTAAATTAAATACTTACTATTCTTTACTTGTTTTGAGTTCCGAGAAAAAATTGCTTCAAATTTCAGTTTTGGAGGATTTTGTCACAAAAAGTGGTGCTTTGAGTCCTAAACTAAAGATTTGACGCCAAAGGTGACGTGTTATACCAAGACTGAAGATTTCACCACATTAATGCCGATTTTACCTTTAAACAAAATTGACAGTTCTTTCTTAAAATGAAAATTGTACCCCGAAACTGGTGGTTTTACAATAAAACACAAGTTTTATAATCCAAAATTCAAGTTTCTTTCCTAAAGGTCAATACAAACTACTCTGAAGTGACGTGGAAACACGTCTGGGATAATGCGTGTCTGAGCAATGTGAACGCGGACAAACAAAAGTTCATGTTGAAATGTTACATCCCACGTGGGCCTGCGTGTTCCTACGTCATGTCCGAGAAGTCTGTATTGACTTTTAAATATTTACCAGAAAACTGAAGTTTCCACTACGAAACTGCCGATTCGCAGTATTTAATCATTCTTTTTGGGGGTAACATCAGTTGTGGCGTGAAATTGTCAGTTTTGAAGTAAATTATTCAATTTGGGAATGTTAGGTACCGCTTTTTTAAAGGTAAAATTGTTCGTTCAGGCTCATAACGTGAGTTTTTGAGCAGAAATCCTCAGTTTAAAAAAAAAACAGTTTTGTAGTAAAACTACCAGTTTTTAAGGAAAACATTGATTTATGAGGTGAAACTGCCAAACGTTTTCAGGTTAAAATCTCCAGTTTTGTAGTGACATCTCTAGTTTTGGAGTAACACGTCAGCTTTGGCGTGATATCGTCTGTTTTGGTGTAATATACCGTCTTATTTGGGAAAAAATCGTCAGTATTGTAGTAAGATCGTATATTTTGTGTTAAAATCGTCAAATCATCGTTTTCAAGACAGAGTCGTCAGTTTTGGTGTAAAATCATCCGTTTTGGGGAAAACGTTTTTATTGTGACATTGTCAGTTTAGAAGTAAAATATCCAGTTTTGGGGTAAAATCGTCATTTCGGTGGTAAAATATTCAGTTTTCGAGTGAAATCGCTAATTTTCGTTACTTCAATCCTGGTGATTTCATCCTAAAGCCCCAGTTCACACGATACAATTTTCCAGGCAATAACGTGAACAATCTCTTCAAAAATATTGCACACTGGGAAGAATACTGGTACAACTCAAATAAGTTTTTCTGAACTATCCAGTTTGGATTAAATTAAATTACATTAACCCCAACTGGATTGGCCAGAATAACTTTTTTGAGTTGTGCCAGTATTCTTTCCCATGTGCGATATGTGGGGCCTTAACGAAAATTAACCATGTGTAAGGATACTGCAATTGTTTACAAAAGCTCACACATGTTTATCTATTTTAATTAATCGTTTATACTCGAAGTTCTTTTCGTGAGAAGTACAGAAATGGGAAAAGATTGATTTATTCATTTCTTTAAATTGGCGCTGCGGACTACGGAATGCCAAAGAAGAAACACAATAGCACTTCACAATTCGAAGATGAACAAGACAGTTCTCACTCGAGGTATCCGTTTCGGGGATTTCACGGTCAAAGGTCGTTCGATGAGGAGAGAATATCTCAGGATAGAGGTAATGATATTTCTCTCCTAAGAAATTTTAAGTTTGCTAACTTTGATGAAGATATCGAAGAGTGGCCGTATTATATCAACCGTTTCGAAATAGAATTAAGTTGGGTTACTCAATTCCTGACGAGGTCGTTTCAATTTATTTTTCATCAATTGGACCAACGCCTTTTAAGATACTAGTTGATCATTTTCGCCCAAGAGACGTTAAGGATGTACCTTACAGCGAGCTAAAAGGGGTTCTCAACCCTTATTTCGTCAATTCCACTTGTATTTTCGCTGAACGGCGAGCTTTGGCTCTTATATTTCGCAAGGAGTTGGCTGGTACTTGTGATTTCGGTAATTCTCTGGAAAAACACCTCCGAGATCAGCTGGTTATTGGGATAGGTGACTTCCGATGGCAAGAAGAATTAATTCGCATTCATCCTTCAAACGACGCCATTTTCTCGGAGGTCCATTCTTCAGCTCTCGCTTTAGAAAGAGCATCCGATCAGAGTAAAACAGTTCTAAGTGGTTTGTCAAACGACCCTGGTGCTAGTGCCGTTATGGTGGTAAAACAGTTTAGATCCAGTCGGTCAGTAAAAAACCTGCTCGTCGCGTTAATCCAGCAAATGACTGCTTCGGGTGTGGGTTCCCCAAACACGACAAAAAATCGTCATGCCCCACTACTGGCCAAACCTGTAGTGCGTGTGGTAAACTCAATCATTTTGCGCGTGTTTGTGTCAACAGCCATCGAGCGATTATTGTTAAGTTGGACAACAATGGGACCGTTCAGCACACAAGACGTCTTGCCTGTGACCGGAAAATACCAAGTTCCGGGAATAGTTCAAGCTCAAGCACGGTTAACAGCTTATCGAACGTAAGAAGTATGGTGATGTTGCCAGTGACACTAAATGGGTACGAAGTCGACAAGCTGTACGATCCAGGAGCGGCCAAATCGGTCATAGGAAAGCAGTAATGGAAGGAAATCGGTTCCCCAATTTTAAGTCCCGCACGAAATCTCGTAGCTTACACGGGAGTCACTGTTGACACCTTAGGTAAAACTTCCTTACAAGTCGAAGCGTTGGGAAATTCCAAGTATTTAGAAGTCGTAGTCATAAAATCAAACGACGTTCCTTTATTCGGTTTGGACTGGGCTCTCTCTTTCGAAGTACCGATGCCACAAGGCGCTCGCCTGTGCACTGTTAAAAACGACGGGATAGACAAGGAGGTAGAGTCACAACTTCAGGCTCTTTTACAAGACTATCGTAGCGCTTTCGAAGGCAATGGCACAATTTCTGGCCATAAGGCAAAAAGTTTCATGAAAAAGGACGTCAAACCCAAAAAAAAAAATTTTTAGGCCTCGGCCTGTTCCCTTCGCAATGCAAACTCAGGTTGAGGAGGAGTTGGATCGGCTCGTGAGGGCAAACGTTTTAGAACCGGTAGACACCTCGTCGACACAGCTTACTTGGGCTTCTCCAATTGTTGTCGCTTTCAAGTCAAACGATTCACTTAGGATATGTGGTGACTTTAAGGTCACAATCAATCCTCATACCGTTACTGAATTTCATCATCTCCCAACTTTTGACGAGATCACCTCGAAACTTAGTGGTGGTAAATATTTCTCTTTCGTTGACTTGAAAGATGCATATCTTCAGCTGGAGGTAGAAAAAGAATCGCAGCACTTTTTGGTGATAGCTACACACAAAGGGTTTTTCAAGTACAAAAGGTTACCCTTCGGGGTTAGTTTTGCCCCTAATCTTTTTCAAAAAATAATGGATACAATCCTGGCCGGAATTCCGAACGTAGCTTGTTTTATGGACGACATTCTTATAAGCGGGAAAACTACTGCCGAGCATTTAAAAGCAATTAAAGAAGTTTTGTCTCGTTCATCGACGGCAGGAATCAAAACTCAAATTTCTAAATGCAGGTGGCTGCAGAAAGACGTCAAATATTTAGGCCACATAGTGAGTGAAGGTGGAATTCGCCTCTTACCGGATCCTGTTGAAGCAATTCACAAGATGCCATCTCCTACAAATGTTCATGAACTAAAATCATTCCTGGGTTCGATCAACTATTACGGACGATTTCTGAACGGGTCACAGTCTATTTGTGCTCCTCTCCACAAACTCACAAAAAAAGCTACGTCTTGGAATTGGTCTCAAGAGTGCCAAAATGCTTTCCAAACACTGAAGTCTTCGATATCTTCAAAGAGTACGCTGGTGCATTATTCGCTAGATCTTCCTTTGGTTGTTTCGGCAGACGCAAGCACAAAAGGGTCAGGTGCGGTCTTGCTCCACAAAATGCCGAACGGGCAAGAACGCCCAGTAGCTTTTGCATCGAGAATTCTAAAGCCGGCTGAAGTGCGATATTCGGCCCTTGATAGAGAGGCATTAGCCCTTGTTTTCGCGTTGAAGAAATTCAACCAGTATATTCGAGGAAGACAATTCGTACTTCTAACTGATCACAAACCCTTGATGCATATCTTGGGGGGAAGAACGAGAAATTCCGAAAATGGCTGCGAACCGTTTAACGAGGTGGGCTTTGATTCTTTGGAGTTACGACTACGAAATCGAATACATTAAGGGAAAGGAAAACGTGCTTGCTGATTCACTGTCGAGACTTCCCCTGGAAAACGTGGAACCCAGTCGGATCGAAAAGATGGGTAAGGCTCGCGCGTCGCATTTACTCCATCTTCACCTACACGATATGCCCGTCACATCGTCGAGACTCCGTAAAGCGTTGTTAGCAGATAAGGTTACACAGCGCATTAAACATTTCATTGAAACTGGATGGCCGGAGAAGAAGAATCTTGACAACAATTTGCATTCTTTCTTTGAGAAGAGAGACGAGCTATCGTGTGAGGAGGGAATTCTGATGTGGAATGGACGGCTGGTTATTCCAGAAAAACTGCGAAAAAAATGTCTCAGCATGCTCCATAAAGGACATCCAGGCATCAGAGCAATGAGGGACATCGCTCGTTTTCACATGTGGTGGCCACGTATCGACAAAGACGTCGAAGCATATGTCAAAACATGTAAACCGTGTCAGGAGTCAAGGCCTTAACTCGAAGAAATGTCCATATACACGTGGAATGTACCCTCTCAGCCCTGGAGCAGGCTACACATCGACTACGCCGGTCCATTTGAGGGTTCACATTGGTTGATCGTGGTAGTGCTACTTCAAAATGGATGGAAATCGTTCAAATGAAGCTTAAAACATCTTCACTAACAGTTGAGGCATTAAAAGAAATTTTCTCCCAACATGGCCTCCCATATTCTATTGTGACGGATAACGGTCCTCAGTTCCGATCTTACGAGTTTGAAGAGTTTTGTAAATCTCGGGGTATAGCTCACATCAGGGTTACTCCCTACCATCCAAGGTCTAATGGTTTAGCCGAACCATTACAACCATAGAACCGAGCAGTTCGCACTTTCAAGTCTCGCGTTCGAGCATCGAGGAGTTCCAGTGTAAAACTCAGAGAGGGAGTTAGGGATTTCTTATTTTCATATCGGAACACTCCTCATTCAACGACAAATCGGGCACCCGCTGAAATTCTGTTCGGTCGGAGGTAGAGGACAACTTTCGATCTTTTGAAACCCAGCGTATCAACAAATATCGAGCTGTCTCTGACTAAACAAAAAAATTATCGGGACGCACACACTCGTTTTCGATCTTTTGACGAGGAAGAAGAAGTGTGGGTTTCGAACAAGTTAACAAAAGGTTACGCTCCGGGAACTATTCATCGAAGGACTGGCGATGTGTCCTACGAAGTTCTGGTTCAAGGCAAGAAGGAAAAGAAACATGCTGACCAGCTAAGGAAGAGGGAAGAAGAAAGGGGAGAGTACTGTAAGGATGCTGCAATTGTTTACAAAAGCTCACACATGTTTATCTATTTTAATTAATCGTTTATACATACTCGAAGTTCTTTTCGTGAAAAATGCAGAAATGGGAAAAGATTGAGGCCTGATTTCACCAACTTCTTAAACCACGATCAACAAATAATCACGATTACAATGTAAAAACTTATATCAGAATTTTTATGGGTCGTTATTGGCAACTAATCACGATCAACTTTAAACGGGATCAATTTTGTTGGTGAAAATGGGCCTGATTTATTCATTTCTTTAAGGAGGGGGAGTTGCACATGTGTTTCCTCGACCCCCCTCCAATCATACCTCGCCTACTCCGCGTTACGGAAATTACCGCCGTATTTTTGCACCAATCGTGGACTTCAAGGGCTCATTTATTTCTTCAGGAAATTCCTCACAACGATCTTCCTTTTTCATATTTCATCCCTAAAATAACTGTAAAACGCACATAAACGTTTACCTTGAAAATTCACACTCTTCCGACGACTTATTCAGGAAAGCAAGATCGTACGGTTGTGCGGAATTTCCTGAAGATTTAAATGAGCCCTTGAAGTCCACGATTGGTGCAGAAATACGGCGGTAATTTCCGTAACGCGGAGTAGGCGAGGTATGATTGGAGGGGGGTCGAGGAAACACATGTGCAACTCCCCCTTAAACCATGGAACAGGTGTTGTCGATGAAATTGTTCGCGATATTACAAGAAAAATCGCTTCATGTAGGGCGTTCACCACTTGCCCATAATTTTGCAACGAGGCAATCTTTCCAACCTATCTTCTCCATTAACATATAATTTAATTCAGAGTGGACGGGTGGAAATTAATTGCCCAAATGCAGAATTTTGTGCGAATGGTTAACGCTATCAATCTTATGATTAGGGGAATAACATGCCAATTTTTGCGAGAAATCGTTTGTTATTTTGTTGGTAAAATCGTAGGTTTACGTATTTAAAGATAAAATCGTAGGTTTTAAACGCAGAGTCGTCAGTTTTGACGTAAAGTCATCCGTTTGGGTTCAAACCACCAGTTTTAGGATAAAATAGTCAATAACCCATTGGAAAGAGCGTTAAATTCCCTGTGGAAATGTATATTTGTATCTCTGTCAGAGCAAGTGACTGCTCATTTTGATTGAATCCACCTCCTTATATCGGTTGTCCCTCAGTGAATGCTCCTCTCCAAACTTTCAGAACTAACTAAAACCAATTACTTTGCAGTCTCCTTTAATCGTCGAATGCATTTCGGGCACAACTGTGACCCCTCATCAGCAACCGACACCATATACAAGAATAGCATGAACAATAAATTACTTAAAATCTCACATTGACACGTAAAAATAAGCCAAGAGCATAAACGAAAAAGACATCTTACCCTTACCCTTATTACTCACATCCACAACCCATGACCCGTTTCAATCACATGTTGTGAGAGCCCAGTGCACCCCTGATTATTTCTAATATTATTAGCATGCTGTGCCATTCTTCTTTTTACGAGCTGTATTGTCTTGCCAACACGTACCCTATGACAAGAACAATCAATCGCATACACAACATGTGAACTCAACATTTTGTCCGTCTTATCCTTAAGCGGTGGCACCAACAGGGGCCGTATTCCGAAGCCGTGTGAAAATGCCGCAAAAAACGGTTGCTATGACGGGATAATGTTATTTCTTATTCGACGTCCTTGGATCCCGCTTGTGGCATTTTATCCCGACAACTCCGAATAGGCCCCCTGGCTTACTTTATTGGCCATGTAATTATTGTATAGTTTTATATTACAAAAAATCTCCTCCTGCTTAACTAATTTCATTAATATCTCCGTGAGGCCTTCAATATAAATAAAACCAACAAATCCAACATTACTAAAATCACAACACATTTTATCACCAGGCGAGTTACTCCTACCGTCACAAGCCACAATTAACAGACCGACAACTTAGTCTATCACAGCCATTATCAGGTACAATATGTGGGATACTTAATCTATCACAGCCATTCTTACCTGCTATTTGTGTGGGAATTAATTGACTGCCACAAAACTATACAATTACATGGCCAATAAAGTAAGCCAATTGGTGCCACCGCTTAAGGATAAGACGGACAAAATGTTGAGTTCACATGTTGTTGTGTATGCGATTGATTGTTCTTGTCATAGGGTATATGTTGGCAAGACAATGCAGCTCGTAAAAAGTAGAATGGCACAGCATGCTAATAATATTAGAAATAATCAGGGGTGCACTGGGCTCTCACAACATGTGATTGAAACGGGTCATGGGTTGTGGATGTGAGTAATGTTAAAATTGTTGCAAGGGACAGTAATGAAAGGAGGCTTCAATGGCTTGAGTCTGTCCATATTATGGCGTTTTCTATTTCCACAAAAAACTGCTCTGGAGTTGCTCCAGCGCTGCTCTGATAGGGTTTTAGGCGATCCATTTGCCATTAGAGCCGCCGTGGAGCAACTTGTAGTGAGTTCTATTTGCCATGTAGTCTCGCTGCAGAGCAACTCCAGAGCAACATTTATTGCTCCGGGAAATTTGACGGAGCAATGAACACCTTGGAAGGTAATATGATAACAAAAAACAAAACTTGTGATGTGTGTAGTTCAAAGTGATGACTGATGAAATTAAACGCTAGAAGAAAATGTTTACGAGATTAATACTTATTGTGAGCACCAAAAGGACAATTTCTTTACCAATTAGGTACCCAATAATTGAACAAAACAAACTATTTTATTACTTCATCTCGGAGTGAACTTCAGTTCGCAGAATCAGTTCATCCCGATATACCGACAAAATTCATATGCTTCCCGACAAGAGACTTCGTTGGAATGTACATGACATTATCGATGGATAAAATGAATTTAATCTTGAATAAATTTCTTGCAAAGCATCTTACAAAAAGTGAGTTCGAATGTCAATGTGTTTCGTGTCACTCGTAGCTGAGTAGAGCCAAAATTCAGTTGAATAATTAGGGCTTAACCACTGTTGTTCGACTTCACCTTGTGTCTGCCCCTTATAGAATTTCTTTCTTTACTCATTCTTTTCTGTCTCGATTTATTCAATGTCTTCTTTACATTACGCAGCGCAGGTTGAATTGCATTATTCTCGTTGAATTTCACGCGTTGTTCGTCAAACGATGGTCGTGATGGTCTTGGGAGGATCGCATAGACGTTACTCGGCCAAAACGTTAGCCCGTCAAGTTAACGTGAGCCCTTGTCATTTTCTTTAAATGCAATCGAGATTTTCCACAATAAACGGCAATTCCAGAGTTTGAGACGTATTCCATTATTTCTCATGCGCCGATACCGCGAATTTTAGGTTTTGTTGGGAATTGTATCAGATAGATCAGGTAGGTATTGTATCAGATTAATATGCTTGATGGGCACTCTGAAAATGTTAAGCTTATAAATTACCCTTTCTTAAATCAGGCGTCGAGATGGTTAGCTCCACTCACGATTTTTACTGTAATTTTCGGAAATAACGCCAACCGACAGACTCCCGTCCTACGTGACTGTGATCAGGGGTGAAGGGGCATTTAAGCTTTTTTAGCGTTTTCAAGGGTTTCCTGTTGTGTTTTATCCATGCAATTTCGATGACGATCGCGCACCCGCGACAAACGCTGAAACCCACTTCCCGTCCGTGTCCCAACTCACGTACAGGGCACGGAATGAGAAAACTGTGTCGTAGCCCGTCAACGACAAACCGCCTGTTTTATTTCATGCCCGTTGGAACATCATTCGAACGTCCCATTCTTATGAGTGTACATTATTTTACTATTTTTTTGCAATATGAATAGCGTTATTTTTGTCCAACGTTTCGATATTTTCCAAATTCCGCTTTAGTAAAGTCCTAACATCCTCCCGAATCTGGAATAAAATAGCACACAATACGATGCAATGACTGTTTTTGAAGTCGCACGATCCTCTGGCGTTTTCCTTTTCCACAAAAAGTGCTCCGGAGTTGCTCTGATAAGCTTTTATGCGATCCATTTGCCATTAAAGCCACCGTGGAGCACTTTTTAGTGAGTTCTATTTGCCACATAGTATCGCTGCAGAGCAGTGCCAGAACAACATTTCTTGCTCCCAGAAATTTGAGGGAGCTATGAACAGCATGGAAGGTAATACTATTATTATGATATGAAAGTTTTGCTTATTCCTTGTCTAGCTGCCGTTAATTACGTGTGTGGTTCAAAATATGGGAATACCAACGCAAAAAAAAAAGTTTTATGAAATTACTTCTTTTTGTAAACACGCCAAGAAGACAATTTTATTATTTATTGTACTTGAAAAAAAATAATCACAAACATGTTTCCAATAATCAAACCCTGTGAATAATAGCAAAATCGCGTAAAATCAGTTTGCCCCGACATAATTCCTTAGCTTTTAGAAGTGATCCTTGGCCAGTCTATACCAGAGATTTCGTCAGAATATCCGCTTCACTTTCGGTAGGAGTGACGAATTTCATTTTGAATACATTCTTGTTGAACCACATTTTTCCAAAATGTGGGTTCGAATGTCGATGTGCTATGCCTCGTGTTACTTGTAGGCAATAAGCATTACTGAGTCCAAATTCAAACAAATAATGGGGTTGAATGAATTTTCAGTTTTTTCCCATTCGTGTTTCTTTCTCTTCTTGTTGGACAGGAGTTCCTCGGGAGCTTATTTCTCTAGTTATTTCCTTTCTCCTTCGATTTGTTCATTGTCTTTTTAATGGCTCGTAGATTGAATTAAATTATTATTATTTTCCATTTATTACATGTCGCAACTGCTACATATACATATCCAAGTGAGAAATAAATAATATCTAGCAACTTCACTTTCACTTTACGCAGTTTGTGGCTCCACTACACTTATAATGTAGCATACCAAGTCGAGGGGGTTTGGTCCTTTTTAGCTGTCGAAGGTCTCCTGCAGTATCCAGCAGGGCGAGTGCCTCAACATTAGAGTGTTTGTGGAGCCTCTTTTCGTGCTCCGCTGCTCGTCACGATGCACGTCAAGACCTCGTACATACCAGGGCGCATTTGTTATCATTCTCAAAACTTTGTTTTGAAATGTTTGTATGACTTTGACATTGCTTTTCTTGGTGCAGCCCCAAAGCTGACACCTGGAGGCCCAGAAAAGGCTTCAGAACTTGCTGGTGTGTAGCAAGAGCTTGTTGGCCATCGAGAGCTCAGAATGCTTCCCGAGCAGCCATTACCTTTCTCCTCTTTTTTCTTTTTGACGTGGGGCTTTTACCGGAGTTTAGCATCCAGCGTCATGCCTAGGTCCTTCGCCGTATTTGCAAATGGTATTAAAAATGGTTATTTTCTCATTGAGTTGCACGGGGATTGGGCTGGTCCATCGATTTGTAAAGTTTACATGAACAGATTTCTCCTTGTTGAGTTTTATTCTCCACGTTTTTGTCCATGAGATTAAGGGCCGTATTCAGAAACCAACCTTAACCTTTACATCTCCTTTAAGCGCTTCAAAACAGATGACATATTTTTAGAAACCATCAAATTTTTCAACTCCTTTATTTAAGGCTTCGTAAAGGAGGGTTTCTGAATACGGCCCTAAGTTGAGTCAACCAGCTCCTCAATGACGGCCAGCCGTGTACGACACAAGGCAGGGGCAGCAATCACACAGCATTGGAGGTCCATCACAATTTTTTGTATTTTGTATTTCAGCTATACAGCTTCTATTCTTATAAAATAAACATATGAATTTTTCTAGGATAACCGTGAGACATGTTAAAATTGCTCCTTCTCTCGAAAATGTCATTCCATTTGTACCCGCTCTCAACCGGAGCTTCTGCTGCTCTGGAGCTGCTCCATGCCCGAGCAATGACGTCACTTGCTCCGCTCCATAGCAATTCCGCCTTGGCAAATAGAAAACGCCATTAAATTGATGAGGAATAATGTTAATTTGCAGGTTGATTTTTTTTTTTTTTTTTTTTAATGGCATGGATTGTGGAATCATACAGCCAGGAACATGAACGGAATATTGTAGAAATATCGGAATAGGAATATTACACGGAGATTCAGAACGTTTAAGGATTTAACACCTTGCACCCTTGATTTGGGGGATTTCTCCCACGCCAGGGATCCTCGAATAAACGGCTTCTTATCGCATTAATGCGGCTTACGCAGGTTTCCCTGACGCCAGAGGCTTGCTAGAAGCGTTATTTGAAGGTTGTGATTGAAGGAGTGATAGATTGGTGGCTTCGAATAGTTTCAATTGCGCAGAATGTTATGTTTAGTTGTGTTACTTGCAGTAGAAGGGTAAGATGTCTTTTTCGTTTATGCTCTTGGCTTATTTTTACGTGTCAATGTGAGATTTTAAGTAATTTATTGTTCATGCTATTCTTGTATATACAGTGTCAGTTGCTGATGAGGGGTCACAGTTGTCCCGAAATGCATTCGACGATTAAAGGAGACTGCAAAGTAATTGGTTGTAGTTAGTTCTGAAAGTTTGGAGAGGAGCGCTCATTTTCATGATTGCACCGGCAATTGATCCGATTACGGAGCCGATGAAACGCTCCTCGGCGGAAGCGGAGGTGCTACTGAACTACGATTTTCGAGTTTCGCCCTCAAGGTTCTCATCGGTTCGGGTGAGCCGAGTCCTCCCCGGCTTAGTCTTGCCAGATCGGGGGGTTAAGTGCTGGGGGTGGGGAATTGGGTATCGTAGTGCAGTAGCAGATCCGCTCCCAAAAAGGGGCGGTCCGTCGGCTCCGTACTCGGCTCAATTGCCGGGCTGATGAGACCAAGACCGAGTAGGCCTGGTGGCTGAAGGTCTGAGGTCGAAACGCAGACTGGACCGCACCTTCGGTGCAATCGTCGTGACAGCCCCCAACATCGATTCTGTTAAAATTTGACTACTCAGCTTCAATTAAATCGCATAAATATTGATCGATTCAGAGATACAAATACACAATTCCACAGAGAATTTACTGCTCTTTCCAATGGTGTTATTGAAATTTCAGTGATACCATTTTTTTCATGATATACAGCAGATCTAGTCACGAAAACCCCGGGTGCATTGCCAGTAAAGACAAACCCCATTATCTCCTAAACCGTTAATGATCAGACCATGGACTAAAGGGTCATTTCGGCTGCAAACTTGGCCTAGAATCTCCCATTTTATTTATGCCGTTTATTTTCGTTACACCCTGCAAGACATTAACAATTCGAAAACCCTGCATTTGAGGACTGAGCCTTTCTCACAAGTATCAATATTTTTGGGGAAAATATTGTCAGTTTTTGGACAGAAAATCCCGAATAGAAAGCTCCAACGACAGTTTCCCAGAGGAAATGTTAGTTTTGGACGGATTTTAACCCTTTTTGTGAACATTTAGTGTCTGCGGAACAATTTGACGTTTTAAAGCGCCTTCAACTACCACTTCTCTTGCTGTGGTCTCTAGTTCATCTGACATGTTGTTCTCTCACTCCTAGACCAAGGGTTGGCTACGCCCCTGTATACTTACTGGTATCGATTGGAATAATACAACAGATCCAAAGAGTACAGGCCTTCCCACCGATACCTGTCAAGGCTGCTGTGCGCAGTGATGGGATGTACCTAGGTACATTGTACCTAGGTACTTGTACCAAGGCACATTTTCAGTACCTAGGTACGTACCTAGGTACATTTTTATTTTGAGTACCTGTAACGGTACCTAGGTACAGAAAAAATCAAAGTAACGGCTATAAGTAACTAGGTACTGAAAATGTACCTTTAGCTCAATTCCCACGATTCAAAATAGCAAAAAATTGCTAAATAACACTGGACGACAACTATGAAAAGTTGGTTTTGTTGAGTACCAACAAAGATTTCCAACTTCTAATAAGAAAGATACCTAGTCTAATTGTACCTGATTATAGGAACCTTTTTTTTCGTTTCGTTTTGTTTCTATTTTCCTTTGAATGTAACGGAATTTCTGCCTAGGTACTACCTAGGTACTTTTCAATTTTCAGTACCTGTAACGGTACCTAGGTACTTGAAAAACTGGAAGTACCTGTAACTTACCTAGGTAGAAATTTGAAAGTACCTGTCCCATCACTGTGCTGTGGTTTAATGATTGAACCAACGTCAAGGTAAGTTTCTACAGAAAAAAAAGAAAGAAAAACAAAAAAAAACATGAAACCTTTAAAAGAGCGTAGTGGATTACAGCAGAATTAGAGGTCTGAAAAACAGAAAGACTATAGCGAGGTGATAATAAACCCTGTGAGCGGGAAGAAAAAGGGGATGGGCGAGAGAAAAAAAGAGTTATAATTGATATAAACGCTACGAGCCTAAGGAAAAGCTATGAAAAGAGGTTATGACTTGAGGGAGGATGAAAAAGAGATGGGTACTCCCCCATTCCCTATCACTCTTCGGAGGAAAAGATGTGATGATGATGATGATGATGTTCAGGGGGATGAGAGTGTGAGGAAGAAACCCTGACCGGAATATAAGTGTTAATAAAGGTGGGAAGACCGCTAATGAAATTGTGCCTTCCTTTCTTGTAGGTTTTATATCTTTATGGGGGTCTTATACCTTTCTATTGATTTTTCCTTTCTTCTCAAGAGATGACGACAACTCCGGGTGTTATAGCAAAGGAGGGCGGGGATAGAATTTTTCATCTTTTAAGGGCGAGATAGAAAATTCGCCTTGGGAAGCTGTCGAGCATTCGATTGTTCGAGGAACAAAAGATTGATAGATATGGGGTATGCCTCCTACAGTCTTTTGGGAGGGAAGATGATTTTTTATGGACGTCAAAAAAAATGTGCGCCAGATTGATGAATATCCAACACCAACAATACTCGATTTTCTTTTGTTTTCTAAATTAAAAAAGAAAGTCTTGATCATTTTCTTTTTCGTCTTTTGAAAAAGGTGAAAAAGAAGGTTGAAAGATTCATAAACTTTTATATTTTGCCAAGCAGAAGCAACACGCTGAGTGGTAACGATAGGGGTTAGAAAGAATAAGGAAGTGGTGGGGAGGGGGACTAACTAAAAGCACAAAAGATTCGAAGAAGGATGAGGGGTTGACGTTTTCTTTTCTACTCATTCTCTCCACTGCCTGTGGCACGTCTCAACATTTCAAAACGACATTTCATCAAGGAAGTTTATGGCGAGGAACGGAATCAGTTTAAGGTTGGCTGGCGGTGGTGGTCGTATATATACCAACGCCGTGTGGCGGTGGGAAAAGGGATTTGGATTTATAGCTCATCCTTTTGCCCTTCCCCTCCACAACCCCTTTCATACTCGAACCCTTCAAAGTCTTATGCCTCGTTAATTTATATCACCGAAACTCCCCCGTTCACAACAATCAGCAGACGCAGTGATACCGCAACACGCCCCTGCGCTTGGTCCGTATACCAACACTCAAGCTATGGCTTTGCTTGTTACTACGTCACTTTGGAGAAAACTCTTATTCTGGGTATCAAACTAATCAATCCTGGCGAGTTTATACAGTGTGGGGGGGGGGGGGTTCTTAGCTTCTATAATCTTTCCAAATCAGGCTGGTTAAACACTAACTTGATAAAAAGAAAAAATCAAACAGACAATACAAAGATTCGTGTTTGAATCATCCTTTTATACTATGCGCTCTTTCATTCAAATCAAAAGGTTTTGCGAAGAGATGGATAAAAGAGGAGGTGGGAGAGGGGCAAAGAAAAATAATCTTGATTACAGACAAGTGAACAGTAGAAATGGAAACTTTTGCTTTTCGAAAAGAAAAACTAACCCTCCCCTCACCAATCCACCAACAACCATACTAGAACAAGAAGGACCTTCTGATGTTGATGTTGAATCTTCACACAGAAGTAAAAGCAACTCAGAAAGAGCTGGTATAAAGGGTCGGGGGGCCGAAAATGATCAGGCAAGGATAACGTGCTCAGCTCAGTTCCGAGCCAATCTGATGTCATGCACTGATTGTGCATTCACCATCAGTCGAAACCCTTAAAAAAGGGGGGTTCAGCTGGGAAGGGGAAGGCTCAAAGCTCGGGATTGGTTGGAATGGAGTTTACGTTTTTTAAGGATGAGAATGGGGGGAGGGGGACTGGTATTAGCTTCGTCACTCTACCTTTCTCCTTGAGGGGGACGGAGTTTCAAAGTTCCTAATCTATTGTGCACCTTTAAACAAAGCCTTTCAATATTTTTTAAATCGAGTTTCACTGCCATTTAGGCATTAGAAATAAATTAACGAGTGTCTTATCATAAGACATGTCGTTAAATTCTTCCTGCATCGGCTGCATTGCTGATAACCTCGTGATAAGAGTACAGGAGAAGTAGTTGGAATTGAGAATGGAAGAGGGTTAAACGTGGGCCTAAACGAGGGGTGAGTGGCGAAACTGGGATTTGCAGGAGTGACGTGTTCGGATTACCCAGGAGCTAGCTAAGACCCTACGGCCGAAAACCACCTAGGCACCAGTATAGTTGTGTTTAAGGTGCGGAGAAGAAGGTGAAGGGAGACAAATCTCGGGGATAGATTTTACTGGTGATGAAGAGGGGGAAACCCCTCCAACCCATGAAGCCCAAAACCTTGAGCACATCTCCCCTCTTCGAGCCGGAAATGTCACGAAATTTATTTTACCCTCACCCTTTTTTCCCCGAGCTCTTCATTGGGATATCCTCTTCCCTTCCAATCCTGAAAGTTGTGGAATGGAAGAGAATCTTTCCCACCCCGGACGAAAGTCTCAAAAGAAGTCCTTTAGTTTTACCTTTTATTCACCCTCTCGGAGGGTTTTTTTCTTCTATTTACGATTGGTGAGAAACAGTAGTAATCAATAGGCCACATCCTGACTAATTTGCCAACTGCCCCCTCCCTCGTTGCCTTGCACCTTCACCTTCACCTATGCTGAAGTCTCGGCTGCATCCCTCCCCCCACACACACGATTCCAACCAAACCCCTTCGTTCCCTGTCGTCGCCTCATTCCTTAGACCTTCAACTTCATCCGAATCTCATTTCCTGGTGATTACAATTCGGTGAAAAAAAGGGGGGGAGTTAGAAAATGCGCTCCCCGGCAGTTCTTCTTGGGCTTTCGAAATGATTCGCCTCAGGGAGACGTTCGAATGCCATTTCAATTATTCCCTTCAGTACTCTCCTGCTCTCCATCACAAACCCTTGAAATTGCGACCACCTTCCACCATTATCCCTCCTTTTTTATTTTCCTAATTGATTTATCAGACCTCAGGTGACCTCTTTGAATGCACTGAAAACGAACACTTCTCTCTCACTCACTCGCTCTTTCTCTCATCCCCTCCCCTCAGCACAATATTTTTTGTCATTGTCTATCCCCTCCTCACCACCCTTTATTCTACGGAAAAAAAGTATATAACACTAGTCAAAATCTCCATGATTTCCTCCTTCACCACCCTTCCCCTTCCATCAACACATGAAGCTTAATCCATCACTGTAGTGCGGAATGATTTGAAAGAAGAGGGAAAAATCTTCCACGAGGGACCCTACATGTGACGTGAAGACGTTACCCTCCCCCCAACTTCAGTCATAGACAATCAAGAATTGAGCGGAAAAAGAAAAAAAGGGACACCATAGGGACGAACGACACGTGTCAATCCTCCCATCCCTCCACCCCCCGCCCATTCATGAGCACAGTTGTGAAAAAAACGAAGTGCATCTTTGAAAAGCGGCTGATTCCTGAGGGACGACGACGGAGCGTTCTATTGTTGGTTGAAAACGTGCACAAACTTTTGTCGAGGCGATGGCATTTCGTAATTAAAATTCTAGAACAAATTATAGAGAGAAAGAGAGAGACTAGCTCGAATTGAGATGCAATTAAATGCCCTGAAATTTAAAGCACTGAGTGATTGAGAAGGAAGGGGTCGCAGAAGAATTGTAGCGGCAGAAAGGAATTCCACTTGAAAAGCCCCTAACGTTTTTCCCCGTAGTTTGATTGATTCCAACTTTGAATTAGCTTTCCTTTCAATTCCTCATTGTTTGCATTCTGGTTTGTTTTGCAAATGAAAACTTTTTGCTTTGTTACAAACACTGTGATATGCACGGACTAGAGAGTTATTGAGTGGGATGGAAGGGAGCGGGGTGGGTGATGTTGGGGAAATTGTTTCCGATGGGAACCGTTTTCAAATCTCACTTATTTTCCAACCCTGAGGGGTTTTTAATAGTAATTGCGTCTTTAAAATTGTGTTATGAATTGCTGAGGACTTGTAGATTTTTCCTGTCGTTCCTTGTGGAAAACAGAAAATACTAACGACGACTAATTGTTAGGTCTGCGGCGCAGTTCTCGGTTACATGATAGTGGAACGACTTTGCGACGTCTTTATAAGTCTCTCATGGCCTGATGCACAGGCATATTGACACATGTGGTAGTAGCTTTGTCCTGGTTGGGGGTTTTAATTTGGTTTGGAGCTTGGCTGCGTAGTTTTGGGCTTTGCTGTGGTATGGGCTTTACAGTGGTTAGAACTTTTTATAGTTGGAGCTTTGCTGTGGTTGAAGCTTTGAGGTAGTTTGGGGCTTTGGTTTAGTTCGCAAAGCTCCAAACAACAGCAAAGCTCCAAACCACAGCAAAGCTCCAAACCACAGCAAAGCTCTAAACCACAGCAAGGCCCCAACCACAGCAAAGCTCCAACCACAGCAAAGCTCCAACCACAGCAAAGCTCCAACCACAGCAAAGCTCCAACCACACCAAACTTCCAACCACACCAAAGCTCCAACAACAAACAGGTCTAACCGCAGTAAAACCCCAATCACAGCAAAGCCCTAAACCACAGCACGACTCCAAACGACAGTATTGTGGTGTAGTGAAAATTGTCATTCCACCAGAAAAATGTCAATTGTCGACCGCGCCTGATATTATGCCACAAACATGGTCAGCTTGTTTTGCCTCGAAAACTAACTATCTACTTATTCATTCCCAAGGATTGTAGGTTATTCTACAATCACGGTCTTGCGTTGATGAACCCTGACCGGACAGGCTACGAGGCCCCAGGTGGGCCGGTCTTTATGATGCAAGGCATCATGAGTGCAATAAGGGATGTCAAATCTCCAGTTTCACATCTCTGAGAAAGGTCAATAATCTTCATTCTTCGGATAGCTTTACCGACTTTAAAATAATTCAATTATTACACTGTTGAAAGAGGCTCTGGGGAATAATAACTATTTCCACCAAGAAAGCTATAGAACCAAGAATTTACCCCCCCTCCTCCATCCATCCTTCAATCGACCCTACACTCTTGCTTTTAAAACGTTCTAGTACTAATGATTTTAAGAAGTGAAAGTTTCGTTCGAGGCATGTGAAACTCTCATCGTATCGAAAAATAGAGTGAGAAAGCTTACGAGAAAAAAGGGAGTTTTCAAGTTCCATGAATTCCGCCCCTTCATTTGCCTTCTCATATTCCCCAGTGTTTCTTTCGTCATCTTTATTGCGTTGTTTCGCTTTAAACAAAAAAAAAAATGCTTAATATGCATTGAAAAAATTCTTTGAGGGTACGAATCCATTAGTTTCTTCGTTGATTTGGCTATTTTTTTCTAAATAAATATTTAAGTAAATTGTCCGTTTCCGGAGATGAAAGCTGAAGCAGTAAAACATTGTGTGCAAAGAACACTTCGCCTTCCCCGCCCCCATCCATATAACCTTCAGGACAGAGAATTGACGAAATGATGAAGACGCGGGGGTGGCTAGTGAAGGGATACAGAAGGTAAAGGATGGGGTCCTACACCTCTATTTGTTCCCAGAATGAACCTAATTACTACCCTTCTATCACAAACTCTCCCAAACTTTCTATTGACACAAAATGTTCCCTCTTTTCTCTCTCCCCCCCCCCTACCTGCCTGCCAATCCCACACATTCTTCTTCGTGCTATCCCATTTTACTTCTCGTTTTCTTTTCTTCCAAAGTGAAAGAGGGCTTTTTAGCCCTGTAGTGTGTGATGCATGCGAGGAATACAGTCACACTGGAGACAATGCGCATTGAAAACAACGCACAAAAGGGGTTTCTCCGGCCCTTTGTTGATAAGAGCTATTTTAGAGCACTTTTGTGAGACAATTCAGGACAAACAAAAAAAGCTTGGCATTATCACAAGGTAACAATGTTAAATAACTTACCTTGTGCAGCAATCTAGGGTTAACCCAGTCATTACGAGTCCAGGACTTTCTTTCCATTTTGGGAGTTATGGCGATGTTTTTAAACGACGATATCGGCGGGTTGCCTGCGGGTTCTGGCCTGAAAACAGTAAAACGAGGAATAAACATTTATTTTTCCCTTTTTTATTTGTTTAAAATCACTGGGGAAAACTTTAGGACAAATGGTATATAACGAAGTGCGTCGTGGTGGCGGTAACGGTGAGGGCGAGGGGAAGAGCCACTTTGCCCTTAAGTAGGGGTTGATGTAATGCACGATAATCCCGGACACCCTCATTGCATCTCCCTTCTTCTATTTCTTTAAGACTATTCTTTCAGAGAAGGCTTTTTCGGAAGGGAAGACCTTGGCAAGTTTCACCGTATAGCGCGACAGGGACGAAAAAAAAAACGAGAAGAGGGTGATTTTCTTAAAGTGAGAGCACCCCTAGCCCCCTCCCCCACACCAATCTTTGCTATCACACTTTTTTTCCTCCATTCAAAACCCCAAACCCCTCCACACTACTCCGACACTCTCATAACGTCACACCCATCTTGTTTAGTATTAGCTCTCGTGTCCTGGCTGTTTTATGTCTGGAACCAATGAACCATGTCCGAAAGCTTATCCATGTTAAAAGTAGTCGTTTGGGAAGGTATACAAGAAGAACACTCTCCGCCCACAGCATTCACCTCGACAACTTCAACATCTCACAAGGGAGTTCTTTTTAAGGAAGCTCTGCGTCAGCGATGCTACTATTTTTTTGCTAAAAAAAATAGTTCATTTTCAAAATGAAATGCACTAAAACAACGTAAAATCAAATTATTCGTTAGCAGTGAAACTTTGCGACGTTACATTGTGACGTTTAAGAAACGTTATTGGGGTTTGGATAGAAACTATCCATAAAACAAATTAAGCCCCAACAGGAAAGATTCAAACCGTTGTAAAGCTCCAACTTGAAAGAAGGCCCAGCCACAGCAAACCGGAGAAAGCTCTAACCACTGTAAAGCTAACCTCAGAATTTTGGAGTGTTTCGACGAAAGGAAACGAAGAATTAAGACGGATTTTTGATGAGAAAATTTAAAGAAGGGGTTCTCACTGGGTGCTTCTGTTTTTAACTGTACCTGTGCATGTTTTCAGGGACCGCTCGAATTTTCCCGTGGACAGCCCTGAAGTCGGAGAAAGAGTTTCGATGCCCTGGACCTCGCTGAGTAAGCTCGGGAGCACCACGCGCATGGTCACAAAAAATTGCCATGGATCCCTGCGGGTTGCCAGGGTATGGTTCATGAGCTAAATTCGTTTCCATATCCGAAAAATTTCAAACTGTTTTACCAAGTTCTGTTCGGTTTAATTTGTTCGTAACGTGAGAGGATTTCCATTTTGTTAAATCACCATTGGGGCACGGGGCGTGGTCTCAAATGACAAACACTGTTGTCAATTCCTCTCCCCCACCACTCTATCAAATCTTACGTGGCATCGACCAAATACCGAAATCGACCGATTCTATTCACAAACATTTTGCCTAAACAAGCGTGACCATTCCCGATTTTTTGGACGAATCAGTAAACAACGACGGAAAGTAGACTATAGAAAACAATAATATTATGTTAATTTGTTAGATTTTTTCGGACCAAAATTTATTTTTTCACTTGGCGGATTTCTGGGATCTAATATTCGACTACATTTTATCAAACAAAAATTGGCTGCGGTGGGTAAAACATAAAATTGGTGGAAGCGTGGAACTGAATATCTGACTGAGAAACCTGAGCTGAGGAATAAAACGCACAAACTTCTTCTGGGGACGATACTGCGCCTATAGGAATGCCGATTTAACCATCATTTCACACGATTCTCCAAAAGACAATTTTCTTGATCATGAGGAAATTTTGACGCAATTGCAGGATTATTGTGCCCCTTTGACAAATGAAACAATTGAACGACACACGTTTTTTATGCGTCATCAACGTAGTGATGACTTTCGCAGAATATGTTGCGGTGGTCAAACGGTTGTCCCAATCATGAAACTTCGGGCCTCTCACGGATAGCCTGATAAAAGACCAAATTGTGTGTGGCATTTCAAATGATTAGCTGCGATCATTACTGCTTCGGGAAGCCACATTGGACTTAACGAAGGCTATTAAGGGTGACCAGACGTCCTACTTTCCCCAGACATGTCCTACTTTTCAGAGCGTCCGGGGACGTCCGAGCTCATTTTTCAGGTGTCCGGGGAGGGGTCAGAAGTGTCCTCATTTTTTTGTCCTACTTTTCGGTCTCAACATGTAACGTCTAGTCCCAACATCTTTCACGGTCAAGCTGAGGGGCTTAGCATCTGGCACTTACCCCACAATCCAGAACATTCGACCGTAAAAACAGGCAATTTGGATAATCACTCGCGTTTGGCACTTTACAATTCAAATTTGGTCATTTTAACTCTGCCAACCCTTTTTCGCCGATTTTTGTTCTTTCAAGTTTAAAAACAAAATGCGGATTCGTATCGCTCAAGTCCCAATTTCGCGGGATTTTCTATTAAATTTCGTTGGTTTAGCTCTTTCAAAAACCAGTTTTGTGGACTTTTAAAACCATTTCGATTAGCCCTTTATAAAAATCAGTTTCACAGGTTCGTTCGACAAAATCACTTGGCAACATATGAATTTTGTGATTTCGGCTTTTTCAAACCCTGTTTTCTCTTTTCGATAACCAAATGTTTCAAATTTGGCACCTTGAAAACCAAATTTCATGGATTTTTGTAGTATCCTACCCCAACTTTGTGGATTTTTTACGCTTTTGAAAATTAAAATTTGTGAGTTATGCTCTTTCAAAACCAAATTTTTGTGAGTTTTGCTCTTTGATAAACAATTTTTGTGGAGTTTCGCTCATTCAAAACCCACTTTTGTGGACAGGGCTCCTATAAAATCCAATTTCGGGAACTTTGCGTCCTTTAAAACCCAATTTTGGTAATGTTTGCCTGATCAAAAATTAAATTCCCTGCCTTTAGCTGTTTATAAAATTAGTTTCGCTGGTTCAGTTAACTCGAATAGCTAATTAGGCGGAATACGATCGATAGAAAAACAAATTTTTCTAATTTTGGCGTTTTCAATCTCCAATTTCTCCATTTCATACCAAAATGTTTTAAATTTGGAACCTTAAAAATCCAATTAATTTTTGTTATTTCCTACCAAATTTCAAGGATTTTCACGCTTTTAAACCCCAAATTTCTTGGGGTTCACTGCTACTAAAATCTAATAAAATTAGTTGGCTAGTTCAAAAAATTAATTTCGCTCTTTCAAAAACCAAATTTCCGAATTTTGTTTATTCAAACCCCAAATTTCGTCATTTTGGCCCCTACCCAACTTTCGCGGACTTTCACTCTTTCAAAATATGATTTTGCGGATTTGGTTCATTCAAACCAGTGAACAACTATTTCAACGTTAAACAACGTTGAACTAATCAACGATTAGTCGTTAACCTGTTTTCAGGCGTCCTTCTATTGCCCTACTTTCCATCGCAAGTGTCCTACTTTTGTCCTACGTTTTTGTGTCAGGCGTCCTCGGAAACTATTTTGACATCTGGTCACCCTAGCTATTGACATTGGGAAAACTTTTGAGTTAACGAATCAGCATTTGAGAGCCCTCAAGGAAAACGCTGACGAAACAGAGCACTCGATGTTCTGACCCGTGGTCAACGCTGTGGACCACCAACGCTGTGGTGGACGCTATACAAAAACCGTTCACACTGCTCCAGCGCTCCGCCTTTGATACGCTTGAAAAACCGCCAGGGAATGGATCGCCGCGAGCGGAGCGCAAACCCCGTCCAAACTGAGGCGCTCCGCTCCTGCAACGTTGCAATACATGTTCGGATCGCCCAGTTTATACGCGCCTTAAGGGAAGGGACTAACAGAATTACCCTCCCCTGGAGCTGGTCAAATCGCTCTTAACATTGGGAAGGGGTGGGAAGGGCAGGTGATACGGGTGTACTGAAATGGAGCGGAAGGTGTTTTGATTACCCTCTCCCACTGAGAGAGGTCTCAGAACGAGATCCTCCTTGAACGAGAGGATCATGTCAATACATATACGTTTTAAAGAATGGGAGGAGCGAGTGCCCTATTTGACCCCTTCTTCCTTCTTTTATCCGTAATGAAGGGACCAAAGATGGCGTATGACCGTACTCGTACTGTATAGTTCCTTATCCTCGGTGCTACTTTCATGATTGTCCACTTTCGGCTTAAGAGAATATCGTCTGAATGAACCAGTGCGGAAAAACATTTTCATCTCGTCTTTTAAAGATCTTTTAGAATATTGCCATCCGTCCCTACCCAGCTAACCCACTCACTTTCTCATCAAATCTTTCCTGCTTATTTTAATGAAATCTCTTGGAACCTCGTCACCTTATTAATCACCTTAATCGACACAGTTCCCCCGCAATTCCATTTCTCTCCTTTTAGGAGCAAATTGCTTTTCTCACTCTCGAGCTAATGAAAAGCTTTTAAGGAGAACTCGAGATCGTGATGGGAACGTGGTTTTTCAGGGGACGTAGGCTTTTTTTCTTCTTTTTCGTTCAGAAAAGTGAAAATGAACTCACCCCCTCCCCTTTCGTCACTTAATGTTATGCATTAGACCAGTTAGGGTGCCTCTTGTTTCACCCTCTTTTATAATTGTACCTCCTGTTTGATATTTAATAGGCCGGTGAAGCTTTCAAGTGTTTGTGAACAGTAGTGTGCGAGAGGGGAGGGGTTCTCATTGTACTTAATCGAAGTAAAAAACAGTAAACAATGAAAAAAGCTAAAGAATGGAGTTTTTCATTCGCCATATTCACGGCTGTTGAAGGTCTGAAAATGACAAGAAGTGCATTTTGGAACATGGCGCGAAATGATGAAACTGCGTCGACTTGAAGGGTGTTGCTGGAGGAAGGGAGGGCGAATTCAACCAGAATGCAAAATTGAGACTATGAAACTTTAAGGTGAGAGAGGGGAACGCACAAGGTTTTTCTCGTTTTCCCCTCTCATGCTCACCACCCCTGCTAACGCTCTCCTTCTCTAATTTTATTGATGAGAACTTTTCCCGAGGATTTGTGGAGTGTCACCGAGCTCATAACATGCAAATCAGAAAGTTGATGCCCCCCCCCCCATAGAAGTTCCAAACTTCTCTTCCTTTTCTACCTTTCTCACTTTCTCTATATCTGATAGTCGGAGAGTGAGTTGCAAGAGGGGTGGAAGAAGCGAGAGATGTGTTCTGAATATTTCATACGTCGTTTGTGACAAACGGTGGGCAGGGGGATGGGGAAATTCGAGGGAATACTGCGTCTTGTGACTGCGAATCGGACCAAGTGGGGTCGATGGGGGGGAGGGACGATGAGGAACAGGAATAAAAAAGAAAGGCTAGAGGATCGCTGTGGTGTCTAAAGAGGGGGGGGGAGGTAAAAAGAGCAATAACCATTACCGGACCAGGTGGATTCTTCCATACACACAGAATTGTGGGTCCCCCTCATCCTCACTCCCACCATCAGACGAGCAAACCATAGTAACACTCGTAATTCATTCGCATCATCCCCTAAAGCGGTTTTTTTTTTCTTCAATTTTTATACGCGACTCTATCAGATTCCATTGAATTCCTAAAATGTTTGCTCAATTTGATAGGGAAAAACGGAACTCTTATCGAAGATAACTCAGTTATTATTGTGAATGAAGAGGGTAGAGGGATTCAGTCGCTTTAAAATTAAATAATAACGTTTTATACGCCTCGTTTCACGCGTACAAAACATCCAGAAACCTCTGAAAAAGCGTGCAGGTAAAGGCGGTGGAGGAAGCTCGTCGGTGTTATTCCAGGGTAAAAAGAGGAAGAAGAGTAGAAAAGGGTGGTGTGTGGTTTTGCGGTATTCCCGTTTTGGCGATGATGTATTTTATGAAAGAGTGTGAGAAGAGGGGAGAGGCACCGCATTCTGGGAAAAAGTCTCTGAGGTATTCTAATGAAATGAAACAGGGAACGAGAGAAGCAAAGATGTATAAGGAGGACGGGGGATGGCTGGGTCTGCTGGGGATAAGGCTTCTCTCCTTCAAGCTACACACACACACGCAACGCATGATCGTAATATTCGTATAAAATGGTGGCACTTCGCAACACAACACGGCATCTGCTTCAGGTGAAAACGTGATGCTGTAGGCATAAAGTGCCTCCCTTAACATGAGGCTTACATGGCCGTAAGAGTGTGTTGGCGAGAGGGGAAAGGGTTAGGTGTGAATAAACAGAAAAGGGCCTTTCTTGAGTTTGGAACTGATCATAAAATGAGCAATAGCGGTCGCCCCTAAAATGTCCGGGGAAATTATTCAGCGCATTGGTTTTTTATAAAATTGAAAAAAATGTTACATTTTCTACACAAATTACTAATTAAAAGCGATAAGCTCGAAGTGATGGGGAGGGTTATTGGGCTGAATGCTCCGCGTTTCCGTTAATGGGGCTTCCTGTTGAATAACGCTTGAAGGAACATTACATCGCGTCATTACCTGCTTGATGAAGGCATCATAACGGCTCTTAAACCTCTCCAATATCTGAGGAACCCCCCCCCCTTCCAAATTTAGTAGGATCATCGAAGTTAAGTGGTCAGTAATATGAGTTCTAGGTGGACGGGTGTTCACGCCATCCTGAAATACTCAAGGGTGTTGCTGGTCGCAGCCTAATCACCGAATACACGCCCTTGTGCTTCAAAAGTCAATACTGCGTTCGCAAGTTCTTATAATGGAATAATTTCTATATGCAGGTTCTCCAATTTATCGCTGGACCCGTGATCTGGTGCGTGACTATGCACCCTCTAGGATTTCTTTCATAGGAGTCTCGGATAGGGGCTGTCCCGTGTGTACAGTCTAAAAAGTCAATAACAAACTAGTTCATTTGGGCTAAATTGCCGTTAAAGAGTCTATTAGTCAGTTTTTCGATGCAAATTACCAGTTGAAGACGATAAAATCAGATTCTTCGAACACGCCATCATGCACGTCCCAGTGCACGGTGCCAACTATAGGGCCTAAGAGGTTTGACATTTGATTTTTAACCCGATAGTCGTTTTTGGCCTAGATTTACAAAGTTTTGTGCCGACAAAAACAGGTGAAAACGTTAAATTATCAGTTTTGTAGCGTTTTCCATTAGCATAAAATTCCGCTTTGAAGCCGAGCATTTCCACTCGTCTGCTCTGAATTATATCTTATGGTAACGGAGAAGACGGGTGGAAATGCTCGGTTCCAGAGCGGAATTTTATGCAAATAGAAAACGAAAGTTGAGTATTCGGTTTTTTTGTTGTTTTTTTTCGGAATCGAACAGTTTCTACACCGAATACCGAAGATTCTGTTTCAGCGTCAAAATTACCAGACCTTGGACCAAAACCAAGACATCATGGCTATAAAAATATACTAGTAGTTACAACAAAACCTAGTTATATAGTTATAGCATTAGTTTAAGTGGGAATTTCCAGAATTTTGGCCAAATAATTAAGTTTATGCGGCTACGCTTGCTTTTGAGATAGTTTTGGGAATAGAAAAACCTAAATATCGTGTTCCCGATGTTCGAATTGAATTGGCAGTCTTCGTCCTATTTTTTTGGGCCGCAAAGTAACAAGCTCTTTGGCTAGGAAACCAAATTTCATCCGAAGCACTATCCCCCCTTCACATGTGGCCTCCAAAAAGCTGAATTATGAAAAAATGGGGATTTTTACGCTCGCTCCAGTCCAAGAATTTGGATTCGATTTGTGTACTTCGGAGCCCACCGTGCGGTTAGCCCAGGTGCATCCCAACCAGTGGCTCCAGACTACGGGCTCGAAATTATGTCAAGTGCAACTTTTTGGTGTGTCACGGGCGTCACCTGCTGCAACCATTGAGCCATCAAGGGGTTGAGGCAAGACAAGAAGGCAGACGTCAGAGGTGGAACCCATTCAACGGCTCGTTTCGATTGTCGAATTCCACACGGTGAGAAACCCCGTAATATGCGATTCCGTCCTATTTTAAACGCTTGCCAAAACTGCCGAGTGCTTGAATGGACGATTTTTAGGACCATTTTTTCCGGCCCCAGCCAGAATGCCCGTCAATGCCAGAAGTGGAACGTTTTTCCAAGTCGAGCAGGTTTCGGGCAATTTGTCTAGACTCGAGTCGCCAATCGAGGTCCGTGCGCACCATTCTTAGAGACAGACAACTTCATTGCTAAACCAGAAAAAATAATTCCTTGTTTCTGTACCTTAGGCAACTAAAATTGAGGAAGGGCGTTAATCTGCTGGTCTTGGGGTAAGTGCACGGCTAAAATTTTAGAATAGAACTATAATCATGGCCAAAATTTCGTAAAAGCACTAATTCACAAATAAAATTAAGGAAAAGCGCTAATTCACATACGATTCTTTTGAGAAAACGGTCATTTCAAAGTTCGGAGACAACTCCGTATCTCAAATTGAGAATAATGGCTAATTCAGGGCCCAAATTTTGAAAAATGGTGAATTCGCCGCCACAATTCTAGGAAAAGCGAATTTAAACTGTACAGTGAATTCATCGCACTAATTAATTGCTAGGTTCTATAATTGGTTTTACCCCAGAAACTAACTATGAGGTCTTTTAACTGTAAAAGCTTCGAAAGCCGAAAAAACTATCGTTTCCGTAGAATCTAGCTACTCAAACAGTGCAATTGTTCATCAAATCAAGCCAAATAGAATGTCATTATCATTATTAATT
The DNA here is from genome assembly GCA_038030265.1 of Corythucha ciliata. NCBI lineage: Eukaryota > Metazoa > Arthropoda > Insecta > Hemiptera > Tingidae > Corythucha > Corythucha ciliata. The sequence goes on along the minus strand of CM075943.1, from coordinate 39,907,950 downwards.
TCAGAATCTGACTGTTCTCCCCCAAATACTTTTTTGTTGCCTCTTCTGGGTTCTGGTATAACAAGAGGTCGGCGCACAGGACCGACGAAACATCGTGAATAAAAAAGAAAAAGGTTGGTATTAGTTTAATAACCGTCCTTTTTCCCCAACAATGAGCCCAGTGGGTCAATAATTAATTAGTTACAATCTTGTCGACTTTTTCGTTGGGTGGGGGGGGGAACTCGGACTACCCCACTCCCCTTCCGGAGCTGAAAGCTTGGCCAGTTTAGCTAATATGTATTTAAAAGTCATATTACACTGCAAAATAAGCACTTCAACCGAATGTAGAGATATTGCGGGCTTTGGCCTATAAGCGCCCACGGGAAGAGAAATAGGCCAGAAAAATTGGAGTGTGAGTACATAGGCAACGAAACGCCTTGCATTCATTCATCTGGGGAAAAAATCATCCACGCACCTTTCTCATCTTTATGTTTGTCGGTTATTGCCCCGAAAATACTTCGTAGTACTTTCAGGAGCACGTAGTGCATTCTTAATAAACTAATTGGCAATAGGAGGAAGTCAATTAATATGTGACCCTAGAAAATAAAATATAGATCTCAATCGCTTTGGAAGTAACGTTTTTCTCATAGAGCGATCCACACATTTGAAAGCATCTGCAACCTATTGGCGTTCCCTTACAACACCACCTCCCAACTTCAACTCCTTCACGAGCAACGTCAAAACACCCTAATTGTAATTATAAAGCGCGAAAGTTTATTTTCGCTCACATTTTACCAGATCAGACAATAACAGTTATCAGGCATTGAACAATTCATGAACATCGAAATCTTACCTCGCCCGGGGCAACGCAGGAGGCCTCGGTGTTGGTACACGTGGCGTGGGTACTGGCACCAAAGAAATTTTGCGGCCTTGCTTAAAATTCCGGTCCATTCTGAAACATTAATAACGTATAAATAAACTGAAACACCTTTAAAAGGACAAGTAGGTATATGTATGTTACATACATATAACACTCCATTGTAAAACTTTATTTTTGTATTGCAGACAAAACAACGACGGGTTTAATATTTTGCTCAAGTCCCTTTCTTTATTTAAAATGACACAAAAAAATACTTGAGACGCGTTCCACATCTTTAGGACGTTTAGTAAATAGTCACCCCTCATCAAGCCCCTCACCACGTTATACCTCCAACTTGTGACTGGCCAACCCATGACAAATAAAAACAAAATGGATATAAGGAGTTAAAGAGGGGTAAAGGAGGAGAAAGAGTTGTTATTGCGCGCAGTTAAAGTAAAAGTAATTTTCTCGCATGGAACGTGGTCGTAAAATTCACTAAAAGGCCTTGATGATGGAAGTGGTTAAGAAGGTGGTAGGGGGGGGGGGGTGACTCATTTGCAGAAGGTTTGAAAAACTCACAAAAAGGGAGTCTAAAAACTGAACTTCTTTTGAAAGCAATAAAATAAAAATAAAAACGACTTCCATAGGGGGAAGAGGGGGGGGGTGTAATGAGACGAATGGAGAGAAGTCGGTTTTCGAGAAATAAACGAAAACGGTTTCACGCATCGCGGTTTTTGTCGATTTTGGATATTTTAGAAACTGAATTTCTCAATGATCTTCATCTCTCTAATCATCAAAATCAAAAACCGCTCAAAAAACAAAAAATCAAAAAACACTCCCAACCCCACCACTATCACCACCACGAAAGAAAAGTAGTCGAAGCTGACCGAGAGGGATCATAAGAGAACCCCTCGGAAACCGTTATTCGTGCCGTGTGGTTAGCCAAGGTGCTAACTGCAAGGAGCAACTAGCAACGTGCAAAAATTGTGGAAAAGCCGTCATTTTACGCTAAAATTGAGGGGAAAAAAAAAGAAACAAAAAAATTCGTGGTATCTGGGGGCATCATCGCGGGTATAATTGAGAGAAAGCGCTATTGGCTGTCGTTATTACTGGCTAGATTACTATTAAAAATGTGAAAGAAAATAGTATGTGCACCTTGCCAGGAAAGTGTTTCGCCGGTCCTCGACGATTCATTGTAGCGGTCACGCTTCGTAGCGTATCAAACCTGTGAATTAGCGAATTTTCTCAATTTCAGTCACAAATTGGCGTTTGGCGCAATTTTAGCTGTAAATTGACGATTTTTTTCAATTTTAGCCGCAAATTAGCAATTTTCTCCATTTTTAGGATTAAAATTAACCTTTCTCTTGGAACTGGAATGGAACTGTTAGATGACATTGTAAATTTACAAGAGAAGAGTCTAAACATAGTCTGGATAAAATCTCATTCACAAATACCGGAAAACGAGGAAGCAGATCATCTAGCGAAAGAAGGCAGCACATCCTGCAACACTCTACGTTACAAAATACCTCAGACAGACTTACGACCACTGAGTACCAAAGCGCTGTACGATCAATGGCATATAGAGCACACCAATAACCAAAAAGGCCAATTCTACACTTCTATTAATCCAACAATTCAACAACCATGGTTTTGGAATTTAAAAACAACGAGAAAACATACGCGAATATTAATCAGACTTAGGCCCATTTTCACCAACAAAATTGATCGTGATTAGTTGCCAATAGCGACCCATATGAATTCTGATATAAGTGTTTTCATTGTAATCGCGATTAGCCGTTGATCTTGGTTTAAGAAGTTGGTGAAATCGGGCCAGAGTAAACCACCGCATTTGTAACTCATACCTAAATAAAATTGTTGGACAAAGCAACAACAACTTATGCTCCACATGCAACACTAAAGAAGACCTCGAACATGACTTCCTTATACTCAAAATTAACTGATCCCTTTAACTACAAAACCATACTCCGTAGAATAGACCTAACCTCCAAAGATTTACTAACTATAATAAGTAATGCCAAAATAATAGTTTAATGCACAGTTAATTTCTTATTGTTTTAAAATTGTTACGTAATAATCATATAATCTTCCCTTATAAATTTACAATAATAAATAATAATCATTAAATTCATAAAAATCATAATCTTAAATCATACTCTTAAATCATAAACACGTAATAAACGTAACACAAAGGAGGACACTAATACTTAAAAACAGTACAAAGAAACAAACAACCCAATGACGGCTGATGGCTCTTGTATCTTGTAAGCAAACGCCTAAAAAAAAAAAAAAAAAAAAAAAAAAAAAAAAAAAAACCTTTCTCCACAAAAATGCGTTCAGGAGGTGCGACTTTAAATTATAAATGTTGTTTTTTTGTTGTTTTTTTTTCAAACCAAAAAAATTTACATCTATCCATCACTTTTTGTCAAAAAATCATCATTTTTAAATTATAAATTTCACGACACTTAATTCGAGAATTAGTGATTTTTCTCAATTTTAGCAGCGCATTTTCGCTTTTTCTAAATTTTAGCAGCGCGGTAGCGTTTCCAACCCGTGCATTACCTACCAAGTTTTGTCAATTTTTGCCAAGAATTGGCGTTTGACTCAATTTAAGCTGCAAATTAGCAATTTTCCCATTTTTAACTGAGAATTAGCACTTTTACCAAATCTGAACTGAAAATTAACGTTTTTCTTATTTTAGCTGCGTTAATTGGTGATTTTTTCAATTTTTGCTGCGAATTAGTGATTTTCTTCATTTTGTATTCGCAAATTAACGTTTTTCCACAGCTATGGGCCGTATTCAGAAACCCAGCTTTACAAAGCCTTAACTAAAGGAGTTGAAAAATATGATGGTTTATAAAAATATGTCATCTGTTTTGAAGCGCTTAAAGGAGATGTAAAGGTTAAGGTTGGTTTATGAATGCGGCCCTTTATATCTGCAAATTGCAAATTAGCGATTTTTCCCAATTTCAGCTTTGAAATAGCGTTTTGTGCTAATTTAGCGACTATTCAGCATCCTATTCCCATTTTCATACGCGAATGCGCGATTTTACGCCATTTCAGTTGTGAATTTGCCATTTTTGTTCAATTTTAACCTGAAAGCTTCTTTTATTTGTCAATATTATAGCGTGTTTTCTAAACTTTTACCTCGGGGTTTGCCCAAATACAACACTTTTGCGTTGATTTCCACAATTTATTCGAAGAATGGCCTCTGGAAGTTGCATCGCGAGACCACGAATCAGCGCTTTTTAGCAGCTATAGCCACGAATATTACCGATTTTTGTCTGATAAAGGGTCTGGCGCGACTCTCCCCCCCCCCCGCCGTACCACGGTACACTATTGCATTGGGTCTGAAGTCCAAGGAAAAAGCTGGACGTACTCGAACCTTTTCGGGCTGCTTTATGTTCAGAAAATCTGCTAAACCTAACTTCAACGTTCAACGCTCAATTTTTGGAGATTTTATGGAGCTCTTCGTTATGGTACTAGTGCTCCTTCGTTCGTATACTTGTAGCCCGGGGGGGAGGATCTATCCCCCATATCCCCCCGTACCTACTCCCCTGACAACTACGCATTCTTGCCTGCAGGTCAATGTTCCGGCGAAAGAAGTGATTGCAGGGCCCCTAGTGTAATGGTTGGAGCAAAGAAAACTGCTGCAGGTGCAGGGTATCATCTCAGCTGTAAAACTTTTAGAAATTCTTTTAAGATAGAGCTAAGTTCAGCAATTTTCTCGTTAAGCAATGAGTTTTCGTGACACTCATCAACGTAGAGACCTCGCCACCGTTCCAATTAACAATAATATAACCGCCCCGAAACACTTTGCTTCGTATGAAGGGTTCTCGGCTGTGTTTGTACAACAAACCGCACATCGACCAATACGCTCGTATGGTGAGGGTGTGAATCGCCCAACTCCATCCTGGGTATGCGGCCAGGCCTTAGTATGAACGGTTGGGGAAAAAACCGCATGCGGGATCCAAGGACGCCGAATAAGAAATGACATTATTCCGCCATAGCAATCACGTCTAGCGGCATTTCCACACGAGTTTGTACTAAGGCCCCAGATGAGGCAAACAAATTCCTCGATATCGACAGTAATTGAATAGGCTAGGCCGGGATTCTGGTCGAAGGACACCATTAATACTAAAATACTAAATTACTTCTATTTTTATACATGACAGGGAACACTTTTAAACTTCAGCTTTATTGTCCAATCTATCTAAGAAATGCTCGTGAGCGTGATTGGCAGGGCAGCAGGGAAGCCCTTCCTTGCTCCCTCATGAAGCTTACTGGTCGTTTCTCGCTGATTCACATAATAAACTCGCCCGTCACTACGCCGAGTGCTGTCTGTACTGAATAGACGGGGCTTCACGTGGTACTTGTCAATTAACTGGGCCTTAAAACGGTACACAACGTCTAAGGAACAACTCCGCAAAATTACATCGCTTTTAAAAAAAAATCCAGGCACTTATTTTGGCTTTTCATTCATTTTTTGCTTGATCTACAAAGAAATTCCAAGGGAGAAACTATGAGAGGGGAAGCTTCATATGTGAAGTTTGGTCCCTCATTATTTTTTTTACTCCCGTGACGTCAATTTTGACAAAAATTTCCTTAGTTACGAGCGGGTTACGAGCATACCTCTGTAAGTCTATTTACCTTGATGTGAGCCTAGGTTATTTTATTGAAGTCTGGAGAAAAAAACAAAAACGAAAGAAGGATACCCTTTGCATCCACCAGATGTTAAAGAGGAAAAGAGTGAAAATAGGTTCGTTCGTTTGTCATCCGGAGCTGCTCTGGACTGCACGAACAGTCCGAAAAGCGTTCTTTTGTAATCCTGAACTACACTGAGAGCGTTCGTTTGTCAAACCTCGGACTGTTCAGTGCAGCACTATCTACACTGAAAAATTAGGAGGAGCTTGCTGCTCGAAATGTTATAGCCTGCTCTATAATTACCTTTTGTCAACATTTCTGACTGGGAAGCGGGAATAAATTATAAAGGTAACGATTTTGTTATCGTTAAGCCGGATACACACATGCGGTACTTGCCAAGTAACTTGCAAAATATTCAATCAATTTCTAGCGATTGCCTAGAAACCAACCAGCTGAGAATTTCAAAAATTTGTTGCTCGTTACTTGGCAAGTACCGCATGTGTGTATCCGGCTTTAGGTTAGCCATTTGCACGAAAAGCGTTCGTTTGCTTTTCAAAAACGACGTCAATCCCGGACTGCTCGAACTACACCTGCACCACTACACTGAACGACAAACGAACGAACCTAATATGATTCGTATCATCACTGAGGGTAAATAAGAATCATATTTTCACAGTGTGGAATAATCTCAACTTCCGCATTGGAAAATGGCACAAAAAATTACGGCTTCCGCGCTAAGCAGCGAGAAAAAGTTCTAATTCGCGTTTGAAGGCAACTTCGCGGCTGAAATAGAGAAAGTAGGCAGATCCACTAGTTTCTGTTGGTCCTTTTGTGCACTATTATAGGAAATAGGAAGAAAGAGTGAATATATTGAACATGAGATGGGGAGGGGTTGGTATTTATTTATACTAAAGTCATCTTGACTAAGTGATCTGTCTGGAATTTTCTGTCTGTAAAACGCATTACCCCCCACCCCACCCCCGCGCGTATTTCTTTTCCTAAAGCAAAGCATCCAAGCTAAGAAATCGTTTAATTAAGCGACAACTTACAGTGTAAATTTAGCCCCACAAACCGCGATTGAACTTAAGACTGAAGGACCAAAGATGGCATAGTATTTCCATGGATAAAAGCGAAATGAAGAAAATCGCTAATTCGCCGATAAAAATTGAGATACAGCGCAAATTCGCTTGGAAATTAGTAAATTAATTAAACTGATATTATCCGGACGACGATGGAAGGGCATAGCCCAACACGATTCGAGTTTCGAGAAAAAATGGCTCCCCGGCGGGATTTGAACCCGCAACCTCTGGATTACCAGTCCAGCACGCTGCCATTTGCGCCACGGAGACGCCTATGGGAGTCGTACTCCGAGGGATAAGCTAAGCCGAACCCCACCTAGGTCCATTATTTCTCGAAACTCTAGGCGCTTCTCCTGATCGGTAAACCACGCCGAATTTAATCTTATCTAGATGTTGTTAGATTGATATAATGAATAAATCTGTCGCCGATATAATGAAAGAATCCCCTGTTATTCCGCGAGGTTACAAAATCTCGTGCAGCTCGGAGTAGTCCGGGACTGACAAACGAACGGAGCTTATTATTAATATTATTTGGCGGAAAATATGTTTTAAAATTACCTAATTTACATGTAAAAACTCGCAAAAACAATAAATATCAGTTTCGCGGATATTCAGCCAGGAAAATTGTAATTCGCTCAAGGGACCCGAAATTGCAAGCTCACAAAATCTCTTTAGATGTCGCGATTACACCACTATTCGTCAGAGTACTGACGCAGTTGGGGTCGGATAGGATAGTCCAGTAGCCCTGGGTCCGCACTCCGCACGTGCTTACAAAGTCCCATACTTACACTTCCCCTAAGGGAACATTGAAGTAAAAAGGTTCAAAGCAATTTCATTGAAATCAAGACGTAAAAGCCGCAATGTATCGCATTTTCAGCCACTGCTTGCACCAAATATTTCGATTTTGTCGGCAGGGGTGCGGGGTAGCCTCGTCAGCCCACGAAACCGCGTCGTCAGTCGTCGTCGACTACCCCGAGGTCAGTACTCACAAAAAAACTATTGCAAACTTCCAATTTCACGAACGTTCTTATTATTATTTTTATTTTATTTCCAGCTAAAACAATACATATAGTTCAAATAATTTTTAAGATTGCAAATTAATGTAAAGGACTCACGCTGATAAGCAGTGCTCGTACTCAGCGTGAGATCGCTCCAAGCCCAACTGCTAACCATTACAAATTAATGAAAAACTGGAGATAATAACATGTACAGCTAGAAATTGCCGCAACTTAAAAACTATACACATCAATAAAATAAAAAATAAAAAAAAAAACAAAAAAAAAAACAAAAACCTAACAAAAAAACAAAAAATTTGAAAAATAATAATAATAACTAACACTCATCATATTTAGAAACTAGTAACTTTCTTTCAAACATATGAATATTAGAGGAATGCATAATTTTGTCTTTAATTATCCGTATTGCTTTAGACACACCCGACCCAGACAATAAGCAAGTTGGTATGCACTGAAAATTATAAATCTGCTCTGAAATAAATTATAATCTAAATTATAATCTGCTCTGAAACTTGCAATTTCTGCGAAATCAAGACCCGTAACTTACAATTTTGCTGAGATTGAGACCCGAAACATGCATTTTCGCATGAACTATGATACTTCGCATAATTAGTTCCAGAAACTTGCAATTTCGTGGGTATTGGCCAAAAACTTGTAATTTAGCTCAATTTAGCACCCTAAACTTGCATACTCAACGCTTTGGGCTCAATGTTGCAATCGCAAGCCTATTCTATGGAAGAAAACGCGCAAAATAACGGCTAAAATTGAGAAAAAGCCTTGGACCGTGGCTGAAATTGGGAAAACCTGATTTTTCATGCATGGCTAATTAACTCTTAATTAGTCTAATTTTAATCTTAAGGAAGTTCTACAGTGACTTTAGATCTCGCTTTTCCAAATTTCATCCCTTTTCCAAATTACCTTAAAACACATTCGAATTCCAAAGTGTTTTGGGGTTATTTTAGGGATAAAATTTGAAAAGGCAAGATCTAACGTCTCTGTAGAACTTCCTGAAGTTTAAAATTAGACTTTGAAATCGAATATTGGTGCAGAAATGGAGCCAAAATTTATGTGCGAAGTTTAGGCGAGGGTGACTGGGAAGGGGTCGAGGAAACCCGGCTGAAACCCCGCCTTAAGAGAATCGTCATCCACTGCGCCAACCGATAAATCGATACGAAATCCTCTCGTCTCTTCATCATCAGAGTAAAACGAGGAGAAAAAAGAATAAATGAAGGGAAAAATGGTTCACTCAAATTATTCGCGACTTTATGCGGGGTTGAATACTGGTGGATGGGGGGGAGGGTGTTCTCAAGTGAGCCAGCGCTGCCAGATGCGTCAAGAGTCTTTTCCTGCGTTCGTTCCGCCAGACAACAATATAACTTGCCCTTTTTGAAAAACAATAGCTCTTTTCAGAGTGTCTCGGAACGAGGGAAGGTTATCTGATGATGAACGGCGGGGTGGGCGTGAGCTTTTCAACTTCAGCGAAAAGTTCCTCCTGTTCGATTTATTACGCTATTCCCCACGGGCATGTTTAGGGAGAGCGATAGACTTTTAAAATTGTCCCATTTTTTGCGCCAATTTCAGTAATTATTTCTATAAAAAAATTGGGCAAAGTAGCTAACAAATTTAAAAAAACTGATTCCTTATCCGAACCAAACACGATGAAAATACTAGCAGGCGTCCAACCCCTTTCAGTACTGTTATTCGTTTTTTTATACTTTCACGTTTTATAAACTTGAACCAGCCTCCTCTCTTCATCCTGCCCCCTCACAAATCACCGACGGTGTCTTGAAGCAGTTAAAATGCACCATGTTTGTTATTACAACTCTGTCCGGGTTTCCTGTTTCAAAATCATTATAAAAAAAAACGTTCTAAAAATTCCTCCTTTATGCGAGCCTTTAAAAAAGGTGAAAAAATATAGAGCCAGTACATAAACTCCGCACAACTTATTCCAAAGATTGAAAGCCAATTTATACGTCACGCGGCTAATTTAACGCATAGACACGGCATTCAAACAGTTACAAACGGGCTTTGGTCGATTTGAACAATGCAGGGTGGGTCTGTGGAGGGGGGTCATTGCGGTTGTTTCAGCGGTGGAGCGTTATAAATTGAAGTCGTTAGAAATGTTTGCGTATGAACTTTTTTCCTGAGTATGTGTATATACCAAAGACCAAACGGGCGCGCAACGACGCTTTACGGTTGTAAATGAGCTACCGTACTACAACAAAAAAGAGTCAGATAAAGAAAACAAAAGACACAATAACGGAAGAATGACGCGTGCTAAAATTACAAAAAATAAATTATTGTCTTTAAGGAGTTCCGAGCTCATTCTATTTTGCTTGTGTTTTGCCGAATACGTTCAACCCTCCCCTTAATGACATTCCCTTTCTGTTTTTGTTTTATTTACGGATTATTTAAGTTCTGTAAATTCGAAAAGTTATTTTCCGAAGGGTGCACTCCCGCCCACGGCCATGCCACATGGGCGCGATAAGCGGATTGAAAGTAAGATTTCGCGTCCCTCTCTCGTTTGCTTTTTCACATTAAACTTCATAGTATATAAGATAAAGAAATGACAACGTATAATATGGATAAGGGGGCCGGGGGATGAGGAGCGAAAGTGTGTTGTTCGAGGGGTGGGAAGGAGCTAATAGGACCGGTGACGGAACATTAATCCCTGGCAATAAATCAGAAGTGTTTGTAGGCGGCGTCGTGGAGGGGTAGAAAAAAAGGGGTGAGTTGATCAATGTACCCTGGAACGAGTCATACTGCACTTTAAAGCGTGTAGCTGCACAAATAGTTTTTACGAGAAATACTGCAGTGAAGTTGGGGAACAATCTACATGTTCTTCATTAATGAGAATGAGAAATGTCGGTTTCTTTTGTATCTTTAAAAAAGAACACCCAAAGCGTTGCGACACTCAATAACAATTTTACGTCCCTTTCAAGAGAATAGCTTTCGACATTATACGTCTGTAGTAGACAGAGGTTGACATAAGGGCTTCCCTCCCTTATAACGGCTGGAAACGGCTCATTTACAACTCCTTTGATGCGTATTCGTAAGGCCTAATATTCATTTCAAACGAGTAGAATACATTCCATTAAAAGCATTCATTCCCCAGAAAGTACGCACGATGATTGCATGTATACGAATGAAATAGTGAACGAATAGGACAATGTACTTTTCTGTCTTTAACCGCGAATAACCTCCGGATTTTATTCCGTTATAGAAAAAAAAAACTGAAATATTCCACACAAAAAAATATTAAAACGTGTCGTTTAAAATAAGCCCACAGCTCCCCATTTTGGATCCATTTTTAACTCATTATTTAGCTTTGTTTGAAAGAATAGGGGAGAGGGGTGACCTTCTCCTTCGCGAGGTTGCGTAATATTCAATGCGCTAAGGGCCAAAATAACTATTTATATCGAGTGTCAACGCTCGGCGGTTAGTTTGTTCCTGTCGATGTCAGCTTTGGACTTTGAAGCAACTACAAATTGTGGGTTTGAAAGAGCTAATTCTGCTCTTTTCGGTTTTAATGACGCAACACAGCGAAATTTCATTTTTAATGAGGCGGGACGCGCCAAATTGGGTTCTTGAGTGGCAGAAACTTGCGAAATCGTTTAGTTTTTGGATGAGCCATCCAGTGAAGTTGCTTTTTCAATGGCTCAATAGCGCAAAATTCGTTTTTTCTAGCTGCGCAAGCCACAAAATTACACTTTTGAGGGCGAATCAACCCCACTAAGTTGGTTTTAAATGGGCCAACTTCACAAAATCGTTATTTGCGTGAGCAACCTTGCAAAATTTTCTTTATGAAAGAAGTTAGGCCTGCGAAATTGCTCTTGTAATTGATTCAACTCGCTGGTAATTTAACCTGGAATGGGAAATTCCATGAGGTTTGCTTTTTTTTAGAGGTGACCCTGCGAGAGTGGATTCTGACGTGCAAGATCCGTAAACTTTGGCTATATAAAGAGCCAAATTGAATAATTTATTTTTATAAGGCGCAGAAGTTGAAATTGTGTAACGGAATTAACTCAAAACCGCGAAATTGTGTTCTGTAAGTGTGAAATACGTGATTCTCAACCTTCCGCCTAACCAACGGAATTGCTTCCAATAATAAGTCAAACACACTGCTATGGTTAGGTAAGTATAACCCGTAAAATTGGGGCACTAATCTACAAAATTTGGACGTTCAACCCTCCCCTTAATGACATTCCCTTTCTGTTTTTGTTTTATTTACGGATTATTTAAGTTCTGTAAATTCGAAAAGTTATTTTCCGAAGGGTGCACTCCCGCCCACGGCCATGCCACATGGGCGCGATAAGCGGATTGAAAGTAAGATTTCGCGTCCCTCTCTCGTTTGCTTTTTCACATTAAACTTCATAGTATATAAGATAAAGAAATGACAACGTATAATATGGATAAGGGGGCCGGGGGATGAGGAGCGAAAGTGTGTTGTTCGAGGGGTGGGAAGGAGCTAATAGGACCGGTGACGGAACATTAATCCCTGGCAATAAATCAGAAGTGTTTGTAGGCGGCATCGTGGAGGGGTAGAAAAAAAGGGGTGAGTTGATCAATGTACCCTGGAACGAGTCATACTGCACTTTAAAGCGTGTAGCTGCACAAATAGTTTTTACGAGAAATACTGCAGTGGAGTTGGGGAACAATCTACATGTTCTTCATTGATTGAGAAATGTCGGTTTCTTTTGTATCTTTAAAAAAGAACACCCAAAGCGTTGCGACACTCAATAACAATTTTACGTCCCTTTCAAGAGAATAGCTTTCGACATTATACGTCTGTAGTAGACAGAGGTTGACATAAGGGCTTCCCTCCCTTATAACGGCTGGAAACGGCTCATTTACAACTCCTTTGATGAGTGTTCGTAAGGCCTAATATTCATTTCAAACGAGTAGAATACATTCCATTAAAAGCATTCATTCCCCAGAAAGTACGCACGATGATTGCATGTATACGAATGAAATAGTGAACGAATAGGACAATGTACTTTTCTGTCTTTAACCGCGAATAACCTCCGGATTTTATCCCGTTATAGAAAAAAAAAAACTGAAATATTCCACACAAAAAAATATTAAAACGTGTCGTTTAAAATAAGCCCACAGCTCCCCATTTTGGATCCATTTTTAACTCATTATTTAGCTTTGTTTGAAAGAATAGGGGAGAGGGGTGACCTTCTCCTTCGCGAGGTTGCGTAATATTCAATGCGCTAAGGGCCAAAATAACTATTTATATCGAGTGTCAACGCTCGGCGGTTAGTTTGTTCCTGTCGATGTCAGCTTTGGACTTTGAAGCAACTACAAATTGTGGGTTTGAAAGAGCTAATTCTGCTCTTTTCGGTTTTAATGACGCAACACAGCGAAATTTCATTTTTAATGAGGCGGGACGCGCCAAATTGGGTTCTTGAGTGGCAGAAACTTGCGAAATCGTTTAGTTTTTGGATGAGCCATCCAGTGAAGTTGCTTTTTCAATGGCTCAATAGCGCAAAATTCGTTTTTTCTAGCTGCGCAAGCCACAAAATTACACTTTTGAGGGCGAATCAACCCCACTAAGTTGGTTTTAAATGGGCCAACTTCACAAAATCGTTATTTGCGTGAGCAACCTTGCAAAATTTTCTTTATGAAAGAAGTTAGGCCTGCGAAATTGCTCTTGTAATTGATTCAACTCGCTGGTAATTTAACCTGGAATGGGAAATTCCATGAGGTTTGCTTTTTTTTAGAGGTGACCCTGCGAGAGTGGATTCTGACGTGCAAGATCCGTAAACTTTGGCTATATAAAGAGCCAAATTGAATAATTTATTTTTATAAGGCGCAGAAGTTGAAATTGTGTAACGGAATTAACTCAAAACCGCGAAATTGTGTTCTGTAAGTGTGAAATACGTGATTCTCAACCTTCCGCCTAACCAACGGAATTGCTTCCAATAATAAGTCAAACACACTGCTATTTTGGGAGCCAATCACGGGAAATTGGCTGTTTGATAGGTAAGTATAACCCGTAAAATTGGGGCACTAATCTACAAAATTTGGAATTCGAAAGGGCCAAATCGCGAACTTGATTTTTTAAATGTCAAATAATATGCGCTAATATGGTTTAAACGGATTAAATCCGCAGATTCTAGCGATCGGTGAAACCATCAAGTCTATATAAATGGGAGGAAGGTGCCTCAGGACAGGAATCACCCGTGTCGGCTTAGCATCCGAGACCGACCGTTGTAACGCACTCACAGAGGCATGGCAACCAAGTGGAGATAATTGAGCAAAACTCTAGAGCAGTGGTTCTCAATCTTTTCACGGTCATGCCCTTCTTGGGCGATAAAAATTTGTTGCCCCCTCCGCATTGAATTAATTTTTTTTTTTAACAGACATGTTAAAGACCCAAAACCACGAAACGCTTCGATTCCGGTCAAACCAGCATAATATCACGAAGGGACTTACTAATGGCCTATCATCTCAGTATGACGCACCCCTTTTTAGCCACTTGCGCACGTTATCAGAATGTATCAAGGCAGTGGTCACGTAATCCAAAACTCGAAAGTGCAACAAAGAGCCTCCACGCCCGCGGACCATGGTTGACCGCCTTGGATTCGAGAAAATTGACTGATTTTTTGAGAAACGGTCAATTTTTACCACTTTTAGGGGCAATGAAAGACCCCTTTGGTGCATTTTGATAGCAACCAGCCACTGCAAAGGTCCTACCCAGGGCTGAGGAGAGAATATTCGAGCCCAGGGACGAAACTCAATATTAGACCTTTTCACCTGGGTGAGTAACAGACGCAGTGCTACCCACTTCTTTCTCGAAAGGCCTACATCCAACCATAGTAAAGCTCCAATCGCAGTAATCGTCCAACCACAGCCACGGTTCAACCTCAGCGAAGCTGTAAGCACAGTAGAACCTCCAACGACAGGCTTGTCTCAAGCACAAAGAAGGCCCAGCCACAGCAAAGGTGAAACCAAAGCCAATGTCCAACCACAGGAAATATCCAACGACAGCAATGGTCCAACCACAGCAAAGGTCTACCCACATCTCAGCTGCAAACCACAGTAATACCAGTTGAGCTCCAGTAAATCTTTTGCTTTTTTCTTCCTTTTCTTGATTTTTGAAATCCGCACTCCCAAGGAAAACCGGGGCCGGGGTTAAAGGAACGTGTTGCCCCCGCCCCTCTCGACTGCATTTTTCAATTGAGTATAGTCTGAGGGACTCAAGGGCAGCATAAAGAAACAAGAATGTGACGTTCCGGAAGTTTCTTATATTTGTTTGGTCTTAACCTTAATGGCATGGAGACAAGTTCAACCTCCCCCCTCCTCCTGGAAATCGGTTGAGCCCCCCAGGTTGAGAATCACTGCTCTAGAGGATTTCATTCGATTTCTACCAGTAAAATTGAAAGTTTTTGAGCCAAAATCCACTTTCTGTAGTTGGATTGACTATGTTTTCAAGCTGACTTGCAAGTTTCAAGACTTCCAAGACTTTGTCAGTTTCAATGTAGTTCTGCGAGTTAAAATATGGCATGATCCTCCACTTGCTAGCTCAAATACCGTTTTTGAGCGAAAATTTCATCGAGAACCCCGAAATTTCTCCCAATGGGGTATATAATATTTTGGATGGTTTTCTCTCATGTGTACCCATTTTCGCATTTTCGTTGTTGATCTTAATAGGCCAAACCACAGTGTTCACAGTTTAGCCCTTTCCCTCAATTTCAATCGTGAATATGTTGCCTCCAGAAGCACCTCAAAACGTGGTATTCATGAGGTTAACTTGTCTTCTGGGATAAGATACTCCTTTCAGGGAATAAGATGTACAGCTGTACTACACTCGACCAAAAATATCCATAACCAACTGCCAACCACCAAATATCAGAGAAATTGGTGAAGTTGTGATTACCATGGGTTTCCGGCGATGGCTCTCCGGGGTATATTGACATTGTTCATTGCAACTGTCCACTGTCCTAGCGATTAGGTATTGTGTGGGGAGGGGGGGTCAAATGTAGTAACCTATTTGCCCACTTGCCTTTGTCTCGTGCAAACGCGGCTTAATAGAGTCCAATATTCCTTGTTAAATTGTTGGTTTGAAAAATTCAATTGTTACCAACTAGTAATTTGGAGTGTTTTGGACTCGAGTTTAGACTAGAGTCCAAAATTTCTTTTTTCTTGAGTTGCTAACATTACCCCCAACATCCATATTTGCACGATTGCATCGGTTTATTTCTTGTGTGTCTATATGCCCCACTCCCGTTTCAGCCTTGATTGATGGGATGGTGGTTGGCGAGAGGGGGGGAATTGTCTTACCTGGTCAACTTCTGCTAAAACAGAAACTACGCTGTAAAATCAATCGTTTTCCTCCATAAATACACAAAAAAAAGCGTTAAACCCCGAAAAACCGCACTCTAATCTATTCAAGTTCGATTAAAAATTTAACACAATTCCTTATAAGCCTAATTTCCGCACACAGGTCACAATTTGCAGAAATGTAACACGGAAATAGCGAGAAAGAGAGTACACATCGCGCTCGCCGGTTGTTAGAGAAGGAGAATATTCCGGTAAAAAAAAAAGGACTTCTTTTTTTCGATTCGGCTCCCTTCATTCAGCTAAAGAGAGCAGTGGGAGTTGATGAAGAAGGGGGTCGACTGATTCCTTACGTTCAGGATAGCCTGTGCCTGACTGCATGGTATGCATTTCAAAACAAGGCCCCTTTCCCTTGACACCCATCCATGCAGAAAGGGTTGATTACCCATCTACCCCACCACATTTTGGAACTTCTTTGTTCCGTCTTTTAATGCGTTATCGACCAATTACACCCCGCCTTCTCACTCTTTTTTTCTTTTTTTTTTATATATGAAGCATTGAAGGAAAGAGCTTAAGTTCATTTTACCGAAAAGAAGCTCCAAAACTCATTAAACAAAATGCATACAAAATAAATGCGTTTGTGTAATTTACTTGACTTAACAAGCGCTTCACAATGGAACAAAAAAACTCGCGTGGGCCTCGTTTCCACAGCCACACACACACGATCATTTAAAAAACATATTTTCCGTAATGAGCTATTGATATTTTCAACTCTTTTAAAACTTTTGTCTCGCAATACGTCAACAATTAATCAAACTGCTGCGGAGTTTTTTGACTTATGCGTACAACTGTGCCACATTTCGGATAATTCGTTGAAGAAAATTTGTTAGAAAATGATTTGTTGAAACCTTTCAATGTTCAATGTGTGAGTTCCTATAGTACATAAAGATCGGTGAGTTTGTAAGAAAAAGGTGTATATTTAGCCACCGCGAGGGAGCAAAATCAGACGAGGAGAGAGAACCTTTAAACCTAACCCCTCCCTGCATACTCGTCCCATCCACTAAACCCTTTACTGAGCAACAAAGTTTCAGAAGGTGCTGTATTGAAGATTTTTGTAAACAGGAGTCAAAGAAATGGGAGAGAGGGGTCTACGGTGGCGTGGTGAAGGAAAGGGCTGAATGGGCTGGACGTGTGGCGAGGGGAAATCAAACATAACAAACAAAAAGTCACGGAGGGGAAAATGTCTGACAATAACCAGATATCGGATTTCAATTTTATAACTTGGAATGCGGCCCCATTTGACTGCTGGGAACAATTGAGTCCGATCTCAGGATTAGTCAGAAATTAGTCCGATCTCAGATTTCCTAACAAAATTAAGATTAGTAACATCATTATATATACAAGGCGTACAATAATACAAATTAGATAAGTAGCCGTAGTTGCCTACGTTGTCAGTCATACCTTGTTGAGGTGTGTCCAAGACAAACCGGTTTCGCCTGTTCGGCAACTTCAGTGTTGGAACGTCTACTGAAAACTCGACAAGGAGTGAGAAGTAGATGTTCCAACACTGAAGATGCCGAACAGGCGAAACCGGTTTGTCTTGGACACACCTCAACAAGGTATGACTGACAACGTAGGCAACTACGGCTACTTATCTAATTTGTAACAAAATTAATATTTTCCGTGGCAGTTAAATAGCCTGCAGATCCAGAAGCAGAAACTCTCGAGGTTCTGGTGCGAAATTGATAATTTCGTGTGAAAAAATTTGTCAGTACGTCAAGTAGCAGAGAGTACGCTGGATTTAACAGCAGACAACCGATGCGCCATCCCCGAACAAAATTGGTCTATTGAAAGAGCCAAGTCCACAGAAATATATTTTTTTAAAAAGATTAAGAACCACAAAAATAATATATCTTGACGGTGGAAACTCCCAAAAATGTATTTTTGAATACCAAAACCCACAAAATTGACTGTTTAAAAAAGTAAACACGCAAAATTTGTTTTATAAACGACTAAACCACGTGAAATTGGGTTTCTGAGTGAATAAACCCCACGAAAATGGGTTTTGGTTCAGTCAATATAAATAGCGAGACCTACGAAATTTGTTGCTTTTAACGACAATATCTCACGAATTAGGTATTAATAATAATAATATACTTTATTGCAGGCGCCAAAATGGGGAACTTGCACATTTTTCAAAAGTTAGTGTTGCTTAAAGAGGGCCCTTCCACAAGTATATTTCTCAGATTAAACTTTGAAATCAGTCAAGGATGCTTTTTTAGTGAATTTTTAAAATTTTTGAGTGAGGGTTCGATTACGTCAAAACTTACTTATTGAAATTGATGATGCGGGGAAGAGGAGGTAAGACGCGTCTACAGGGGGGGGGGGGATTTTTCATGTTATTTGTAAACAACCAATTTTAGAGTTCTCTCAAATGCTTCACAAGTAAGTATTTACGTAATTTCCCCTCGCACCATCCATCCCCTTCTGAAGAACTTTGAACCTTTTTTAAAAATCTTAAAACGGACCAATCGGGTTGCAACATCCGTTATATCCTTCAGTTCACAAATCAAATCACCGGTATGCTTTTCTACCCAATCTGAGATTCATGCAAGTTCCCCATTGCGGCATTACAACGTCAAGATTGAATTTTTAAAATACGACCGGCTAGTCGAAATGTATTTTATAAAAGTCTTACACTTCGTATAGGGCCGCGCCTGTTAAAGTTGCTCGGAGCCGTTTTGTAAATGGTCACGCGTCTAGGCTTCGGATTCTCTCGGGAATATGATTGTACAATTGTACAAGCTCATGAAGCTTTTACATGTTTTGGTCAGCCTAAGCCGTTGCTGCACCAAATTGTTTTTACCTCTCGTGCGGTAGGAGTGCTGTTGACTCACGATCAGTGTAGAGAACGAGGACTCCCTGGCGTATCGCACTGAAACACGTAAAGTCCCGGGACCGTCAAGACATCCTGTTCGTTGAAGGCACCTCTAAACGATTGCCTCGGCTTCAGGCCACATACCAGCCTAAGTGCACGTTTATGCAGTACAAATATTGTCTTTACCGACACTGAACTGCCCCAGATCAGCGTCCCGTACGATAGGTGGCTATGAAAGTAGGTAAGCGAAGTATGCGGTCCGAAGAGTTGCTGAGTCCACAGAGAGTTTCAGTCGTCTCAAAATGAATAGAATAGATAAAGTTTCTATGCGGTCCCTCCAGCTCAAAGACGAGTCTAGAACGAATCCCAAGATACCACCGTCAGCGTCACAGCTGCCCGAGCGAAATTTCAGACTTTGCGTTTTGCTGTCATTGAGTGAGTGGCCGTTGGCATTACACCATTGCCGCACCTCTTGTCTATGAGAATCTTCGTCCTCGGACGAAGGAAATACGACTGATATGCCGTCGGCATAAATGACACACCCAAGAGATGCGTTGATGACGCCTGGAAGGTCGTTAATAAAAATGAGGAACAACAGGGGCCCGAGGATCGATCCTTGGGGTACATCAAGGGTCACTCCTCTCCGGCCTGACAACTGCTCCCGAAAGAAAACCGCCTGCGATCTTTCTGAAAGAAACGATTGGAGCAGGACTAATGCGGTTCCGGCCACTCCATAGAGCCTCAGTTTCCTCACCAAGAGCTGATGGTCGACTTTGATCGAAGGCCTTTGATAAGTCGAAAAATACCGCTGTTGGACTGGAGCCGCTCTCCAGGATGCCCATAATATGCTCGACAATGCTCGCCACAGCGGATCGTGAGGTTGTATAAATACGCGAGCGGCTCACAGACATAGTCTGTTTTATAAAAAGCTTGGAACTACTGGAGGTCGCGGGGTCGAGTCTACTCAAAAGACATCACTTTAAACTTAAAAGTGTTGTTTATTTTTCACAGATTCACAATAATAATCAGAAAACCACAATATCAACTTCAAGTTATCACCCACGATTCTTTTTTACGTCTTTTATGGGCGTGGCCACAAAATAATACATTGAGGGCGTGCTTTTCTACCCAACACTCTGCCACCCCTTTAATCATGATCATAGAAAGTCCGTACGCATCCGTGCAATAGCTGGGTTTCAGGCCGGAGATAGTCTCAAAAACCCCCTCAACGGAAACCTCCTTGAAGTGGAAGAGAGGCGCCTGCTTGCCAGAGCCTGCTCGCGGTATCCCCTGCGAATCCTCCACAGAGCTTGAACGAGACACTCTCTCAGCACTGTCAGTAAAAAACTCGTTCAATTGCTCGGCGTCGAGTAGAGAGGACTGAGTTCGAGAGACATTGCTGGGGTGAAGCTCTTGCTTGGCTTAATTGGCGCTTTCACTAAATAAACCCCACGCAATTTTTTTTTTTAATAAACCCCACGTAAATTGGGTTTTTAAAAAATGCATCCTGGGAAACTTGCATGAATGCCCGATTTGGGAGAAAAGTATAACGGTGAATTGTCACATGGACAGAAGGATATCAACGATAGTTGCAGCCCGATTTTTAAATAAATTTCAAAGTTCAAGAGGCGGGGGGTGAGCGGTATCGAAACATATTCCTTCGGAAACTTGATTAGCGTGGTTAGGAAGTGAACATATTGAAAGTCCTCTCGCCTAGTGTATTTGCAACAGGTGGATGGGGTGTCCAAGAATGTCCCATTTTTAGGGGTTTCGCCTCTATCTCGAGAACAATCGGCCTTACCGGAAACTTCACTACACTATACTTGAATTAAGAAGACAAAATTCTCTACAACTTTGATCTTATAAGTTTTATAGAAATTCCCAACCGTTTCGGAGATATACCCTCCAAAAAATTGGCAAAAAAAAAAAATGTGTGTACAGCTGGGCGTAAAGACTCTAAATTGGACCGCTGCGCTGGGAGAGTCTTGAGCGGACGATATGAGGTTCATTCCGCCCGCCGGGCGTAATAGTACATTTCATAACAAGTGCGGAAAGTGTGAAATATCGTGCGAGAGTTGTTAGACGAACGAGACGTAGTCGAGTGAGCCTATTACTCAACCTTCACACGTTTGGCCTTTTTCAAAATCCAAATTTTGTGAATCATCATTGCTCACAAAAAAAGCAAATCCACCGGTTACAGGCATTAAAAGTCAAAATGGATAACGGATTTGGCATTCAGCCGAATTTCGCGCGGTCAATTTTGGCTCGCACTCTGTAACGGGTGATCTACAACCAAATTTCGCCTCTGCCACCTTGTAATGAGCGATTCGCCAGTTTGGCTCTTTCGAAAACCCAATTTTGTGGATCTGGCTCTTCGGAAATCAATTTTGCGGGTTTGCTTCCCTAAAGAAGCTAACTTCATGGTAATTCACACTTTTTTCTCCGAAGTTGACATTTCTATCGTGTCCGTTTATTTTAAAGCTAAATTTCGCGGGCCTGCCCCCCTATTCTGTAACTCTTAACGCGTGCGTTAGCGAAATAATCAAGGTGAATAATTGAAAATAATAATCAATGAGAAATTTTGCTTACGCACGCGTTATGAGTTACAGAATAGCGAGGGGCTGGTTCCTTTCAAAAACAAAATTTCGCAGCGCTGTCCCATTCAAAAAGCAATTCTGTGGAGTTCACTCAATCAAACCCAATTTCGCGGGGTTGGCTCGCCCCAAAAGAGCGATTTCGTGGCTTTCGGCTTCACGACTTCAAAAAACAGTATTTTGCGCTCGTTCAAAACTAATCTTGCTGGTCTATGGCCCGCACTAAAAAGCAATTTTGTATGAATTTCGTTGTTTCAAAAAAGTCGCCGTCTCGCGATTTCACGAGGTTAGGTCATTTCAACAGAGTAATTTCAGGGGTCCGGTACTTTTCAAAAACAAAATCTCGCAGGGGTATTGGCCCATTCAAATCCATTTTCGTGGAGCTCTCTTGCGCGAAAAAGCAATTTCACTGATTTCGCTGCATTAAACATCGCGCTGCTCACCCATTTCGTGGAGTCGGAACGTTAAAAATCACTTCGTGGCGCTTTACTTCTACCTGAAAAACACTATTTCATGGAGTCGGGGAATTAAAAACCTACATTTGAATTCTATGTAGCGTTTTTCATTTGCAGAAAATTCAGCTCTGGAGCCGAGCATTTTCACCCGTCTTCTCTGACGTATATCATATGGTAACGGAGAAGACGGGTGGAAATGCTCGCCTCCAGTGATTAATTTATGCAAATGGAAAACGCCATATATTACGCCATATATTGAACAAGGCGATTAGTAGTAATCGGCGATTAGTATAATTTACAACCTTCACTATTAGTATAAGATCTCACAGGTGTAAAATCCCCAAAAATTGAATTGTGCTGATTACCCGAACCCGCAACTTTCCAAAAAGGTAAACACTCGAAATTCGTTTTATGAGCGACTAAACCCTTGCGAAATTCTGTTTTGAGTGAATAAACTCCACGAAATTGCCCTTTTAAATAACGGAACACTGACAGGAGAATTGGTTTATTTCAACGACTAAATTTCGGATGAATTGGCCTTTTGGGTGAGCCAGCCCACGACATTTATTTTCTGAAAGAGCCAAAGCCACGAAATCGATGTCAGAATCAGCCAGATCGTCGAAATTCGTTTTTCGAAGTAGACCAATGGCCCTCGAAGAAAGGTATGTGACAGTGAGGTACTAAAATTCACGCACTCACACACAAAATAACAATCTCTTTGCCACGCCAAGGACTTGAATAGAGGCGTGCTATGTAATAAAAAATAAAATCACTTGTCTCAAAGAAGAACCCAGTTTCTTGATTAAAAAAAAAAAAAAAAAAAAAAAAAAAAAAAAAAATTAAAGTGGGCGAAGGTGAAAAAAATCGTAAAATTAATTTGATACTCCATTTATCTTTTATTAAGTTGTAAACTTTTATATGTAATTCTCTTGTCCATGATTCCCGGTAACTGTCCAAGGAAGTGCTGCGAGCTTGTGGCGCCTGGGAAAAACTACACAATTCTGGTACGGTTGTTCTCATGACAGGGTGTCACGGCGAAGGGGTTCATGATTTTTATTTTAAATATTAAAATATCAATATAAAATATGTTTTTCACCATGTCAAAATATTTAGTTACATTTTGGAATGACATTTCCGGATTCCGGATATGTTAGTAGTTTGCGAGTTTTTAATGTACTAATACTTTTCGCTTCTTTACGCTTAAAGAACCGTACGTCGGCTTTTTACTATACTGATCAGATCAGTTATGGGCAAAAGGCGAATATAATACAGTTCACCTTGAAAAGGGTCAATAGTTGTGGGCCCTCAATTCTTCATACATGAGCTAGACCATTGGGGCTAGAAAATGAAGATTTTTGGACAACATTTCCTATTCTTGCAGACTAGATTAATTTCTGAGGTTCGATAAACTTCAAACTGGTATTATTATAATCGAACAAGAAAAAAAATGGTCGGACGAGAGAGAATAAATGATGTGATTTTTGGCAGAGTAGTTGAATCTCGCAGAGTCAACAACGAAATATTGAGGTGATGAGGTCTGGATTTTCATCGTACGCGGAAAATTAAACGAGGCCCACGACGCAGTGCCGTCTTTATAGGCGGGGGTCCGACGGGCCTGGGCCCGGATTCTTCAGATTTTTTTCCTAATATGGGAAGAAAGATACTTTTCATTTATCGATAGGCGACCATAAAATTAAGGAACAGCGATCAATCATGGCTAAACTTGGAAAATTAAAAATTCACTGTTTCCGGGGGCAACTTCACGATTAAAGAGAACATGTCCGATAAATTTTTTTTTTCTCTCAAAACAAAGGCCATATTTGTGCTTCCCATACCAAAAAAATAGCCAGGTTTTCATTTTCATGCAATTTATCGAGAAAAAAAAAAAAGCGACAGACCGACGGATCGACAGCATGCCGAAAACCATTTTTTTTTTTTTTTTTTTTTTTTCAACTTTTCTGAGGTTGTACATCAAGAATGTGAAGTCAGCTCTGTTGAATACTAGATTTTGATCTTTTCATCACATGATTATAAAAAAATTAAGAGTCAGTTTTTTCTTAGTTTTCGTTCGTACAAAGTTGTTCTTATTTTAGGACATAACATTTTGGCGACGAGGATGAAGCCAAAGAAGAGAGCGGCTGCGGCAAGGATGCTGTCTCCTAATAGAATGACTTCTCCGGACATCACAGTATTTACTTTCCGATCGTTAAATCTTGGAAGTTTACCGGAGTTTTCAATAAATGGAGATGACTGGAAGATTTATGAAGAGAGGTTAAAGGAATTTTTCATAGTAAATGCTGTAGAAGAAGAGAGGAAGATATCGGTTTTAATCACGGTCATGGGGACCGAAGCTTATGAGTATTTACGTAATTTGTGTGATCCGGAGCTTCCATCACAAAAAACATTCGATGAAATATGCTCAATTATGTCGCGGCAGTTTTCGCTAACCGTTTCTGTTTTCAGGAAGCGCATTGAATTCTACCGAATGAATCAAGAAATAGACGAACCAGTGGCTCAGTGGTTCGTACGGGTAAAGAAGGGCGCGGCAGAGTGCAAATTTGGAGGGCAATTAGATTTTGCGTTAAAAGAAAAGTTCGTTTGTGGCATGATCCAGTCATCAATTTTAGATAGACTGTGCGAGGAGGATCCAAGGGAAAAAAGTTTGTTGGAACTCTACGAGCTGGCTTTGAAGAAAGAATCGAATGAAAAGCGTCGGCAAGTGCAAACGGTGAGAGAATCAGGCGCCGGCGTCTTTCAAGTCACTGAGGACACTAACGCGATCGGTAAATTGAATCGAAAGCAAGATGGGAACCTTGCTACTTGCGTTCATTGTGGAAAAGGTAACCATTCTTTTTCTGATTGTCGCTATAAGAGTTACCGATGCAGAAAATGCAAGAAACAGGGTCATTTGGCAGTAGTTTGCAAGTCCAAAACCTCTGTTAATGAGACTGAAGCGTGTGTCGATGAAGAGGAGACAAATTTAGTCGACATGCGTTCATTAGAAGGGTTAAATTCAGTCAGCCCAATTACCGCTCGCGTGTTGATCAACAAAATTCCTTTCGAAATTGAAGTAGATACAGGTGCAGGGGTTTCGATTTTACCTTTCCAAGTTTATAAAAAGAAACTTTCGTTCTTATCGTTGTCTCCATCGACAATTAAATTGAAGAGCTTTTCGGGAGAGATAGTGAGGCCGGTAGGTGAGCTGTCGGTCCAGGTCGAGTGGAAAGGGAAGATGCGTTACGGTCATTTATACGTCGTACCGAAAAGCTCCAAACTTCTATTGGGTAGAGACTGGTTGAAAGAATTTGATAAAGACGTCTTTAACATAGCGGAAGTACAGACAGAGACGGAAAATGAGCGGTTGCAGGAGAGTTTGTCACGGGAGTTTGCTAGCGTTTTTCAAGATGGAGTAGGCTTGTACAAGTATGAAAAAATTCAATTGAAAGTGAGCAGCGAAGCTAAGCCTAAGTTCTTGAAGCCCCGTCAAATTCCGTTTGCTTTTAAGAAACTGGTAGATGATGAACTTGACCGTTTGGAAGCCGAGGGGATGATTGAAAAAGTTAATTATAGCCCCTGGGGTACACCTCTGGTGCCTGTGCTAAAGTCGGATGGCAAGTCAATACGGTTGTGTGCAAACTACAAGTTAACTGTTAACAAGTACCTAGAAGACGTACAGTATCCGTTACCTCACGTGGAAGACCTGTGGTTTAATTTGCAAGGTGGTCAACAATTCACTAAACTGGATTTGCGTCAAGCGTATAACCATTTAGAACTTGACGATGACAGCAAGTTGCTGTTGGCATGGTCAACTCATCGAGGGGTTTACAAAGTGAATAGACTTCCATTTGGTACCAAGCCAGCTGTAGCAATTTTTCAAAGGGTCGTGGAGAAATGTATTCAGGGCGTTCCAGGGGTTCGCAACTTTTTAGACGATTTAATCGTAACTGGGCGCACTAGAGACATTTTTCCAACTTAAGAATGGTTCTGCAACGTCTGAGTGAAGCGGGTTTCCGGCTAAATTTTAAGAAGTGTGAATTTTTCAACGCGTATTTGGGCCACAAAATTACTAGGGAGGGCATTTCAAAGGACGAAACGAAAACTGAGGCAGTCCGTACAATGCCAAGGCCTAAAAATGTTAGTGAGGTTCGAGCTTTCACGGGATTTGTTAACTTCTACGGAAGATTTGTGAGAAATTTGTCTGATATTTTGCAACCTTTGTACTGCTTACTTCAAAAAGGTGTGAAATTCGACTGGTCCGATAAATGTGAAAAGGCGTTTAATAATGCAAAAGAAGAAGTGCTAAGCCACCAAGTTTTAGTGCATTTCGATCCAAAAAAACCGGTCAAGTTAATTTGCGATGCATCAAAAACTGGTTTAGGAGCTGTGTTAATGCATGAAATGGAAGACGGATCAAATAGGCCAATATGCTTTGCTTCTCGTAGTTTGAACAGTGCGGAGAGGAAATATTCGGTCATTCATAAAGAAGCTTTGGCGTTATATTGGGGAGTAAAAAAATTCTATCACTACTTGATCGGTAGAAAATTCATACTTTTTTCGGATCACAAGCCCTTGTTGGCTCTTTTCGGGGAGAACAAAGGCGTTCCTGAAATGGCAGCTGGCAGGCTACAGCAATGGGCGCTGTTTATTTCTGGATTTGATTACGAGTTGAAGTACTTGAAGAGCTTGAATAACGCAGCTGATGGACTTTCTAGGCTGCCGAATACTAAGGAAGATGACTTTGAAAATGAAGACGGCTCTGATTTGAATTTACTAGACGATGTATTGGCTATTGATTTAAAAGAAATATCAAAGGCAACCAGGAAAGATAGCGAATTAAGTAAAGTTTTTCTTTTTGTAAGGGACGGTTGGCCTGAACAGGTTGACAAACGCATCGAGCCCTACTTCAGAAGAAGGTCGGAATTAAATATTGAAAAAGGGGTCCTCATGTGGGGGTACCGGATATTGATGCCGGGTATTTTTCGAGAAAGACTTTTAAAGGAACTTCATCTCGCTCATCAAGGTGTGATGAAGATGAAGAACAAGGCAAGGTCGTATTTCTGGTGGCCGTCACTAGATGAAGCAATTGAGAAGTATGTTAAGAGTTGTCCGATTTGCATGGAGCAACGGGCAGAGCCAGCAAAAGCCGTGCCAAAACCCTGGTCGAGTGCTACGGTTCCTTTTGAACGGGTGCACGTGGACTTTCTCGGACCACTAAATGGGAAGATGTTCTTAATTATCACAGATGCTTTCAGCAAATGGGTGGAA
The DNA here is from genome assembly GCA_038030265.1 of Corythucha ciliata. Lineage (NCBI taxonomy): Eukaryota > Metazoa > Arthropoda > Insecta > Hemiptera > Tingidae > Corythucha > Corythucha ciliata. Next base: position 39,880,877 of record CM075943.1, on the reverse strand, counting down.
GTGTACAATATGAATAAGAGAACAGACACATCGGCCACGCTAAATAAACTGAGAGATGTATTTTCGCGGTTCGGACTTCCAAAGGTTGTGGTTTCGGACAACGGACCGCAGTTTTCTTCAGCGAAATTCGCTGAATTTTGTAAATCGAATGCTGTTCATCATGTGCGAGTTCCTCCTTTTCATCCGGCAAGTAATGGCGCCGCAGAAAACAGTGTTAAAAGTTTCAAAAACGGAATTAAAAAAATTTTGCGAGATTCGAATTGTGAGGCAAGTATTGATGCGGCGATGTCAAGATATTTGTTTCATTACAGGACGTCGATGCACTGTACGACGGGGGAATCGCCGGCAAAACTCATGTTCGGAAGAGAATTGAGGACCAGGCTAGACATTTTGCGGAGAGATTTTAAGGAAGAAAAACTCAAGGGGGAAGATGGCGCTAATAAACGAAAAGGTCGAATTTTTTTCACGAACACCATACTTCCATTCCCGTACGGAACATGGAAGTAAAACGAGACAATGTACTAACTCGCGGCTAAAATTAAGAAAAAGCGCTCATTCGCAGCCAAAATTGAGAAAATTCACGCTTTCCAACGGCCACTTTGTGGCTGAGATAGAGTGCTAATAATTCTTGTCTAAAGCGAAAGAAATTGCTAATTCGTTATACATCTAGAAAAACTGGACTAAAATATGTGAAAAGCGCTAATTGAGAAATAGCGCTCATACAGAGCTAAAATTATGAAAACGCCAATTCGCTGATAAAATTGAAAAAGCCGGTATGATTTGCGAATAAAATTGAGAAAAAACGCTAATTCTGGGCTAAAAGTGGAAAGTTTGCTAGTTCAAGGGAGGGCCGTAGCCAGCCTTTTATCTACATACACTAGTGCCATAATGATTCCTGGTCCATCTGTTTGTTTTCTTGTTTCACGATAATAGAACATTAATATAGTATATTAGGTCCAAGGGCGTAATGAGGAATACCATCCGAGTGTTGTACGCTATTTTTTGTACAGCCGAAGTTCATAATAATAATAATAATAATCACAAAAACCAATCTTTTTAGTTCAGAAGCTTTGTGCTATGCATCTGTGGAGTCTATGCAACCAATCAAATTAATTCCTTCGAAAAAATGAAGCATTTTGATAGGTTGCGCAAACTCCACAGACGCATAGCATATGGTTTGTTTAATAAACTGAAGTGAACCCACACTCTAGCCCGCGAATGGAAGGACGACGTATCTCAGAACTTAACTGACATAAGAGAGAACTTTAATCGCCTCTCGGCGTAATTTATAGTGCATATTTTTGTGTTTTTAGTGCTAATGTACAATTTAAAAACAAAATTAGGAAGAACAATTTTTAAAAAAACAACAAAAGGCCTAAAAGAAGACACAGTGGGCTGATATTCTTCTTTACGCCCGGCGGGCGGAATGAATCTCATGTCGCATTCTCAAGGCTCTCCCAGCAGGCTAATTTCGAGTCTTTACGCCCGGCTGTACAAAAAGAAACAAAAAAACATACGGTTCAGGGATCGTTTTATATTGACACTAGTATGGCGATTGTAGCTATCACTAGCGGCGCTAGAGAACCTATAGTTACACACAGGCACTGACATTACCCGCCATATGTGGTCCTTTAGAGAGAGAAGGGCTTGTGATTGGCTGGTGAACGTAACCTACATGACCGGAGCAGCGAATGAGAGATATCAAATCTATTTGATCCCTTTGTGGAGGGGGGACCAAACATGGCGGACTGTCAGTACTCATATGAACTTATAGAGCCTTAGCGGCGCTAGTGTCGTGTTATAGATCAGTAGCACTGCAGGTTAGGGCTTATCAAATTATCATTCTCGTAGTACAACTTCTGGGAAGGTCCCCATTGGAATTCAATTGAAAGTGCTGTATTTCTCTTTCATTTTCGATGAATTTCAATAGTAGTTGCTATTCAGTTGAAATAATTTGCTCGTTTAAAAATGAATTTGAGCGAGTATGCCAGAGGCATCGAAGGAGAAGTTTGGGAACGGTACATCTGAAAAATTGGATTATTGGTGCGTAACCATGTACATACACATCAAGCATACACATTATCCTTTCAAGTAAGTTCATTGTGATATTGATATAAGCTGAAAGTCTAAAAAGTATTTATTTCTACGAATTAATTAACTTTTTCTGTCCTCTAGCCGCTTTTTGAACTTCAATTTTCGAAACTTGGTAAAGTTAGGAATCATTGATTCGAGTTCGTAAATAAGCAAGTGACTTCTTCCCCGTGTAATCGCTTGATGCATACAAGATTAATCAGAGTGGATTTGCTTCAAGTTTAGAAGAAAAAAAAATTGGTTGGCTGCTGCTGAAGTTTATTCCGAGGTAGGTACTGCCTGAAACATTCAACCGCTGTGAAATGTTGTTGTTAGGGGCGCCGGGCTTTGAACCCGGCAGGCGCCTAAGCCTCCTTTGGGCTCCTACGCCATACCCAGATCTAACTGTGCACTTCACACCCGTACTGTGGCGGACGTTTCGGTCGGTGCGTGGTTTATCGAACGCACATCGCCGGGAACGCCCACACGAAGCCGAGGGTACCGTGTTACAGCTCGCCGCATCCTTATAGTGTAATGGGGTTGTGAAATGTTGCTAACTGAGTGTTCCTCATCCAGGTCAAAGACTTCGAGTCCCTCCAAACAATGCGTGGATTTCTGTTTTTTTTTTTTTTTTTTTTTTTTTTTTTTTTTTTACGAAGTTGGGGATATTTCCCGTAGCCATCCTGGAGATGTCCTCCGGTTGAAGCACATCATTTCCAAGATGTTGAAAGCGTAACCGCCCCAGAGCCTGGCACTCACACAGTACTGCTGTTTCCACGGCCAAGTCGCAAAATCTGCAAATGTCCGTGTCAGACTTCTCCATTAGTCTGAGTGTACACCGAAGGGCACAATGTCCTGTTAGCAGTCCCACCAAGATCCTAAGGTCTCCTCGGCTCAGAGAGATCAGGCCCTTCTCCGATCGTCCCTTTGGAGTGACAAAGAGCTTGGCCTGCCTGAGACCTGGTTGTCTAACCCAGTGTTCACGATGCCTCTCGTCCAACCACGCCTGCACCTGCCTCTTCGTGAAGGACTTCGTGACCCCGAGACTTGGCTCCGGGCCCACGTAAGGCATCTCTGATCCTCTCTTCGCGAGTTAATCAGCCATTTCATTCCCCTCAAACTCCTTGTGACCCGGCACCCACATCAAAGTAAGGCTGTTTGCCGTTGCCACAGGCCTCAGGGCTTCAAGACATCCCCAAACTAGCTTTGAATTCACGACACTTGAGCCTCGGGCTTCAAGAGCCGCCTGGCTGTCAGACAGGATAAAGATCTTCGCTTTCCGGAGACCCCTCTCACTAATCTTCCGCGCACAGGCTTCTATAGCATAGATCTCCGCCTGAAAGATGGTGGCGGTCGTCCCAAGGGACTCCCAATGATGAAGCCTGGGGCCAAAGACCCCAATGCCAGCACCCCCATCCTTCACAGATCCATCAGTATACCATACTTGCGTGCCGGGCTTAAACCTCGGCAAACCCTTATCCCAAAGGTCGCGGTTGCCTATATCGACCTTAAAGGGTTTTTCAAAATCCATCCTCACATGCATGAGATCCGTAACGACTTCAGCCGCCTCACTACATGCAACTTCCTCCAGAACACGCAAGTGCCCAACCTGGACACCCCGCTTCACGTACTCCGCCCGCAGCAGTCTCACCGCGTGCGGTCGCCTGCACATGAAAGTGCAGGGGAGGCATGTCCAGTAACACCTCCATGGCTGCCGTCGGGCACGAATGCATAGCACCCGTTACTCCAAGACAGGCCTGGTGCTGCAACTTACTCAGCAAGGCCTGGACTGTCCCTTGTTTCGTCTTCTGCCACCATAGGAGTGAGCCATAGGTGACGATAGGCCTAACAACGGCTGTATACAGCCACAACACCATTTTTGGCTTTAGACCCCATGTTTTGCCAAACATTTTCCGACCAGCCCACAATGCGAACGTGGCCTTATTCAGCACCCTCTTGATATGCGAGGTCCATTTGAGCCCCTGATCCAGGGTACTTGACTTCTTTTCCTACTTTCAAAACTTCTCCATTCAGTCGAACTACCTTTAATGCCAGCTTCCTCCGCCTGGTAAACGCAACAAGGGTGGTCTTCTCAGGGTTAACCCTGAGACCATGCCTGCTGCACCATCGCTGCACTATGTTAAGGGCACCCTGCATCCTACTGGATATGGTATCATCAAATTTGCCCCTAACTAGAATCGCAAGGTCATCCGCGTAACCAACTACCTCATAACCCTGCTCCTTTAGGATAGCGAGAAGCTCGTCCACCACGAGCAATCAGAGCAATGGAGAGAGCACACCCCCCTGGGGACACCCGCTTGAGGGCAACATGGAAACAGTCTCAGCTCCGAAGTCACGACGCGGCATTACAGCATCCCCTTGATCCATTTCACTGAAGATGGATCAACACCTCTGCTCCTAACTGCAGCCTCCATAGAGTCATAGGTGGTGTTATCAAAAGCACCACCTATGTCCAGGAAGCAGCCCAGCGCAGTTTCTTTCGCCTCCAGAGATTTTTCAACCTTACCCACCAGTTCGTTTAGGGCGGTTTCAGTAGACTTGCCCGCCTGGTAGGCATGCTGCCCCCTCTGGATTGGTTCAATTTTAAGGCAACCGTCCTTGATATCCAGGCCAATTACCTTTTCCATTGTTTTAAGGAGGAAGGACATGAGGCTTATGGGTCGGTACGCCTTTGCCTGGGCCGAGGAGTTTGCTCCCGACTTAGGAATGAACACAACCCTGACCTCCCTCCATGCCTTCGGTATATACGATAATGCATAACTTGCCCTAAATATCCTTCTGAGGCGCGGCTCCAGGACCTCCAGGCCACGCTGTAGCATGACCGGGAATATCCCGTCCGGCCCAGGGGATTTATAGGGCTTAAGTGAGCCGATAGCACATTTAATTTTCGCGGGCGTAAACAATTTCCCCGATGCGCTCCATATTGCATTATTTGCTGGCTGGCAGTCAGCCACCACTTCGCCCTGAACATCTGAGGCCCCTGCATCCCTGGAATCAGGGAAATGACTACGCAGGAGAACCTCCAGGGTCTCTTTAGCGCTCTCGGTATACGCCCCATCTGCCTTTTTTATTAGACCAATTTGGCCCGGGCTCTCTTTGGACAGGACCCTCTGTAGTCTGCCCATACGGACACATTCTCCATCCCCTCACAGAAGGTCCTCCACGTGGCCCGCTTTGCTTTCCTAAGGGCCTTGTTATACTCCGTGAGGGAGTGCCTATAAGCCTCCCACTCCCCACGTGATCTGGCCCTATTGTAAAGCCTCCTCGTTTCTCTTCTGAGCATCTCCAGCTCATTGTTCCACCAAGGGACTTCCCTGTTCCCCTTCTTCACCTTAACAGGTCAGCTTTCCTCATACGCACTGAGGACCGCTGAATTGTTCGCCTCCACCGCCCTATCGAGGTCGGCTTGGCACTGAACGTCCAGGTCCATCTCAGACAACTCCTGTTCAAGATGCCCCTTAAAGACCTCCCAATCCGCGTTCTTGGGATTCCGATACTCTGTACTTCTAACCCTAGGAAACTCGACCTCAAACGAAATCAGCCTATGGTCAGACATTGATGTTTCTGACATGACTTTCCAATCTCTGACACTAATGGCCAACAACTGGCTAGCCAGAGTAACATCCAGGACCTCACTCCTCGCACTTGTCACGAAAGTAGGGATCGAGCCCTGATTTACCACCACCAGGTCATGCATCATTTTTTATTTATTTATTTATTTTTGGTGGATTTCTGTTAAGATGAACGGCGTAGTTCAATCAGCGTATTGCGACTGCACTGCAAAGAGCTGCCTTGGAAGTGCCGCAGTCATGTTGCGGTAGAACTTTTTGCGGTGGAGGACGTGATCCGCCAGAGCGTCAGGAATTTCCAGCTATAATGGCGCGGGTCTTCCAGTAAGTGGCCTAGAGAATATTTTAATCGAGCTAACATGGATATGTATCCGAAGGCTCGCTGGGTTCAATGGACCCCGTGAGCGACGTAGATTATTCAGGCAAAGAAAGAATCGTCGAAGGACTCCACGGTAACAGCGTTAAATTTTCAGGAATTCTTTTGAATTTGACGGGCAGTCTTGTACAGCTTTGCTTTTATCTTTACCTTTACACTAGGATACTCATCCTGAGCCAACTGAGGGACAGCTGGACGACTTTCTTGGGAAATTGGAGAATGAATGTTAGTGACCTATCATATTCAAAGTGACGCATTCATTCAACAAACTTTTTGTGGGATATTCGAAGACCATTGTGTCACACTTCTTCTTCGTTGAGAGCAACTTTGGAAAGGATCTGGAAACTTTGATCCAACTGGGGAAGACGATTAAAATTAAAGTCATTGACTCGTCGATGCTGAAAAATGTGAGGAGTCAACTAGAGCTCATCAAAGCAGCCGGCATTAAATGCGCTAAGGGTAAATTACTGCAAGCATTTTTAACTTGGTTTGCAGTACAAGCTTGGGGCGTGAAACATGAAAAAACAATTTTTATTGTAACTAAACCATTTGTTGATAAACTTTACCAACACTCTTGCGTTGACAAATAAACTCTACTACTTTATTCGTTCTAGTGTGACAATTTACCGTTAATAAATTAATAACTCGTGCTTTTCTTGAAAAATATCTATTAAAACACTCAAATCCTATGGAATCTGGCTCTTGAGATGTGCTACGGGTAAGGTAATGTAACCGTGAGCAGGTGGCCATTGCCACTGATCTATAATGAAACCCACACCCCCACCCCCCCCCAAGCAGTTTTTTCCTTCAGAAACATCCCACGAGCGCGGGGAGGGGGGAGCCCTCCCAATTGATGAGTCCATAGAGGCGGCAAATGCCGAGTCCGAGGGCGCAATCCGTAAGCGGCTCATACGCAAAACGTATTTGAATGAATAACGATGCAATGACAATTACATTGTAGATGACATGATTGTGGAAATTATCCACAAGTCCTAATATTAAATCTCGAAACAGGCGCCTTTTTCACTAAAAGTTAATGCCGGCGTTATCCACCCGTCCTCCCCAGAATAGAACATTATGTTTTTCGACAAGGCGGGTGGATAGCGCCGGCACTCAATTTTAGTGAATAAGGTCTCAGTCAGTATTAAAATTCATCTTCTTCCTAAAAAAAAAAAAAAAAATGGGCCACACATGTGTCAAATATTGCCAAATATTTGACAATGCGTTTCAATTTCCAGTTGTTCGGTTTCTAGGCAATGCTAGAAAGTAAATTAATACTAGTAAAAGAAAGGTAGTAGATTGAACCAGCTGGTAAGTGGTAACTCTAAAGTTGTGGTTGGGATTTGTTCGGAGGGGTCTGGAGATGGTGTACTCAAAAGTCCCCGCCTCTAGCCCACGAGCTAGCTGCTGGACGTAGCAAAACGTGCATAATTTTTCACTTTATTACCTGTAGTTCGTAAACTGTAGGTCCCACCCAAAAACTCATGGGCTAACAGAACAAAGTTGACAAAATTCCTCAAAAATTATTCTTTAACAAGTTTTTTGTAGCTTCAACTGCTTAGGAGATAATAGCGTTAAAAGTGACTGAAGTGTTACTTGCAGTAGAAGGTGTCAGTTGCTGATGAGGGGTCACAGTTGTGCCCGAAATGCATTCGACGTATTAAAGGAGACTGCAAAGTATTTTTGGTTGTACTTAGTTCTGAAAGTTTGGCGCGGAGTATTCAATGACTACCTATTGCAGGCTGAGCAGGCTTATATATTTGGAGATGAGTCCCAAGAAAGAGAACTCGCGGTAGTTCATCAACTCAGAACTCGACGCGGGAAATCGTTAATTCAACCCCAGAAACTGAATTAGCACGAGATAAATGGTCCTTAACCGTCAAAAACTATTATCTCTGCTGGAAAACCGTCGTTATTATTCCAGATTTTTCGTCCAATAACTGACAACATTCCACCCAGAAAGTGATATGTACTTACAGAGATTTCCATTCATCACGCTTCACAGTGCCGCGTCCTCTCCATGAACATATGTTTCAATTCAGTGAGGGCGGGTGGAGAAACTTACACCACACGAGTGTATTGCATTGAATGGAAAACGCCATTACTTTTTTTTATACTAAACTTGCAAAATTCGCCTCCTGGGACGGAAACTGCGGTGATTTAGTCCCCCAAACTGGACTCTTCTGTCGTACAGACGAATGGCTCCTTGTCAGCAACTTGCAGGCACGTAAACTGTCAAGTTATATTCTTCAGCACGCGCTTAGATCAGGTTATGATCTTAGGAATGAAAGGGCAGCTTTTCTGAGAAGATCGCATGATGTCTGGGGGAGGTGCTCGCACGACATTGAGATTTTTATGGAGCTTTGACTTTTTTGCGAGCCTTTGAATTTAAAGAAAACATGTTTTTTTGTATGTGAAATGAATCAGTTCAATGATTCACCACGAAATCAGCGTGGTGAATCCTTGCAATTGGTGCAGTGGTGGGGCCTTGCAATTTTGCAAGGCGCGCAAAATTGGTTCTGTAGTGAGCAAATCCCAACAAATTTGCGTTTTAACGAGGCAGAATAGCAGAAATGCTTTGTTTATAGCGTGCTAAAAAAAAGATTAACTGTGGTTTGTGGTGGTGGTGGTCGCAGAAATGGGGTTCATAAAGAAATACATAATAAATTTTGGGGTTACCAGTAAAATGCCCCAAAACGCCTCAAGGAATTAAATTGAAGGAGTTGAAAATACATAATTCACCATGTCGGGAACTTAAGTACGCGGTATCATCTGATTTTAAATTGTTAAGGCCCATTTACACGGGCAATTTTTTAAGGCAATTATTGCACGAAAGTGAATTGCAGTAATAGCTGAAAAATTGCCCAGCAATAAACTCCCCGTTTCGTGCAATTTTTTCCCCCCGAGAACTCCCTCTTTTCTTGAAGCAATAATTGCATCGAATTGTTCAATATTGCTTACTGTTGTCCAATTCCGGCGAATACTTTTTCTTGCAATTTTTTAAGTCCACGGAGGTTGGATAATTATTGCACGTTTTCTGCAATTTTTGGCCCCGGGTCACCAGGGTACGGGTGGTCCGGATGACAATTCTCGACAAAGAAGAAACGGAACAATTTTCAACGTTAGTCTAAACGTAAAAGTTAAACAATTTTTGTTGCTCAGCAGAAATTGAACAATTCCCTGCAATACAAATGCAGCAATGAATTGCAAAATCCCTCAACTACCTGCTGGGGGAAAATTGCTTAGTATTGATGCAATTTTTGTAGAAAATAATTGGCCAATAATTGCCGAATTGTAGCAATTTTTATTGCTCGTGTAAACGGGCCTCCAGTGGACTTAAAAAATTGCAAGAAAAATTATTCGCCGGAATTGGACAACAGTAAGCAATATTGAACAATTCGATGCAATTATTGCTTCAAGAAAAGAGAGAGTTCTCGGGGGGGGGGGGGAGATATTGCACGACGGGGAGTTTATTGCTGGGCAATTTTTCAGCTATTACTTCAATTCACTTTCGTGCAATAATTGCCTTAAAAAATTGCCCGTGTAAATGGGCCTTTAGGATAATTTTCTGAAAGTTGTCCGATTTAACCTGCACGCGATTTCATGTGGGTCTCGCGTCTTTGATTCGGACGATAGTCAATTTGATGAGAAGTGTGGCTTGTCTCCACCCAGTGACCTTTTGCATTTTTGTTCGTTTCAGTCGATTTTTCGACTCCAGAGCGACCAGTCGAGCACCACTTTGGTGACTCTGGTCGAGGCCTTAGACATGAGGCCTGCTCATGCCTCCAGCATCCCTGATGTTCCCGTGACGGACTTGATCCGTGTGAATGGCTACAAACCTTTCACGGGGTTCGTTTCCCCTATCGGGCGCGTCCCCCGGGTTGCGGATGGGGGACCCCACCATTGGGCCGACCCGCTCCCTGATACGGTGCGATGGTGGGTTGGGTCGGAATAAGGCGCACCGTGTGCGGTGGGGAGTCCGTTATCGGACACACCCATTGGACATGGGGGCCGAATACGACCCCGTGGACAAACAACGGGTTAGGAGCTGTCCTGAGTCCGGGACAGAAGGGGGTGGCGTCTCCTACCTCCTCCAGCTATCCCCCCCCCCCCCAAGACAAGGTGTTTGGTCCGTACCTAAGATCTGCATGGCACAGGGGGCAAAGTGTGCTTTGAACGGCCCTTCAGGGCACCGGCCGATCCCCTGGTGTAATAGGCTTACCACAGGCCTCGGCGCTTACGGCATGCAGGGCTCTTCTCAAAGGCATTTCTCAACCCAGCATACGGTCTAAGTGGAAAAATGGATCAAAACGCTAATTTTTTGCCAGAGAGTTTAAGAGACCCTAAATGTATAATGGCTCCTTAGCGGCGTCCAGGCCGGAACCACCATCGGATGGGTGCCGTACAGGTGGTTTTGGCTAAAACGCCCCTCAGTGGGTACGCCAAAGCCCCTCCCAAAGTGGTAAAAAAAAATAGCTTTTCGCGTAGGTCGTTGGTTTAGGCCGAGTTTTTCCACTCCACAGTGGGCAAGCGAGGGCCGCTTTTCCTAGGTCATCAAAGCTATTGCTTAGAGTGAGCTAGTCGGTAATTTAAAATGAAGATTGTCATTGGAATTGGCTCTAACGGAGATCTTTATCCATACGTAGAAAAGAATAATTACACTGGTGCATTTACCTGTTTGGGTAAATAGGTATATAAGGTTTTCGGGGAAAACGTGTTGCGGTAACTCAAAAATGATCGTGTGATGGTGACGGCACATGTTTTCAAGTGCCAAACAACGCATCTATTTTTGTGCGATTTAATTTATACCGTCGCGCATGATATTGACCAATACAACTTATTTTTCATCACTGAATTGAGCTAGGTATTTTTTTCTGAAACTGTCCACCCTTAAGTGCTTTTTCAATGAGACTAGTTTCGGCACCAGGTGTTAAAACTCCGCGGTCAATCTCTTTCATTGGCTCTACTCTGTCTTATGTGAAGAAGAGGTGATCAAACTTCTGTCACAACATTCCACGTGCCCTGAGTAATGTTTATCTTGGCTTGAGTGAACATTACGCTACCCTTCTTCTACGGATTGCATGCGGGAGAACAGATGGTTGTGACTTGTGAATTATATTTCGAATAAAATCGATAGAAGCAGCGTATAATAACCGCTTTAAAAATTAATTGGAAATAGTTCCAAATGCATGCCCAATACCGTTTTGTTGTTAGGAAGGGGAGTATTTATAAAATGAAAAAGTCGAGTTGAAGGTAATACAATCAGGTTCTGAATGGAAAGAAGTGTTCTTATTTAAAAATAGTTTATGTTGGATTTTTTTAATAATAAGATATTCGTAGAACTCGTCTAAAGACTTGAAAAGCTATACCGTCCCCTTCACTTTATTCTTTAACCCTTCCGAGGCAACTTTTTAGCACAGGTTTTGTGCGCTGCTTTCAATACCAGTTTTGATGTGAATATAAGTCGTTTTTTCGGGATATTCACAAATATTTTAAAATTGATTTACATGGTATAATAATGTTGCAACGCTTTGACATTGGCATCTTCTGCTTGGGAGCGATTTCTTATATACTTACTTCTTATATACTTATCTATTTATTAATTTCCATAAAAATCTAGATTTATTTTAAAGGGATCGAGCTAGAAATAAGGTTGTCGCAGTCGCTTTAAAGTCGTTTTGAAAAAAGAATAACACGATTAAATGCGTGCCAGAAAGGGATTAGAATTGAAATTAATGCGATTTAATTATTGCTAGTACGAGTGTCGCTTCAGTTTCCTGGTAATGTAGTTAGACAAACGGGGGGATGATCACGAGGGACACCAAACTTTCCTACTTTTTCAAGGGGTTGTTATTGGTCCTTCAGAGCTGACAATTGTCCGATTGCCCCCTCGTGGCTCGGCTGTTTCCGGAAGAACGCGAGCGTGACGGAGTGAGCCCCTTTATCTTCTGCTGCCCCACGCGGAACGTTGCACCCGCCACCCGCACGATCGCCCCCTTGCTACACTAGACTGTGGACGGCGGGCAAGTAGAGGTCACCCACTCGGAAAGTCGGAACACGAGCGCTTCAGTATTCCTCCGGCCGAGGTGCTGTTGAGTTGTGTTGAGGGTTGCGTGATACTTTTTCAGTGGTCTGGGTGAGGGGGGGAACTTATTACCGCGAGCGTTACGAGAGCGTTGGTTCAAAGTTTTTGTGTTGTTCGGGGCTCGTGGCCTATTACGGTGATTCGCCCAAGATGGAGGACGAATTGAAGTGCCCCACGTGTAAGGAATTTTTCACAAATCCAGTGCTTCTACCGTGCTATCACGCGCTTTGCCTCGGCTGTGCCGTTTCACTTCAGACGCCCGCTGCTCCGGCGTCGGCGAATCAACAGGACCCGCCATTGGAAGAAGTGGACAAAGTATCTATTTTGAGTGAAACTGACAGTGGCGTTGTCTGCACCAGTCGACCGAATAGCTACGTTGGAACTCCAAACATTCAGGGAATTCTTTTCCCACCGTTGACAAGCAACGCCATTTCATTAGCTTGTCCCATCTGTTCAAAACTCGTCTATTTCGACGAGAACGGAGCTCACAATCTTCCAAAGTATCGAGCCATGGCGAATATCGTCGACAAATTCGGCGATGGTCGTGAGGCCTTCCCACGCTGCGAGCTTTGCCCTCGCGAGCCGGCACGTGTCGCGGCCGTTGTCTGCGAACAATGCCGCGTCCACTATTGCGACGACTGTCGCGAGCAATGTCATCCGGCGAGGGGAGCACTAGCCAAACATTCTTTCGTCGAGCCCTCGGCGGCGGGAGGACGTCCTCGCAATTCGGCGTCTAACCCCCGCGAGCCCCCCACTTGTCTCGACCACGCCGACGAGCCTCTACTGTACTATTGTATGTTGTGCAAATTACCCGTGTGCGCTACATGCCGTGACATACGTCACGCTTCGCATGATGTTCAAGCAGTCAACACTATGTGCAAGGCTCAAAAGGTAAATACCTTCCGCTAGACAATGACTTAATCAATTCCATTTTTACTATTTTATGTTGGTCATTATTACGATTTAAAGCCACTTTCAGTGGTCTCGGTGAAATACTTCCTTCTCTCATTTGAATACTAGACAAACACCTGGAAATATAAACATCCCCTCGTAAATGAATTTCATGTTACTATACATTGTGCTACTCATGTTACCACTGACAATTGGTGACCCCGTGCAATTGTGGAATGTCGATTTTTTTTTATGTACTTATATGTATGTAAACAAGGTAACCGTTCTTCTTCAGCCTCTCTTTTTTCTGCAAGGAGCACTAAGTTAACCCCTTCTTCCCCTCTTCCTATCATTTGTATGTATCCCGTCTCTTTCAGCTCAAGGAGGGAAGGTCGTTTAAAAGTTATATATCGCACTTGCCAGCACTCGACACCCTTCGTTTGAAACTTGTCGCTTTTAACTTTTTTTTTCCTCGGAAAAAACCTTCCTCCGTGGGTCATCCCCACCCCTTCGTAAGAAGAAGCAAAAAAGTCCTCCTTTTTGCTTCCTTTTCGCATCTTCCTTAACTTTATTTTTTTTCATCTCTTTCCCCATGAAAATAGAACGCTTTTCTTTGTGTGTTCAACTCTTCAGCGACATTGGTAGCATTGTCAAATTTCATCCAAGACTCATGGGTAGAGTAGGATGCCCCTCCATCCCCCTTTATAGGAATACGATTTTTAGAATTTTACTCGCATTTTGAATGTCACAAAGGTTTGCTGTACGAGGGAAATCAGTGTTTGAATGGGATAAAGGGAGGAATGACGAGGGGATGAAGGGAGGATGATGGAAAACATTTTATTTTTATTTTTTGACGCTCTATACATGCTTGATCGGTGAAAAACGAAAAAAACTTCGAGACAATCGCGAACGTCTGAAGAAACTTGATGTGGCGCAGTGGTGACAGTGGGTGGATAGCTATACATATAAGTGCTGAAAGTCTGGAGTATGAAAACTTTTTTCCCCGTCATTGTGACTACGACATCAGTAGTAGCAGATATGAGTGACTTAGAGGAGAAGGAGAACGGAATGGATTTTGTATAAATTGGAAGGGGCTAAAACTGTTGATTCTCGTTGAAAACGTACAGAACATTACAAATAGTTTGATACTCGAAAAAATGGTTTAAATATTTTTTGCCAGCGTTTATATGCGGCGTTTAGGCCCATTTTCTTAGGTGTGCATCTGAATGATTAATTTTTATTGGTCTAGTATCAAGTTTTGCTTGAGACACACATTATGCAGCTGGTTTCTTGAGAATGGGGAGCTTCCCCGAAACTAGTCGGAAAAAATAAATAATAATAAAAATTCGTTGTGACTACTCGACTAATTGTTTAATTTATAATTTTTATTGGTGCTAAATTGAATAGCTATAACTTGGACGAACTATGAAGAACAATTATTATTTCCGTTTGTTGCCATTCATCATTTAGTCGTTGCGGTTTACAGCGATGACGGAAAACTCTGACAAATGGTCTTTTGTGAGAGTGTGAGGCGAGGGAGTCGTCTTAAAACGACGAATAAATCGCTCAAAGGAAACTTTTTTTCCGGTCCGTAACATATCAAGATGTTACTTACTCCATGGGTTTGCACCTGGTTTTTTAAGGAATCAGTTCAGCTGCTCATGCATAGCAAGCAGCAGAGCTTTTTACCGTGCCAAAGTAGGCAGCAGCTCACCTCTTGAATAAAAGGTAAAGGGTCGACTGACGCCTTTTCCCTTGCCCATTCTCTTGAGGAGGCTCATATTGAAATTCCTCTTTACAGAGAAGCCTTATTAAGGGCGATTTAGCCAGTTCTTTCGCCACGTTCTATAGAATTCTAGATCTAGAAAACGTGAAATTCTGCAGTGAAGATTTTCATTATACCCTACCCCGCCATCCCTTAACTGAGCCATTGCGCCGAATTCATGTTCGATGTTTTCTTTCCCTGGGTGCGCGTTTAGGGGTCAGAGAGAAACTTCCCATGATTTCCGGTAGATGTTATTGTCAGGGTTGACAAATTAAAACATGACCTCGGCGAATAGCGTTGCACTTGTTGATGGGCCCCGATATTTTTATCGGTAATATTATGACTGTCATTTTCATTTATGCAATAGCGTTATCGTGCGCTGATCAAAAAATTAAGCACATGATAATTTTCTTCGGCTGCTGCCAATCAGATTTTAAATGTTCTCGAAAATAAAATTAAATTAATGTAAATTTTTCTCGTTGGGGCTGAAGTTACGCAGGCGCCGGCTAACAAAGTGCCTTAATTAGCTCCAAGCCCCCGGGGAAAAGCGGAGAAAATGTTGTTCTGATGATTTCAAGATTGTAGTGGTTTTATAAGACTATCAATAATCCTTTTTCCTGAGTCCAGAGTTTAAACTTTCGAGCCAATGTACATCATACATGCGTACATTGTATTAATATGTACAAAAGAAGAAAAGAGAATACACGAAAATGTGTTCACGATCCGTGCAACAAAAATGACCTCATCTCGACCTGAAAACTAATGATTTTTTGGCTGAAAACGACTAGTAGTCCCTGGTTTCCAATTTAGACGCATAGTGTGATTATTTTGTCCAAAAACATATATGAATTTGTCCTGATTATGGACTTATTGTCTCCGAAACTCGCAATTTCGCTTCTAGAAAAAACTATTAGGCTAAAATGTATACATATTTTGCCCTGGTTATACTCTTCACTAATTGTATTTGTCTGATGGTGTGATAATTCCCGCTCCGTGGCGGTTTCTTTTTCTCACAACATATAAAGAACCATGTCACTGTTGTTAAATACAAGTCCGAAATAGCTTATATTTCGATGCAAAAAGCTTTAGATAATACTTGTTCAGTCATGCGAAAAATAGCGTTGCCTCGTTCGCCCATACACAACTCGCGCGTAAAGTGACGCTTTCCTCACTCGTTGTGAAATATGCTATTATCAATGATCTCGGCGCCTTGCAACACCTCGACCTTGCTCAGGAATTTGCGAGGTTTAGCCGAGTCCGCCGCCGAGCCGGGTCCGTGAACCCCGATTTTTCTTCGTTTTATTGGACAGGAATTCAGATCGAAAAACCACCAGTCCGGAAATCACGAAAAATTCCGTCAGGAAATAAGAACTTTTGCTTACATAAAGCGAGAAATGTAAGTGTTTGGAGTGTTCAGTTAATGCTTATTTTATACTTAGGATGGTTCGCGTCGGTCTAAACTGTAAAATGTATTGTTGTTCTCTTTTATTGCTCGTAAAATCGTTTGAAACTTCTGTTTCAGTCTTTTGTTGTAAGCAACGGTATGGCCTTAAAACAAATTATTCCGTCCCTAAAAATTGTTCTCTGCCTAAATTTAGTGGGCGCATCAATAATTCAAAGGAGTTATCTGATATTATCCCCTCTCCCACCTGCGTACTCTTTTAGTGATTGATGTTTGTAAGGTGTTAGAAACGACTTCAAATTCCTCTTCCCTCGCCAATTTCAAGGAGGGCGCTTAGGGCTCAACGGTTGCTTAATTATGTATCAGCGTTAACTATAGAAGGTACCCACCTCTGAACAAAAGGTAAGAGGAGACAGATTAGCGAAAAGGCTTTGTTCCAACAGACCCGCGTTGTAAATTGCTTTCAAACTTAAGACATTGGTCGATATGTATTTCGCGTGAGACACCTCCACCCTCCACCAACAACACTATACACAGTCCGTGGTTTCACTGTCTCGTGCTTTGTATGCGTCTATAAACCCACGGAATTTCAAAACAACTCTTGTTCAAAAACTGTTATTTTCTGTCCCCTCACTCATTTAGTTAGTCTAGATACGACTTAACATAATGAATTAAGTTTTAGCGCGTATAGTTAAAAGGAAGTTGTGCGACCTTTTTGTGAAATACTACGGAGAATGTCTCACCCCCTAAGTAAGTAATCGTGGTTTTGTTGGTGGAAAGGATGGAACAGGCGAGAAGGTAAAATAAATGCCTTGAAGTGCGTTAAAGGGGTTCAAGATTTTGCACGCGAACGTCTAATATATTAGGTTATATACCTCTCGAGGCAATTAAGCTTCGGTTATCCAATTTTTGAGTTTATTAGGCGAAAATAAGTTTGTAGCGTGTAAAAGCTCCTACATCAGCTTAAAATTGGGCATGCCAGTACAAGGCTCACGGTTATTTTCGTGACTCTCCCTATTTACTGCCATTAATTTTCTCGTTTCTTCGCGGAAAATTCGATACGAAAATAAAATAATTGTTCGATGAATAACACCGTATAATTCAATCAATATCAATTATTGGAATCTGCTCTTAATTACATTGTATCGACTTTCCAATTATAGAGGTCCCTAAAGAGACAAATGAAATCCGCGCCCTGTCAGGCTGTCACGTTGTGTTTTCTTTAAATAACAGTTTTGCGAAAGCTCGTCTTTCATCAACGAAGTATTTTACTTCCAATTTATCAACTTTTGAAAAGTGCCTTTACCAGAGAGTGCCTCCCCCCCCCCCAGAACACCACCCTCATCCATCTCCTCTTCCCCATTTCCACCTTCCCGACCTCGGTAATTGCCACGATTACATTCTTGATTAATGGACGAGGATTGCAAGTTGTGTACTTCGAGAGAAGGTCTCTCTCGCTCTTGGTTGCGCGCGATTGCTCGGGTGCACGGCTGGCTGTTTGGTTGTTAAGAGAGAGGTAGATTGGAGGTTTGTGCGGGGTGAGGGGAGGGAATAAAACGAGGAGGCAGACTGACTGATCGATGAATGTTATTAGATCCGTAGATCGTCAGAGAATTGCCTGCAAATGATTTCCGATTGCGTTCTGGGTGAAGAGAAAGGTGTTCAAAGGTGTGGTGGGGCGAGGGCTTCATCCATTGGAATGAACTTTTATTTAGAGGGGAAGCCTTTTCCTGTTTTTCACGTTTAACGAAAAAGGGAGTTTTGTAAGGAAGAAGGGACCTGTCAGGAGATTTTGGGGAA
Organism: Corythucha ciliata; assembly: GCA_038030265.1. Taxonomy (NCBI): domain Eukaryota; kingdom Metazoa; phylum Arthropoda; class Insecta; order Hemiptera; family Tingidae; genus Corythucha; species Corythucha ciliata. The sequence goes on along the minus strand of CM075943.1, from coordinate 39,862,898 downwards.
GTGATAGAATAGTGGGGGGTGAGACTGAATTATTTGTCTCGAAAGAACAGCTTCGCTCATTTCCCTTGTGTCCCAGTTTTCCCCGAAAATTTCCCTTGCTAATATCGCAGTAGAGAACTGATTTTTTTGTCCTGGGTGAACGAAAATGAAAAATCGAGACAATTTTTTCTGGAAGCTTCAAGACCCAGTCGGTCTCAACCCGCAGCACCAAATAAAGAAATTTCAACCACTGTTTCCTTCGTTTAAATAACTCAACAAATTCACTATAAACGCAGTATCTTCAAAAATTGAGTTCCGCCAAATAACAGTAATATCATCGCTGGGCAGGAGCAGAATAAGTTTTAAAAAACAAACTTCAAATGGAGCCCCCCTCCCTCTCACACCGTGATAATTCCCGGAAAATTATTATTTGAATTTAAAAGGTTCTGGTCTCACTTCCGAGGTGGGAGTGGGTGCTTCTATCTACTTAGGCCATAAAACCGCTCGCGGGGAGGAAGGAAAATTTAATTATTTTCCCATTACGAGCCTCTTGCGCATCTCTACCCTTTTCCATAAGATAATGTATCCCCCTCTCTACCATTCCACTAACGTCATACCAGCCACTTCTTGAAAATTAAGTTATATTGGTTTCAGAGTGTTGTAGGCATTGAAAGCATTGATTAGGAGGATTTAATACATTTTTTCTATAGAAAACGAACACATTTTCGCGCAAACTTATTTTTTTATGCCAGTAGGGAAGGGGGGGGGGAGTGAATCCAATTTTTGTATGAGACCCCCTGAGAGGAGAGAGGAGTGACAAGAGCACCCGTCTCCAATACCTTTTGTGTGTAAACTCGTCTATACTACTGGTCCGTTGCCCGTCGCTGCCTTTTGAACTAACGCCAAGTCCATGATATACTACGCAATCCGGGGCAGAATGGTGCGTTTATTAAACTATTTTTATAAATAAACAGTTCGATGCCTTCCCCAAATGTTTCCTCGTGATAGCAGATGTGTGTGTGAGGGGAAGGGGGATCTTCCCATTTATTTACTTTAGAAACAAAGCATCCCTCCCACTCAACCTGAGCTGGTGCTCTCGTTGACAAAACTTTGTTCATCCCATTACATAAAGGTGATAACAGACTGCCCGTTAAAAATTATGCAATTTATTCATGGCCGGAACTTTTATGTCCACCAAGTTGTCTTAAGGGCCCTATACCCTATATGAGAGCTGAAAGACACTTAGTGCGACTAAAGAGCTTTATAATCCACCCGACCGGAGCAATTTGGCTAATTCCACCGCACTGTGTGGTGTGGTGCAGTTTCCCTAGTTGTCTTTATTGCTCTCAGTAGATGTCATGGTGTTAGACGGGTGGGTAAGGGCTTTGTGCTCACCGTTTTGTTTCTTTAATAAAATAAAGAAAAGATCGTCGATTCACAATCCAGGAAGAAAGAGAGTGTATGAGCGAGAGGGAGAGAAAAAAAACATACAATTTGTTTTTTTTTTCAACAGCCCAGCGCTCAGCTTTGTTTGAAGCATTGTTAGATATTGTTCGAATTCGAATAAGACGTAAACCTGATGAAACGGGGTTCGAAAAGGGATGGCGTGAACAAAAAAAAGAAGCTCTTTTTTATTGGGAAAACAGTTTCTGCCACCTTACGCTCGTTTGGAAATGGTGCAGGGGCTAGGGGGTAAAGCGTGCACATAAAAAAAAGCTTGAGACTTGAGAGCCAGAGGAAATTTTGGTTTGTGGAATAAGAAAAGGTGGGAAAGGAGGGGGTGAATGACTTCAACATTGGGAATTCCTTGTTGTTGTGGAGGGTTTGAATTCTCGGGGATTGAGTGGCCCAAGAGAAGGAGAGGAAAAAAAATATATTTCAATTGACGAAACGAGCAAAATATTTAAATTCCAATAAAGCTTTTTTTGTTTAGTGTTCGCTAAAAGGAATTTATCTCTCTGTCGCCGGAAAGAAAAGTTAATGACAGTTCGTTGGAAACGTCAAAATTAAAGGTCTCTTTCATGAAAAATAGGATTAATTGAAAAAAATAGTACTACGATTCGAGTGCGGAACGCACTTCATTCCGTTCGAGTGTGAGAGTTAGCGCACGAGGAGTGCCGGTAATCACGCGATTACGGAGTGAGAAGTGCCGCAAGAGTTTCGTACGCTATTTTCCTACACCCAGATTAATTGAAAATATTAATTAAAACGCCAGAAAAACAATCAAGAAGTCAATTTTCCATTTTTTAAGGTCCTTCATGAGTAGAGTTCCAGTATCAAGGTATTACACATGTAGGCTAGTCTCTCCACACTTCTTTGTTTACTATGCTAAGCGCACTTTAACGCCCCGGCGTCATCATGAGTGCACTAAAATGTTCAGTCTTAAATTATTTCACGAATGAAAACGTCAAGAAATACAAAATTAAACTTACTCCGTGACGTCTGCCTTATTACAGAATTTTCTCTATACATCACTCCGAATGCCGTAAGAAGGCTAATGTCACGGTGTAAATTCAGTGTTGTATTTATAGACGTTTTCATTCATGAACGAATTTTAGACTGAACGTACGGTTGCGCCTCGGGCACTAAATTACAACTCGCGCATAAAAATCGTACTTAATGCACTCGGTATACATATAATAATTATACTATTATGAACTATTCCCGCTTCCCAGACAGAAATTGTTGACGAAAGGCAATTATCGAGCAGGTTATGACATTTCGAGCAGCAAGCTCCTCCTAATTTTTCAGTGTAGATAGTGCTTTGTGCTGCACTGAACAGTCCGAGATTTGACAAACGAACGCTTTCAGTGTAGTTCGGGTTTACAAAAGAACGTAAGAAGAAAGCTTTTCGGACTGAACGTGCAGTCCAGAGCAGCTCCGGACGACAAACGAACGATCCTATTGTTCTAGAATACTGGAGTAAGAACATTGTCAGTGGCTTTCGTGCCCCAATACTTCAGATTGGAAGCCGATAGAAAAAGTGAGGGAAGAACCGTAAGCAATGGGCCCATTGCTCACGATTGGATTTCATATCGCACGCCCAGGAGCAATAACCCTCGTTCATCTTCCACGGAAGGTAGCAAAGCAGGTTATTTCGAACGACTGTACAAAGAAAACAATTTCGCGGGTCTCCCTATAACTGAAAAATCAATTTCGCGGGGGTTAAGCTCACTGAAGCAGCAATTTCGTGGGTTTAGGTCTTCAAAAAACAATTTTCGGGGGATTCGCTCTCCTACGAAAAGACAATTCGTGCGTTTTAGTTTCGTGCTTCGCTATAATAAAGAGAATTTCGCTCGTTAGGAATGTGCTTTGCGGGTTTTCTGAACAAGGAGCTACAACGGAAAAAACTATTTTGCTGGTTTTTCTCATAAAGCAATTTCGCAGGTTTTGCTGCCTAAAAACTAATTTTGTAGATTCTGCTCGCTAAAAAAATAAGAAAAATAAAAAATCGCTCGCTATAGAAGCAACTTCCCTCGCTAGGAAAGCAATGTGCAGGTTTTCCGCCCTGGAATAGCAATTTCGTGGGCTTTGTTCACTAAAAAAGCATTTTTGAGGGGTTTTCTCGCAAATAGCAATGTCGGTTGCTACGAACAACCAATTTCGTGGGGTTTCCTTGCTAAAAAACCGATTTCACTCTCTAAGGAGGCAATTTCACTCGCTAAAGATCTAATTTCGTGGGATTTGCTCTCAATAAAAGCAAGCTCGCCTGATTTCATTAATTAAAAATTCACTTCAGCATGGACGGCACCGCAGAATCGACAGCTCTGAAAATGTCCGCTTGCGTGCACGTTTTTAGGGGACCCGCACGAATTTTCTTACAAATGACGGCCACGCTTTCGACAGCCATATAGAGTCCAATACAAGGAAGAGCCTCGACACAGGGATGAGATGCTCTGGGGCTAAGAAAACCGACCAATTTTAGCCAACCAACCGACCAATCGACGAATTTTATGATAATTCAAACCGCTAATTTGTACACCCTCTAATAGACGCTGACGTCTCCTTTGAAGTGCTTTTTGGGCGTGCCGGCTTTGCATTTCACGAGTTACTATTGTCTGGGGCCGGGGGGGGGTCTCATAAACCGCGTATTGAGTTGTCTATTACCCGAATTAAAATCAAAGTGAGATGAACGCGATGCTGCTAGCAAATATAACTAAAATTCTCGAATTTTAATCCGAAAATTAAAACAGATTTTCCATCAGACGATTCGTTGAACGGGTTCCTCCCTCTGATGCTGATGTCGGCGTTTTTGCTAAAAAACAAAGGCTGTGGCGATGCCGCTTGCCATCAAGCCATGGCCGTAACGAGGAATTTTCCGTGAAGGGGCAAGGTACCCCCCTCCCCTCAGAATAGACACAAGGCTTGGCGTATTTAATCGCTACCGCAGAGACAAAACGGATGATTCCTGAAGTCACCTTCCACTTCTTTTATACGGTCGTGATTACGAGTTACGTCGATGGTAATTGGTAAGCAACTGCTGATTTCACCACTTTAAACCCCAACTTCGTGAGTTTAGCCATTTCCAAGTACAAATATAAGTATATAACGGATTATCGGCACTTTCGGACTGTGCCGGTCTGGTAAATTTTGGGACCCCCGGCTAAACTTCCATCCGGGCTATGATCGAATCAGTTTGTTTGACAGAAATTAGCACTGAGCGGCCAAGGATGAGTAATAACTTGATTTTTTCGAGTCCAAAAGCATGTTTCAGGAGGGGAAGGAAATTTAAATTGCCAGACGCAGATGCAGATCCTGATAGGAGAGTGAAGGTCACAGATCGTGATACTTTACTTTTGTCTGCCAATATTTTCTACCACGGTGTTGTCGTCAAGATATGTTTTTCACTTAGATATAACATAAGCGCGTACTTCTCTTCCCTTCTCGTGGTCGCCTAACGCCTACCTATACATTGAAAAAAAGAGGGAAGAAGTGTATTTACGCCAAGCCGTACCGCTACCCGCTAGTCGGCCTTTCTTTTGTTTCCTGCAGTCTCTTCTACATTTCTGCATTTCAGATTTTTTTTCTTGTGAAAGGGATGAAGGAGGTTCCCGTTACTCGGCGCGGAATTAATTACAATAGTATAAAAGCTGTTTTTTTTTTTTTTTAAAGAAAAAAAACTCGTTCCTGAAGTTCGATTACACTATCATAATACTCTCCTCCCCCCACAATTTCACACTTCAAATACTGGGCCCGCTAAAAATAAAAAGCTTCTTCGCCTCCCACACCCACACTTGAGCAAGAATCTGAAAATTGAAAAATTGATATTTCATTATCTTGAAATGCCAGACGCCTACACCCCCGCCCTTATTGACCTTGGGCCTAATTGACGCAGCGATGCCTCGCGTTATTATTACTCAACGATAACGAGAGGTGTCTAACTGTGTCAAGTTTCGTAAAATTGAAAATACGTACCATCAGTAGGCCGTCGGCACCAGCCTTGGAACTGGAAAAAATTGTCTCTTCCATTCCAACCGGATGATTTATGCCGTTAAAGGGCTGGATTTGAAATAATTAAAAGAAGCGTTCCCTCCCTATATTAACTAATTAACTTGATAAATGAAGCGTGTTAGGGGAAATGATGGAGAGAGCTGAAAATAGTTCTGAAAAAAAAAAAAAAAGTTTTGTTTGAGATGAACTTCTCGTTTGTACAACTTCGGCGTTCATTTGTAGTACACGAAAAACCAGGCGGTATCGTGGGGACGGGGAATCCCATCTGAAGGAACGTAAAAGGAGCTTAATCTATGTTTAGAAAGCCCGTTAGATTCCACAGGAATGCACTTTGCATTTATACGCTGATAGGATGACAGTGAAAAGACATTTTCTTCGCTTTAAAACACGAGAAACAATGAGGTCGTTAAAATGGAAAAGGGTCTTACTTAGTTCTAGCCTTGAACTGTTATCTCGAAACTCAGAGAGAGAGGGTAAAAAAACTCTCTTGAAAACAAAGTGAAAAGAGACCATACTGACCGTGCTTGATTCACTAAATAGGCCTGAAATGGTAGGGTTCGCCGTGCGCGGGGGGGGGGGGATTCTTCAGGTGAACGTCCTGAATGGTCAGGCAAGGTCATTTTGAACAATTGCTCGGGGAGTTGCTTCCAAGCCACGGTTGGAAAGTGCGCCACGCCACGCCGCGCCGGATAAACTAAACAAACACCCGAGAGTGGAAAACTGACACACTTTGTGAAATAGGAAAGTAAACGTGCACAGGTAAAATTTTGGCAGAGGCAAATCAGTCGTTTTGTTTGATGATTTAAAAGTGATAATAATTAACCACCTCCAACCTACTCGCTCCCCTGAAGACGACCAAAGAGAGTTGACCTCCAGAACTCTAAAGAAAAAACAGAAATGAAAGGGTTGTTATAGCCGCTGTCTACAAGGTTTAATAGAGGTGGAAATGAAATAAATAATATCGGGAGGAATAGACCAATAAGTGAGGTTGTTTTTTTTTCATAACAAAGCCTATTAAGACGAGATGAAGGGTGAGCGGACTAGTATAATTGGCAATAAAAACAGCGTCGAGCTTGAGAAACGTTTTGCTCTTTTCCCTCTCTCTGCACTTTCATAATTGCCCGCTGAGATCTGATTTAAGACGGAAAATTAATTTGGGCTGAAATATGCAAAGGTTGGAACGAGCTGTGTAATAAATTACTTTACTTTGAAAGGAAAAAAATGAGATGGGATTTGGTGAGATCATCACCAAATTAGGTGACTGGGTAGGGAGTTGCACCCGTGAAACTATAAAAAAAAATGAGCGGTGGAGGAGTGCTATATCTCCTGGGGCTCCTGGATGGTGGTTTTTGACCGAATATTTCGAGTTGTTTGAAGAAAACTGCCGGTCTGAAAACTGAGATTTTGGTGGCTATAACTTCTCGCATTCTATTCAGCTTCAAAGACCTAAACTTTCATTTTAGGAAATGGCTAATAGCCAGTAAAATTACCGGTTTGGGGGCCACGTAGTCAAATTCTGCGTCTAACAATAAGTCGACATCAACGTTGAGCTCGAATATGTGTGTAGAGTGTGCCCACGACCAAATTCGCGGGGTTTCCTCTTTAGAAACCAATTTCGCAAGAATGAATAGCCCTGCAATTTCACGGCTTTCGCCGCATTAAAAACAAACTTTAGCGCTACTGACCAATCCAAAAACGAAATTTCGTTGGATTGGCTTATTCAAGGGCTGACATTGGTTTCTAATGAGCCAAAGCTGCAAAACCCAAGAAATTTATTTATGGAATGGACGAGCCAATCCTGCGAAATTGGTTACTGACGTCCCAGAACGACAATTTTATTTCGTTTAAACAGACAAAACTCCGAATTCTGATGGGTTCTGTGAGATCCAATAATCCACGAAATTCGGTCTTCGGAGTCAAACTGTCAAAACTAGTTCTTAAATATATATTTTCTAGCCAAAAGTGGCTAATTCTATCCCCAGGATCCTAGAACGTTTTGTTAAAAATGTAAGTAGAAAACGGTCGTTTTTCTTCAGAATCATACGATTCGGCCTGGAATTGTCAAATTAGTTCTCAAAGCTCAACTTTCTTGTCAATTATTTCGTGAAACTAAGGGCACAATTTAATCCCAAAATCCAGATGGTTGTTGTCCCAAAACTGTAATCACTGGTTGGTCGTAGTTCATCCTTGGACTCCATGGGGAAAATTTGTTTTTTCATGAGCCAAAGCAAGTGAAATTTTTTTTTTGAGTGAGTCAAATCCGCGAACAAATTTTTGGGACAATGGAATCTGCCAAATTCGGGTTTCGTAAGAGCCAAATAAGCGATCTCGGTGAGTGAAAGAGTCAGATCCGTCAATTTGTTCTTTGGAAGTGCCAGACTCAGAAATTTCTTGTGAAATTCGCTGAAGAAATTGGTTAGTTACCAACTGTGGCCGAGGATAGTTACCGCTTTGCCACACTCCCGCCCCCTGTCCAGTGTATGATCCTAGCTCGTTTTTTACGATTGGCAGCGCGATGTCGCACCCCGTTCGATCAGGAATCTTCTAGGATCTGTCCCTGAAAGCGGTGCACGTAAAAGTACATGATACCGATGGAAATGAAACGAGTCCCACGGTATGGAATTTTGAGCCTACAGCCGATATTACAAAGATGTGACCAGTTATTGATTCGGGGGGTGGGGGGGCAGAATAACGTTTGATTCTTCCCCAGGAACCCATCAATCCATGTAGAAACTGTTCATAAATTTGCGAGAAGATTGTCATTAATTAGCGTTTCTTCTCAACTTTAGACGTTGACTCGCCCACGAACAGAAAATTAGCGTTTTTTCTCAATTTTAACCTAAAATGGTCTCTATTTAAATCGCGAATTAGAGCTTTCTCAATTTCAGTCTGGAATTCGCTTTTTTCCCCAATCAAGAATTTAGCGCTCTTTCAAACTTTGTGCAGCGTACTTGCCCCAAGAACAGCTCATTATAGTTCGAGAGCTGGCGACAGTCCCATTCAACTGGAAGAACATAGTCTTGAAAATTGTTCCATTTGATAGCTTTTGTGGGGCTGAATACGAATATCAGTGTCTGCCGGGGTCATTTGCCCTCCGCAGTCAGTCAGTTTCCCTAAATTTTGAAAACGAATAAGCTGAAAGAACTTAGTCTTGTAACTTGACTCATTCGGTAGGCTTTTGGAGCTAAATACGGATATGAGCGTCTGTCAGGAACGTTTGCCCTCAGTGGGCAGTCAAATACCCTAAATTTGGGACATGAATAAACGGAATGAACGTGACCATTTGACTTTTGTGATTTGACGGGTATTATGTAGCTGAATACGAATATGAACCTCGGTATGTGACTGCCAGGGGCGTTTGCCCTCGGCAACAAATCAAGTTTTCGAAGGCACATGGCCGCCAGACGGCAATATTCGTATTCAGCTCCAAAAAAACTATCGAATGAGGCCATTTTCATGAATATGATCCAACGGTTAGATTCATGTCCCAAATTCGAGCATTAACCTGAGGGCAAAGGCCCCTGGGAGACGCCGGTCGTCGCGCATAATCGTATTTAGCTCCAAAATACCTTTAGAATGAGGCGAGTTTCATGAATGAGTTCTTCCAGTTAATTCATGTCCCAAGTATTTTGACTGCCTACTGAGAGCAACCATCCCTGGCGCATTCAGTTCCAAAAGCGTACTGAATGAGCCATGTTATTGGACTATGTGTTCTTTCATCTAATTCATGTTCCAAATTTGGGGAATTTAACTGACTACCGAGGGCAAGTGCCTCGTACAGGCGCCGATAGACGTTTATATTCTTATTTAGCTCCAAAAAACCTGTCAGACCAGTTACATGACCCAAATTCGGAGAATTTGATTTTCCGCTGAGGGCAAACGCCTCAGACAAACGCTGGCAGACGCTCATATTCCTATTCTGCTCCATAAAACCTGTCAAATGAGACAAAGTTTCCGGACTATGTTCTTCCGGTTGAATGGGACTGTCGCCAGCTCTCGGTCTATTAGCGAGCCTTCTCAATTTTAGCCACGTAAGGCCCTACAGAAACTGGGGATTAGCACATTTTCTCTATTTCAGTAAGTTGCCTACAGAAGCCGCGAATTAGCGTTTTCTGAATTTGAGCGGTGAATAATTTTTTTTCTTCAGTTTTTGCGGATAATTAGCTTAGTATTTCTAAATTCTATAGCTGTGGGTGAGAGCTTTTTTCTCAATTTGACCAAGTTCAGTCGAAGTAGTCTAGTAGAAGTACAGTCTAGTAGCGTTTTCCATTTGCTCAAAATTCTGCTCCAGAGCCGTTCATTTCCATCCGTCCTTTCTGAATTAAAACAAATGTTAATGGAGAAGATGGGTGGAAATGAATTGCTCTGGAGCCAGGGCCGGATCGTGGCGGGGGACTACCGGGGCTATAGCCCTGGGCGGCAAATTTCGAGGGGCGGCCAAATTTTACATTTTAATATTTTTATAGGCAAGGACAAGACAAACCGAACAAGAAAAAGAAAGAGATGAAGAGAGAAAGATAATAAATGTTCACTCTCTCTCTCTCTCTCTCTCTCATTTTCCCTTATTTCATACTTCGTTCCCGTGGTAAGAGGGCTCCTCCACGCACCACCAGGAATGCTCACACGAAGACACCGCAGCCTTAAGTGAATTATGCAATATGTAGCAGGATCAGGACCTATATCGGGGTCCACAGCGGAAATCTCCACGAGGCTCCTTATCATCCTTTGATTTCCCAAATTGCCGAATTCAAGGGTTTGGTTCCTCCAAAAAATAACATTTCGTGGTTTGGCACTACATTTTAATGATCAATTTCGCGAATTTGGCGCTACCAAAAACAATTTTATGCCTGCAGCTCTTTCAACCCCGATTTGGCTGTTTATTTGATCATCGTTTAATGCCCACTTTTTCTCTATTTTAGCCGTTTCCAATTTTTTTAAAACTTTTAAATATGACTTAATAGGACTTTTAAATATGAATTAGCGCTTTTCTCAACTTTAGTCGCGGATTTGCCGGAACTACACACCAGCGTTTTTTCTCAATGTTGGCCAGGAAGTTAGATCAGAAACCACGAATTGACGCATTTCCTCAGTTTTAGCCACAGTTATCGCATTCACTCAGGTTTGGCCAGTTCAGCTCTTTTTATCAATTTTAGCCGGGAATATTAGAGTTTTTTAAAACGTTTATTCCCTTAATAGCTCGCATAACAGCGAAAAATTTGCGTGGCTTCTATATTTCAGACGTAGGCTTGCTCAGAGAAAAGAACTGCGTTTCCATGCGTATCCATTCTTTCGTTACTTGCTTGACTCCACAAGTATTGGTGGATTATGGCAGATTGGCAGAGTGGGGGGAGGATAGCCGTAGCCGCATAGGGTGGCAAAATTCTCCAGGGGGGGGGGGGGGGCAGAAAGCAAAATCCGGTCCTGCCAGATGCAGAATTTTATGCAAATGGAAAACGCTATTGTAGCCGCGCCGTAAAATTCTACCTTCGTCTTAGGACTTCCACTGCCCCCCCCCCCCATGAAGTTGATTCCATACCATGACTGTGGCTGGTCTCAACCCCAAAAGCCCTGCACGAATCGGTAGTATTTTTGCGATGTCGTTGCCTACTTGGTACAGTAAGTTTTTGAGTCAAAATAGAGCTTTCTACATCTCTATCCAAATAGGAAAAGTCCTGGCTACAATCGAGTGTGATATTGGCCTGTGAAAGAGATTATAGAGTGCGCCACTTATTATCTGAGTGGGTAGGCACTTGGGTAAATAACCCCTAAACACCCAGTAGTGTTGTGAGGCAAGCCAACTTATTATTGTTTTCATTATTTTATTTCTCCGATAAATTGTTCATTACAGGCGTTTATAATGGACCACTCGTACGCGTCTGAGGATCGAAAGTTGAAAAAGATTCGACGGGTGTGTTGCGTTCCCCAATGTTCGAGTACCAATCGAACCCTTAACGTGGCGTTCCACAGATTCCCTGCCGATGCAAATATAAGGAAAACTTGGAAAATAACGTTCCAAATGATCGGAAGGGCGCATGAAAGGTGGAAATCGGCCTTTATACTTTCCTCTTCGAAAGTGAATTGTCTCACAAATGTCGCAAATCGTTTTTTGTGTCATTCGATGGTGCGTGCATCGCTGGGTGGCTGAATCCGAATTTGAGCCTCGTACATGTCTTTGACCGACTTTTTCATTATTCCCCAAGACTGTCGCAAATCTGTGCAGCTCACGCGCTTCATAGTATCAAGCGAGTTCCTTGACGAGGGAGGAAAAAGGTATGTCAACGATTACATTGTACACTAATAGCTCGGCTAGGAAATGGGTCGGTACTTTGTTGATCTCACCTATTGAGGATGAGCAAAATCGTAGTCACGTGTTTGCACTTGCCGCTGCCTGCCTTACACGTGCAACTGCTCGATCTAATTTTCCCACTGTCGATTTTTACGGAAACCTCATGAGGTGGGCTGTTCAGACTAGACGTTTTCAGGCAGAGGGCACAAAAGTCGACATATTCGCTGTCTTCAGCAACTACTCCGTACTCTAGCATATGGTTATTGGTTAGCCTAAATGATGGCTGACCCTTCTATCATAGGCGTTCGGAAATCCCCTATGTAATCAATTATTTCGGGCAGCTCAACTATGTCCGATGCCTCATCCATCTGAAATTGTAACGCATAATAATGAATAAATCAGAAAGCTGCCCCGCTATCTAGCACTTAGGTGAACAATAGTGGATATTCTTAGGCAGCGTTCTCAAACCCTGTGCTTACGGCTGTGGAGTCTATGCAACCTATCTAAAAATGCCTTTTTATTGAGAATACAATCATTAGTTTTGTTGCATACACTCATAACGCAGTAGCCGTATCAAAGGGGTCAACTAAGCACATTTATGATGCTAATGGTTGGTCTAATATAATTTCACATGAAATTGTAATTAAAATATAAAGCCGGCTCCCCACATGCGGTGTTTGCCAAATAACGAGCAAAATATTAATCAATTTCTAGCATTGCCTAGAAACCGACCAACTGAAAATTGAAAAATATTTTGCTCGTTATTTGGTAAATACCGCATGTGTGCAGCCGGCTTAAGATTCACCATTTGGCGTGTTGATAGACTAATATTGTACTCTCTCAGAACGCAATTATGCCTGGTACGGCACCCTCAGGTTCAATGAAACGCTTATTGAATCTAAAATACTTACATTTTAAGCGGCCAATACTGTATATTCCAGCGGGTTGTTGAACACAAATTCAATAAAATGCACTAAAAAACTTTAATGTTTCTCAGCGATTCCTGATATAAAATAATCATGAACCTCCCCATCAATGCTTTACATTGATAACACCAGATGTCAGGCACTTTGCTTTCAGAGGCCAATAGGGAGTGAAAGACTTGATGCTCCCGCCCCGGGTGTCAAATGCTCTTGGTGGGCCACATGGTAACCTGACGCATGACATTTAAGCATTCAGACTGTCGGCTGTCAATGCACTCGTAATTGGCACGACTTGGAGGTTTGCCGTCATGCGAGGAAGCTCCATCAGTACAGTTTCCGCATAAAACTTTTCAAATTTCTCCCATTATGATTATTATTTTTTTTGAAAATGTCGAAGTGTACACGATCTTCCCCGTCCGCTCTGCCAAAAAATACCAAAAGGTTTCATTTTTGTATTCACATCAAATGCAGTGATGGAGCCCCCCCCCCCTCTCAGTTTTTAGGATCTTCGTGACTCGAAGATTCGATAAACTTTTAATAATGCTCATCTTTTAGAATATCTCGTTTCAACGCTGAACAATAAAAATATGGATAAAAAGGCACTTATATTTTGTTCAATATAACAAACGAAGGAAAGAAACGTTGGCGTCCATTAAGAACAATCACTTCTTACCGTAAAACTAGATTTCCCTGAAGAGAGATTTTATATTTAATTAATTTTTTTTACGCCACCCCTTGTTCTTGTTCATAGCTTTCTTTCTTCTTTTGTGAACATTACGGGTGTCCCACCAACTCGATCAGAGTTTATGATGAATAAGCACCTACATTTTTCGTTTTCTTTTTCAATTAAAAAGAATTAGTGGCGTGCAGCGTCGTCTCCTTTTTTTTTTCTTTTTTGACTATTTAGAAAACTTTCTAGCTTCGCCCACGCCATGGTCTCGCCCGCCTGGGACGTGAGAGCAAGCAGAACCGTCACCCAGTCTTAAAAAAAAAAAAAAAAATAGAAATACTTTCCTCATTTAAGAGGTCATTTCTTTCTTCTTTTTTTTTTCAGGGATTGAACTCCCTTTTAATAAAGCATGATGATGATGTTCTTAAACCGTGGACCGTAGAGAATGAAGTCAACTCTTGTTTATTTCAAAACTCTACTTCTCCCCTTCGGTGAGCTCGTTCACAAGTCACCTATTTCGTTCTTTCTTCAGGGAAGAATTGTCTTATAAATTGCATTATATTTCCACAAATCCCTTTTTAAATTAATTTATAAGCAGTGTCTGAGTGAACAAAATTTCCGCCCCACCCACTTAACATTACCTATGTGACGAAAGAAAGGAGAGGGAAGAGTTATTTCCTTTCTCAAACATCCGTATCCTCCCCGCAATAGGCAAACTTGCGGACGGTCCTTTAGGACTTCACCACTTCCATTCTGGAACAATGTTAGCCGCTTCCATTCTAGTTCTACAGGGGATTTAAACTGGGGAGGGTTTAAAGGAAAGCAGTTGGAAAGAATTGTTAAAAGGATTTTATTCGGTCATTTGTCTAGCCTTGTGGGGACGTATACAAATTACTTTCAGTGGGATTTTTGTATAGATAAATTATTGTAAAGTGGAGTAGGTAATATAATTGCTTCGTTGGTAAAAAGAGGCGATCGATTATTTTTACGCCCCATCCCCCTGCTTATTTGTGAACATTTAAAGCCCCGTACTCTCCCTTATATCAACGCTATTTTCGTACCTGAACGTAATTAAAATAGTTTTCTTTTTGTCCTTACGGGTCAAGGATGTCAGATAAGTTATCTAAGACAACACACTCGGCGGGAACGCACACGATTATTATTTCGTGGTGGAGAATACTATGGTGAGAGGGTGGTGAGGGGGTATGGGAATAGAACTCGTTTGACCGGTCTTGAAGAAGGGCTGCCTGGAAACAAAGCCAAAAAAAAAGGTTTGTTGAAGAAAGAGAAGAGAAAAAAAGTTTACTCGGGAGACTGCATACGAGGACCGAATGAGAGTCCCGCCTTCTCTTCACTTCTTTACCTGAGGACTGAGTCTCTTTCTATACGTTCTTTGAGTCATTGTATCAGGGCCTGTACTTCATTCAATTGCGAAACCACTTAGCTAAAAATACTCCACACGAAAACTGTTTTTTCATGCATGCACTTATTCATTATAAATTCTAATTTAAAACATCAATTATCCCAATAAATTGAATGTATTTAGAGCCTGAATTTTTATACAAAACGAAAACGAATATGGTGGTGGGGGATTTCCGAAGTGTTAATTAAAAACCCGCCAAACGCATATAAAATTTCCCATTTGAACATTAACTTGACGAGGGTTGCAAAACGTTGTTGAATTTTTCAAAACACTCCCACTACTACTCAGACGCACGCATCAGGAATACAAAATATTCCATCGTTTGGCACAAATTCTTTTGAAACACCTTTTGAGAAAAAGTCTTTAACCGTATAAGTCCAAAGTCCGAATGTGACTACTTTCCCTAACGCGAGGTCGAGCCGAGAATGTGCTATTGATCTTCAGGCCTTATACAGACTCAACTGTTGTTTTATTTGCTGTCGTAAATTTCGTTTTGCTTTTTTCTTCATGCTCCATGTTGCATTTTAATTCAATTAAAACTTCATTATTGAAGAAAGAATAATAATAAAATGAAACAGCGAGCGCAGTGTTTTCACCGCGGTCACAGAGTGGAACAGTGGGGGGGGGGGGCAGGAACTGAAGGGCAAAATGTAATTCAACGAAAAAATGCGCAGACTATACCCCACCCCTTTTAAACCATCCACGAACGTCGAATATTAAAATGCGCTGCTTCCAATTTTTCAACTGCATTTTCACTTGTTCTATTGATCTCTCGCTTTTATGGAAAGAAAAAATAAGTATATAAAAAGGGGAGTTCGAAGACGCCCCTTGGATACGACCCCCGAGGAGCTCTGAAAACGAGGAAGAGAAGTAAATTCTGTGAAGGGTGATAAGGAGAAGAGGCTGGATATAAGGAGGGGGTGAAGCAGAGATAGAAAGACAGAATGAAATCATGCAACTTCATAATATAGAGATATAGGGAGACTCTTTTCAGAGTTTTGTAAAGCGAATGGATCATACTGACGTTAATCTCAGTATCAGATGGAAAGGTAAACCTTGGTGAAACGAACAGGATAATTTAAGCTTCTGTTAAATAATAGGAAAAGTCCTTTTTCCTGTTTTCGAGAAGCAAAAAAAGGGTTTCATAGAGCTACGAAAGCCTTTTCCCAAGACGTAATCATTATTTACTTTTAGAAGAATCGGTTCACTGGACTGTGAATTTAACCTGAAACGAGCCTTATTTTCCGTCTGCAAGTACGTTACACTGCGTGAAAATAGAAAATTACAAGTTTCTCCCAATTCTATCTTATCATTTAGATGTTTCATCAGCGTTATTGTGTGTATGTAAGAGAAAATCCCCCCTCTCCCGACAGTCCATGAAGGCACCGCGCCTAAACGTGTTTGAACAGCGTGGCACGTCACATACATCATAGCGACAGTTGCGTACTTGTGTGAAGCGATAATTCAATATCCTGATAAATTCACCCTTCCATTCGGTCATCGTATATTCAAGGGTGTGATCGTGACCCCTCCCTCAGACTGAATTCTTACAATTCACTCTAAAAGAATATTTTTTCTTTTTCCCCTGATTGGTTAGTGGCAGTCTGTTCCAGCATGAAACCCCGTGCCACCCTGAGTGTCGAGTTTTTTTAAAGAATGAGAATTGTCTCATCAGGTGTACCGTGTTCATCTTGCCACAAACGCCCGATTTCCTTGATAATAACGTGCAGCCCAAGCGGGCTGGGAGAATATGCGTCACGTCCACTAGATGTCGCCAAATTGGTTGCCATGATGAACCGTGCTGACTAGGTTCCCAGAAGCTGGAGAAGAATGCTCCAGAACGAAGTGGGTATCAGCCAGCTGAGCAGTTTTTGATGAGCCAGTCCTGTGAAATGTTATGTTTATAAAGAAGACGAACCCACCAAATTGGCTTGTCCAGTGGGCGACACCCGCGAAATAGTTTTTTTGGGTGAGCCAATGAAACGTTTTGAATAGAATGCTCTGCGTAATTTTCTTTTTAATTATAGGCACACCCCTCAAAATTCATCTTTAAAATTAAGACAAAACCCACGAAATTCTGATTTTAAGTGCGTGAAATCCATAAAGATGGCCATTTTTAGGAAGCGTACCGCACAGAATAGGTTTTTCTGACGAGCGAAATTCGCGAAATTTGGTTTTTGAAAAAAGACAACCCGAAAGAATTGTTTTGGTTTAAGGGACCGAAAGTCAAATTTGATATTTAATTAACCAAAACCGAACAATTGGATTCTGTGAGTGTTCAATCTACGAAATTAGGGCCCCGAAAAAGCCGAAATCCGCGGAATTGCTTTTATTACGGTCACAATTCCTTTAGATTGTTTTTTGGAAAGAGTCAATCAGGATTTTTGTGTGATCCAACCCCACAAAATTGGCTTTTTAGGGAATCAATCCAGCGAAATTGGCTTTTAGAATAAATAAAACCATCGAAATGTAGGTTCTTGGGTGCCAATAATCTGCAAAATTTGGACTTGGTCAAACCCGCTAAATTTTCTTATTCCAAGAAGTGAGATCCGTGAAATTGCTCTTCAAGAAATGGGCCAACACCGTGAAAGTTTTGAATTTGATCGAGTGAAATCCGTGATTTTTTTTAAAATGTTTTTTTAAGTTCTGCTCATGAAATTTGAGAAAACCCGCGAATGGAGCTGTTCTGGGTTTATACATACATTCAGTGTCGGCCAAAAGCACGACTTTATCTAGTTCGCGGCTTAAAGATCCGGCAGAAAACTGAGCCTTGGCTGCGGCTTGACTCTCTTGTCTGACGAAGCAGTCGAATGACTGGCCAAAATGAGGCGGCTCGTCGTTAGGACCCCGCCACCCGCCAGACCAATAGCGCACCAAGAAAGTGATAAAGGAAACAGACCGCCCCGGACCAGGAGGAGGTTCCGAAAAGCTTATGGTACGGTACGGGACGGTAGCTGTACGGTAAAATCGGAATTATTTGGTTTTTCTGTTCATTGATGTAGGAACGTGAAAAGAAGACTCTTGGTACCCCTTTAGACGGCGATTTAACTCCTTTTGACGATTTTAATTCGATCCGATCGGCTTTAATTTATTCGGTGGGGGTTAAAATTAACAAAACGCGCTAATTCGCGGTCTCTCGATACAACATCTAAACGAAAATTTTGAAAAAATCGCTAATACGCGCAGTTTCCTGAAAAAAAGAATAGAATGTGCTGGGATCTCGTCGACGAAATCATTTTTGACAGGAGCCGAGTTCCTAGCTCGTTATATATTCTCCTAATACGAAATACAGAAAATCGCCGCATTACGCTTGAAAAAAGGGGCAAAATATTCGGTTTTGACAAGATTGGGTCCCCCAGTGACCAGAAGAATAGAATGTGCATGGAGCTCTTCGACAATTGAATTTTTCCAATGTCACAAGGTGTGGTTTAATAGTATTTTAGCGTTTTCTAGTGCGACGGTCGTTACCAGGGGTGATCGATGTCAACATCACGAGTAATTTGAGACCATTTTGAAGGCTAAATAACAACGTAGGGTTTTGTGCATATTTAGACCAAACCACGTAGGAAAATGGTTTTCAGTGACGAGCTCCCATCATATAATAGTATATTCTCCTAAAACGAAAGATAGAAAATCTCCGCATTACATTTAACAACATCGCACCAATAAATATTGTTACATTTGAAGAAGGGGCAAATCTTTCTTTTGACAAGATTTGGTCCCCCAATGACCAGAAGAATAGAATGTAGTGGGAGCTCGTCTACGAAATAATTTTTGACAGGAGACGAGTTCCTAGCTCATTACATTCTTCTATAGTACGATAGACAGAAAATCGCCGCTTTTCACTTGTAAATAAATATCTGCAACACGATTCATTTAGCGCCTTTCCGAGGAATCCATCTACATCAAGACTGTTGGACGCACCCCAGGCGGAATTTCTTGATCATGGACCAGATACGAAGGCCTGCAAGGATCTCACTGTGGGCACGCGCCCCTCCCTAAGCCAAAAAACAAATTTGGTTGAAAAATTTTCCATTTTCAATTCTTGTTGACCGTCGAATCCGTGTCGATTTTCAGATTCCATTCAGATTCAGGTCAAGAAGGTGAAATATTTTCAAAGTTCGGACAATGTCTAATTGACAAAATGTAGCCGGTCATGTTCAAAGCGTCCCTGACGGTCTCATATAAGTGTCAGAAAATGGAACAATGCGCCTTGTCATTGGTATTCTCAACCCTTGACTACCACAATATGCCCTCGAGTTGCACGTGCTTTGTTTTTTGAGAAAGTTTCCGTTAATGCGCGGCTAAAATGTGGAAAAAGAGACAATTCGTGGTTTCTCCGTGCAGCGTCTTGGCAAAATTTAAGAAAAAACGCTTTTATCGTATCGAGTTAATTAAAGCTATTTCACTGGTGGAATCAAAAAACCCCGCTATAAGGGTGACCAGATTTTTCCCAGACGAAAGAAGGACCCAAATTTTATAATGGTGAAGAAGAAATATTATGGGGGGGACGTTGGAATTGTTGGAAGAGATAGGACGGAGCCCCCCCCCTCCACTGATCAAAGTTCCACAGTTCTGCACTGATTTCAATTAGGACAAAATTTTCATTTTGCCAAAGCTGCCAAAACACAAAATTGGCATTTGAACGAGCCAAACACAAAATTGGGTTTTGAAAGAGGAAAAACACGAAATTGGCTTTTTAAGGAGCCAAAACACGAAATTAGGAGGAGCCAAAACAAAAAATTCGGTTTCGAAAGAGCCGAAACAAAAACTGGCTTCCAGAGGATCCAAAACACGAAATTGGCTTTTGAAGGATCAAAAACATAAAATAGGCATTTGAAGAAGCCAAAACACGTTATTGGCTTTTGAAGGAGCCAAAACTCATAATAGGCTTTTAATGGAGTCGAAACACGAAGTTGGCTTTTGAAGGCGCCAAAAACACTAAATTGACTTTTGAAGGGGCCAAAACACGAAATTGGCTTCCGGAGGATCCAAAACACGAAATTGGCTTTTGAAGGATCAAAAACTAAAAATTGGGTTTTGAAAGAGCCAAAACACGTAATTGGCATGTGGAGGAGCGAAAACAAAAAATTCGGTTTCGAGAGAGCCGAAACACGAAATTGACTTTTGAAGGATCGAGAGTAAAAAATAGGCATTTGAAGCAGCCAAAACACGTAATTGGCTTTTGAAGGAGCCAAAACTTATAAATGGCATTTGATGGAGCCGAAACACGAAATTGGCTTTTGGAAGAGCGAAAAAAAAAAAAAATTGGGTTCCGGAAGAGTCGAAACACGAAATTGACTTCCGGAGGATCCTAAACGGTGTAGGAGAGGCCCAAAGGGGTATTCTGCTGAAGCTAGCTGTGGTGTGGGCCCCCACCCCGCAGAAAATGTCTGGTGATCTCAGAAGTGTCGTCTCCTGAATCATAAAACACGTCCAGTGCAGGTGCCAGACACGATCAAATGATCCCGATTTTTCAAACGGTGCCGGTGGGGCGGCGGGCGGGGCTATTATTATTTCGGGACTATCTATTTTTCTTCACGAGGTCCTTCAGGCTCCCAGGAAGTATCCTGTTTTCAAAGAAGTACCTTTTAGGGTTCTTTCGAGAAAAGCAAAGGACCACAGGACCATGAGCTGAAAAGAAGTACCGTCCTTCCAAAAGAAGGACCTCTGGTCACCATGTGCTGTTCTTTGAAGAATTTCCGTGGCTAAGCTTGAGATAATAACTGAGAAAAACTCAAGTTTGGGATTTATCCGTTCAACCTCCCGGAGTCCCGGCCAAAATATAGAAAACCTGTTGATTTGCTGCTCTTCGAATAAGCCAGAATTGAGAAAAACAGTCTTTGGCAGGTCACATGAGAAAATACACTCATTTTTCAACTGTGATATTGAGGAAAAACACTCATTTTCGGCTGACATTGACAAAAAGTGTCGGTTCACGGTTTTTCGATGCTACAACTTGCTGGTAAAAATGGAGAAAAAGTGCTAAATTGCTGTTTTTAGGTCAAGGGCGCGGCTACAATTGAGACAAAGCGCTAACGCACGGATATTATGTTTATGAAAAAGTGCTCATTCGTGGCTAAATTTGAGGGAAAGGAACTCATTCGTGGCTCAAATTTAGAAAAAGAGACAAAAATTGGAGGGGGAAGTAAAACATTTTATCAATTCGCGGTTTCTCGATTAAATTTCCCAGTCAAAATTGAGACAAAGCGCTAACGCACGTATATGTTTTTGATAAAGCTCTCATTCGCGTGCAAAATGAAGACAAAACGCTCACTCGCGGCTAGAATTAATGAAAAACGTTCATTTGCGAATGTATTTTTTTGTTTTTTGTTTTTTAAGAGCATTAATTTGCAACAAAAATAGAAGGAAACGCTCACTCGCGGCTAAAATAAGAAAAACGCCAATTCGCGGCTAAAATTTAGGAATACCGCCTATTAGTTACTGAAGTGCTGAAACGCGACTGAAATTGAGAAAATGCGCCCATTCTCGCTACTGCGGGAGGCCAAAATGATGAAAATATTCCAATTCGTGGTTTATATTAGACCATTTTTGGACGCGAAAATTGAGAAAAAGGCCGTGTCAACGGCGAAATTTGAGAAAAAGCATTAAGAATGCTTCCACAATTGCCAGGAAAAACGCAGGGAACTCGTAGGTTTCGATCATTCGTGGCTCTCACAAAAAACAATTTCACTGGATTGTGTCTTATAAAAACCGATTGCGTCAGTTTAGCCCTTTGATTTTAGCTACAACAAAAAAGTTGATTTTTTGTGGCAATATTGTAGTCAATTCGCAAGAAACTTTCACGAAGAATCCGAAAAAAAAAATTAAAAATATTTTGAAACCACTTGTTTTGAAGTTACATCTAAAAACGACATTTCGGTACAAGGAGGTGCTCAGAACAAAGGCGTGATTTGTGCTTCTCATACCAAGAAATGGTGAGGTTTTCATTTTCATGCAATTCATCGAAAAAAAAAAATGCGACATAATTCTCGTCTAAAATTGAGAAAACCGCCTATTCGTAGCCAAAATTGAGAAAAGGTCTGATTCCCAGTGCGAAGTGCGAATTCGGTGATAAAAAATTAGAAAAACGCTAGTTCATGCCTAAAATCGAGAAACGCTCGTTTTTGGCTCAGGCCCGCTTTATCAATTGTCGATTAAGAAATTTAAAGAACTGATTTGGACAAATCATCTGCGAACCACGACGAAATATTTGATCATGAAACAGATGGAGTTTTTAGCCAGATCTTATATAAAATCAACGATTGATAAAGCGGGCCTTAGGCCCGAGAGCTGACTAAAAACTTCATCTGTTTCATGATCAAATATTTCGTCATGGTTCGCAGATGATTTGTCTAAATCAGTTCTTTACATTTCTTAATTGACAATTGATAAAGCGGGCCATAGAGATAAAAATGAATGGAGAAAGCTTGGGCTTGAATGTTGGCCGTAGTTATGGTGGGAGGTGCACATAGAGATAAAAATGAATGGAGAAAGCTTGGGCTTGACATTTGTTGACCGTAGTTATGGTGGGGGGTGCACCTTGTGAACCACAAAGTAACCTCAAGTCAAGTTGTTTTTTATTTACACATCTTGTCCACTTTGAATTTCTAGTTTTGTTCTTTTTTCCTCTAGTATGTCTAGAAATTGTCACTGTGAGTTTTTTGATTGTTTCACAAGGCATTAATAAAGTGAATAACCCACAAATATACTCCGGAGAATCTTTATTTTAAACGGTCGACCATGCGCGAGTTGTTGGACTTCTTTTCCGGATATTTCAACGTGCGCAACTAGCTCCAATCCTCTTCCGGGAATCACGACAGAAGCCACCGGGAAATCCGTCACTCATGTTTTTCATGGAATACGTCATGTTTCTGAGTACGAGATAACTTTTTTTGTACTGATGTGTTGTGTATTTTTGGGTATGTTTCTTCAGGGGTCGATCCTCTGATAGCAAAGAGAAATACAGGGCTAAGAAATCACGAACGTTTATTTCATATAATAATCGCTCGCAAGCAAGAAACAAACTAATTCAGTAACATTATAATGTACCAGCACTGCGAATGAGAAGACCCGTGGTTCGAGCACAGCGAGAACTGCATGAGTGTGGCGACTTTTGTTAAAATCCTTGTTTCGCAGTCCTCAAGAGACGGAGCGGCTCTTTCTGAACTCGTGACTGTCTCGCCCATGTAATATTTTTCCTAGTATGTTGATGGAACGCGATCAGGGCCACTTATTTAAGAAAATAAGCACCAAAATACACTTGAAAACACGGCTACATGCCACGAACGAAGACATTTACAATGAAATCGTATGAACATCAAGTCGTCCACGCTTTGAAAACGAGAGTGTTGACGTGTTTGATTTAGTTTTTACCGAACAAATTCCCCGAAATACCCTTTGTTCATTCTAACTCGGGCTCTTTTTTTGTAATTTTGCATTAATCTCAGGGTGGTGGTGAGCATTTTTGTTGATAACCTGACCATGTAGAGGTAAATTCAAGGTTCTGAAGGTGTACTTTGGCGGCCATATTTGTGACAACCCTTCTACCCACCCCCCAGCCAATTCAGGCTTTCTCCAGTTATTTACCTCTATGGAGGTGCACCTTGTGAACCACAAAGTAACCTCAAGTCAAGTTGTTTTCTATTTACACATGTCCACTTTGAATTTCTAGTTTTGTTCTTTTTTCCTCTAGTATGTCTAGAAATTGTCACTGTGAGTTTTTAGATTGTTTCGCAGGGCATTAATAAAGTGAATAACCCACAACTGTACTCCGGAGAATCTTTATTTTAAACGGTCGACCATGCGCGAGTTGTTGGACTTCTTTTCCGGATATTTCAACGTGCGCAACTAGCTCCAATCCTCTTCCGGGAATCACGACAGAAGCCACCGGGAAATCCGTCACTCATGTTTTTCATGGAATACGTCATGTTTCTGAGTTCAAGATAACTTGTTTTTTACTGTTGTGTTGGGTATTTTTGTGTATGTTTCTTCACGGGTCGATCCTGTGACAGCAAAGAGAAATACAGGGCTAAGAAATCACGAACGTTTATTTCACATAATAATCGCTCGC
The DNA here is from genome assembly GCA_038030265.1 of Corythucha ciliata. Taxonomy (NCBI): domain Eukaryota; kingdom Metazoa; phylum Arthropoda; class Insecta; order Hemiptera; family Tingidae; genus Corythucha; species Corythucha ciliata. The sequence continues at coordinate 39,839,093 of CM075943.1, read as the reverse complement.
AAGCAAGAAACAAACTAATTCAGAAACATTATATGTACCAGCACTGCGAATGAGAAGACACGTGGTCCGAGCACAGCGAGAACTGCATGAGTGTGGCGACTTTTGTTCAAATCCTTGTTTCGCAGTCCTCAAGAGACGGAGCGGCTCTTTCTGAACTCGTGACTGTCTCGCCCATGTAATATTTTTCCTAGTATGTTGATGGAACGCGATCAGGGCCACTTATTTTAGAAAATAAACACCAAAATACACTTGAAAACACGGCTACGTGCCACGATCGATGACATTTACAATGAAATCGTATGAACATCAAGTCGTCCACGCTTTGAGAACGAGAGTGTTGACGAGTTTGATTTAGTTTTTACCGAACAAATTCCCCGAAATACCCCTTGTTCATTCTAACTCGGGCTCTTTTTTTTTTTGTAATTTTGCATTAATCTCAGGGGTGAGGTGAGCATTTTTGTTGATAACCTGACGATTTAGAGGTAAATTCAAGTTTCTGAAGGTGTTCTTTGGCGGCCATATTTGTGACAACCCTTCTACCCCCCCCCCAGCCCATTCAAGCTTTCTCCAGTTATTTACCTCTATGAAGCGGGCCTAAAAGTAAAAAAATTCGCTTATTCGCGGCTAAATTTCGAAAAAAAAACGCTGAAATTGAGGAACGACTCCAATTCGCAGGCACATTTGAGAAAAAGAGCAGGGGCCTTATTCACTAAATTTTTTCAACATTGCTTTTTTCAAAAATCATATGTTTCCGTTCAGTTTTCTTGATTTCAATGTTTCTTCCAAAGCAACGTTTCTATTTCGTTAGAGAATAAGGCCCCTGGGGCCTTATTCACTAACTTTTTTCAACATTGCTTTTTTCAAAAATCATATGTTTCCATTCAGTTTTCTTAATTTCATGAATGAGATTTGAATGTTTCTACCAAAGAAATGTTTCAATCTCGTTAGAGAATAAGGCCCCTGATTCATGGTTACATATTGAGAAAAAGAGCTAACTCGCTCTGTTAAAATTGAGGAACCCTAACGCCATCAGTTCGCAGTTTCTAGAGTCAACTTCGTAGTTTTTGAGAAAAAGTGCTACTTTACGGTTAAAAATGGCTAAAGTGGAGAAAAAACGCAAATGTACCTCTAAAATCGAGAGCATTAAAAAGGCTATAGCCAATTAGGGGGGCGAGAGTGATATACATATAGGTCGCTGCGCGAGTGAGGGACAATTTCGCTCGAGAAAATGGTGATGATAGCGTATGGAGGTGTCATGATTGAGCGTGGCTCTTGGGCCTCGCGGGTTACAGGCAGACATCTTTTATTTGCCCCAAATATCAACCTTGAAATCATGATATTCTGTGGTTTCGCGTTTTCGGTGTCCTGGGAGCCTCAGGTGGTTTTTCAGTACAGTTATATATTGTATTGTTATATGTGTTGTTTAAAAAAAAAAAAAAAAACACCTTCACCTTTTCCGCGAAAGGTCACGAAGTAAAGAACTTCGAGTCTACAAAAATCAATAATTAATTAAGCACTTCATGTTTCAAGTACTTCTCTCGTTGAAATTGATGTTTGGACGATGATCATTTTCATGACCCGAAAAGCACCACCCAACCTTTTCAAACAAGTTCAGCTTACGCTCCGGCTATTTAAAAAAAAACGGTTTTGTCGGCAAATAAATGAAAAGGTGGGTATTGTGGAGTGGTGGAGGGTTTTAAGGGTGTTTCAAAGCTCACTTTTTTGCGTGGGGGAGGAGAGAGCCTCATATAATTACTACTAACCCCCCCCCCCTAAAGATAATATATCAGCCTAATTCGAGTTTTATATCATCTTCATCCGCGGCTTTAGGGAGCTTTAACGATGGGGAAGCCCATTCCCCTTCTCTTTGCCACTTTTAAGCAAACTCGTTAATAAAGGTGTTCATTAAAATTATAAAAAACTCGGTTTTAACCTATTAGAGAGATTGCGAGAAGTTAGGAAGCCCCTTTCCACTCCACAGATGAAACAGTAAGAGTATTTCACCTTCATCGCTGAAAATGTTTGACCAGGTTTCCCATTTACCTTTTCATTCTAATTTTAGATCTCGTGATAGGGGTAAACATTGTTTTTATAGGATAACTCTCTAAAACGGGAGTAAATCACTTTTTCCGCTTGATGATATTCTTTTTTTTTCTGGAAATTCGATAGCTAAGAGAGTAATGAGAGAAGGGTCGCTTTGAAAGGTTCTCCTCAACTCTCGGAACTCCTTAGGGACGACATCTGGACCATAGCGGTTGTGTTTCAGAAGAATAAAGGATTCATTCCAAGCCTTGTGGTTCAAAGGTGCTGAATAAGAAATGATGCAGGATCGTAAATTGTGTTTGCTTGGTACCTACATATTTACTTCATTCTATAAGTATACCTAATATCGACCAAACCAAAAATCCGCGTTCAGCGTTAAAGACTGTCGCTTCCTCTAATACATCAATGTTTTGTTTAAAAAGAAAAAAAAACCTATAAAACCGCTTGATAAGCTGTTGGTAACAGAGTGAGTGGATAATGTCTCATGGGGTGAATGCTAAGAGCTATTATCCATCATGCAGGCTTGTCAACAACTCCGCCCCCATCCCTCACCCAGCCCGGCACGATCGCTATACCGTGTGATCCTCCGATACAAGCATAAAAAACGTGCACTGTCACAAATTTTAAATATGTGAAAGTGCCCGAGGAATATGAAATTTCTCGTCAACCTTAATAAAAGGAGTTACCGCGATGCAACGTCAAGAAAATGTGGGGGACTTGAAAAAATTTGTGGCAGTAAAACAGGGTGCGAGAGTATTTCTTTTTTTTTTTTTTTTTTTTAAACAAATTAAAACTTCACTGCAGAAAGGGCTGAAACAAATTGCTGCACATTATAAAAGAGAAATGTTGAGAGCCTCCCCTTTTCCCACCTTGAGGAAAACTACGCCGTCTACTCGTTTTTAAAACTCCTCTTCGCCACCTTCCACGATTGTGAGAGTAAAAAGATAAATAACAAAAAAACGAGCCAAGTTTATTGCGAGAAATGGGCGACATTCATTTCACGTAATAATACTTTTGCTTTGTGAACTTCCAAAAATGTAGTTACTTTCAAGGTGGGGAGTTCGTTAAGAGAAAAACCAACGGAAGATAATAAATAGAGTTGCGGGCAAAAAAGATAATATTTGTGAGTCGTGTCACGGTGAACGAATGCTTTAGGGTCAATTATATTATGGAAATATGAACAGGATTTCCCAAAGGAAAACTCTTTTCTGAGTAATTTTAAGGGAATTTATTTATACACCCAGAAACCCCCATTAATTCCTTGCTTTTTAGTTTTAGCCACAGGTGAGGAAACAAAGTCAACAGCGAGTTTTTTATTTAAAATTGTTTGCTCGGTTGAAAAAGTAAGCCTACCGAAAAAAAAACTTGAAAGCGGAGAAATAAAAATCACGCCTCTTATCATGCTAAATTATAATTATTCTGCGTTTCGTTCCCCACTGTTCTCGATAACCTTCGAAAAATGAATTGCTCAAGTTATTCACTACAGGAGTAGTAGGTATGTACATATATGGCTACGATCAGAACATTTACGGCTCAAACGGAGGGTGTAGAGCCACGCATCAAATAAGTGACGTGAGGTCTCGCGACATTTTTTTCCATTCGGTGTTACCTTGAGAGAACACTCGAAGATTTTTTAAAATCGTTGTCCGCGGTTGGTTTGTTCTTTGTCTGACCTTTTACTTGAATCGCTCAGAACAGTTTCAAACTTCATTTACCCCAACGTTTTTCTAAATAGCCTGACATTTAGCTCCGAAACGCTGGCTGGTTGCACTGTGGGGAGGGGGGCTATGGACGTTGTCGCGCTATCAATGGAATCTGTCCAGTCGGTTCGTTGCCCGTTGTGGACGTCCTTAGAACCGACCGGCGTGGGGAAATCGATTGTACATGATTACTCGCTTTCAGTCAAGGTCATCGCCAGAAGCATTTGTGCCTGGAATGGGGCTTCCTGGCGGGAGGCCGACGTCGGGGCTAAAGAGGTTATTTAGATGGACTGTTATCTACCCAGCAATCCCATGAAATTCTACGTAAATCGTGATGAATTAACCCCTGTGCAACCTACACCTACATAAAAAAAAGGTTAGCCCCGATGTCCGGAACTCGGGCTGGCCATGAACGGTGGCATCGGAGGGGAAACCCCTTCAACGGCTCGTTTCGATTGACGAAAATGAGCGCTTCCCTTTCCAAACTTTGAATTTTGGCAATTTTCGCCAAAAGTGCTTGAAGGATTAATTGGGAAAAATGAAACCTTTTGCCTTGTCGTTGGTTGTCGACCATTTTTCTCGACTGCGGAGGCCCTTATCGAAGTCCTTGTGCGCTGTTCATGGAAAGTTTACAGGCAATGCGGCGCGCCGATTGAGAAAATAAGGTAACGCCCAGTCTCTGTAGGAGGTCCTTACGCGGCTGACATCGAGAAAAAAGTTCTCATTCCACGCTTAAATTAAGAAAAGACCACTAATTTCCAGGACGTGGAGACATAATTTGCTATTTTTCATTCTGAGAGCTAAATTAAGTATAGAAAGAGCTAATTCGCGGCTAAAAGTGAGGGAGCCCGCTAATTATCGGCTATATTGAGCCAACTTTCACGCGCCACCATATTGAGAGAAACGCTAAATCTCGCCAAATAATTGAAAAAAAGCGTGGTTCACTGCAGAAATTGAGAAAAACGCTAATTCGTAACCAAAATTGAGAAAAAATGCTAATGCGCGGATGAAATTAAGAACCTACAAGCGCTAAATTATAAAAATACGAATTGACAAAAATAGGAAAAAAATTGAAATTGATAAAAATACGATTTCACTCCGAAAATTGTGAAAGAGCGCTAACCAGCAGCTAAAAACCACTAATTTGCGGCTCGAATGATAAATAATCGCTAATCTTCTGCTTAAATTAAGAAAAATTCCCATTCGTAGCTCAAGTTGAGAAAAAGTGCTATCTCGAGTCTATAAAATTTAGAAAATCCAACTTATTCGTGGATGAAATTGGGAAACCCCGACATATTCGCGGCTAAAATTGAGAAATGTTTAAAATGTGCCGCCAGATCGGGAAACCAGTTGGTAGTCAAAACGGTGAGAACGTTCTAATTCGTGGCAAAAATTGAGGAATAAAATGGTATAAATGTAGGGAGGAGGAAACGTATAAAAAACTCCAATGTGTGGCTCGAGGCAAAGATCTAATTTAATGCTAGAATTGTGAAAACAGCCAATTCATTGTCTTTGGTTGTTTTTTTCGGCATAAATTGGAAAAAAATTGCTAATTCGGTGACCAAAATTGGGAAAATTGTTAATTTATGGGTAAAATGGAGGGAAATCGCAAATTAGCTGTTAAAATTAAGCCCTGTAAATAATTGGTAAGTGCTAATTCACAGCTAAAATTGAGAAAGCCCGCTAATTACCATCACCGTTAATATTGAGAAAATGCGTTTTCGTGCAGCTAAAATGGAGAAATCGCCAGGACGTGATTTCTTGAAGCAAATTTCGTGACTAAAATTGATGAATTGCCATAATTGACCGCTTTACGTAAAAATGTTATTCTTTGTTATTCGGTGACTTCGGGGCCTTACAGATATTTCCGCCCCGGGCCCTCACAGGTGTGTAGGTCCGCTACTGGTTCAACGCGTTGTCTGATCTCTGGTTCGTCGTGTCAAAAACTCGGTGGTGCTCTGTGCTAGCCGCAGACGTTATAGGGACACTGAAGGTCGTAGCCGTTTTTGCATACGTGGTTCATGGAGAGGTACTATAGCATAGAATTCGCGTAAACAAAGCGGAATTGGGGACTTCAATTTCAAATTAGTGAAATATATGTGGCCCAATAGGTTGTTGTTCGTAGAGAAAATATGTAGGAAATACACATTTGTAGAGCCGAATACTTGGTTTTCATTGAAATAATTTCATTTGCTGCTTAATTTTCAGTTGTCAGATCTAAAAACTAGTAGGAAAATCAGTTTTGAGGCTAATCTTGATGCTCGCCCGACCTTTTTATTACGATAATGATTAAGTGTATACGTTATAGGTTTATAACATTTCAGAGGGTATCACAAGATTAGGGCGCTAAATGTCTAGGACGTTCTAATATTATTTTCCCGTTTGTTGTTGTTTTTTTTTATTATTTTAAATTCTCCAAGTATGCCGCCTCGGTATAAAGCTGCCGCCTGCGCGCCCTTTGCTTCCACTTTTTGTTATTTGGGGTTCCCAGGGGAAAACATTCGACAGCGTTGTCCGCGTGTATTGGGCAAGGTGGAAGTGCTAATGTCTATAGTTAGCGATGCCAATTATCCCCAGCACATCTTCGCCACTTGACCCTCCCCTTCCTCCTCAAGCATTTTTTTCTTCGCCCTTAGAGTAACGTTTTTAGTTTGCTCTCCCGCGGCTGACAGCTTCCGGTGCGAAATTTTATTCATTTATTTATTGGCGATTATGAAACGTTTGCCCAGGAACTTTATCCTTCTCTCTTACTATGTGACCCAACACTTGTTGATTAAACCCGGGTAAAATGAAAGAAGAAAAAAAGGAAACTTTTTGACCCGTGCTGCAATACTTTGTGTTTGACCCTGTTTAACCCTGGAAACGCGCTCGTTTGACCTCTTACCCTTATCCCCTATATAAATCAACCCTTCTCGCTCCTTTGGTCTTTTCGGCTCGTGTTTGTAATTTTCAGCGTTTTAAAGACAAATCGTGATAATTCGCGTATGATGTTGGTCGTTAACCGGCGACAGTTACGGAAAATGTCATAAAATAGCCAGTGCCATGGCCAAATACTGGAAACTTGTCTATTGACGCTATTATACAGCTTGAACGTGGGAAAGCAAGGAATTTGAAAATTCTATACCCGGGCGTCTGGTACCCTTCTTCTCCGTCGCATCCTTCGAATTTCGTGCATGTAGTTCTGTCTCTCTGTTTATTTCTCTCTCCGGGGGACAAACAAAGATGAACGGAATAAAACCCTAGTTTACATAATAATAGGTATACTTCTGTCGCAATTGTATGACAGATTTATGGATGCACCTAGTCACCGACGCACGCACACATACAAAAAGGGAGGGGGGTGGGGATCATCGACTCGATTTCTCACAGAATAAGCTCACTCCACACTCCCTTTTCCCTTTTTTTGTTTAGAAATGTCGAATATTTCACTGCCTGCTATTCACGTGACTCAACCACTTCGGTTGATTAGTATCGCTAAAAGCCACAAAATTAGTCATTTTGGTGGGAAGGTTTAGATTGTCGCTCCTGACGTTTAGAACTGTTGCGTAACGAAATAATACGCCAAATTAATTTCGGCGAGTTTTTAAGCCCCATTAAGGGCAACGATCTAGATTTATCTCAACTAAAATTACGCCTGCCAACTAATTTTGGCTCGATGTGAAGAAATTAGGAGTTCTGTAGGAAAAATGTTACTCCTTGTACTCTCTCTTTCGGCGACTTTCTTTAGGGGGAAATATTATAAACAATATTATTTCCAAGGTTGGCTGTAGTTGAAAGATCTTATCATTCCAAATATAATTCACTTGTAAAAAAGGGCGTTGTTTGGATGGGAGGGGGTAATGAACTTTTATGTCAAGACGTTGATTGTGTAAATATTTTTTAATGGACTTAACCCGTGCGTGACCTTTGAACGAAAAAAAAATTGAATATGCGCTCCTTTTCGTCGGATAAAACTCGGGGGGGGGGGGGTTTAAGGTGCATGTGAAGGGGAGAAGTCGCACTGCTTTTAGAAAATTGTAGGGGCTATGAAATATCAAGATAGGGTTTGTTTATGCACGTATTTATTCAAGAATATGTATCTCTGTCGCTGGGAAATGAAATAAAACACAACCACACCGCCGCCGCTAGAAGTTTAGTTGGTCCTGTTCAAAAGGGAAGAGTTGGTTTTAAGGGCAATGTGAAGCCAAGGGTGTGGGGGATGACTGTGTGGGACACACGTAGTGCGTGCACCCTACTCGTTTCATTACAGACTCTTCCCTCCCCTTCGTTCCCAGCAAAAGCAAGCTAAACTGACGATCGATATCACAAGACCAACTGTATTTGTTCTGACGTTGTTTTTTTTTCAAAGGTGCCATCTCGAACTAGCACAAAGTGAAGAGCTGCGGAAACTTTCAACATTTTACATGAACGTTTTGGTTGTTTGCGGTGTTCGTCCCACACAACAGCTATCTTACGGTGTTATATAAAAAAATGTACTGCTTCTCGTCAAATTTCAAGTTATATTCAAACTTTCTAGCGTTCAAGTGATTTAAAGAGCACTGCCAGTGAGCAAAAAAATAAGGATGGAACTTTCCTTTTAAACCCTTCCTAAAAAGGAATAGAACAAATAAAATCAATTTTGAATTCAACTAGCCCCTGTTTTTTTTTGTTTTTTTTTATTAAAAACGAACGAAAAGAGATAGAAGAGAGTACCAATTTGAAATCTCATCACGAAATGGTACTTTTGTTTCAGGACTCTTGTCTCAAAAGAATGGTTCGAGTGGGGCGTGGTATGAAAAAAGGGTCGAAAGGATTGGAGTGAACCATGGTGTAAGAGAGAGAGAGTGAGGACTTTTTTTCCTTTCCCCTGCCTATTCACAATATACTAGTAATTGTGTATCCTTTTTGTGCCGCTTTTTGAATAAATCAGCGGAAGAGATGGGAGACGAGCGACCGACTCTCGTAGGAGGAGAAGCTGCAACAAAGCGGACCTTTAACTCGCACTCTTCCCTCCCCGCTTGTCGCTGACAATCCCACGACACCGCCGTCGTGACTACAACTACTACTACTCCCTCTCTACAACACAACCCCTGGCGTAGTTGTTTGAATTAAAAGGAGGAAGGAAAAAAAATAGGATCAACCCCCTTCCCCATTCGTTTCAAAAAACTCTTCTTCTATTTCATGGTGCGGTTACATCTTAATTATTGACCGTAATTGATGCCTTGGGGTATAATAAAATTTAAATATTAAAACAAACCTCCGTCAGAAGGAAAAGTTTTTACTCTTTTGTTGCTTATCTTTCATCTCAGAAATAACGTTATTTTTAATGTAGAAAACCTGATTATGCGAGGTTTCGCGAAAAATACAATCTCATCGAACAAAACTCGTTTAACGTAGTCAAGGGAAGCGTGTTGAATAATGCGAGGGGAGAAGGGGGTCTGGAAGAGTTGTGAGGGATTAATATTCCTCGGCCACCCTCCAAAAAACCTCGTACAAAACGATAATTCCTTCTATTCTCATTAAAACAGATAAATAGGGTCTAATAGTAAACCCTACAGTGACACACGTAACGCATTAAAGTTTCACGCGCGTGTTCCTCAGGTTCCCTTTTCTGAGAAACCAACCCCCTCCCCTTTTGCACGTTATTAATGAAAGGGTTCGAATTGCACATCCGAGGGTCATTAAATGTGTTTTGTTACTCCGAAAAATGAAATCTCTCTTGTTTTTAGTCGTTTTGCCGTGCGTGGAATGGTGGAAAATGAGAATTAAGGCCTTTGGGCCTTTCTCGAGGGGTAATCTGGGAAAGTTGGTTTGGGGGTGAAACGAGTAAAGGGGAAGGATTCGTTTAACATCAGCAATCTTGATAGCACATGGTGGTGGTGGGGCGTGGTTGTGAGGGGTAGTGGTTTTTTTTCTCTCTCACTCCCTCTCCCCTATAGCTATCTTAGCCTTGACGCTCTGTGAGAACTGAGAACGACGAATGGGCTTTTCTGCGGTTATAGGCTTTTTCTTTGTCCCCTTCTCGTGTTCAGTGTTCAAGCTCCTTCGTTTTACGTTCCTTTGGAGGAAACATTAGAGATGTCAGCAGTCTGATGAGAACACTGGAATTACTTCATTACTGAAAGAAATTCGGAAGAGAGTAGATCTTTCTGCGGGGTTCCCAACCTATTGCTGTTCTGTTGGCCGTTTTGCTCCACGCTAAGAGCTTGAGCATGCAAAAAACTATCAATTTCGTCCTTAAAACTGACTTTACTAGCCCCGAAATGGTCGCAGTGTTGGTCCTCCGCTGGACAGCATTGCTGGTCTCGAAAATGATGGATTTGACCACAAATGGAAATCCAGGCTCCAAAATGTTAATGTCCAACCCAAACTTATTCCACACAAAATGAGCCAATTTTGTCGAAGCGCTTCAGTATCAATTTATTTTTATTAACACACAGATTTCGACTGTAAACTGGTGTTCAGAATCAATAATTGGGCGATTTTTCTTAGAAAAAATCGTATTTTAGCACAAAAATAAAAATCAAGTATAATAAATATTAGACTCCGAGTCTCAATTTGTATGCCTTCAGCACAAGAAGGCGATTACTCTGGAAAATAAGAAGAACCTGAACCCGCAGATATTATATTAAATATTGTCCTTGGGACAGGGCAGGGTATGTAGAGGGGGCCCTACCCCTCCTAAAGGGGAATTTGCCCAAGGTGACGCACTGAGCTCTGATCATCGATATTGGCGATCATGATTGTAATTATAAATCATAATTGTTCGTTCGTGCTTGAAATTGACAAAAAGCGCGAGTTCATGGCGAAATTGGAGAAAAATCGATCGTTGTTGGCGGCTGGAATTGAGAAAACGCCAAATCCGCTGTTTCTTGAGAACACTTCGTGACTGAAATCGAGAGAAAGCGTAAATTTGCGACTTTAAAATGGTAACTCTCGACTAGAATTGAGCAAAACTCTAAGTTTCTGCTCGATCCTGTATAGGCCACATTGAGAAAAAGCTCAAATTTGCTGCTATAATTGAGAAAACCCGTAAACTCGTGAGCGAAAAGTTAAAAAACGCAGATTCGCGGGTGTAATTGAAAAAAACGCTGGTTTACGGCAGAAATTGAGGAGAAGCACTAGTTCGCAGCTAAAATTGAGAAAAAGCGCCAATTCGTGGTTTAAATTGACGCGGCAAAGCTGTGTCTAAAATGGAGAAAAGACCATTATTGAACGCCAAAGTGCAAGCAAATTATACTTCTTGGTTGTTTTAGACACGAATAGCGTTTTTCATTCAACTCACCACTCGCGGTGTAGTGCTCCGCCCTCTCCATAAAAATCTGTTTTAGTTCAGAGAGGATGGGTGGTACTCCTTATGAGTTTATTGTATTAAAGTGAAAATGTTATTTAAGGACCTCATTGAGATTTTCGTCCCTGGCCCCAATAGGCCTAGGTACGCCACTGACTCTAAAAATCCAAATATCGCTGGGCTAACTCTACCAAAAATCCAATTTAACAGATTTCACTCTAAACATTTTACTCCACAGAATAGAATCCCTACTAATCAAATTTCGTGGAAGTCAGCTCTTTCAGAAATTCAATTTCACGGTTTTTGGTCTTCAAAATACCATCCCCGTGGATCGGGCTCTTTCCAGGTCCAAACTTCGTGGTTTTAGTGAGTTCAAGAACTATTTTCATCCTTGGTTTCTTGAAAAACACAACACCACCGGTCGGGATCTTTTAAAAATAACACAATTTGGTGAAGTTTCACGCCATAAAATGCAATTACGTGCGGTTGGCTCCCTACCACCTAACGAGGCCAACTTTGACCTGTTTATTAGAGTTTTCACAGTGTTGGCTTATTTTAAACAGCAATTTGGCGTATCTTGCCCTCTAAATTTTTGTTAGCGAATTAGACGATTTTAAAACCCAAAGTTTGCTGCATTAGCACTAGGCGCACATACACTGAAAGGCATTGGCAATCATAGAACCCAAATTTGTGGGGTTTACTCGCTTAAAAAGCCAATTTTGCCTTGTTGATTCCCTAAAAAGCCGATTTGGTGGAGTGGACTAATACAAATATACGTATAATCTCATGGGGTTGATTCTTCCATTACAACAATGCTAGGGGGTTTTCAACCCGTTAAAAATGCATTTCTTTTATACTATTTATTCCGAAATTGACATTTGATGAATAGTTAGCCACGAAACTCGCATTTTCGCAGCTATTTATCGTTCGAATCTCAACTCGTTATTTTTGCTGCTAGTTGGTGCCTTAACGGGCAATTAAATGGCTATTTACTTCTGAATGGCAGAACCATTGCAGTTTTGTGACTATTTCATGTCCTAACTTTCGGATGGATTTTGGCGTCCGAAGCTTGTTTATTGACCATACCGTCTGTGACCATTGAATAAACACGCAGGTCTGACGCTTAATAACCACTTAAGGAATATTCTCAAATAAGTCCTCAGTTCACCCGTTTCGCCATTACGAACGCGGTGAAGAAAAAAAAAAGGCAAGTAGAGGAGTATAAATAATGTAAGACAGTAGGGAACCAAAAGGGAAGAAATTCTTTTGTTCTAGAGTTGGAAAAAGGACAAACGATAACGCGTGAACTCGGGTTAATATAGAGATCGAATATGGCAGAAGAGGTGGATTTCCCTTTTTCATCCTATTTTGTGCTCACGCTTCAAACGTTCATCCCAATTCTATACCCCACCCCTCCCCCCGTTCATCCATCCAATCGACCCTTCTTCCAGACCAGGGTAAATGGACAAATCCCCAAAGATCCACTTCGTTCCATTCTACTCCTCCTGCCCACCATCTTTACAATAATACCAAATCCCTTATCACTTTCCTGCAACTGTCTAAGGTAATCAAAGGATGAAACGATAAACTGACGACCATCCTCTTCCCCTCCGCCACTTCCACACTTTCATCCCTTCTGGTTCGGCTTTAATGGTATTCTTGGTCCCGGGCGAAAATAGCTCGTCGTTTCAATGTCCTCTCAAAGTTTCTGTTTTCAATAGCGTTAACTTTGCTCCTCGCCCCTCTTCCTCATCCACCCCTCCCCACCAATCCAAGAATTAGACTTGATTGACTTTACCAGCTCCCTTTCTCCAAGGGATTTTCTTTGAAAATTTTAATAATTAGTGTCGGCTAATTCACCCTCCCTCTCCCCCTTTCCCTTGATTTCACCAACCTTGTTTCTCTTTCCTGGGCTATACCATTCTTTTACCAATTAGGTGTTTCACCCGGTGAAAAGGAAGGCATATTTTCTACCCTTGGAATACGTAAATAAGAAAAATAATTTGACAAAAAGCGAAAGCCTCTCCCTGTCGCGTAATGCTATTCATTTATGCTAGTTAAAACAATCGAACGTTCGAACTTTGTTGATTATTTCGTTTTAATTAAACACCTCACGCTTCGAATGTTGTCGAATATTGAGTTTTACTCCACCCCCTCCACTTTAAATCCTGGGGCGGGTATTGTAGGATAAGATTATATTCATCCCCTCCCCCTTCCACACCACCATCGCAACCCTTCTTTGGAAGCACTCCAAATAATTATATCAGACAAATTTTGCATTGAGCCTTTGTTTTGCCTAGAAAAAGTGGTAGACAGGGGAGAAGGGGGGTGCACACAAGGCGATAAAAAAGAAAAAAAATATTTGTCTTCCGGCACTTTTCCTTTTGATCGCACTATACACATGGAAGAAGCGTGACAAACGGTCCCCCTCCCTTCCCCTACTGTTTTCCCACATCCACCAAAGTCCGTGTCTCATCCTCTTGGAAGCAATTCCTATACTCAATCTTGATACGCTTTTTCTTCTTTTATTATATATCTCTGGGTGCAAAAGAGTAACTGTTTTTCTTGTTTTTTATTTTATTTTATTTTTTTTGTCTCTCTGCCTCTCTTTATCTCTCTCTTCAAAAGATCACTGTCTTATTCGATGGTCAAGCGATGTGATCAAACGGAACAAGACGCAACTCACACACAAACAAAAACACACTTGAGCTCGAATCTGTTGCTGAAAGATGAAATTTGCTTATGTATTTTTAACGTTAATTTTTCTTGTTTAATTTACCACTTTTTTGTGTGTTCGTTGTTGTTTCAGGTGGGTAAACCCTTACACGTCATCTTTTTCTGGGTGTGTGTGGTAAGTCTCACTTTAAATAACCAACTCATTTCCTGCTCTTCAGCAGAAAAAAAGTTTCACCGTCGCGTTTCCTGTCCTTTTTTTTTTTTTTACAAAAATGAAGAAAATACTATAAATAGTTTAACTTTTGATTGAAAACAGTTGCTTCAGAACACGTAAAATGTCAATAGAAAGCGTGAGAAAATAAATGAAAAGTGACTAGCTGGCCAGCTGATGAGTACTTTCCGATCCCCCGAACATTTCTCGTTCCCCCGCATGTTTTTGGATCCAAGTTGTTCTAATAGGATAGGATGGAACTGCGTTGGGAATTACAGCTTTTCATAAATCGTCCCCTTTCGGTGTTGTTTCCTCGAGAGGGCTGTGAAGAGGATGTGTAGAAATAGCAAGGGTTAGAACATTTGGAAAGGAGGTTATTTATTGGTAGACGCCCGCAAGGAATGTTTCTTCCTTTTCATCGTTCTTTTCTCTCCCCCCCCCCCCGGACACTAGTGTCATTATTATTGTCTTTTTGGGTTAGTAACCGTGGGTTAAATCCTAGGAAGTCATTGTGTAAATAGTTCCTTTATCGTCGTAGGTTATTAAACTCTACCTGGGGCTAGAGATAATAAAAAAGAGGAGGACTCATAATTAAATAGCTCTGAAAAATTAAAAAAAAAGCTTGGTGGAAAATCTTTTATTCACGGGACAACGAGAGTCTTCTGGTCAAGCGTGAATTGGCGTTTCGCAATGCTCCTCGTCACTGGTCCCGCCGTTCTTCTCGCCATCCACCGTAACCCTTTCTTTGCATAGGTTTTTTTTCCGCCATTGTTTTTTTCTTTCTGACCGCCCTTTCTACTAAACTCACACACACACACTCACCACCCAGTGTTCTTTTTTTGTTTGTTTTCTCTTTGTAATTTTTCCTCTTCATGTTCACATCTTTAGGGAAGCATTGTTGAAGAGGTTTGTTGTTGGAAGGGTAGGAGAGGCACAGTCAAATGCAAAACACCGCCCCGAGGTGGTATTTTCATTGTGAAGCGAAATAGTGGGAGTGTAAAGGGTAGCATTCCACAAATAAATTCGCAACTCCCCCCCCCCCTACACACACGCACAGAGCATCAACTGCCATACCTTCGTGTTTTGACTTGAGAATTCGCGAACTTAAAATCTTTGAACTCTTCTTTCCACGAAATTCCCCTCCCATCACCAACATTGTCATATATATATATATATCTTCACTGGTTTTTGTATAAATCTTTTTCGAAGAAAATAAGGCTCACTTGCTTCGTCATGCTTACTCACGACCTGTGGGTTGTGCGGGTTTCTAGTATCGTACAAATCGTAATAATGAGAAAAGTTGGCGTGTGTCAGGTGGATGTTTCTTCTTCTTTTTTCCCAAACGAAAATGATTTCTTTATCTGGGGGTTTATCGTGGGAAAAAGATCGTTCTTAATTTTACCGCGACCCTGATTTATTGAGGAATGAAATGAGAGGGGTACTGTTACTGAGTGGACACTGGGCTCCAGCTCTCTACCAATCTCAGGTACTGCTTCTTAAAGGATAGCTCGGCTCAAACAGCTATCGTCTCCTTAGCTCCCTTTAATGAGCAGAGTCCGTTCCCTCCTTCAAACATCTTTAGATGTCTGGCCCACTGAGAGCTACGCCCACAGTAATACGTGCTTTCGT
Organism: Corythucha ciliata; assembly: GCA_038030265.1. Classification (NCBI taxonomy): domain Eukaryota; kingdom Metazoa; phylum Arthropoda; class Insecta; order Hemiptera; family Tingidae; genus Corythucha; species Corythucha ciliata. Next base: position 39,823,564 of record CM075943.1, on the reverse strand, counting down.
CTTCGACTGTCAATTTGACATTCCCGGAGCCTCGTGACTCCACTTTCAACTGTCGCACGTTATACTCTGGCATTCTACTTCAGGCCCACACTGGTGGGTCTTTTGTGTTCGACAGTTTTGTGATGAAATTGTGCCAAAGCGGCCCTCTCCTCTTTTTCTCTTCGTCTAATCCAAAACCCGTTTCAATTTTAGGATTCCCGGTGTCGTTAAACCCCAATACTGTACGCAGTATCGACAGATTTTGATCACTTGGAGAAACTTCGACAAATCAAATAGAGTGTAACTCACGCTTCTCCAGGAACCACCAGATCGTTAGGGGGGGGGGGGTTCAGGCGGGTTTTCTCGACCCCTTCCCGGTCGCCCCTCGCCTAAACTTCGCACATAAATTTTGGCTCCATTTCTGCACCAATATTCGATTTCAAAATCTAATTTTAATCTTCAGAAAGTTCTACAGTGACGTTAGATCTTGCTTTTTCAAGTTTTCTCCCTAAAATAACCCCAAAGCACTTTAGAATTTGAATGTGTTTTAAGGTAATTTCAGGGATGAAATTTGGAAAAGCAAGATCTACCGTCACTGAAGAACTTCCTGAAGATTGAAATCAGACTTTGAAATCGAGGGTGATGCAGAAATGGAGCCAAAATTTATGTGCGAAGTTTAGGCGAGGGGCGACTGGGAAAGGGTCGAGGAAACCCGCCTGAAACCCCCCCTTATGATTGCCAGATCGCCTATGAGCCGAGGCATGCTTGGTGAGGCTGGCCCCACCCTCAACTCTCTATCATTTAGTCACAGTCGGTAGCCGACCAATTTTTAATTCCTCTCCAATTTCTTGAGTTTGGCATTTCCAAACGACAAATATTGGATTATTTTGGATCTTTCAGATACTGAAATCGCATATTTGGCGCTTCCGAAATCTGCAGGCAAAGACGAAGAAAAATGAGTGTACTGCTTCTTTATCCTATTGACTTCCTCTCATTTGCTGGTCAAACGAAGAAAACTAATTGAACTGATGCGAGCTCTTCTACCCGTTATCACATCCATTTTCTGCCCCGCATATTGAAAGTGTCTCTTGAGTGAGCTGTCGAGTTCCACAGGCAACCGAAAAACATGCCAAAGCGCCCAAAATTGGGTGGGCTTAGAAAAGACAACCGCTTGGTCATGCGACCAATGGTGGGAATCTCATAGTACACTTTTCGCCCATTTCAGCGCGTCATCAGACATTTCAATGCCTATGCTACCTCGCAACCGGACATTTAAGGTTAATTTAAACTGCAATTTCGTACATTTCATGCCTTGTTCGCTCTTGACATGTGGACATTTCTAGAGCCCCAATCGTCCCAGAGTGTCGGGGACAAACCACTGCGGGACGCATTTTGTCCCGCTCTGTGACCTGTCAATTGTTAACTTGGATGGAATTCAATTGACCAGAACCCAACACTATTACGGAAGTGACTCTCGTGTCATACAGAATCTTCAGATCAGAAGTTAATAATCACATAACTTAACGCCGTAACAACATAACGCCATAAGATGGGAGGGGGAGAATTATAAGTGTTTAAATTTCGTTGACTTTTGTTCTTCCAACGTTACCCGAATTAAGTCAGGGAGTATCACGAAATTGGTCCGTGAAAATCGGGAAAAGTCAGGGAATTCTGTGCGATCCATTCCGTGACCCATGGCAACCCTGAAGGCCATTTTCGCGGATTTCTCACCTTGAAGATATAAACTTCCATGATTCTGACTCACTTTTAAGAACAATTTCGCGGGTCTGGCTTCTTTCAAAAACGAGATTTTGGGTCGTTGGTCCATTTAACTTTAACCAAATGGTATGTCAACCAAAATTCATTTCAACACCGGATTTGACTTCTTTTAAACCGTGATTTCGCGGTTATGGCACTTGGAGAAAACATCTTTGCAAGTTTGGCTCTTTCAAGCCCCTAGTTTTTATGGTTCCGGTACTTACAGAACCCAATTTCGCGGGTTCTTCTCTTTCAAAAAGCCAATTTCGCAGGATTAACTCCCTAAAAAGCCAATTTCACGGGATTGTCTCCTAAAAAGTCAATTTTGTGGGGTCGACCCAATAAAAAAATCCAAATTTCACGTATTTGTCGAATTCTAAAAACGAATTTCATGGGTCTGGGTCATTCATACAACATATCCGCGGGACAGGCTCTTCAAGATCCAATTTCACGAGTTTGGTACGTCAGAAACCATAATTTGACTGGGCTGACACCCTAAAAAAGCCAATTATTTCACACCCTTGAAATCAAAATTTCCATGGTGCTAGAGTTGACTTGTTCGAAAGGGAAATTTTATAGGTTGTAACTCAAGTTAGTTTTTGGGGGTTGTAACTCAAGTTTTTTGATCCGAAATCCACGTCGGCGTTCTTGATTGACGAAAGTTTCTGACAAAATCCTACTAGCTTCAAAACTGGAGTGACGAAATGAATCAGAGGTGTGTCACGTTGAGCCAGAAGCACCGACCCAGTCTCCATTCCATGCAACCTACACAAAGTTCATAGTGTCATGATGACATAATTCGTCAGTTTCAGTGGCAATAAGTGGTTTTTTTGTGGCAGAAAGTTAATTGCTGGACCATTAGAGTACTCTTAATTTTCGGTCCTAGTGAAATTGTTGGGTGGGAAGGTGATTATACACGGGTTTTTGGCACTTATCCGACAGTTTCATAGGTCCCTTGTTGTTCACGACGGCTTTTAGGGCCGTGACTACGGAGATTTAAACTAAACGGGGAAACTGTTTCTATATATTACGCACTCACACTATTGGTCATAAATTTCGCCCAAAGAAGTGCTCTTACCCTTTCTTCCCAATACAGCAACTATTAATCAGAATTTGCTCAGAAGAGAAAGCAAAAGCAATAAGACTTTTCCAAACAAAGAGTGGCTGCTCTAAAAAAAAAGGTACCCATTCCCCGAAAAAAGCAATCGCACCCCCCTCTCGTTCCCATGGATTCTTCTTTCCTCCAAACGTTCCTAGAAACGTGAAAGATATTGCTGAGACAATCCATGTATAAGAGTCGAAGAAAACGAGGATTTAAGTGTATAGGAATGGGAAAGAAAAAAAAAAAAAAACGAATCAGCATAGAAATAGGTTTCCAAAGAGTTGGCTTCAAGTAGTAAGTAGTTAGTAATAAAACAAAGGCTGCCGTTAAACGGAATTATTTAAACACCTTTTGCATTATTGAAGAGGACTCAAATCATCTGAGGGGCTTACTAATTCGAGGAAGAGTGGGATTGTTTCGAGTGATTTGTAAGTCCAATTCTTTTAAAGAGAAAAAGAGTTTTCTTAAGGGACTTGAAAAATACTCATTCACCTTGGGGAATGAAGCGTAAGACGAGAAAATTTCCTTCCTTTTTCTTCCCCCGCCCGAATGTAATCATCACGAGTCTGGAATTGTAAATTTTGGTCACAAATAAGCAAATCCAGTGGGTTTCTTTTTCTCGTAAAATTTAGTGAGTCGTGGGATCCCCTCCTCTTTTCTTAAGACGTGAGATAGTAAAACTTTTTTTTTATGTCTCGCTGCGGTATTCCAGTTTCAACATAGCTGCGAGATGATATGGTTTGACGAGCGGGGGTGGAGGACACGTAAGAGACTATGAAAACAAACCAAGCCTCCGCATAGACATCAATAAATTCAATTTATGACGCAAAAGCCAAGTGTTACCGCGCTCGGCAGGAGAACAAACAAGAGATTTATAAAAAGAAAAAATCAAGTTACTCTGGCTGTAAATCTTTTCTATTAAAAAAAAAAAAAAAAAAAGAAATTCTGGCTACACAAAGCAATAATGCTATCAATTTCTGTTTCTTTCTCCCAATTCTTAAAGTGGTTTATTAATTCCACCGAGGGTGTAACCCAATGCCATGAAAAGATAAAGAACCCTCCTCCCATCCGCTACCGCCACGCTCATTCTGTAGTACGGCTTAGGGTTTACCATTGTTTCAAAGAACAGCGTATAAATAATTCCGGCTCCCGTATTAAGACACGGTATCTTTTCCGGGCTGTTTACCCCGACCTAACAGCTCTTTGCTGTGTGATAAGTGAGTTCGAAATCCATTCTCTCTCGGCCGCCTTTGGAAAAGAGCTATGCACACCCCCCCCCCCCCGCGCTGGTGTGCGACTCGTGCAAAGCAACATTCAAGCCGTATAGGTCGAACTAGCGGGGGGTCGCACCCCGAACTCCTCGCTTATTTACAACCCACCATTCACCACCGAACTACCACAAAACCCAAAATGGGTTTGGGCGTTGCTTTGGCGAAGAGCATAACTTACCTGTGGTATCAAAATCTTAAGTTGTTTAACTTTCGAAAGCAAGTGCCGGCAGCCTAGTGAGCGTTTATGCTATACAGAATTTTGAAGTTCTGGGAAGCGACTCGCCCCCCCCCCCATTCCGTCTGCGCTTCACTTCACTGCATCACGACGCTTGCTAAAGTTAGGGTGTTTCAATATAATATTATTGTCAGGGATTTTAGTGGGAATATTTGAGGAAATGTGGCCAACACCCGACCATTCGGTGAATGCAACCTGAACAAGCGTTTTCATCGCAATGCCGCGGACGTGAATGCCTGTTCGACTTAAATGGGAATCATAATCGTGAGAATCCAAGGGGAGACGGAATCTCAACCGACTGAAACTCTGAAAGAGTCCATATACAATTTACGACACTCTGGGAAGGGTGATTTGTACCAATTTTGTAGTGTTGGGTCGTTCATGAATCAAAGTTCGCAATATAGCTCTTGAAAAAAAAAAAACTATTCTCGTGAACTTGGCTCTGAATAAAACCAATTTCGCAGTTCCGATTTTGTGGATGTGTATGTTCCAAAAATTTCACAGGGTTCAGTCGTTTTGAAACCCCAAATTTTGCGGAATTGGTTCTTCGAAATGCCAATTTCAAGAAACATTTTCCTGTTCTGGCTCTCAAAAAGACCAATTTCGCGGTGTTGGCACCGCGGTATGTCTTATCCGTCAAATTCTTCCAGCACACTCTCTGGGATTGGGTATTGGCGGGAGGGGGAGCGTGCTCTTAGCTTTGACCAGTGGTGTGGAATACAACTGATAAGCAATCTCGTGGTCTTGGGCTGTCATCCGACCGCTCGTCCCCCGAAAGATGGAAATGATGGAATGCCGACGCTTATAGTCAGCTTTCGTTCGGCTGCTTCGTGGTTTTCATCGGATTCGCGGAGGGAAGGCGCCCAGTGCGCACTTCCGCAAATGGCACTTCCCCCGGGAAATTATCGGTGCTTGTAACCTTTCTTTTCCTAATTTGCTGATCAAAAATCGACAATTTCACCTCAAAAAATGGTGTTTTATCGCGCTTAACTCGGCGCAATTAGGAATCCATAATACCTTCAAACTCCATAGACCCTCTAACTGATTTTACCAATCGCAGAGACGAACTGTTTTTCATCAGACACCCTGGTAACTGTTTTAGGCGCAATTTTAGACCTGGAAACCCAACTACAGATCTTCGATGTCGAAAAGCGGTGCCGGGGCCCAAAATATTGAGGGAATTAAGGAAGATGGATGGTGGTGAGAGGCGGGTCACATCCGTCCCTTAGCGTTTCGACGTACACCTTTGCATCTTTATACACCTTGGTATATGGGTCGACTTTTTCCGGTTTCCCGTGGCTGTTTCGACCCAGCAGTTAGAATCGATGTTTCTCTTCTATACAAAGTCCCTTTCTGAAGGGAAGGCGATTTGCCTTTTCACTTATTATCTTTGATCTACTCCATGAAAAACTTGACGCGGGAAACTTTAATGAGACTCGCACTTTGAAAATCCAAACGGAAATGGCCAAAGTCATTGTGCAAGAGACGCTGATAAGATCTATAGATAGTTGTATAGTATACAAGGACTCGTCTTCTTGTGACACTGGCGAGAGTTTTCAGCACGCGATTAAAAGAACAACGAGTTACGTGACTTTTATAAACCAGTGACATCGTTGCTTTGAGTATAAAATAGTAGTCACGCTAGACGATGTGGAGGGAGAAGATTGGGAGGAGGATAAATCCAAAGTATAACTCGGTTAACGGTCCTCACACACGATCGCCTTCGGAAATATCAAGTAAATTGCCTGGGTAAATTGGTTTAACGCCTTCTCCTTGGAATATCTGAAGCCTTCTTCAGGTAAGATTTACTTTAAAAGCGTTATCTTTTAATCTATAAATACGCTTTCGCCTCTATCGATATAGGGATTTGTTTTCAGACGAGCTCCGCGATAAATAAAGGAGGGTCGATTGAAACAAGGCAATGCATGACGTAGTGGAGTGGATAGTGGCTGTTATCATGTACAATTTATTGACAATTTACACTTTCCAAACATGTTTCTTGGAATTTAGTATGTGGGGGAGCGGATAGCATTTAGTGCACTGAGATTTTCCGAACGATTAGTACTACAGAATTAAGCCAAATATAATACCAACAAGCAAACAGCTTAAAACAAAACAAAACTTCAGAGAAAGGTTCAAAGTGAAAGATTTACCTGTTTATTTTATTCCACGTGTGTACAAAGTAGTCTGTCAACTTAATAACTCAATTTCCAAAAGTTTTCCTTCCTCTCAAGTTCTTTCAAAGAGAGAGTGAAGCGCGAAGAGGGTGGTGGAGGGAAGTAGTTAGTGAAAAAGAAAACTCGAGATCGAGTCACAAAGAAAAATCCTCAGCCCTTTGGAAGGACCTCTTTATTCCGAGCTATAAAATGAAATTGACTGCAAGTCGTAGAGTTCGGTGTGTTGAGCTATCGCCACTCGTATATCTCGTTTATGAGAGTAGTTTGTTCTCGTGTAGAGAGACTAGAAAAACTTTTTACATGCTCCCCCTCACTCCGCCTTGTCATCCTCCTCGAACCATTCTCGCGAAAGTCTTTTTTGGGTGGTGCCCCTTTGATTTTCCCGGAAAAGTGTACACGAGCGCTCTTTAGATTAATGAGAAGTCGGGAAGCCTCGTAGTCTGTAAAAGAGTGGTGGTGGTGGGGATTATAAAGCGAATAACTTTCAGCCATACCATTAAAATACCATTCAATTCTGCGGTGAAATTTCAAGTAGCTTATGTACTTTTTTTTAAATTTCTTGGGGACCACAAAGCTTAGACCTCTCAAAAAGGAAGGACGCTCTTTTTATATTCATCCACCGTTCCCATTACAATTTTTGCCGCTTGAATGACAACAAGCTCGAAAGAACATCTTTTACAACATTTTTCTCCTTTTTCTTTTTTCATCTAAACCCACTTTATACGCATTGTTTTTTCCTCTCCTCGGACGTGAGAATTTTGAAGTATATTTTTATACCAATAAAAATATCAAACTCGTTGTTCTACACCTAAATAATGGAAAGGGTATCCTAATTAAAGCTCACACGAACTCATTTTATAAAGGGGTGAAGATAATAAAAGGGAAGTTATCGCGTTTTAACTTTACAACCTCCACTCCACCCCTCCCATCCACCGTAGTCATCTTGTCTTCAACCCGTATACAAGTGATACATGCTCGCCTATAAATATAGCCCAGAGCGGTTGTATATCGGTCGCACGAGTTCCCCATGTGCCGGCATATGGCGATTATTGCTTAGATTAGCTTCCCTCCAATCGGTGAGGGGGCGGCCGGGGACCCCGGTTTTTAAATATGCCGTACATTCGCGCACGAGTCTCTCTCCGTTTGCGCTGGAATATATCCCATAAAAGGGTTAGTACCGTTTCTGTGCAGAGGGGGAGGGGGGAGGCTTAAAGGAATTAAAGGAAGAAGGAGGGACCACGCTCCGACATTTGTTATAGCAATTCAAACATCTCCCACTCCCCATCCTCTTCACCACTATGCTATGGACTATCGTCCTTTCGCTTTATGCTAACGTCAGGAACATTTTCAAAACAGTGATTCGGCGCTCCTTACACCCTCGACCCTCTCATTACAATTTATCAGACCTATTGAGAAAGACTTTAAATTCACTTTAAATCAATTTCTATAAAATCCTTGTAGAACGGGGGTAAAATGGGAGGGATGCAACGAAGCGTCAATAAGTAGGTTTCTCTCTACTCGGAGATATCTTTGTCTCCACTGTGAAGTGATTCCTTTCTATCCCTTTTCCTGTAATGAAATTATGGGGGTGAGTATGAATGCCAATCACACCGGTATGGTTGAAGCTATCGTTTCTCAGGAAAGGGACTAAGATGTAAAGTTTAAAACTTTGGTCCTATTGAACTAAAAACGAACAAAAGCCCAAAGTTATTTTCCCCGACAGAAATAAGAATGTTTCTCCGGGCTCTATAAGCAAGGTAAGCGTGAAGGGAAAGTCGAAACGTCATTCAAGATGAAAATCTTTTTCTTTTTAAAAAGGATGTTCGTGGAAGTTAGGATGCTCGCTGTTGGCGGGGGGTTAGAAATGGTGAACTTGTCAAGAAGAGTCGTGACCGTCCAGTCGTAGCACCGGATCTTTTAAGAAATAAAACGCTTTTTTTCGGTTTTACCACCACGATTCTCAATTTCTATAATTATCACGATTAGAAATACTTCGCACTATTTCCGCTAACAGTTCCCGAGGTTGACCTTCTCCCGTGGTGGATGGAGGGGAGGACATTGACTATTGCACCACAAACAATTGGTCCTGAATGAACGATTGGGCCTAAATAATATTCTCAGAAACAAAATATTCCGTTCCATAATCGACATTGCTGCTCTACTATAAGGCCCGAGAGAATGATCCACTACTGGACGACACACACTGATAAGTGACCGCGATACGCGGCAGTTCCGTGAAATTCCTTGTAACAACCACGCAAATATCCACTATCCAGCCTGTTTCTCGTTCACCATCGTTCATAATTATTTTTGTTTCGGAAATTGGCACTAATTTCCAGATTTGTGTAATATCATACCCAACTTTTTGCGGATTTTCACGCTTTTAAAACCCATGTTTCGTGGGGCTTGCACTTTCATGAGCCAATTTTCGTGATTTTTAAGTGATTACTACTGTGCTTAAACAATTTTTTATGGATTTTCGTTCTTTCAGAATCCAATTTCGTGGACTTGGCTCCTGTAAATACAAAGTTCGGGGATTTTTACTGACCAAAAGCCAAATTTCGGCCATAGCTGTTTATGAAATCAGTTTCTTAGGTTCGGTTAATTCTAAAAGCTAAATTGCCGGAAAACAAAAATGACGGACAACAAATTTCGTGATTTTGGTGTTTCCAACATCTTAAAAAACTTAAACAACTTAAAAATTCAATTTCACGAATTTCTGTTACCTCCTACTCCATTATCGCGGGAAGCGACGCTTTTGAAAACCCGTGTTTTGGTTTACTCTTACTAAAATCGGTCTCGCAGGTTAATTGGCTAATCGAGAAAATTCATTATTGGCTCATTCAAATACCGAATCCCCGGATTTGGCTTATTCGAAACCCTTCCGTCGCACTTTGACTCTTACACATTCCAAATTTTGCCGATTTTCACTCGTTCAAAACCTAATTTCGCTGATTTGGCTCATTCAAACTCGAATTTCACAGATGTTGGCTACTTCGCGAAAGAACATTTCGTAGGTTTGACTCTTTCTGAAATCAGTTCCACAAAAATTGTGGAACTGTGGAGCTCAATGATGCTTGAGTCGGCTCAATTGCTGGTCTAATGAGACCAGGACCGAGTAGCTCAGGTAGCTGAAGGTCTGAGGTCGAAACGGAGTCTGGACCGCACCCTCGATGCAATTTTTCGTAATTGTTTGGTGGGTTCCGCCCCCAACATCGTTGTCGTTCTTTATTGAACTCGACCGTGGCGCCTAGCCACAACATCCCCAGTTCCCGTTTCACCCTCACGGTTCTCATCATTCCTGGTGAGCCAGGTCCTCCCTGACTCGGGTTTGCTGGGTTGGGTGGAGCGCTGGGGGCGGGGATCGTAGTGCAGTGGCATCTCCGTTCCCGGTGAGGGGCGGTCCATAGGCTCCGTACTCGGCTCAATTACCGGGCTGATGAGACCAGGACCGAAAGGCTCAGATAGCTGAAGGTCTGATGTGGTCGAAACGGAGACTGGACCGCACCTTCGGCGTAATTTTTCGTGATTGTTTGGTTGGTCCTGCCCCCAACATCTTTGTCGTTCTTTATTGGTTAACTGAGTCTTTGAAACCAATTTGTTTGGGTGTTTGTACGAGTATTATTATGCTCCAATGGTAAGAAATTTGTAGTGTTTTCCATTTGCACACTTCTTAGTGTGTGATCCTGGTATTGAAGAAAAATCACGTTTTAGGATATGATTTGAGGAGGTTAAGGGCGTCATTTTTCACTCATTGTCGTTGCTAGGCCAATCATCGCGAGTTCTCGCTTCTCGAGAACCTAAAAAAGCAACTAAATAAACATTTTCTAAAGTGGAAAGTTCGTTTCTGATGGTGAAATTGTGCTTTTATTTGTTGAATAGATAGTTTCTATTGCAGAACTGGTTTTCCGAACAACAATTTATATCCTGGGCGTATTATTTTTACTTCCAAGCCAATCGGCTTGAGTCGATTGCTCTGTTACAGTTCTGGAACTAAATATTAACTCCTTCGCCGACACAGCAAAAACTTTTAACCACAGACGACAATCCTCTCTCTACGTTTCACTTATTGCTTGCATTTGACGAGGTGTGGGGTAGGGGATGGTTCAGCAAAAAGTCTTTTGAGGAGGAGAAATTTATATTTTATAAAGTTTTATTTGAAATAGATAGCATTAAGTCAACAAAAGTCTTCGGCTATAGAATTTAAATCAGAGACTCTCTAATTAGTATCTGTTTCTGAATAGCATGAGAGCATATTAATTGAAAAACATGCGAGTTTATAAAAATACAGAATGATTCAAGCAAGGTCTTAATTAAAATTAAGTTGATTACGCCAACTTTTCAATCACAACTGGATGAAAACGTGGGGAAAAAGGAAAAGGAAAATTCTAATTGGAGGGGTTGATTTTTCTTTTTCTCGCAGGTATATATGTATACCATCCAGTTGCCTTTTCTTTGTGTCTTTATTTTTCGGTTTTCTTGTTTCATACATATCGCGTTTTGCTGCTACGTTATTTAAACAAACCCCCCCGAGTGCAGTTGAAGTTCTCATTAGTTTTTCAAGCGTGGTCCAAATCCTACTCCCCTCACCCACACCAATTCCGAGTCAAGTTCAAGAGAGCGGAAAGAAGTGCAAAAAAGGGCGCGCGTCACATTTTAATGAGTTTTGCGTTCCGACTATACACAGACTCGAAGACCCCCAAAGTCCTTCCCACCCTATTTCGCTCAGCCCTAACTTGGAAGGGTAGGATTTTTTTTTTTATTCGCCTTCGTCGATCCATTTTTATTAGCAAACTCACTTTTGAAAGGAAAGATATATTAAGCTTCTCTTTGGCAAGAGATGAAAATTAGCCTGTAACTAGATAGACCGGCTTCAACATTGAAAATTATCCGGCTCCCCTCGTTGTCATCCATCAATTTCCTTTCTTATCCTTCCATCAAATGTTCACCACCTCACCCATTTTCCCTGCTCTTCCACACCATTCATTAATTGAATGTTTCCAGCCTTTCCTCGCCCCGGCGTTAATTTTACATAATGTTAAGAACTTTCCACAAGGAAATTATCAATTTTGGGTTTCAAACTTAACAGAATTTTGAGCGAAACAAATAGAATTTTTGTACGCGCAATTACATCCAGAAGATAAGAGAAGGGAAGTTCTAATTTTCTGTGTAAAGGAAGAGGGGAATCTCTAATTTTCCATGCATGTTATATCAGCCCCTTAGTTTACACCAAACGACACCCCTCCCCCATCACAATATCTTCCCATCATTGCCATCTTAAGCAAATTACGCTGCACCTTTAATAAAGAGTAAGCATGCCGAGGGAAGGGAAGAAAATACACTCTACCTTCCCTCTCCCAACAACTACTATTTGGAAGTAAAATTCCATCCAGGCTTCAATTCATTGTTTAAGTTTGCTTCCGGCTATGGCATTAACTCCCGTTAATATTCAGCGTAATTTTCAAGTTAAATTACTTACGTAATCATTTAGGGATGGTTCTTGTTGGAGGAAAGAGGAGGGACCGAACTGAACGAAGGAAATAGAAGTTCACTTCTTTTAAACTAGTTAGGATGGAGTTTTAATTTTAGCACGCTATGGACGTGTCATCGTGTCTTGCGGGTTATTACAGATGCTCAAAAGTGAAAGCATTCGCGTAAAAAAAAAAAAGGCTGGCTACATTAAAGATTTTCTGCTCAATTTGAATCCGCCCCCCCCCCCAGCTACCACCGTCATCACCGCCACTCGACCGATCTCGCTTCAAGTGAACCTTTCGGAGTGCCCCTCTTCTTTCCGCACTTTTGTTCAAAATAGAACCCATCAAAACTCTCGAACTTAAAACGAAAAAGGCTTTACTCTATACCAATCGAGACACAACGGGGGCTTTATTTTCTTTGAAGCCCTTTTTGACCTCGGTGATCCCAATCCCACCAGTAAAAACCCTCCGTGGAAGAGAGATAGATTGGAAGTCTGCTTTTAGGTTCTATTTGATCCAAAGCTAACAAACCATTGTTGTCCTGATCTCCGACTAATTGCGTATCGTTTGGACTGAACAGCGGCAGCGATTAAAACAGAGCACTTCCCTTCCCGTATGTCTCTTAAAAGGTCCTTCGGCAGGTCGAGCGGAGTCTTTTCAACAATTTAAATGGCCAATGAGAGGTTGAGTGAGCTTTATTTCAAGTAAGGTTTATGATGAGAGGTTGTTTCAATGGCCTACAGCCCGTTTTTAGGAGCTAAATTGTCATCCTCAGCAAGAAATATTTATCAGAAATGTTTTTGGGACTGTTAAATCTGAATTTAGAGCTTTAATTTCACATTGGTGTCGAAATAGTCAGTTCATCTGTCAAAAATTGGAGGGGTGGGGTGAACCAACATGGGATCTTAAAGATTTTTGTGATTTCATAACCGAATTTACTAATTCAAGTGAGGCGCTCTCATTGATAATTGGCAATGATGACGGGTTTACGGTTTCACAAAACCGTCAGAAGGTGAGCCCATTAGCCCATATGCGCTTCGTGCGGCATGTGGGCTTTTCAAGAGTGCCTGAGAGAAAAAAAAAATCAAAAGAATGAGGGTGCGATAGCTATACTTCCTGCCATCTCGTCTTGCAATGCTTCTGTTACAAATGAAACACCAATTTTAAGCCCTTCTTTCTTTCATTCAATTCCGTTGGGGTTTCTTGCTGTTAAAACGTTGATAACGAGATGAAAAATGTTTACGTAACAAGAATATAAGTACTTGTCGGATTTTGAGGAGTCATTTAAAACTTTCGAGAGATCACTAAAAACAATAAGTTTCGATTGATTTCAAGGACTTTTAATTTTTTTTTAAACTTGAAATCCATTAGAATCATCTTAATTTCATTTCTCTTTTAAAACTCAATTTTATCCTTTGAGGCTCTCTCGCTCCCATCTTCGCACAGTTTGTTCTCTGGTTAAATTTCAGCAAAATAAAATTGCCTTAGCGAGAATGTGCCGGGGAATAAACTTCTCTTTTTAAAAGCGCCCCACGAGAAGTTCAGAATAAACCTTCTTCGTCTTCTTTCTTCTCCTTCCCCCCTTTTGGATTGGGTTCAGTTGATTTTGCATGCTATCCCTTTTCACCTCGGGCCTTATTACGAAACTTAAACGAAAAATAGTGGTGGGGAAAGGGGAAAAGGCGTCAGGAGTTGAGAGGGATTGAGAGTAAGGGTAAACAAGAAGGAAATTAAGAAAGTTTGAGATGTTTGGTATTCGATTTTATCAAAAACATTTTTTTTTTTTTTTGAGGATTTTCTATCGAAATCATTGATCGCATATTAATGTGGATTGTTACATTATGATAATTTGAGGTTCGGCGTAGAAAGATAGTAATGAAGAAAGTTAGTTTTCCAGGTGGCGAACCAAACTTGTGTAGAGAATGGGTTCGAGATTCAAATTCATTATCGTAATCAGAAAATAACTGTTGAGTCTTGGCGTTTTAGAAATAGTCGCATTATCCGCGAGTTTGTACTTGAAACCCCGCTGTTTAACAGCATAGCTCACCGAAGAATGCGTGAATTTTAATCATCCCCCCCTCCCTCCATCCAACAACGCCACCATCAGGCGCACCGTACGTATCCTCCGAATCTTGAAAGTTTAGAATAGGTTTTAACTAACCAATTCCCATTTCGTTCTCGGTTTTCTCTGATTCAGTTTCATGCCCCCAGCTTTTCGATGATCCTCCGGTCCCCCACACCGCACCAATATCTCACTGTACTAACCGTCAGAACTTCTATCTCTTTTTTCCCCCCATTCAACCAATCCTTATTTCACGTTTTAAAAAAACAAAGCAACAACAAAAACTTTGAATCCACGGTAAATAAATTACGTTGCTTGGCATGGCGATGGAGTGGTGAGACTAAATGTCCGTTTAACTCTTCCTGAATAAAATAGGAGAGGGTTTTGTTTGCTAACTAAAAGGATTTTTTTTTTTTTACCCATTTTACTTTCAGTAATCTAACGCAGGGTTGAAACAAAGGGTTTTAGGAGTGACAGGCTTCATTTAATTTTAGGGCGAGTTTTAGAGCTACAGTCTACGCCACAGTTCTGAAGCTGATAATGAGTTGTCGTTTGTTAATTGAGCCCAAATAAAAACTTTGTAGGCGTTCAGCAGTGGACAGCAGTAGCCTGCCTATATTGAGGTCTGTGTTTGATGTTCTTATAGAAAGCTTGCCGGCACGAGAAAAAGCTATTGGGCCCAAGTAGGTTCTTACGCGCCTAAAGCTGAGAAAAAGCCCTCATTCGTGGCTTCTGAAGGCAACTTCGCAGCTAAAATAGAGAAAATAGGCTAATCCCCCATGTTTTTGAAGGTCCCTGGAGGCAACATCGAGAGCCATAAGTGGAAAAAAAAAACGCTAATTCGCAGCTTAAATTGAGAAAAATCCACCACTGGCCGATTAAATTAAGAAAACGCCAGTTGGCGAGTTGGCGGTTTCTGGACGAGGCCACTTTCGTGGCATAAGATTGAGGAAAAGTGCTAATTCGCGGGTTAAGTTGGGAAAAAACGCCAACTAACGGCTAAAATTTAGAAATATCGCTGCGGACGCACTTCATGAGTTCCTCAGAAAACTTATTGATGGTAAACTGTGGCACCTGCTGAAAAACACTTAAGGGGAGGGGGGCGAAAATGAGCGTTGTGCGATACCGCTGGTTTCAGTCGAATTCTTTGACTCCAGAGTAGGGAAGCGAAATACATCTGCGTCGAAGTTCTTCTTTAAACTTTAGGGCTCTTGGGCAGGGCTTAGGCTCAGGGCAATTGGGGGGTTCACCTGAAAACATGCGCGTGTAACGCCCTAAAAAGGGCGTTATGTTAAGCGATAGAGAGAAGGAGCTCGGTCCGGGAAATTATTCACCGCTCGGTGAATGAACCCAGCTCAGGGACGAGCGGGAGAGAATAGCCCGAAAGCGTCATCATATCCTTGGGGGAACTGCTTGTTATCCACAACACCTAGGATTTTTACAAATATGACCCTGAAATTTGATATAAAACCCGGGGAATTCTCTAATTGGAAAGAGGTCTTTTTTTTTTTTTTTTTTTTTTTTTTTTTTTCTTCTTGAGGGTGCGGACTCGGATCTACCGAGCCCGCTGGCGCCTAAGCTCGTGTGGCTCTTACACCATACCCTGTAACTCCATCAGCTGTGCACTTCACACCCGTACTACGCGGGCGTTTCGGTCGATGCGCGGTTTGTCATACGCACACCGCCGTGAACGCCCACACGAAGCCGAGTGAGCCGTGTCACAGCTCGCCGCAGCCTTATAGTGTAATGGGCAATAGCTGGATTCGAACCCAGGCCCGCTGGGTTGCGAAGCGAGCATTGTATCCATTACACCATCGAGGCGCGCTGGAAAGAGGTCTTGGAGTCCTAGTCGAGAGCGTACGCCGAGTCTTGGGGGAGGGGGGGGGCAGTGCCTCTGCGAACTGCCCGCGTGCTCCGCTCGTCTACGTTACCGCAAACCCACCAGGTCCCGACGAAGGTGAGTCTAGGCTAAAGTTGTAGACACTCGTTAATATACGTGATAAGCTTGACCGTTGTCGTGCCACTACGGCCGGACCTCTTGAGTCTTTATCTCTGAACACACTTCCCGGAGGCTCCCTAAACCGAGGCCTGGTCGGGCATTACAGCTGGTGGGAGCGGTGGGATGCATCCTGCCATGTTCCACAACACCCCGAAATTTGGACATCAATCCCCCAATTCCAGATTTTGATTTACCCCCCAATTTTCAATCTAGCCATTGCCGACCGCTCTCCTCCCAAAATTGGAGACCAATGCGACAGCCCGCTGCCTGCTACGCCCCACGTACCGCAAATTACCAAGCCGTCAGAAGTAGAGCCTGTACAAAACAAAAACGAATACTGACAACAATTTAAACCAAGACTATTAGACCAAGACTGTCAGACAACCAAATAGGCGACAACAAATGCATCATCGGACATCCAGCTGGGGCCACCACTCGATCCATCCCCCTCACCGAAGGGCTTGAAGACCTCCCGAGCACCTGCGTCGCGCCCTTTGCCCCTGCGCGTGGGCCGACGGACCACTGCCCCCCCCCATCACGCGGAGACCATTTTCCAAATGCCCAGAATGACCATGGTCCTCCTTCGACGTCCGCCGTTCCTAACAAGAAGAGCCGAATCCCGCGTGACAACAGACCAACGCCGCTCTCCGATGTATCCAGGACCCAGACCAGCGACCCCGCCTGATTTCTACTCTAAAAGAGAGGAAAAAAAAACACCACTTCCTGCCGCAAGGCATTAGAACTCGCAATCCAATAACGAAAAACAAGAATAACAAAAACAATACCCGTAACAAAAATAAAACGTAATAACTACAAGACCTTAAGTAACCCCAAATATGTAAACTAACCGCTCAACCACCAATAACAAAAAAAACACCATGCCGCCACCAGACGGCCCAGAGCCGCCACCACAAAACCCCACACTAATGAAATAATAACCACCCAATAAAATACCTTAATACGTACAATAACAATTAAATACCCAACAACCACTCCCAAATTCCTACTCCAACCCGGCTAGTTCGCGGTAATTTATCCGAGGGACCCGACGACGGCCCACCAAAGGCACCTTCACTGGCCCCTCCGGAGCGAAGCCCTCGAAGGCTCTGCCGAACCCCCGGCCCCTATCACCGAAGCGTCCCCTACTCCAACCGACCCTGACTCCCGTCCAAAAACGACCCGCCGGTCTCTCCCAAGAAAAGGCTTCAGCCGATTCACATGCACTACTCTATCCTTTCGACCAACCCGAACTACCACAGTATCCGAGTCCGTACCCTCAAAAAAAAAAATATTCGCTCCGGCAGCTGGCGGTCGGAAAGAGTGCATTTCATTTTGTATACGGATACCCTAAGCCGTCCCAGAAGTAGTAATGTTGAGACCATGATTTGTTTCGTTTATGTTTGACCCTCCCTCGTACTGTTTGCTGCCGGGTTTGTTCAAGCTGAACTTAATGGGAATCAAAGGCTATTTCAAAATAGAATCATCATACCGAATATAATGCTTCTGGAATCAACTGGTGATTTGTAGTGATTTTTTTACCATTTTAACCCCTATTTTCCCCCCTCCACCTTGACCGATTTGGCCCAAATGCAATACCGACCGGGGCCTTATGACTACTGATTTTTGTGCCAAAGCGCGTTCCGCTAAATTAATTTCTACGAGACTTATCGTGCTAACAAGGCCTCACACTTACTTCCACCCCGGGGACATCGCCCCCTCCCCCTCGACTTTTTCAAAAATTTAAAATGGGAATCAAAGGCTAGTCTAACATGGAGTATACGTACCGAATATGATGCTTCTAGAATAAACTGGTGATTTTTAGTGATTTTTTTATCATTTCAACCCCTATTTTCCCCCCCTCCACCTTGACCGATTTGGCCCAAATGCAATACCGACCGGGATCTTATGACTACTGATTTTTTAGATAAAGCGCGTTCTGCTAAATTAATTTCTACGAGAGTTATCGTGCTAACAAGACCGCACACTTACTTCCACCCCGGGGGCACCACCCCCTCCCCCTTGACTTTTTCAAAAAATTAAAATGGAAATCAAAGGCTAGTCTAACATGGAGTATACGTACCGAATATGATGCTTCTAGAATCAACTGATGATTTTTAGTGATTTTTTGACGACATCAAGGCCGATTTTCCCCCCCTCCACCTTGACTGATTTGGCCCAAATGCAATACCGACCGGTGTCTTATGACTACTGATTTTTGTGCCAAAGCGCGTTCCGCTAAATTAATTTCTACGAGAGTTATCGTGCTAACAAGAAAACGGCCATAATATTATAAATAAATCAATAAATATATATGTAAAATATATATAATATATGAATCCTGGAGACCACTGAATTCGTGTTCTAGAGGTTCTGAAACGTGAAAAAAACATGACATGACCCATGTTTGCCACCATCACGACGAGACCAATAGTGCATTTTCACAATGAAATGCACTAAAAAAAAGGGCGAATCCCCTCTGCACTGACCTTGTGCCTCAAAAACTCTACCTCCCGGGCCGCAAACGTACACTTCGCCAATTGTAGTGTCAATCCTGCCTTTCTTACCACCTCAAACATGTCACTGAGGGCTTTCAAGTGGTCTGCCATTGTAGGCGAAAACAATATAATATCGTCCAGATAGGCCAACGCCCTACCTGGCCCCATCTGATCGATAAGCGCCCCTGCCAGCCGTTAAAACGTCGCTGGAGCTCCCTGGAGCCCATACGGTAAACGCGTCGCACGCAAAAAAAATTGCCCGAAGAGCGTCCAAAAAGCCGTTTTCTCTTGGCTCGACCCCTCCACTTCGACCTGGTGGTACCCCGAATTCAAGTCAAGGCTCGTAAAAACCTGGGCTGACGATAGACTGTCGAGCACCTCGTCAATCCGCGGCATTGGCCAGAACTGAGGCCTGGTCACCGCGTTCAACCCTCGAAAGTCGATCACCATCCTCAGCTTACTAAAACCCTCAGAAGATTTTTTAGCCACCAACATCGCCGGCGAGCACCAAAGAGAAGTGGAGGGCCGTATCACCCCTAGCTCTAAACTTTCCTTCACAATCGCCTCCATGGCCTCCCGATGTGCTACCGGAACGCGATACGGCCTCTTACGCATAGGGCCTGCATCCCCGGTGTTAATGGAATGCTTAATTACGCCCGTACAACCTAACCTCTCACCTCCTCCCATGTAGGAGAAAATATCCTCGAACTGCCCCAGCAGGTCAAACAGGGCGGACTTATCGGGTTCAGTGACGTGACCTATCAATTTTTCAAGCAACCCCCTAAACACCTGATGCCTTTCAGCCTCCTCTGTCTCCACCCGAGCGACCACGGCGTCATTCTCCCCCGTCTCCACTGACATGGCGACCAAAGCCCCCACTGCCTGGTCCCGACAAATCGTAAGGGGAGCACGGCTATAGTTCACCACCGAGCCAATTGTACGGCCACCCTCGACCGCCACGATAGCCCTCGCCACAAGCGCCCCTTCCAACCAACGCGGTAGAAACAAAAATTCACTTCTTTTATCGCCCCCGGCCCTCTCTTTGGTGCACCCTCGCACCAACAGAGGTAACCTGGCCAAACTAAAGGGCGGAACCACTCTTCTACTACCGCGTGAAGGGCTCTACTCACGTCCTGGTCTTGGTAGACCACTAAACCAGCCGCGCACCCCCCACTCCAAATTTTTCCCCGAGCCTTAAACCGAACACCGAGGACCTCTACGTCTGAAACCGCTCGACATTTCACCAGGGTGTCCATCCCCAACAAATAAATATAATTTCCCGGTAGGTCACATACTAAACCCGCCGTACACACCAGTGTTCCGTCAGGGAGCCGCACCTTGAACTTCTGCCCCCCCTGGACCCGCAAAGCCGCCCCCGATACCCCGCGTATCACCGAGTCCGAACTGCATTTTTAGCCACCCCCGGCTTAACAAGGGTGACTTGGGCCCCCGTGTCTAACAAAACATCTCCCTCTACTCCGTCAATCACACCCCGAAGCGTAAATTCCGGCCGAGAAACCACCGTCCTCGACTCCTCCCCAGCTACCACCGCAATATTACTACGCCCCCCGGTCCTCTCCTTGATTTTTTCCCCCTCTACCAACGACGTGGCCCCTTGCTTCGAATTCTTACCCCTCCTATCCCTAAACTTCTTTTTAACCGACGATGATCCATTTCCGGTCCGTTGTCCTGCCCTACCGTCACCGTATCCAATCCGTTCGAGGGTCCTCTAGGGAGCCCCCACCCCGTTTGGGGAAAGCTCCACCGGTCCAACCCGTGATGGACCAGAAGGCCCCTTACCTACAACCTCTCGTTGGTCCGCCCGCTGAAACCGCCAAGGGCAAACCCGCGCGACGTGGGTGCCCTTCTGGCAGATCTGGCAGGCGACCCCTACTAACTTCTCCCGGCAAAGCCTCGCGAAGTGCCCCTTCCTACCGCACCGGAAGCACCTCCCCTCCACGCCTGGCCTATTCCCTCTGGTAACGCCCTTCTCATCTCCTCCGCGGCTTCCCGCTCCACCGAGGGTCTCATCCCCACGGCCCCGTCGCCCCCCTCGGCCACCGCCAAAACGGCCGAGCAACATTTCACTCTCCGCGACCCTTCTCACAACTTGTTTTGCCCCCGCAAAACTCGTGACGCCGTTGGGGACAAGCTTATCCCCGAGATCGGGTCGTAACGCCCTCCAGAAAAAATATAACGCCATCGCGTCGGCCTGTGGCGTCAGACCCGACCCTTCCGATAAGCCTGCCACCCGCAGGAGCTTGGTGAAGCGCCCCGTAAATTCCTCTTCACTTTCGACCGCCCCCTGAATGACGCGACGCATATGCTCGGGAAGTCTTCAAGCCCTTCGGTGCAATGGATCGATTGGCGGCCCAGCTGGTTTTCTTTTTTTTTCTCGATGATTCATTCGTCATTGTCTATTTGGCTGTTGTCAATATTGTGTTGTTTTTTGCTTCATACAGGCTCTCTTCCTCATGGCTTCGGTGGTTTGCGGTGTGTGGAACGTGGCAGGCAAAGGGCTGTGGCTTTGGTTTTCATTTTGGGGGGTATAGAAGGGTGTTCAATAGCGAAAACGTAAGGGGGGAAATTGGGGGGTAAATAGAAATCGAAACTCCGAGGTGTTGTGGGACATAGCAGGGTTCTTAGGGGTGAGGCGGCGTCGAGGGCCGTCCTCTTCAAGGAGGAAATCGGCCTCCTTGCTCGTCCTGGCGAGTGTTGACACCCCTCCCCTTCCGTTGGTCGGTGGAGAAGCACCTTTTGTGAGGCCGTCCCCTTGTGTAGGCCGTCGAGAAGCTGGACCTTGCCCTTTGTGCGTGCCTGAATGTGGGCCCCACCAGAGAACGCCGTGAGTGGCGGGTGAGGGTTCCGGCCGGAGGAGAGGTGCCAAGCCGGGCACACAAGGTGGAGCAGGCTGTTTTTGCGCTGGCGGGACGCAGCGCCGTGGAGGTGGGGGTGATGTAACGCCTTATAGGGCGTTATGTTAAGCGATAGAGAAAAGGAGCTCGGTCCGTGAAATTATTCACCGCTCGCTGAATGAACCCAGCGAGCTCAGGGGCGAGCGGGAGAGAATAGCCCGAAAGCGTCAACATATCCTTGGGGAAACTGCTTGTTATCCACAACACCTAGGGTTTTTACAAATATGACCTATTGAGATTTGATATAAAACCCGGGGAATTCTCTAATTGGAAGGAGGTCTTGGAGTCCTAGTCGAGAGCGTACGCCGAATCTTTGCGGGGGGGGGGGCGTGCCTCTGCGAACTGCCCGCGTGCTCCGCTCGTCTACGTACGTTACCTCAAACCCACCAGGTCCCGTCGAAGGTGAGTCTAGGCTAAAGTTGTAGACACTCGTTAATATTCGTGATAAGCTTGACCGTTGTCGTGCCGCTACGGCCCGCCCTCTTGAGTCTTTATCTCTGAACACACTTCCCGGAGGCTCCCTAAACCGAGGCCTGGTCGGGCATTACACGCGGGAGGTCAAAAAAGACGTCGTCGGGAACTGATGCTAACGGAATTTTGGGTTTTGGGGTCACATTGCTATTCAATTCCGTTCAGCTGTTTCATAAACAAAATTTCGTGATTTTGTCTATCCCCCCCCCCCAATTTCGCTGACTTTTGTTCCTTCATAACAATATTTCGTGGGAATTTCAGAATTTGTTCAAATTTTTTTGGCTGTTCTTTCAACTTGTGCCCATTCCCGGTGCCCCTCATCAGCATTATCGCTTCACCACTAAGGCCATACACCAGGTGTTTGGCCTGAAATGCATTCATTAAAAAACACCACGGCTGTATTGTTCAATAAAGTTGGGTTCGGCTTGTTCAAACCCGCATGCTAGGGATTTTTGCTCGTTCAAAAACCAAGTTTCGTGGGTTGGGCTCCTTTAAAACCCACTTTCGGGGACATACGCTGATTCAAAACCAAAATTGATTGGGGGATTGAGCCCTAATTTCAGGGATTTATGCTTAATAAAGTCCACATAATTTCGTGGCATTCGCTCTTTTCAAAATCTCAGTTTCGCAGGATTGGCTCTTTCTAAAACCATTGTCATTTCTGCTCTTACAAACCTCATTTTTACGGACTTTCCCACTTTCAAACCAAATTTCGTGGATTCACCTTCATGAAAACTCAATTGCAAAATTTCAGGGATCTTTGGTATTTCAAGACCTACGTAATTTCATGGATTTCGCTCCTTCCAAACCTAATTTCACCGGAATCCTGGGGGACCCCTACCAGAAACATTACAGCAATGTCTGTGGGCACACTGAAGAATGGTCTGCTCTTATTGGCTCTTCCAAAAAACCCATTTGTGGTCGGCTCAATAAAAACAAAATTTCGTGGACTAGACACGTTAGAAACCAATTTTGGCTCACTGATATAACACACTTTTGCGGGGTTGGCTGTTGAAATCCAATTTCTTAGAGAGCTAGCTCATCCACAAAAAAAGCAATTTCGCTGCGTTAAAAACAACGTTTCGTGCAGTTGACCCGTTTATAAAGCCATTTTGCCGGGTTGGATCATGCGAATAATCAGTTTTCCCTGGCTTGCGTAACTTGAAATCAGCAATGTTACTGATTTTGTTATTTCAATTTACAATTTTAGTGGATCTGGCACTTCTGTGCCTTCATAGATCTGTACCATCATCGCCTATAACCATAAGAACACTAGCGATCCAGGTTTCCTTATAGTAAGGGCACTTAGCCTCAATGGTGTAATGGATACAATACTCGCTTCGGGGCTTTGTTCGAATCCAACTATTGCCCATTTCACTATAAGGCTGTGGTGAGCTGTGTTACGGCTTACTCGGTTTCGGGTGGGCGCTTACTTTGGTGCGCGTATAGTACAGACAGCGCATCGACCGAAACGCCCTCGTAGTACTGGTGTGAAGAGCACACCTGGATGTCTGGGTATGGTCTCGCAATAAGAGCCCATAAACAAAGCCAAGTCCGCACCCACACAAAAAATGGGCACTTGGCGAGTTTTGGACGGCTCTTTCAAGACCCACATTCCTGGACTTGGCTCTTTCTTGAAATGAAGTTTGCGGGGTTTTGGCAATTCCATAGATTTGGGTTCTTTCTAGAAGCAAAGTTCGTGGTATTCGTGCATTTAAGAACAATTAACTTGTTCGATTTAGATCTTCCAACGAACAAAATTTCCAGAATTTGTCACTTTCAACAGAAGATTTTCGTAGTTTTGGCTCTTTTAAGAACCAATTTGGCTTATTTTTCTCTTTCAAAACTTGGCTTTTGCAGAAACCAATTTTTCGCGGTTTGGCTCCTTTAAAAAGCGAAATTTGAGACCCATTATACTGCTTGCCAAGAAAAGACAGTGAGTAAGAGCGAGGCCCAAATTATGCACTGAATGAGTGGAAGGTTGTGAGACTTGTACCTCTCCACCCCACCACCCTGCAATTTAGGGGCGGTATGATCGAGTATTGCCCCCTCCTCCAAATCAGCTGAGTTCCCCTATCCCTCGGAATACCCTGAAATTGGAATGCCACTTTTTCTTCTTTAACTCCTCAGCAGCAACAAGTGTGATAGAACTTTTTTATTCTTTTAACGTTTTTATATTGTTCTGTAGATGAAGAATGCACCGCAGTGGAAGTGAATCCAGCCCGCATGTAGAAAGCCGTATGTTGCGCCTCCACGATTTTAATTGGAAGAGATAGGGTGAGGCGTGGACATTGACACTGTTAAATTGTGTTCGAAAAGTGTGGGCGTAATAACAGGCTTCGTTGGGTGCTAATGAAACCAACACGGATGTACGTAACGCTCATCTTTAGGTTTATTAAGCCCTGTGTGAGGGGACGAGAGAATTAATTTTCTCTTTGTTTCGTGAAAGCGTTCGAGAAAAATCTGATTACAGTCACTCGTTTAAGAGTTGTCTCCCGCTGAAATTGAAGGGCTAAACATTGGAGGCTATCGTAGCGGAACTAGAAACTCAGGCACAAACATTTGATCAATCCGTCGAGAATTTCCGATGGAAAACAATAACATAAACCGGCAACTCGAATTCGGTTGGATTCTCCAATTACAGCTTATAGCGCGAATACCTTCAGCACACAGCCTCTAATCAATTATTGCCAGGAGGCTTAAAGTTGAAGCCTCGAACGAATTTAATAAAATTACTTTTCAACCGCAGCTCGCAATTTAATAAACGCCAGATCATTTTACCCTCCCTCTCCCATCGACCCACACCTGTTAAGAGAGATCAGACAGTCAAATTGCTACAGAATTTTAACACTTCAAAGTCAACCCCAATTACGTAATTGCATTTAGCTGTGACGTTTAATGTGTCCTCTGATGTTCGCGTTTTATTAGGTGGGAGGTGGGGGTGAAATAGTGATACCTAACCCAGTTTATACGTGATGGGGGTTGTAGGGGACTATAAAAGCGTTGGATCAATTTCAAACACTTCGTCATCCTTTTCTCTTCATCATCGACCCGTGATTTTTTTCAAGTTTTTTTTTCGTTGTTGTATTTATTGTTGCTCAAAGGAAACGTTAATAATTATTCAAAAAACTTTGTTGTCTTTTGAGTGGAGAGTTTGTGTTTTTTTTTACTCCCTCCCTTTCTTTTTTTATTTAGAGCGTTGTAATTAAGTGGAATCCCTCTTTTCATAAATTTTCTTGTGGCTTACGGCGTTGAAACAAAAAAGTTTGTGGGGAGGGGGTGGAGGCAAAAGAGAAAAGCGTGTTCGGTATTAGTTCAAAGACACGGCGCGTAAACAACGGTGAAATATAGAGACCGTTCAAATTTGTCTCTCAGGTTTCCAACAAAATAAATACAGACTGTAATAAAACAAGTTACGCCAAATTAAGGGCGAGGGAGAAGGGTGCAACTTTTTTGTTGAAAAAAATATTAATTCGAAACCCGCGAAATAAATTAGTTTTAAAGCTAGAAAATAAACGGAAAATAACGAGAGTGGTTTTCCCAGAGCCTCCTCCTTCTCTTAAACTAATTTTAATAAAGAGAGCGAAAGCGTTGCCTTAAGCAACAGTGAATAGGAATTGGGATTGAATGAAGCAAGGGGGAAAGGGGGGTGGAGGAGAGTTGTGACTAGATAGAGTGCAGACATTCGGGTTAATCCAATACTGGGGGAAGCTTTCGCTCAACCCCCCCCCCTCCTCACACTCGACCCTTTCTTCTAAGCATTTCTCTGGAACCTTGCTTTTCGCGCTTGAAAATTTCATTACTTTTGGCAGCTTGGGGAAGGTGTGAAGGCGAATGATGAAGAGGAGGTGAAGGGCTGGAGTGGTTTTACGATGGGGAAGAGAGACGTTTAAACACTCTTCCCAATTTACACCTTGGCAATTTGAAATGACAATATTTGGGTACGAACATGTTCCAAGTGGTATAGAAAACGCCCCAGTTTTAATTAACCACTTAAAATGGAGAGGATATAGGATGAGAAATAGGAAACGAAGCGTAGTGTTTCGTAGTGACAGGAATGGTGAACGGTGTTAGCAGGCGGGGGGGGGGGATTGAGTGGCGGAGCTATTCTATACGTCACCACTTTCCCGTTCCCGGTACTTCACTCACTAAGGCTCGATAGGAGGAAGTTTTGAATAAATTTAATTTTGAAGGCAAATCTAATTGTTTCTCAGTGCGTAGCAAGTAACTGGCGCTAAGTGATAAAAGTTTAAGCCCTTAATTTGTTTCTTCTTTTCGAAGGAAGAATGCTTTACAGTGTTTTGTAACTTTTCTTCTAAACTCGCACCAGGGAGAAAATCCTTCTAAATCCAGAATCTACCACGTTAGTATTTATTTCTCTTATCCCCCCTCCCCTTCTTACGGCTCTGAGAGACCCCAAGTATGACGTTATTAATGGATAACGACCCCCTGTCTCCCCGCTGAAAATAACAATGACAAATCTGTGGCATCCCCTTTAACCTTTGCAACGCTACATCGATCTGTCAATAGAAACAGATACCGTCTGGTACTAGATTGACCGACTTCTCGTTGTACTAATCGCTTTCAATAAAACTATTATTAGTTATCATACACGTACATGGAATAACCCATACTAATTCATTTTTATAGCATAAAAATCGTCTTTTTTCTTCGCACTTTTCCACTAGTAACCTCATAAATTATGGCCAAGTGTTTTCCAGACTCCAGGATAAGCCGTTTCACCTCTCTCCCACCCCTGTTCTTTTTCGTCATATCTCACGTTTCATACATCATCTGTTTAAACACGAGAGGTCTCATCCGCCTCACAACGCGCGCACAACTTGAAGCAATTCCTTCACCCCCCCCCCAACCACACCCTGACTTGTTTCCATTTCAAAAACCCCGTATTCAAGTAATACGGTGCAAGTCAAATCTAATCGCATTATTCCCTCCCGCTCTATATCCTATAGTAACAGCCTGTGAAAGCTATACAGACATTATTGAAGTGGTGGAACCTCCAGGGGGAGCGCTACATACGCTTCAAAATGTAGATAAGGGCTCTTTTGGAAATTAATCCTTTGTTTTGCTTTAAGGGTAACCCCCAGTCACACCCCCATACATATACGGTGAAGAGTTCAGAGGTCGGATTTACCGTTCGAGTCGATGGGTTTAATGAACTGTGTTGTTGCTGCTGAGTGAGATTCGGTGAAGCGACAATCAACATAATGTTGTTGTGCTAAGTCACAGTTTCCCAGACTCGGTGAAGTTTTTATTAATAAGAAAAATCTTCGAAATTGGGGTTTTAGTGAGTATGACTCGCGTACGTCAATGAAATGGATTTGACTGCAAAAATCAGAGAAATTTGGGTTTTCAGTTAGCGAAATCTGAGAAATTACTTCTTAGTGAGCCAGACTCATTACACTAGTGGAGCTCCAACCACAGCAAACCTCCAACCACAGCAAAGCTCCACACACAGCAAAGCTCCACACACAGCAAAGCTCCACACACCGCAAAGCTCCACACACAAAAGAGCTCCAACCACAGCAAAGCTCTAACCAAAGCAAAGATCCAACCACAAAAAGGTCCAACCAAAAAACTCTGGAACCACAGAAAAGCCTGTACCACAAAAATCCCGAACCATAGCGTAGCTCTAACCACAAAAAGCTTCAACCACGTAGAAGGCCCTGCCACAGCAAAGCTCTAGACAGAAAAGCTTTTCCTGCTGTTTTCCTTTTCTGACTTTTGTAGATAACGGAAATCCGAGCCCTCGTGGAAATTGTAATAGCGTTTTCCATTAGCATAAAATTCTGTTCGGGAGCAATTCACTTCCATCCGTTTTCTCCATTAACATAATATGTATATTATATAATTCAGCGGGGACGGGTAGAAATGAATATTGCTCCATTGCATATTTTTCTGCAAATGGAAAACGCTTTAAGTTTCAGTGCTAAATATCCGTAAAATTGCATTTGCGGGCTCGACCCCGGGGTAGCCGGCCACGACAGATCGCATCGTCGTAGGCTGACGAGGGCCAATACGCCCTACCCTCAATAGAATTGCAACATTTTGGAGGCAAATATCTGCAAAATTGGATGTATTCAAGCACAATTTTCGCGAAATTGCAAGTTTCACGTCTTAATTTCAGCGGAATTGCAAGTTTCAGAGTCAATTTTTTAAAGGTCACCGGATCCAGGGCTACAGACGTGTATAGTCGGATCGGCGAAAGAATGTGCATGAGTGGTGGGAGGCCATAAGCCCTCTTATTCCCTCTCTTAACGTGGTTCTCTACTTCTCCTCTTATTATCAAACAACTGCAACCAATAACAGAGAGTTTTACCAATAAAATAGGAGAGGCTCTTCTCAGGTGATGGTGTGGTAGCGGTAAGTCATTTGGGTTTAGGGAAAAGAGAGAGGGTAATTTCATGCACATTCTTTTACCGATCCGACTACACACGGCTATTTGTTCCTTCGCGGCGGGCTATAGCCGAGAAGAGAGTCCGAGAACCTCGGACAAATAATTAAGGTTCGGCTTAAAATTGAGTCAGACTTGAGGGGGAAAATGCATTGAACCATGCATTGTAAACAACCTTGTGCCGTGGTGGTGAAATCCCAAGGTAAATAGACTAAAGAGGTATGCTCTTAATTTTCAACCAATTATTATTGTTTGTGCCATGACGTCATGGGATGACAAATTTTTAAAAAAATAACAGGTGGGACTTTTTCCAATAAAACAAAATTATCTACATTTCGGGGGCCACTTTTTAAATCGGGAGAACTACGCACTATTGCCTGCAGGACAATGTTCCTGTGAAAGAAGTGATTGCAGGGCCCCTAAGTGTAATGGTTGGAGCAAAGAAAACTGCTGCAGGTGCAGGGTATCATCTCAATTGTGAAACTTTTAGAAATTCTTTTAAGATAGAGCTAAGTTTAGCAATTTTCTCGTAAAACAATGAGTTTTCGTGACACTCATCAGCCACCATTCCAATTAACAATAATATAAGCACCCCGAAACACTTGGCTTCGTATCCCCGGCTTGGGTTCTCGGTGGTGTTTGTACAACAAACCACACATCGACCAATACGCTCGTATGGTGAGGGTGTGAATCGCCCTACTCCATCCTGAGTATGCGACCAGGGGCCTTAGTATGAACGGTCGGGGAAAAAGCCGCATGCGGGATCCAAGGACGCCGAATAAGAAATAACATTATCCCGCCAAAGCAATCACGTCTAGCGGCATTTTCGCACGAGTTTGTACTAAGGCCCCAGATGAGGCAAACAAATTCCTCGATATCGACGGTGATTGAATACGGCTAGGTTCGAGGCCGGGATTCTGGTCGAAGGTCACCATTAATACAGGGAACACTTAAACTTCAGCTTTATTGTCCAACCTATCTGAGAAATGCTCGTGAGCGTGATTGTCCCGTGCAGCAGGAAAGCCCTTCCTTCCTCCCTCGTGAAGTTTACTTGGCGTTTCTCACTGATTCACATAATAAACTCGACCGTCACTGCGCCGAGTGCTGTCTGTACTGAATACACGGGGCTTCACGTGGTACATGTCAATTAACTGGGCCTTAAAACGATGCATAAGGTCTAAGGAAAAACTCTGCCAAATTATATCGCTTTTAAAAAAAGTTCCAGCCATTTATTTTGGCTTTTCATTTATTTTTTGCTTCATCTACAACATATCTACAAAGAAATTCCAAGGGTGGTACCGTGGGAGGGGAAGCTTCATATGTGAAGTTTGGTCCCTCATTATTTTTTTTACTCCCGTGACGTCAATTTTGACAAAAATTTCCTTAGTTACGAGCATACCTCTGTAAGTCTATTTACCTTGGTGAAATCCACCATTAAGGCCCGTTCACAAGCTCTGTGTTTTCGTTGTGTGGAGCCTATGCAAACAAACAAATGCATTCGCTCGAAAAATCGCATTTTGATAGGTGGCACATGGATACCACACAACGAAAACATAGAGCTTGTGAATAGGCCTTTATGGAGATCATAGTCATATGGAAAATATGACTTTGATGGAAATAAACATTAATTTGTGTGCTTGCAAATTCGTGTCCTATTTCGAGCGAAATTTTAAGTTTCCTCACTGAATAACCGCGAAAATGAAAGTTTTTGGTCTTTGGGTGTTAATTTAAACGAAATTGCGAGTTCAGGGGCTTAGTTTCAAGCCAAATTTTGAATTTTTGGGAATTATTCGCGACGTGGGATCCAACAGGCCATACATAGCCGAGCTAACAGAACCAAGTACGTGACGAATACTCAGGAAATTGGGAGTTCGATGACCGAAAATCCATGGAAATGGGGTTTATTTATTTATATTTATTAGTTTATTTACATATCCATTCATGGAAAAATGCATATGTCGGGTCTTAATTTGAGTGAAAGTGCAAGTTTCGGGCCCGTATGCTAAGTCGTTCCCGGGCCTCGGAGGAATTGCAAGTTTTGGTACCTTTTTTTTAGTATAGCCGAGCACCTTCTGGTTCATGATATCCGTGATCTCCCCTCCTCGACCACTGTCAGTATCTGACGCGTTCATTGTTGACACGAATACGCTGTGGAATATAGAGGGCTTTGCGGGAATGCGAAAAGCTGTCCCCCATCTGTCTAGAGCTATAGCTACCCCCATGTCTCCAAATCTGAACCATTCAGCAGTTATATAAGCTCTAAAAACTGCCAATTTAGCCCAACAAAATTTCACTTATGCGTCTCTCCTCATCGTTGTGCGGCTGGTGCTTTGCTTGATTTGGGCAATACGGCTCAAGGTTGATTGGGACAGCAGATTGCGTACTATAGCGCTATCCTATGGTTTTAAAAGGCGTCCATCAGGCGGGTTTTCTCAGCACTTATTCCTGAAAAATCAAAGAATACAACGTGGAAGGTTTGATGGATGTGGAAAGCTCTCTACGATTATTGGCTTCCGTATATTTTCGTCCCTCTTCAATAATCTCCCTCTCTTTCTTCTTCCGCTATTTAAGGCCCGTCATTCAAACATCGGTAGCAATTTAGCCAGCCGGATAGTGTGGCGAAGAGGGTTGGGAACTCAAACAAAGGTCGTCAAGAGGGGTTGTTAACGTACAAGATTTACATTTTAACCTCCCCAGAACCCTTCACACTCCATAGATACAAACAGCCAGAAACCTGCTTTAGGCACACTTTAACCCCCCTCAAGCAGTCTCTTCAGTCCTTTGATTATACAACTTCGGCTTTTGAGCGGAAGCGATCGAAGAGTATAGTGGGAAAGGGGGTGAAAATGATTGTTTGAAAAGAAGGTGCTGGGAGAGGAAGGGGGGGGGAGAATATCGCGTTAACTAAAATTTGTGTTTATACATGGATAAATTTAAATTGTGAGTGCATTTGAGTGTGGTGCGTCCTGGTCGAGGCTGTTTCGTAACCCACTTTAACCACGCTTTTGACCTAAGAGAGAGAGTTATTTATAGAAGATCAATTCTTAGAATATATTCTACTCAGCTGTCAACTCAAAATTCGAAGAAAAAACCTAAACTTCCTCCTCATCGCTTTAACAACTTGTCGCCGGTTAACTTCCTCCTGTCCACAATTTTTCTCTCTCTCTTATATCGACGCCCTCGATGTTTGATTTTTTTTTTTTTTTTTTTTACTTTCGGCACCCCTTTTGATGGCTGGTTTTAGGGCTTCTTTCCAACACGACCAAGTTACAGTCATATACTCTAGCATATAATCGATTATACGTCGTAATTCCACTTCTGAGCGCATTACCCTCATTCCACCGCCCCCATCCGTCGCAACAAGGTATTCACGCGGCGCAGTTTTTTACGTCTTTATTGCCCACATAATAGCCATTCAGAGCGACGCCCTCGGTAAAAAGTTTCTTCCATCTCCCCCAACCGCTGTTTTCTATCCAACAAAATGGTCCTCTCCTTCTTTGAAAAACTTCAAGTGTGGTGCCCCCCCCCCCCGCCGGCACCACAACACTGTCACCCCTAGGAAAACTCAGACCCTTAAAAGAGTGTTGATTCTTCTTGATCAATAAAATATATTGTTGGAAAAACTTCGAGACTGGGCAGTAATGGAAAGACGAAATGGAAGGTTTACACAGTTTTCCACCTTCTTTACTTGAATATGCAACAACCGTAAAACTCATATCCTAAGAGTATGAGAGGTATATAAATATAAGGAGCTAAAAAGGGTCAAAAGGTTGTAAGATTAAATCAATGCAAAAAATTAATGTGTAAAGTATAGGATAAAGAAGAATCCAATTAATCCCAGACGGGCGTCATGCAGTAGTACATAGTACGAAATAATAATAAATAACGGAAGAGTAAAGAGATGTTTTATTTTTGCCGCAGAGAGAGAGGGTAGTATAATGTTATTAATTTATTGTTCTGTCAGCAGATAATCAGCTTACTTCCTACTTGAATTTGTACTTGGTTTAATGCACGGTTGTACGCATTAGTTAGGTGGCGTTGGGTATGTCTCCAACATTACAATTACGGTCGAAAGGAAAGTGCCCGTTGACGTTGGAAACAGGATGAAGCAAGGCAGAGACTTATTAGGGGGATGATGTGCCCTTAAACCAAAGGATAATTAAGTTTCCCGTCCGAGTTCTAAGTTACTGCGTGCGGGGAGGAGGAGCTTTTTAGTCAAACACTTGATAGTTTCCGAGTCTTAAGTTACAAGGGGTTTTGGGGAGGAGGACAATCAGATTTTGACGTATCAATACGACATCTGATCAGTGGCGATCGAAGAGCTTCTGACACTGAAAACCTATCTGATCCCCTAGAGTCAACCACACAGCCCCAGAGTTTCCCATTATGTTAACGAGACAGAGACGAAAAAAACGTTTCGTGACTTGTTCCCCGAAAAGATAGTATAGGACGTCATTTCACGCCAAAATTAGTAGACAAACACCAACTCACGCAAAAGTGCTGTTTAGGAGGCAATTCCGCGGCTAAAAGCTTAGAAAATGTGCTAAAATTCGTAACTCGAAAACGCGCTCTTTTGAGAAAATGCACTGATGCGTGGTTTCTCGATACAATTTCCAGGCTTTCTTCTAGGACGGGGTGACCCGACGGCCTACTTTTAGAGCGTCCGGGCTCACTTATTTTCTAGAGCCCGAAGAGGGGTCATAAGTGTCCTCGGTTTTGGTCCCAACTTGTAACGTCTGGTGGGTCCAGAACCCTAACAGCTTCGCCCTTTGAAAACTAAATTTGTGGATTCGTCTCGTTAAAATCCTGATTTCGTGGGGTATGCTCTTTTAAAAAATTCAAAATTTCGTGGACTTGGCTCTTTCAAACCCAAATCTCGGGTGTTTTTGCCCAATGAACACCCAAGTTTGGATGCCATGGACCCGAATTTTACAATTTCGAGGAAAATCAATCAATAAACTTTTAATTCCGTGGGAATACTCAGCCGCTGGAAACTTCCAATTTCGCAGATTTTTGCCTCCAAAATGCTGCAATCTTGGGGCTATTCGTTAGACTTCGGGCCAGGGGTGGTTTTAGGCCTCCGTGACGGGGGTGGCGGTAAAATATTCTCACCACTCTCCCGTCCCACCACACTTATTCTATGTATTCGCCACATGAGAAACTGCAATATAAAATCCGGTTTCCCACGGTTGTACGCATTAGTTAGGTGGCGTTGGGTATGTCTCCAACATTACAATTCCCAAAAACCGGATTTTGTATTGCAGTTTCTGATATCTGCTCAAGATTCTGGGTGAATTTGTTGTTGGCGATTCGATTAAAACGAAAAATCTGGGAATACGGCCCCAGAATCCCGAACACTACACCAAAAAACCTGGCATTTTGGCTCAATTTCTCATCCAAAACAAATCCTGCGCCCTTGGCTCTTTCTAAAACCAAATGAGTCTATTTTAAACCCAAGTTTCGACCTCTCAAAACCAAATTTTACGCATTTGGCTCGTTCAAAACCAAATTTTAGGGCTTTTATCTCTCAAAAACCAAATTCTGTTGGTTTGGCTCTTTCAAACCCCAATTTCGCGGTCATTCGCTCTTTCAAAACCAAATTTCTAGGATTTAGCTCTTTCAAAACTCAATTTCGGTGATTTACGATTTATAATGAACCAAACATGGCATAAGTTCTTCCTATAATTTTGGTTAATGCGAAGTTGGCTTGTTTGAAAACCAAATGGCATGACTTTGGCCTTTTCAGACGACAATATCGCCACAGAAATTCCCACTTCCTTTTCAAATGTCGTGGATTTGGCTTCTTCAAAAAATAACTATGCCATTTCAAACACCAATTTCGCGTGTTTCTCGCCTCTTTCAGAAGCAAAATATCGTGGCTCTAGCTCTTTCTTAAATCTGTTTCGCAGCTTTGACTAATTAAAGAGCTAATTTATCTGTTTGGGTAACTCAAAAAGCCAAGTTTTGTCATTTTGGCTATTACAAACGCCAGTCACACGGATTTCCAAACGAAAGCCTCCGCATTTGTCTCCAATTTCAGGCAATTTCGCTCTTTTAAAACCCCAATTCCGTGGGATATGCTCTTTCAAAAGAAAAATGTCGTGGGTTTGGTGTTTTCAAACCACAGTTTCGCCCGATACCTCGCTCGGATTTGGCTCGTTCAAGAGCCATTTTCACTAATTTGTCCGCGATCCTAGAAATAGAATGATCTCACGAAAAGCAAGGCAGAAAAATAGCAATTTTGCGGATATTTGGATGTGAAACTTGTAGTTAAGACCTGGAACTCAAACTGGAGTTGAAAGCGAGAAAATATTCAGACAAGAAAGTTATAAACTTCAAATTTCGAGGATAATTGCATTTAAAAAATGTTGCAATTTTACATGCCTTTTGACAGACTTTGGACCCTATCGTGGCTGGCTAGTATTGGGTGCATTGGGAGAAAGGCGCAGAACAAGAAAACTTGCAATTTCGCGTAGGAATAATGAGACCCGATAACTGCAATTTCACTGAGTCGGGATTGGCAAAAAAGGCCTGAAGCTTGCAATTTGGCGACAGTTAAGGCTCTACTCCACATGGCCCGCGAAACCTGA
This sequence comes from Corythucha ciliata, assembly GCA_038030265.1. Classification (NCBI taxonomy): domain Eukaryota; kingdom Metazoa; phylum Arthropoda; class Insecta; order Hemiptera; family Tingidae; genus Corythucha; species Corythucha ciliata. Next base: position 39,788,624 of record CM075943.1, on the reverse strand, counting down.
GTTCACGCGTATCTCGCGGTAACTCTAGCGCAAACACTATTTTGTTTAAAAGTCGTTGTCTAATCGCCGTAGCTATCATTTTTAAAAAATAACACAAAAAGGTTCATGAAAATTGGTTCACCTTAGCGTCATGCATGAACTCGTCTCGCTGTTGGAGTCGAGCTTCCAATATGTAGAATGGACCCGAAACTTACAATTTGACCAATATCTAGCTCCGAATGATGTAATTTTACTTACTTTGAGATGCGAATGAGGGTTTTTTCTCAATTTTAACTGTGAATGAGTGACTTATCTTTAGTTTAGGCCGTGGAGCGACTTTATGAAATAAGTCGGTGAAATAGGTATGAATTAGGTTTTTTTTTTGTGGAAAATCAGTTTTTCGGGCGGCATTCCAAGTTCATTTGGGCTTTTAATGGTTAAATGTTCAATTTTAATGCTAATTAGCCAGTTTCCGAGTGGAGCTGGTTTCGAATATCTAGGTAGAAGGATGGAGGGAGGGCAGCCGCCCCACATCCTGGCTACGCCCTTGATTTGAGGGTTTGACATTTAGACACGTGGTTGTCACAGATTTTTCGTCTTAAAATTAATGATATTGGGGCTCTTTTCCTTTTTTTTATAGCATCATGACATTTTGACACATTCTTACTGTTGGCACATCCTTCGTTATTTCTTATTTCCCACCAAAAATATATTTTATCCGAATATTTCAGCTATAGGAAAGGTAATCTTGCTGTGGAACAGCTCCCTTCTTTCTTTATTCAAGCTGTTGGTGTGAGGTAGGAGAGCGGAAAAAGGCATAAGCAAGAATACACTATATAAATGGGAAAATCTGGGTCGCTGATAATACTTTGCTTATGCGCATCCTTTGCGTAGTGTCGCGAAAAAAACGTATTCCCCCTCCCCCCTATCAACCCTTGGCTTTTTTTTGTTTTTTGTTCTTCCTATTTCCATCTCACTACAACGCGAGTTCTTGTATATCTCCAAGGCGTCCCATATGCCTTAACGTTTTGACAGGATTATCTTCCAGAGCCCCATCTTGTCTCTTTAGTGCTTCCCAACCCCATCGTGCAATATTGAAGGACGATAAATAGATGGGCAAGGGATGAGGTTGAAACCGTATATACACACTTTGTGCTTGTTTTCTGGTTGAGGAAGGGAGGGGGAGGGATGGAGGGTCTTATCGTTTAGCGTGCGGAATGATTTATAGGCTTCTGGCCGGGTTGAAAAATTCAAAAAATGGACGCTTACTTGAATCGGGTGGAATAAAGCTTGTGTGTTGCAATCATCCATATTTTTTTGTTTGTTTGTTTCAGACTGAATTATCTCAAAACCTTCAACAGCTATCAGAAAAGGCGAGATCTACGACTGAATTTATTCAAAGGCTCAAAGGGATGACGGACAAAATCGGGGTAAGTTAGTAAAAACATAAACCGTCACTGGTTTTTAATCGAATCCTTTTGTTAATGAAATGTCTTTTGATTCGGTAACAATAGCGTTCACTGATTGATGAGAGGCCAGGCTCGGGGGGGGGGGGGAGATTGCTCGCTTTTGAATGTTGGGTAGGCGTTTTGTTTCGCCCACTATATCAGGTGGGGGCTAATCAAAAATCAACGCTTATTTTTTTTTTTTTTTTTGTGAGGCTGCATTCAATTAATGCGCTCACCATTAGAGAGGATGCTAAATGACAAGTCATTTCCTCCTCCTCGCCATCCCCCCAACCTTCAGCTTTCATCATAACGAGTGGGAGTGAAATGGTGAAATCTTTTTCATCTCGTAACGCCGTAATTGAGATCCCCCCAACAACCCCGTCAATCCACCACCCTTATCCACACCTTAAGAGGAGGAGACTTTATTGAGCTCCTCTAAACACGATCACGTTCACATTTAGCCCTCCTGTCACACTCTAGCCCTTCTTAAATGGCAACTTACTATCTTTTTTTTTTCCTTTTAACCGACAAAGAAAGGAAAAATGGGAGGTGACATTAAAGCATCAGAGGGTGGGTATAGAATAAAATGAGGGTGATGGGTTAAAGGGACTGAAGGAAGAGGATTTTGGAAGCTTCTATTGACAATTGTTGTCAAAATAAAAAAAGGAAAGAGAAGGAAACAATAATAGCGTTTTTGATTTTTTTTATTCTGGTAATTTCTTCTACTGAAGACCCTGTTTAACCTCATTCTTCGTTTATCTCAAGCCATAAAAGTGTGTACTTTTCTTGATACATTGGCGTCCCTTTAGGAAACCTAAGGTCCCGATTTTTTGAGTTAGTAAGTATAGGATTGATGAGCCGTAAAGGATTATTTTCTCATAGTGAGACGGACCCCCTCAGTGTGCGGGCTGCCCGCACAGTGAGACGGACTCCCTCAGAGTGCGGGCTGCCCGCAGGCTGAAATAATGTTATTGGTGGATGACCTTTCGATGAGTTCGAAAAAGTTGGCTGTTCGAAAAGGCAGCAGTGTCGCCGCCTAAATCCTGCAGCGAGAGTGTCTCCGCGTTCCATCGGACGGATAGAGGACAGTCAGCCGCGTTGTCCCCCCTCCTTCCCACCAGGAAAACAGGGCTATCGCTGCAGGCTGTACCGACACTGTTTGTTATAGTCTCTGGGTTCTCCGTGCTATAAACGGATGCAATTTCCGGAAACCGGCGAATACCTATGCTCAAGAGAGAGGGGCGTGGGGTCCGTCATCCCACGGCCCGACCTTCTTTGGGGGCCAAGTAAGAGTTTTACTGTGGTTTGGCCCCGTGGCGAGGTAGGGACGTTAATTTGGTGGGAGGTCCTAACAGTGGTTTGGGCGTTTTGTATTTGAAGCTTTCCTGTGGTTGGATCTCTTCTGTGGTTGGACCTTTGCTGTGGTTGGACTTTTGCTGTGTGCTCACCCGAAACTTCAAACTTTTCGCGTCTGGCCTTTGCTGAGGTGCTGTGGTTGGATATTTGCTGTGGGTGGACCTTTCGCTGCAGTGCTGGCTTTAAGGGAGGCACCTCATAATGTCTCCTGTCAGCTGCCCGCCCCCGCCCGAGAGCGCTTATCCTGAGGGGCGCGCCTAGCAAAATGCGGGTGAAAAAAGCGGACGACCAAAAATGACCCAAGAAACGCGTTTGATTATTGAGTGTTACGGTTAATGACGTTATTGGTGATGCTCTAATGTTATGAGCTTATAGAAAGCGGCTCTTACTTCAGCACTCGTGGGTAAAGTGTCGAAAAGAGCTAATTCACGGCTAAAATTTCGAAAACGACAATTCAAGGATAAAATTGCGGAAAATCGCTTATTAGCGGGCATCATGGAGAAAATTTCCAATTCGCGGGTAAAATGGAGAAAACGCTAATTCATGGCTTCTGAAAGCAAATTCGTGGCTGTAAGTGAACAAAATAGCTAATTCGCGACTAATATTATTCAAAGCTCAAACTCACGGAACTAGGAAAAATCACTCATCAGCGGCTAAAACCTAGAAAAGCACGAATTCACAGCAAAAATTGGGAAAATCGCTAATTATGGGCAAAAATCACTCAATGATCAATGATGAAAAATCACTATATAACGTCTAAAGTGGAGAAAACCCGATAATTCGCAACCATAATGGATAAAATTGCTAATTCGCGGCTAAATGAAGGGAAAGCGCTAATCAGCGGATAAAATTCAAGATAATGATTTCCGAATTCGTGGCTAAAATAGGGAAGTATTGTTAATCCACGGCTAAAATGAAGACAAATCGCTAGTTCATAGATGAAATTGAGAAGAATCACCGCGAAGTGTGGAAGAAACTCCAATTCGTGGCTAAAAGAAGAAAACACCAAATCGCGGCTTCTGGGAGGCAACTTCGTGGCTGAAAGTGATCAAAATCGCTGATTAGCGGCAAAATTGAGGGAGAAGCGTCAATTCGGGGAAAAAATGCAGAAAAGTAAGCGTTAATTTCCGGGCTAAAATTGGAGAAAATGTCACTTCGCGGCTGAATCAAGAAAAATAGTTATATTGAGAACAAAAATTCTAATATTCACAGAAAATGGTAATAGTCATAGTCCTAGTTTCTGGAGGCTACTATAAGAGGCTAAAATTGAGAAAAATTGCTAATTCATGGTTAAAAGTGAAAAGAATCGCTGGTGATAGATTCGCCCGGGGGCGTCAAATCTCTAAGGCGGGCACTGCTTGGCAATGTGGCATGTGGTTGAGGATCACTTTAGTATAGCCCGTCAAGAAGAACATGAACCCGCGGCCAGCGCTCTCTCGCTCGATTACTTGCAACTTATCTTCCCTCTACTTTCGTTACCGAATTGGTTGTCCTACTGTTCACTAAAGAGAAGTGTTATTATTATTATTATTATCAAGCCAAAGTCCCAGGTGGGAGGGGATAAGGTAAAATACCAAGAGGGGTGATCGGGGGCTTCCCGATACCGCCCGTCCCATTACCGCGCGTGTCGTTAATCGACCTTTTTTTGCCAAATTTCGTCCCAATACCGCGCGTGTTTATGTTTATACCTCCACTTCCTTCAGTTTGGTTCCCACTACCGCGCGCCCTCAAGAACATGCATTTTTTATTCCTCCGTCTCCTCCTCCCCCCGATGTTTCGTTCATTCCCCTCATCACATCACAATCCACGCGGTAGTGGGACTGCTGCATGATACGCACGCGGTAGTGGGAGATATTGATATGTTTTCATCTATTTATTTTTTGTTTTGTTATTTCTTAACTATGCTGGGCTGAAGTGCTCTGGAAGGAGTACTGACCCCCAAAACCCTTCCCCATGGGCACGCCACTGAGAGTGTAAGGAAATGAGCCGAAATGAACCGCAGGCAACAGAGGCAAAAATATCTATAAGAGTATACGTCTCCCAAATAAGATGACTGGCCCATACCATTTCCTTATTAAATGGCAAATTCTGGCGAAAACCGTTGTTCGGGCGGTGAAATGATTATGAATAATGAAAAATTAACGTCCGAAAATTATCGTGTTAGAATTTTTTTCCAACTTGATTTAATTTCTTCCTAAATATATCGTGGAATCATCTTCTGTGTTATGTGTCGACAAGTCAAATTTCCCCAGATTTGTGTCTGGTGGAATTATAAGGAGAGGCTACTTTTGAATTTCATAATAATTTTCCCCCTGTAAAAGAGATTTCATTTTTAGGTTTTTCTGAAAAATTAGTGGTATTGAGATTTACTGAGGCTTGTGGATGAGAGAGAGAGAGAGAGAGAGAGAGAGAGAGAGAGAGAGAGAGAGAGAGAGTGAGAGAGAGAGAGAATGAGTGAGCCAGAAATAAAAAAAAAATAACCGGATTGCCTACCTTTTCATATCTTTTCAATACCTACAAGGAGTTTCCCCTTTTTTCTCTCTCTCTTTCAAAGCCTTTTCTGTGCGGCGATGAGGCAAGTGAGAAGTGCAATGAAAGGATTACATAGTGAAGGCACAGGGCGTGCAATGCAAGTATGAAACGCAAAAAAAGAAGAAAAAAAATTGGCTGCAATGGTAATGGTGAGGGGTGGTGGTGGGAGGATGCTTTTCCTGAAAATAATTTTATGGTCTTCAAACAAGAGAAAAGCCCTTTTCGGATGTTGATGAGCATGGGTTTGCTCCGACGAAGAGAAAAGTGAGTGGTTCGGCATAGATGAGAGTAACGAAAGGTTGGGGTGGGGGAGACTTGTATGGAGATCAAATGACTTCGGAGGAACGTACTCCTAGTACAAACGTGAATTTTCTCCCTGATGTGCTTTTATTTTTTGTTCATTCATGAGATAAGAGTGAATGAAGTAAGAACTTGGAGCCTGAGAGTTTATATGTTTGTATAAAGTTCGATCATTCAAATCGCAGTTACTTAGCTTTTAAGGCAAGCTCACTCAATTTAGTAGAGAGTAGAGCTCCCTTCGATTTAATTAACCTTAATTGAACCTGAGCGGATCGATTTAATTAAACCTGAGGAATAACGAATAATCACTTTTTCAAATGATTCAAATGATTTTGGCGTTTGAATAATTGACTTTTATTTGGTAAATTATTCTTTAAAATGAATAAGCCTAATTAATGCATCACGTACTCATCGTGGGATAGTATTTACGCTTCCCCCTTCTTACATTTTTGTGTCATTGCATTGCTAAAGGAGTGAAATATCTTGATGATTGTGCTTACCTTTTACAGCCGTCTAGCTTGCCTTGACGCTTATTGAAAGTTACGAATTGCACTTTTCTCTTGTATGTCGACCAACGGTCTTTATTGATGAACAATGTCAAACTTATTTATTTGTACCCTTTGCTACAAACAAGAAAATCTATACACTCTTTGTCTTTCTATAGGAACACTGCGCCGAGTTTGAGCAAGTCGTCGTTCACCAGTGCGACGAACTGATCGCCGCTTTGGAAGCGAGAAAACGCCAACTGGTTGACTTTGTGCGCTCGGAGCGCGACGGAAAAGTGAGAGCTCTCAAGGAACAGGTGGCCGCTTGTACAGGAAAACTGCAGCACACGACAGCTCTGATGCAGTTCTGCATTGAGGCTCTCAAGGAAACAGACTCATCGGCCTTTCTACAGGTACTTAAATCTCGTTCCACGTGGTCCCCTCTCCTTTCCACCCTGCCACCCCATGCTCTTGTCCGTTTTAGAATGCTTTTTATATTAAAACCGGAAAGGTTCAACAACGTTTTTTCTTCTTACTGGCTGATCCATATTTATGTCGTTGACAAACAAAATACGGCGATCCTTTTGTGAAACGAAACACACAGGGTGCAAATATGGCAGGCTGGGGTGGGCGGAGGGTATTGTGTGATGTGAAGCAACAGAAAGGCGATGGGCACTCATTGGGAGGAAAAGTTTTCACGTCTGCGCTACCTTTTCAGTGCTACCTAAAGGGTTTTAAACAAAAAAGTACCGAGCTTTTGTGATTTTGCTCCTTTCCCCACCGATATAGCTAGGGGAAGCGATTAAACTGAAAGCTTTTCTTTATTTGAATGGAAAAACACAGAAAACTTCCATTTCAAAAAGAAAAAATAAATGTGGAAGACCATACACCTGTACGTCGTTGGAGGAGGGGGACTTTATAATCGGACTATCATAAAAAGAAAACTTTTCCCCTATCAAATAATTTTTTACCATGACATAGCAAGGTTCTTATTCGGTTCAATTTTAAACTCAGTACCCCACCCCCACCCCACTTCTTTGCAGTCCCGCTACGAGCGAATTCTCATTAAATCGGTGGACTAAGCATTTTATTTAATAAACTGTTGACAATCTCACCCAACCCTCCCCCCTCCATCAAAAACACTCCCGGTCTCTTGATTGTGTATTGTTGAACGATTTTCGCATGACTGGAGTGTGTAGTTGATTCAAGCGTAAACAAGTTCGTGCTGATAGCTTCAACTTTAGTTAGAGAGTTTTTCGTACGGTGTGATGTTGTGGTGAGGGGGAGGGATAAATCCGTGTAGTGTTTAACAAACCTTGTATAGTTTGAGTGAGCTTTTTAGCGTTTAAGTAAGACCGCGATTCAAGTTCCCTCTCACCCTCTCACTGTTCTAGATCTTGAAAAAACCGGAAACGTGCAAGCTGTAATCTATTGGCTCTCTAGCGCAAGAAGATGTGAATGTAAATGCATAACACAGGCGAATAGTCGTGGATTAGCAGGCACTGAGGAGAAGAAATCCCCCCCCCCTTCAATCATTACACTTACTAATCGGTTCCGCCTTTCAAGGCGACTATAAGGCGCTTATGTTAGACCCTTTATCATTTGAAAACACATACTGACTGATTTGCTACGAAATTGTCTGTTTACAAGGTGGATGACCGACATTTTCACCTCGGTAGCCGACGGTCCGTGTATCTGTAAAATTGGTTGGAAGGGCCGAAATGTGTTATTTTTTTCAATTGTGCCAATCGAAAGCTACGAACTGACGACTCATCCGAAATACGGTCAATTTTAGCTTCATACTACGAATTACGAGCCCAAAAACTATTGGTTTTGAATCGTGAAACTGATTATTTAACTTGGATCGTAATATATAGGAGATTTCTACTTCGGAAACAACATACTCGGTCACTGAACTTATTTTGAGTACCGTCGAATTCGCTTCGTTGAGACAGAGACGATAAGGGTATGACCGTTCGGTTTGAAAACTGCGTCGTTTAATCCAGGAACCATAAAGTTAAATTAAATTGGACACACCTTTTTCTTGGATTTCGTCGAATGAAATGGTAAGAGGTCCGCATTCATTATCTTTTTGGTTAAAGATTTGAATATGAAGAATGTACGTATGCCATGAGTAAAAACGAATTTATAAAGTTTATTGGTTCACGAAAACGACTGTGACGTGACAGAAGAGTGACATTTGTCAGCCACTTGAAGCTATTTCGGTTGTTGATCGCTTAAGACTTAGTGGTAGTAGATTTTGGATTTTCCCAAAATGGGCTCTCCGTAGTATCCGGCATGGAGTTTGGGTTGAACGTAAATGGGAGCAACTCCGTAGTTGTAGATTCCACTGTTGTATTCGGCACCGTCGTAGTATTTACCAGAGTTGTAGTATTTACCGGCGTCGTAGTATTTACCTGCGTTGTAGTATTTACCGGCAACAAGAGCCTCTTCAGCGGCAATTGCCTGTTGGTTGGCGGCGGACTGGCTCAAAGTGATAGCCTGTTGAGCCGCGCTGGCCTGGTTAACGGCGAGAGCTTGTTGAACGGAAGCGGCTTGTTGAATGGCGGCGGCTTGTTGAATGGCGAGAGTCTGTTGAGCGGCGGCGGCTTGCTGAGCGGTGACAGCCTGTTGTGTGGCGACGGCCTGGTTGATGGACTGTTGTTGAGTGGCGACTTGACGAGCGGACTGAGCCTGTTGAGCGGCGAGAGATTTCTGCGAGGCGATGGCCTGAGTGGCGGCGGCCGCCTGTTGAGCGAGGGCTGATTGTTTAAGTTGTTGGGCGGCGGCTTGTTGAACGGCAGCAGCCTGTTGAGCGGCGGCGGCTTGCTGGGCGACAGCCTGTTGGGCGGCGGCAGCTTGTTGAGCGGCAAGGGCTTGACTGGCGGCGATGGATTTGCTAGCGACGACGATACCGGGGACGGTGACTACTGGGGCGGCGAGGTATTTACCGTATCCGTTGTAGTCATTGTAGTTATTGTAGCCGAGGTAACCTTCGTGGCCGAGGTAACTCGAGGTGAGAAGTGGAGTCTGGTAGATTCCATCATATCCAGCGTCACAAGAAACGGCGGCCGCCAAGCACAAGACAACCTTTATACGAAAAAAAGAAAATTACAAGAAAGAAAAACGAAGATATTTTAAAGACAACTCACAACTGCGAATTTCATCTTTCTATTTCTCGTGTCGCTGAGAGAATGATGTTAAAATTGAAAACGGGCTCCGTTTTATACAACTGAACCAAATACCGCCCTTCTATAATTTGAGGAAGCTTTATGGACATATCGACATGAGAAGCTTCAACTATGGAGAGCTGACATTATTCCATGTAGAGACTGGACTTACACACACAGGCTTAAACGTTTTTAAACGCCGGCGAAGGGGGACCACCCCTTTTTTTTCTTTCGTAGCGCCAAGATAAGGTTTTTTTTAATCACTAGTATGGGTAGTTCATTTATTTTTCATCATAGTTTTGTTTGTATGTAACTCCCCATTTTGATTGATCTCTATGCTACTCTCATTGAATCATCATCTTGAAAATTGACCTAATATTTAAAAATTAGTAGAGAAAGAACAAATCCCGAAGTTCAATCGTTCACTGATGCAATTCTTGAGTGATTCCCTGGCTTAGTTGCAGTCTGTAGCTTTTAACTGCAAAAAAAAAAAAAAAAAATTGGCTGTTTGAATGACCCAAATACGTAAATTTCGTTTTTTAAGATACAAAACTAGCCTCTTGAATTTGCTAAACCGATTTTATAAGGAGTTAAAGCCACGAGATTTGAACTTTTAAAGAGTGAAAATACGTGAAATTGGCGTTTGAAATAGCCAAAATTCGTGAAATGTTTATGATGGAGCTAAATTGGTGACATTTGGCGAAGAGCTAAAAGGTGCACGGCGAAATTATGGTTTGAAAGAGTCAATATCACGACATTTGGTTTTCGAACGAGTTGAATTATTAGTTTTTAGTATCCACCAAAAATTATAGAAAGAGCTAAAACCATGAAATTTGGTTTTTCGTAAAGCGTAAGTCCTGAAATTAGGGTTTGAAGGCTAAACATATGGTTTTTTGAACGAGTGAAACCCGTGAACTTTGGTTTTTGAAAGTGCAAAACTGCAAATCATTGGGTTCTGTCCCGTTGTCTGAATGAAAATTGGGTGTTGCATTTCCTCAACTAGAGATTTCAGCTTCAGATACCAACTGTTTGGATCAATGAAGATAATTTCGCGAGTTCGACTCTTTCAAAAACCCAATTTGTGGTTTGGCTCATTCAAAAACTAAATTTGGAAATTTTTGCTGTACCTACTAATATTAGTCAAGGGGGGGGGTTCACCTTCTTAAAGGGCCCGAAATTAGCTGATCATCTGTCGAAAACCGAAATTTGTGAACATTATCTTGCATTCTACCTAACTTGGGGAGGACATTATTATTTTTGTCTGATTTACGTTCAAAAATTGGCAATGCTGCCTGGTGATTTGACTATTCCTCCCGTGAATTGGTTATACGTATATTTCGATAATCAAGCAATCGAGAATGTGACCGTGGTTAAACGTCTGTATTAATTACACACGTGATGTAATGAGAGTAAGGGTGCGTTCATAGTGAATCACCTTCACTGCGATACCTCGATGAGCGATGCCCCGATGAAACATCGATGAAGAACAAACATCAATAATTGTATGGGACTGTTCATAGTGAAGCACCCTCACTGCGATGTGATCTTCGATACCTCGCTACTATCATCGATGATTTGAACCTTATGGTTCCTCGACCCCCCTCGCGTCTGTTGCCTTTTTTTTTTCTTTTCAAAATCTTTTAAAGTCCACCTTCAGACAATTTACGTAAGTCACGAACACCTGTCCCTTTCAAGCTTTAACCCTTATTTTGAAAAAAAAAAAAAAGCAACGGCAGGAGGGGGGTCGAGGAACCATATGGTTCAAATCATCGATGATAGTAGCGAGGTATCGAAGATCACATCGCAGTGAGGGTGCTTCACTATGAACAGTCCCATACAATTATTGATGTTTGTTCTTCATCGATGTTTCATCGGGGCATCGCTCATCGAGGTATCGCAGTGAAGGTGATTCACTATGAACGCACCCTTAGGCTTTTGAGAGCCTTCGAAAGGCTATTAATGCCTTCGAGCGCCTACGGAAAGGTCTTCGAGTGCATTGTTAGTGTTCTCTGAAAGCCTACGAAAGCTTTTGAAATACTTTTAGGACCTTAGATTGCCTTAGAAAGCCTTCGATAGACTTGGAGAGTCTTCTGTGATGTATGTAGAGCCACTGAAAGCCCTTAATTGCTTTTCGAAGTCTTTGCAAACTTTTGAAAGCCTTGAATGCTTTTGGGAGCCTTCGAAATTCTATTAATGGCTTCACCCATATTTCACAGATTAAAGCTCGGTGCACACGATGCATTTTTTTGAAGCATGATGGCCTGCCTGTTCTAAAAAACATCCGGTCACTGATGGGGATCATATGTTTTTTTTCACCATGCAAGTAAACATGCTTCGAAAAATGCATCGTGTGCACCGAGCTTAAGTCACTTGAAAATAAATTCAGGGTTTTCTAACTAAAAAAAAGAAACCATTTCGGAGGTTTCAATCGCTAAAAACCAATTTCGGGGGTTTGTACTCACCAGCAACAAGATAAGTTAGTAGGACGTGCCCACTAAAATAGCTATTTCAGGGGTTTTGCTCCCACAAAGCCACTCGAATTTCACTCGTTAAGAAAGCTATTTTGCGCCCTAAAAAAAAAAAAAAAAAAAAAAAAAAAAAAAAAAAAAAAATTTCGGGTCTCCCAAAGCTGGAAAATAAAATGTCTCTGGTTTTGCTCGCTAAAAAATCAATTTCGGAGATTTTGCTCTAGAGAAAAAAAAAACAACAACAATTTCATGGGTTTTGTTCACTAGAAAAGCAATTTCGTGGATTTTTCTCACCATAGAGAAGCAGTTTCACTCGCTGGGAAAGCAATGTGCGGGGTTTCTGAATTGAAAAATCAATTTCGCAGGATAACTCACTTGAAAAACCATAAACTTTATTGAACAATACAGCCGTGGTGATTTTTAACGAATGCATTTCGGGCCCATTCCCGGTGCCCCTCATCAGTATTATCGCTTCACCTCTAAGGCCAAACACTGAGTTCACTGAGTTGTGAAAGTTAATTGTTGTCTATGTTAAGCTAGGAACGACTCCCTGTCGGGACACAGCGTAAGTGAATCCGCCAGGGCCGCGAAAGACGAATAAAACAACGAGTGAATAAAATAATAAATTGAATTGAAAAAAAAAATGGGATGTAGTCGGTCCTAACATCTGATCAGTTGGATCAACTAACAAGGCGGCAAAAGCGGGTTCAAAATGGGGATTTTCGACGGTTTTGAGATCATAGGAGTGTGGGATGTCGATTGTCATGTTATTTCAAGCCGGATCTGGCTACATTCATGAATAATAAACCCGCATGTGTAAAATTTGCAGCGTTTTAAAAAAGAAATTTTAAAGGTGTTTTCCACAAAAAGCAACTTAGCACACTAAACAACCAATTAAAGTTGATTTTGCTCGCTAAAAAATCCATTTCGCTCGCTATAAGAGCAATTTTGCGCGCTAAATAACCAATTTCGTGGGATATGTGGTCACAAAAAAAGCAGGTCCGTGGCTTTTGCCCCCTAAAAGAGTTATATCACCAGGGTCTTCGTTAGCTTAAAAAAACACTTTCTTACGGACGGCGACCGAGCAATCGATAGCCCTGAAGTGTCCACTTGCGCACATTTTCGCAGGCAACCGCACGAATTTACCGGCACTGACGACCACGCATTCCACAGCCAAGGAACTGCAGCCTCGACAGAGGTGGTTTTCGATATGCCGACCAATTTTATGATATAATGCAAAACGCTCATTAACCCCCCTCCCCCGAGACGATGACCCCTCCTTATGATCCTTAAATGCTTTTTAGACGTGCCCCGCTGTATTCTGCTATTCACTGTTGTCCAGAGGGGGACTCATAAACCGCGTCCAATTAAAAATCAATGGGAGATGAGCGCGATGTTTGCAAAAAATGTCTAATCGTAAAATAGAAAATTTTATGAATCCGCGTATCGAGCGTGAATCCGAAAATTAAAACTGATTTTCGAACAGACGAGCCCGCTGGATGGGTTCTTCCCGTGATGTGATGCCGCGCCGTTTTCCAACGGGCTGCCCACTTCTGGCGCAATGAATGTGTACGCTCTTGCACGCGGAACTGGTATTTTAGCGAGCACAGCCTACAAAATTTGTTTTTGGATGGGGCAACTCCGTGAAATAGTTGTTTTAGAGAGCCAAATCAAAGAAATGGGGTTTGTAGTGAGCAAGACCCCTAAAAATGGTTTCCAGTGTGTAAAATCCGCGAAATGTTTTTTTTTTAATGAGCCAGGCTGTGCTGTACACAGCCACGGTCACAGGGAGCCCCTCGTGGTACTCCGTTGCAACTTGCTGAAGGATACAGCACTAGAGTTCATACTGGAGCTACGTCTGGTTTTAAGGTTTTTCATTTTGGTTGAGTGTGGGGTAAAGCGGGCAACTTCACGGACCTGCCTCGGAGAACTGAAACTTACAGTTCCCCGACCGCATTAAGCGAAAATGTTCCCTTCGGGATCTCATAATTCAGAGAGTAGACCTTTGCCGGGAAAAACGAGTCGAGACATAGCACTTTTATGTGTATCGCAATCTTATTTTCACGCAGTATTGACCGTAGGTATTTTCTTTTGCCTTATTCGGCTAGGGTAAAGTCTCAGACACGCGTTGAAATTTCTGCACCGTGCCAAATACTGCGTACACGTGTACGGCCGAAGAAGAAAGAGAGAGAGAAAAAAAGCAATAAACTCAAACGCGTGTGACAGGTTTTGTATTCCCTGGACAATTTATACCGTTCAAAACAAGAACTCATGCAAAGGATAGAGTACGAGGAACTTCAAGTGACAAGAGAAGCGGGGAGCGGTTGGGGAAAGGGGGAATGTTTGGGAGTTGGAGAATATGAAAAAAAAGAGCGCATACGTTGCGAAGGGGGTAGGATCGTCTGAGTTTATATATTGCACTCGCCGGACTCGGACTATGTCCACGCTTGTGAAACAATTCATGCTTTTCACCTCCCTTACACACACAAAAAGTTGAGTTTCGTCCTCTTCGCCCCTCCCCCTCCTCAGTGCAGCCAATCCCACTTCCTCACATATTATTCTCGCCTTCTAGGCCTCGTTACCTGTGAACTTGAACGTCCGTTTCAAAATTTACTGCGAATTTCTCTCTTAACTCAACATGTTTACAAAAACGTGACCTCCCTCCGTTCGCGTTTAAATTATTGATGGTGATGGTCGCTTTCACGAAGCATGTTTCAGTGTTAATATTGGCTCATAAAACTTTAGAATTGACATGAAAACCAAGTCTTATTCAAATATAAATTGTGTTTTTAGTCTTGCTGAGTGAATATCAGCGATGCTAATTTGAAACAAACAAATGCAAGGAGGGCGGAGGGTGTATGCATTCGTTAGTTTTCCATTGGAAGATTGAAAACGACGTGAATGTAAACTAAAAGATTGGGTAATTTAAGGCACGAATATTAAGGATTTATGAATTTTATTTTTGTGTGACGTAACGGAAGAGAAGCAGTCGTTAGCCATTTATAATAAACTCGGTGTTGGTCGTTTGAGACTTTAGTGGTAGTAGAGTTTGGATTTTTCCAAAATAGGCTCGGCGTAGTGGAGTTTGGGTTGAACGTAAATGGGAGCAACGCCGTAGTATCCAGCCGAGTGGTAGAGTCCACCGTTGTATCCGGCGCCGTAGTATTTACCTTCGTCGTAGTATTTACCGTCGTCGTAGTATTTACCGGCGTTGTAGTATTTACCAGCAACAAGAGCCTGTTCAACGGCAAGAGCCTGTTGGTTGGCGGCGGACTTGCTCAAGGTGAGAGCCTGTTGGGCTGAAGTGGCCTGGTTAACAGCGAGAGCCTGTTGAATGGAAGCGGCTTGTTGAATGGCGGCAGCTTGTTGAATGGCAAGAGTCTGTTGAACGGCGGCGGCTTGTTGAGCGGTGACGGCCTGTTGTGTGGCGACGGCCTGGTTGATGGACTGTTGTTGAGCGGCGACTTGACTGGCGGACAGAGCCTGTTGAGCGACGAGAGCTTTCTGCGAGGCAATGGCCTGAGTGGCGGCGGCGGCTTGCTGAGCGGCGGCAGCTTGTTGAACTTGTTGGGAGGCGGCTTGTTGAATGGCGGCAGCCTGTTGGGCGGCGGCGGCTTGTTGGGCGAAAGCCTGTTGAACGGCGGCGGCTTGTTGACCGGCGACGATAGATTTGCTAGCGACGGCGATACCGGGGACGGTGACAATGCTGGGTGAAGC
The DNA here is from genome assembly GCA_038030265.1 of Corythucha ciliata. NCBI lineage: Eukaryota > Metazoa > Arthropoda > Insecta > Hemiptera > Tingidae > Corythucha > Corythucha ciliata. Next base: position 39,773,169 of record CM075943.1, on the reverse strand, counting down.
GACTACTGGGGTGGCGAGGTATTTACCGTAACCACCGTATCCGAGATATTTACCATAACCGTTGTAGTTATTGTAGTAGTTATTGTAGCCGAGGTAACCTTCGTGGCCGAGGTAACCTGCGTGGCCGAGGTAACTGGAGGTGAGCAGTGGAGTCTGGTAGATTCCACCATATCCGGCGTCACCATAAACGGTGGCCGCCAAGCACAAGACAACCTTTGTACAAACAAAAAATTACAAGAAAGAAAAAACCAAAACTTTCAAAGACAACTCACAACTGCGAATCTCATCTTTCTATTTCTTGTGCCGCTGAGAGAATGATGTCAATATTGTAAACGGGGTGCGTTTTATACATCTGAGCCGAAGACCGCCCTTGTGTGTTTTGAGGAAGCTTATGGACAAATCGGCATGGGAAGCTTCAATTAAGGAAAGCTGACATTATTCCATGTATAGACATGATAAGTCACTATATTGTGACCCAATAGATGACTTTAATAATCTTCGTTCTTTTAAGTACATTTCAATGATCAAATGCCAAAAGTGATTTTTTATGTTCGTGTAAAGAGTGCTGTGAACACCAACGAAACGGAATGTTGTGTTGAATTCCAATGTTAATTGAAGGAGAACAAAACGTGACAATTAAAAGAGGGCAAGTGAATATGCCGTCATACACTGCTATAACTGGGAAATAAATTCATTGGGGCAAGATAGAATTTTGAGAAACTTTTACATCAGATCGAACCTTTTATTTGGCTCATTAAAAAAATCAATTCTACGAGCTTTGTTTTGTGAATGAACCGGTTTTTGCGGAGAGGATTTTTTCTTTCCTTTTTTCTCTCAAACTAGTTCGGGCGAATGAAGTCATTACACAGTTCGCATTTTAAATTCGACGATCTATTTTAAAAACTCCCGGGAATTTAGTTGTCGTTTTATCTAGCTGGTGGATGGTGGTTGTTTTAGTGAGAGATGTTTGGGATGAATTGGAATTGTTCGAGGAGAAGCAGAGGTGGATCATAAGATTATTTTTGTCGCCGATTTACGCATGAGAGCTTATGCTGCCCTCTTCTATAACGTCTAAATCACACGGGAATGGAAAGGTTGGATAAAACGTTGTTTTTTCATGTTTTTTGATAGGCAGCATACGAGTTTGACGCAAAAATAATTTCAGAAAATCTTTTGAGCGTTAAGGGAAAGAGGCAATATTTTAAAACTTTTTTAGCACTTCGCTCTTCGTGACTTAGTCGAAAGTGGAATTAATTTCACACTCAAAAGTATGAATTTGCCACTGGAGGCCTGTGTCCCCTCAATCCCGGTTATATCGGTTATAATCAATTCTAAGAACTTGGAGATAATTACTTATTCGGCTCAATATTTGGTCTGTTTTGTCAACGGGACCTGACGATTCCCCAGGCGGGTGGGTCGACATGAACTGCCCCAGGGCAGATTTTTGTGATAACGCTGTACCTATCACTCAACAATAAAACTCTATCGCCCATCTTACAATAATGCTTTAAATGCTTGAAAAAAATAACGACCAATTATGGGCAAATGTAAACTATATTATTAATACAACGTTTCAACGGCGTGGTATGCCGCCCTCTTCAGGTAAAAGTGGTGGTAGGTATTCAGCTCTAAGCGTTGCAATTTACACGCAGGCGTGGATCCAGGGACGGGCTCAGGGGGTTCGAGCCTCCTTCTTCGGGACAGTGCAGCAGCGTCGGAATCGTTAAATCCCAAAAATAATGTATCCATGAGCGGAGCCAGAGTGGCCAGGGGGGGGGGTAGGCAGCTCCCCCCCCCCTCACATAGACTCAAAAGAACCACATTTTGTTTCGTCGGCGCTCTCATTAAAAAAATCAATTGCGAGGATTTTTGTTGCTCACAAAACGAATTTCGCTAGGGTGACATAATTCAAAGACCGCCCCTAAAATACCGTTTTCGCAGATCTGACACAACTAAAAAGCAAATTTTTCATACATATAGTACTTTTCGATGTTTTGCTTATCTGAACCCCCCAGCGTGTAGTGTTAGAATTGCCAGTTTTTGGCAAAAATTACAATTTTATAGCCTAATAAAAGTCTCCATTTCTGTGCTAAAATTGGCGATCAAGGGCCGGTTCGAAAACATCCGTTTAAGTCTTGTTAAGGGTTTAAACGTTTTTGTATGCAAAATATGCGGGGCATAAGCTCTGCTTATAAGGATAGACGGAACTTGGAATCCATGTGGTCAACCACCCCACCACTGCTAGTTTTGCAGTGAAAACATTGGTTTCAGTTGACAGTTTTAGGAAAAAACTTCAATTTTAGGTTAAAACTCGTCACTTTTGTAATATAATTGCCTGTTTTGAGGTAAAACCTCCGGTTTCAGGGTAAAATTTTCTTTGAGGGAAAATTGGCAACATTTTACAGTAAAATCATCAGTTTTATTATCTTGAATTTTATTAGGTTTGTTCGTTTGTCGTCCGGAGCTGCTTTGGACTGCACGAACAGTCCGAAAAGCGTTCTTTTGTAATCCCGAACTACACTGAAATCGTTCGTTTGTCGAATCTCGGACTGTTCAGTGCAGCACTATCTACACTGAAAAATCAGGAGGAGCTTGCTGCTCGAAATGTTATAACCTGCTCTACACTGAACAACAAAGGAACAAACCTATTGTCTTGAATTCGTCATTTTTCAAAAAAGAGTAGTTAGGTTTGGCGTAAAATCATCTGTTTACGGAAAAACGCCGGTTTTGCTGTGATATTGTCAGTGTTAAAGTAAAATATAAAGTTAAGAGGAAAAATGATCGTTTTTTAGAGGGAACCGTTAGTTTTAGGGTGAAATCATCAGTTAAAGTTTAGGGGTGAAATCGTAAGTTTTGGGGAATAATTCAGAACAACACTTCAGGTTTGGAGAATCGTCAGTTTTGTGGTAAAATATTCATTTCTGAGGTTAAACCGTAATATATACATATATATATAGTAAAATCGCCACTTTTGTAGTGACGCCTACAGTTACAGGGCAACAAGTCAGATTTGGCGTGAAATCGTCACATTTGGGATGAATTTATCAGGTTTGGGGTGAAATCGCCGGTTTTCAAGGAAGAGCCGTCCTTTTTGACCTGAAATCATTCGTTTTGGGGAAAACTTTATTTACAGTGTGACATTGTCAGCCAGCCAGCTTTCGAGTAAATTATCCAATTTTGGGGGAAATCGTCGTTTCGGGTGTAAAAAAAAATCTTTTTTTTTTTTTTTTAAATAAAATAGAAAAGTTGTGGGTTGAAATTGCCAGTTTTGTAGTGAAATATTCAGTTTTGAAAGAGGGGTGGGGGGAACACGTACAGACAGTGTGGCAAATTCTCGTGAGTGGGCATTGGCATAGTTGTCTATTTTTATCTTGCAAACAGTCACATTAGCCATTTTCAAGTCGTGAATCGTCAGTTTGGCCATTTTGGGGTGAGAGTAGTGTAGTCAGTTTAGGCGTTTTTTGGTCGCAAAATAGTTTTTCAAGCTAATGTTGCTAATGACTCGTATTGGCGCGCGAATGGTTGATTTGCTTATTTTCAGGGCGAGGATCATGATCTGTTTCAAGTATTTTCATGGATGCACGAATCGTCAAGTTAGCCATTTTTAGCGCGCGTGAAGTCATTTCTACAGTGGGAATTGCCAGTTGGCCTATTTTTAGCGGTGGAAATAGTCAGTTGAGCCATTTTCTAGGCGTGAATTGTCGGTTTTGCCATTTTGAGGCGCGAACATTCAGTTTTCATAGCCGTTGTTACGGTGTGGGAATAGCTACAGTCTAGCTACTTTTAAGTAGTGAGAATAGCTGCCAAGACTTTTCTAAGTAGAATGAAGCACACAATTTCTCTACCCCCTCCCTTGACCAAATCCTGAATCCCGCGCCTGATAACACGACTATTCGCGTCTTGCTCTGTGGGCGCAGTCAGGGCGGACTTGCCCGGGGTCCTCCATGCATACTAAACACGGCCCAGAAACATTTCGCGAAAATGAGGACCAGAAACTTCCAACTTCGTGTAAGTGAAAATCGCCAGTGATTAGCAGTCGCGGAGGGGGGGGGGGTCGCAGCTCTCTTAGAACGCGCCTGACATCTTTTGAATTTGGCCTAAAGTCTCCCTCGCCCTACCAAGTGCTTGATGATGACTCTCCTATAATTCTTCCAACAAACGCGGCTCATCCCAACATCGTAAACCACTAAATTGCTGTAAAAGCTGTTTTGAGCCTCTTGAATCGTTCTCATTTCTAAGAAATGGGGACGCACTCTGTTTACGCCCGTATTTTGTCTGTTCCCTTTTTCATGAGTTCGCTTACGATAAGAGGATCTGTTTTTGTTTAACTGTCTTTATTCACCGTCCTTAGAAAAACAAAAGCAAAAGAAAAAACGCAGTTTCCCTTCGTCTTCAAATGTTAACCAGTAACCACGCAGTACCTTCACATTGAAATTAAAGCCATTTTAATCCTCCTGTACGCTCAACCTTCGAAAAACGCAATCCCTTTTGACATTTTGTAGATTCGCGTCATTGAAGGAACTTGAAAAGAAAAAACAACGGCCGCTGAAATATCACCCTCCCCCCCCCCGCATTGCTCCACCCTTCCACCACATGATCACTCATTTTTCTCCGTTGCTCTACTTCCAAGTTTGCTGCGAAATGATTTATAATTTACTCATTCCTTATTTGTACTTTCTTAGAATTTTGTACCATACTTGGGGAAAAAACTCGATATAAATTTTCTTGTGAGGTAGAGGAAAATAGGTGGGGAGAAGGTGTTTCAGGAATTTTCTCTTCAACCTTTGTCGAAAAAGCTTGAAAGGGAGCGTAAGGAATTCGTTAGATTTTTTTTTTTTTTTTCGATAAACCCAAGTCTCGTGTTTTGTGTGGCGTATAAACGGAGCGTTATGTGATGTGGGGAATCTCCGAATATATTTTATTTCCTTTTTTTTTGTAGATCGGAACTATGCTCATCACTAGAGTCGCTAACGAAGACATGGCGTGGTACCAAGATCACAATCTCGCCTGTCCGCGAGCCTCTCCCTACTGCGATTTGAACCTGGACAATAAGCCCGTCGGGCGAGCTATCGAGCAGTTGAATTTTATTCAAATGAAACGTACGTAATAACCCATTTTGCTTTTAACGCTTCGTTGGTGTTTTATTTCGCGGTTCGCTTGTTTCTTTTAATTAATCCTCTTATTTAGTTTAATTTCACCATGCATACAACGTTTTCCACTCTTCTTCTTTTTCTATATTAATTCGTCAACGGTCTAATTCAACTAATGACAAAAATTACGCTTTTTGTTTTGTTTTTTTCTCTCCACGAATTTTCTTTAGCTGCTAAAGAGGGAGAGGAAAGGCTTCCTGCAGGTACGCTTTATTCAGAAACTGTACTTTAAGTTGAAATTCGGTTCTTTCTATGATTTATGGTTTAGTCGTTGTGAGTTGGGAAAAAGGGATGGGGTTTTCTAATCGATTCACCGGCTCGGCTTTTTGAATTATAATTTGTTTTGGTTGTGAGGAGGACAAAGTTGTGCTTGTTTTTTTTTCTTCTGAGGGTCAATGGGATTTCCGTGTTCGAAATCACAAATTTAAAAAAATTGTGAGTTCATACGTGTTTTTTTTCCCGTAGCGCCCAATGCCCCAGTCATTATACCGGAGGAATGCAGCGCGGAAAACAATAGCGTTACAGTGGCGTGGCAGCCTCCTCTCACGTCGTACGTTGAAGGGTACGTTTTGGAGTTGGACGATGGAAATGGTGGTGAATTTCGGGTGAGTTAAAATATTCTACCCCCTCCCTTCCTCCTCCATAATACACGCACTTTATGCAAAAATGAAATCGCAGGAAGTATACTGCGGCAAAGAGACTGTTTGCACCGTCGACGGTCTTCATTTCAATTCCACGTACAATGCTAGGGTTAAAGCGTTCAATAGTACCGGTGAGGGGGAGTATAGCGAACTTATTGGCTTACAAACGGCAGAAGGTAATGTACTTATATTACTTGTATTCCAATATATTTTTTTTTTAATGGAAATTAATCTTTTTTAACTTTTCCCTAGTCGCCTGGTTCACATTTGACCCCTGTTTGAGCGGCTCAGACTTGAGATTCTCCGAGGATAATTTTAGCGTCTCAGCCTCCGAAGGATTTGAACATCGTATCGCTCTTGGAAGCGTCGGTTTTTCACGCGGAGTCCACTACTGGGAATTCACTGTCGACCGCTACACCACCGACACCGACCCTAGTTTCGGTATAGCGAGGATTGACGTTGGCAAAGATCAAATGCTAGGTAGGTGCACTTTTTCCCCCTTCATACTCCACCCGCCGTGGATTTTCTAGTGCTTTCGTTGGTTTTCATTCCCCCTGGCCCCATTTGGAGGCTTCAGGCGACCCTCCCACAGACCCCCCCCCCCACAATTGAAAAGTCCACCTTGATTCCACCACTGCACCAAAACCAATGCCACTGCAAACAAAATGGAAGATTGCGGTGAAAAAATCGCCGTTAAAATTTTTCAATTTTTTTTTCTTCGCTCTTTCAAATTGTTCGTAGGTAAAGACGAGAAAGGATGGGGCATGTATATCGACAGACAGCGCTCGTGGTTTGTTCACGCCAATATTCACGCTCAGAGATGCGAGGGAGGCATTCAACAGGGTTCAACAGTCGGTGTCCTCTTGGACTTGAATAGGCACCAAGTTAGCTTCTACGTCAACGATGAACCACACGTAAGTGTTTGTCCTTTATTGATAGTTTTTGTCACTGCTATGGTGGAAGGGGTGATTCCTGAGTCACTTTCCTATAGTTTATGATGTTGTTTACGGCGATAAGAGGGAATCTGCGGATTTCGCACCTCTTTCAACCCTAATTTCGCATATTTGGCACTTGAAAAACCCCAATTTTGCGAGTCAGGATGTCTCGGTATCCAAATTTGGCGGTATTTTGCTCACAGAACACAATTTTTACAGCATTTACTCTCTCAAAAAAGCCAATTTCAAAGGATTGACTCCCTATAAAGCAAATTTTAGATGCCGTTAACACATTATTAAAAACAATTCAGCTGTTTGGGCACTTTCGAAGTTCGCCGCATAGTGGGCCAGCTGCCCACCAATCAAAGAGTACAAATCATACAGGGCCACCGCCGATTTCGTGGGGTCCAAAATTTTACTCACGCAAAAAAATGTTTTTGTGAGTCTGGCTCACTAAGAAACAAATTTCTCAGATTTCGCTCTCTGGGGGGTTGTAATAGAAAAGTGAAACACACGTGAGACGAGAGGAGATTGACTTTGACTGCTAAAATTTATGAACACAAGGTTGTGAAATTCGTTCTCATCTCGTCTCACACGTGTTTCACTTTTTTATTTCAACCCCCCTGAAATCAAATTTTGTCGGTTTAGGCCAGTCAATATAAACATCAAACATCGCAAATATGCATGTAATTGTTTTTTCTTTTGCAAATTGTTAGGGCCAGTGAGAGTAGTTTATACTTGAGTTTGCAACCTTCAAAACCTTGTGCTCAACTCGTGGCACTCGAAAAACCACGAAATTCCATCAGTTTTTTAGGTTGTTAAACAAAAATACCAGAAGAAAGCGTTTTCCGAGCATGACCTCAGTATACAGTATACAAGCCCAGTCCGAGCGTCCTACGTTTGTTATTTTCGGAGATACAGCCAATCAAGAAATGTGTAATATGGCCAAAAAGCGAGATTTTATTGATAGGGTTATTTTTCAAGACCCGTAGCACTCAAACATAATGTTCCTACAGAATATCCACGCGAGAATAATTCTTAGGCAGTAGCTCAATTTTAATCTGACGCTATTGCCTAAAATTTATTTTCGCGTGGATATTCTATAGGACGGGGTGACTGGTACTTGGTTCAGCAAAATAATAGGGGTGATTAAACATCCAAAATGCAACAAACATTTTCTCATGACCTAGGGTCCGATTTCCTTTCCTAGTCGAGATAATAAATTTTTTTTACGTTTTTCGGCACATCACTGTTTTTCGCAACAAAAACAGCTGTAACTTGGGAAGCATGCGTATTAGGTTAAATCCAACGATACCAATGAAAAGAGCACACTTTTTTCTGTGTGAGGACATTTTGTCCAAAGTTAGCGAAAGATTCTTGGAGTAAACTGGGAAAATATCAGGATATTTTAAAAAATGTTAGTTTTTGACAACTGTTCAAAGCTAGACTACATTAGCCATGGTGCTCCTAGTGCCCGGCAAATTCTTCTAAAACTGTATGAAGTAACTTGGTTTAATACTTCATGCTTCTCCTGTCCTTCGCAATGTTTTGAGAAAAATCCATTGTTATACCAAAAAATAAGGCAATTAGGCCCATTTTGAGTGGCTAAAAGAAGATACGAAAGATATTTCAAGAAATTTTTTTCAGCTTATTCCACTTTTATTTGTCTTTCCTCATAGATTAGCATAGGAAAAGTGAATTAAGCTGAAAAAAAAAGTTTTGGGAATGGCTCTTGATCTTCTTGTAGGCACTCAAAATGGGCCTACAAAATTTTTTGGTATAACAATGGATTTTTATCAAAAAATTGCAAAGGGCAGGAGTAAAATAAGCATGAAGTTTTAAACTAAGTTACTTCATACAGTTTTAGAGGAACTTGCCAGGTGCTGGGAGCACCATGGCTAATGTAGTCTAGCTTTGAACAGTTGTCAAAAACTTACAGTTTTTAAAATATCCTGATATTTTCCCAGTTTACTCAAAGAATCTTTCGCTATCATTAGACAAAATGTCTTTATTCACACACAAAAAAAGAGTGCTCTTTTCAGTGGTGTCGTTGGATTTAACCTAGGACGCTTACTTCCCATGTTACAGATGTTTTCGTTGCGAAAACCCGTGATGTGCTTAAAAAAAACAAATTGATTATCTGAACTAGGAATGGAAATCTGACCTTAGGTCATAGGAAATTTTTTGTTGCATTTTGGGTGTACAATCATCCCTCTCATTTTGTTCAACCAAGTACCAATCACCGTGTATTTGAGTGCTACGGGTCTTGAAAAATTACCCTACCAATAAAATCTCGCTTTTTGGCGAGATTTAGTTATTTTGTTGATTGACTGTATTTCCTGAACTAACAGACCCAGGATGCTCGGGCATGGCTTAAATTGTAGAAAATTTAGTTGGCTTTAACAATGTATACTGTGGTCATGCTCGAAAAACTCTTTCTTCTGGTATTTTTGTTTAAAAAACCAGAAAAAGTGATGAAATTTCTTAGTTTTTCGAGTGCCATGAGTTAAGCACAAGGTTTTGAGGGTTGCAAACTTGAGTAATAACTGCTCTCATTGGTTCTAACAACACGCAACAAAAAAATCAATTACATGCATGTTTGCGATTTACCCCGATTTTTGTGTCTATATTGACTGGTCTAGTTTTTCTCGTCAAAACTACATTTTTGCGGGTCTGCACAATAAAGTAACTTCCCGGCTTTCGCTCACTAAAAAAACACTATTTCGTCAATTTTTTCAGCTAATAAACCAATGTCATGGGATGACGTGTTAAAACAAGACCAATTTCACGGATTTTGCGCAACAAAAACCCATTTTTGCAGATCTGACTCACTAAAAAAAACATTTTTTGAACACCATTTTTCTCGTTAAAACCCTATTTTCGCGGTTCCGGCTCACAGAAACCCCAATTTCGTGGTTGTTTCATTATTTGAAAAATCCAATTTCGCGACTGTTTGTTGCTGAAAACCCGATTTGCGACGTTTCTCTCACCAAAAAGACATTATCACATGTCTTGCTCACTAAAAAAATATATATATTGAATTTCACAAGATGAAACTCAAAAATTCCGCGAATTTTTTATGAACCCCCAATTTCGCGGAGATTCCTATTTAAAACCACAATGACGCGGTTTTAGCACAAAAATCAAAGCGTTTTCGCGATTCTGGCTCATTAAAAACGCAAATTTCGTTGGATTTACCCGCTAGTGAACCAATTTTGCGCGCCTTGGCTCACTTAAACGCTAATGTCATTGGGTTTTCTCGCTGAAAAACTAAAACTCCAATTGCAAGTGCAAGCCTCCTTCAGTACCAGCCATCATGGGATCTTGTCAGAAAATCTGCCCATTCCAAAAATCATCATGAGCTGGTCTACGCTCTTGTTGAAGGCAATAACTAGACAGTTTACAGACCTGCAAGTTGCTGAAAAGGAGCCATTCGTCTCTTCGACAGAAGAATCCATTTTAGGGGACTAAGCTACCGCAGTTTCCGTCCCAAGAGGCGAAAATTACAAGTTCAGTTTCAAAAATATCACTTTATGGGGGAAAAATTGTTTAGATACTGAATGGAAAATAGGGAATAGAATGAAATAACGACAGTTTTCCAGCAGAGATGTCAGGTTTTGAAGGTTAACGACCATTTATCTGTGTTAATTCAGTTTCTGTGTTTGAATTGACGATTTCCCGCGCTGAATTCCGATTCGATAAGCGACCGAGTTGTCTTTCTGGCGACTCGTCCTCGAATATAAGCCGGCAATAGTCATTGGAATGCATGTGACTTGTGCTCACGTAAAAGTTGCCCGGCCACAGATCAAAAGCTGGTCACGGCCGTGCCGTGAACTAGTGATTGTTCCGCTTTTAGCCAAGAATTAACGTTCTTCTCAATTCTAGTCGCGAATTAGCTATTGTCTCCAATTTTATCGTCGAATTAGCGGCTTTCTCAATTTTAACAGCGAATTGGCGTTTTTAGCCGTGAAGCTGCTGAGGGACCCACGAAAAGTCAAAATTTTGCTGTGCTAGCTCCCGTAAGAAGAGCCAACTTCACGGATCACACTCTCAAAATCAAGGTTGTCCCCGCTCCCCAAAGCTCATGGTGCATCCCCTCCTCACCCCTTAAACTGAAGGAAAAATCTGTCATTGCCGCAAATCATATTATAGATCCACGAAATTTGTGATTTGAAGGAGCTAAATCCGCAAAATTGGCTATTGCAATATGCTACGCCCTACAAAATTGCTTTTTGAATGGGTCAAAACGTGAACTTGTGCTTTTGTAACTCCGGAAACAACAAAATAGCTTTTCAGGGATCATGGTTTCAATCTTGATTTCGGCTTTGACATTATTTGGTCCTCAAGAGGACAAATCCGTATTTTCGAAAATTTCGTAGTACCTAATGAGGCGACCACTGATGTATTCAACTGAAACTATTTATTTATTTTTTCATTTTTTTCAGGGTCCCATCGCGTTCCACAATTTGTACGGTGTTTTCTACCCGGCGGTGAGCGTCAATCGTGGTGTCACCGTCACGCTCCACACCGCTCTTGATATTCCGTCGGACATTGAAGACACTTAAGACACAAAAATTATAAAACAAAAGAAAAAGAAGAGAGCTTCTTGTAGCCGTGAGTGTTAATATTTACAACTTGTTTTTTATTTATATTTAGACGAAAACAAATATCTGAATGTAAACATATCGTCAGACTATTGTATATTTGGTGTTAATCTCGTCATTTACAACATTAATATTTTGTCGCCCCTTTATTTATGATGTCGAGTATAATCACCCTTTTTCAACTACCATCTAGTCCTACATTTTTTAACGCTCCTTACTCGCAATTTAAAGAGTTTTTAAATAAAATTTCGCACTCCTCGCACAAGAAGTTTTGTAGAAGTATATAAAACAAAAAATCGGAGTGTTTCCGTTCGGAAAGAGTGCATCGTTTTGAAGGAAAATTCTTGGTCTTTTTTTTGTCTGTTTTTTCTTTCCTGAATTTGTGATTTATTATTTATAATTTGATCTCTATTTAAATGTTATTCGATTGACCGGAGACAAACAACCGCGATAAGTGTAATGTTTTTACTGCGTTTTATTTTAAAAGAGTCCAAAACCGAGCGTTCCTAAATTTTACCGTCGCTTTTTTCAAATAGGGGCTTTATATCATTATCTGGTTTGATTCCCTGTAAATATTGATACCCCTCCCCCCACCGCCACCTCGTAATCACCCGTATCTATCAAGAGTTTTTCTTTTTAAATTCAGTCTGACAATAAAATTGCACATTTGAAATGGCTAATAAGAGAAATATTATTAAGTACGTAAGTTGTATTTAGCGCGTTCCGAACATTTCTCAGTCTCACCAAGACAGGGTAATACATTTTTTCCCGCAACCATTCATTCGATTTGTATTTTTATGATACGAAAATTTACTCTTGTAGGAAAAAAAAAAAAAAAAGTTTATATAGTTTAAAGGCCTAAGAAGACTGAGCAAGAAGAAAATAAAAATGGTGAATTTCCATATTTATTATTTAAGCTGTTTTATTTATAACTTCCTTTTATTCAGATCCTTGAATTGTAAATAAATTTAGTTTTTGTAAAGAAAATAGTAATATTTGTAATATATAATTTCAAAAAAGTATTAAGGAGAAGTAGAGTCGAAGGTTTGAGATTGAAATTATAACATTATTTGTTTTCATTTAATGTTTAATTATTTAAATTATATTTTCGATATTCGAATTGTAATACTGTAAAGAAAATTTGTGTGCAGTTCTTTAGTCACGTACGTGAAATAAATGAAATGTTATTATCCGGCAAAACAAAACTAATGATTCGTGTAAAATATTACATAATTATTATGTTAATATAATTATACATAGTATGTATACATAATTATATGTTATTCATCCTAAAATGTAGATCTTTATTTGAATAGTATTTCCTCATTTTACACGTATGGGGTAGTGTTGGTTTTACACGTGTGGTTGCAGAGGAGTAAAAATTAGAGTGGTAGTCCGCCGTTAGAGTGGTTGGATTCCGCTTGTTTAGGCACTTTCAATAGTTCAAATATTTCACACTTGAATTCAATATTTGGCACTCACAGGACTTGATTTCGCGGTTTTGGCTAATTCACTAATCAAATTACGCTTCTGACGTCTTATAAAAAACAATACGCCGGTTTGCCTCTTTAAGGCCCGTTCACAAGCTCTATGTTTGCGTTGTGTGGAGTCTGGGCAACCAAACAAATTTATTCCCTCGAAAAATGAAGCATTTTGATAGGTTGCGTAGACACCACACAACGAAAACATAGAGCTTGTGAACGGGCCTTTATGAAGCCGAATTTTCCCTATCTGCCTCGTCGGAAACCAATTTAGCGGTGTTGGCTCCCTACAAAATCCAACTTCGCGGGATTTCACCAGGCCCAGACTGGCTCCTTGGTGGTGCCCTCGGCTTGAGCGTGAAGAGGAGCCCCCCCGACACACACTCACTTACACATGACAGACCGGAATTTTTTGATAATTTAATTTGTTAACCACATCCCTTTATTCCGTCCTCTGAAAAGTATCACACAGTAATCAAATTGTTTGATTCCGCCATTAAAAAATCAAGTAATTTTTCAACAGAAACGCATAACAGAACACCTGCAGCTCCTTCCCTGTTGTACGTAAATGCCTCAAACCGCCCGAACGAGCCTCGCGGATACAACATGGAAGTAAAATGGACAAAAAGGCGCTAATTTGCGGCTAAACTGGGGAAAAGCGCTAATTCCCGGCTAAAATTAAAATCAAGACAAAGCTCTTAAATTCATGGCTAAGAGTGAAAAAAACCTCGTGGATCATACTCATACTCATCATTTCGCCCCGAAAAACCTCAAAAAACCATAACATTTTGCTCGAAATGCCCCCCTCACCACTCTTTCTCACTCTTGTATCCTCTGTGGTTAGAGCAGGCCCCCGCGATCAGTTTGGTGCAACTCTGAAACGTGAGTCGCGAAATAGAGTTTTTTATAACTTTTATCCATGAGTTGGGCCTTTTGTTCAATTTGTTCGATTAGTCACCTCGTTTAAGTAATTTTTTTCATCATTTAAGTAATTTAATTCATTTCAGGGGGGGGGGGGACCTAGACCCCCTATCCCTTATAGGGGTGAGTCAGCAACGAATTAAAATTTTCCCCCAATTTTCGCCGCTTTTTCTGAATTTGTCCATGGAATAGCGATTTGTTTCACTTTCTAGCTCGAAGTTACCTTCATAATCCGCGAATTTCTTTTTTTAAACCGAGAACACCTAATTAGTGTTTTTTCCTCACGCCAGCGCTTCATCTCAATTTGGTCGGTGAATTAGCAATTTTTCTCAATTTCATCCTTGAATTAACACTTTTTATTAATTATAGATGCGAATTAGCAATTACTACTTCTGGGACGGCTTAGGGTATCCATATACAAAATGAAATGCACTCTTTCCGACCGCCAGCTGCCGGAGCGAAATTTTTTAACATTAGACGTGAATTATCCCATTTTCTCATATTAAACCGCGAATTGGCATCTTTCTCCATTTTATGTGAATGAGCATTTTACTGCAATTTTGGGCGGGACTTAGCAGTTTTTTTTCAGTTTTAGCTGTGAATTAGGTGACTTTCTCAATTTTAACCGTCTTGAATTAGCGATTTTTTAACTTTTATCCAAGTGAATAAGCGCTTTTTCTCAATTTTAGTCCCGTTATTGCCTCGAGAAACCACGAATTGGCGTTTTTAAAAATACATAATAGTTGGGCCTGCTGAGCGTTGGGCTGCAGCTTTTTCTCAATATTATAGCTGCAAATTAGCGATTTTCCTCAAATATTGTCGCATACTAGTGTTTTTCTCCAATTTCAGCCTCAAATGATTTTTTTTGTGATTTTTTTTTCTCGTTTTTCTACTATGAATCAGTGCTTTTCCGCTATTTCAGGCGCGACTATTAGCGCTTCTTCCCAACGTTTTGCTGCGTACTTTCCCCAAGATTAGCACATTAGAACGCCTTCTCAATTTTGTCAATTGCCAATTAAAACTTTGGGTTAGAGTTGTTTCTGTGTTTTGTCCGCGAAGTTGCCTTCAGATATCTCGAATTGGTATATTTTTCCTAATTTAAGTGGCAAAGGAAAGCTTCTTCTCAATATATGCCGCTAATCAACGCTTTAAAACCAACAAATCCATATTTTTCATATTTAAGCTTTTCGCCCCCTCCCTCTGAGTGGTGGCCCGACTCGGACTGCCCCCCTTGACCATGTACTATTTGCTGCATCGTTGACGAGGGATGAATAGAGGGGGGTCGAGGAATCATCTGCAATCATCCACTGACGGGGGGATAAAAACGCTATTTCACCTTTAAAATTAAGAGAAAGTGGTAATTCGTGGCTGAAATTGAGGAAAACCACTAATTCGCGGATATAGTGTAGAAGAATAAGCTGTAATTTGCGGCTAAAACTGAAAAAAAAATCCAATTTTCGTAATTAATTAATTTTTTGAATAATACATTATTTTTTCCTTATTATGCCGACTAGTTTCGGGGCAATGCACCCCATTATCAGGGCACCCGCAGGTCGAAATAAATTTCTTTTTCACATGTCTGTCACACAAAAATTCCACCAATCCTGCTGACAGACAGGCATCACGCATCAAGGAAACTTGTTTCTCCACGAAAAAAATTCAATTTTCGGCTGTACTTGAAAGTAATCCAATCCGTGGCATTTGAAGGCAATTTCGGGGTTAAAACTTGGAACGTTGGAACGGGAGTCGAAATTGAATAATTCAAAAAATAAAATAAAAAGCCAGTCACATTATTTCTATTGTGTTACTTTATATGTATAGCTATCCCCAACTATCCGCTGAGTATTGGTTCTCTGTAAGCCCTGGCTTCTGAAGATCTCCAGCAATCCCAAGCCCATCAACGCTCCTTTTTAACTAACTTATTTAGAATTTTTATAGTTTTGAAATATTCATAAAGAAAATGCCATCCTCATTTTTTATCGTCCGCCTTTCCCCTCCTAATATTGCTAGTCGTGCCCCTTAGGACACGGTGCCCTCGGTCGGACGCCCGGCTCACCCCCCCCCCCCTAAAACCGACTTGTCGGTATGTCGGTATACATGGTCATTTATAGGAGGTGAAAAGCCAGGGTGATAATTTCAGGGCAAAAATCGTCAGTTTGGCCATTTTACATCGATGTCATAGGACATCTTCACTCTCGGAGGGGCCTGTTTAGTGAAATGTAATCGTTCCTGTCCGAGACTTGAAAATAAATTTTCAAAACTCGAAGGTCGAAGCCGAACGACTGGTAAATAATTAAGTACATCCATATATTAACACCAATAGAGAATACGTCCAATTTTTCCCGAGTTAGGTCAGCCCATCCTTTCCTAGATTTGTTTTGAGTCCTCTCCAAATCTCGTGACCCACCTCCCTCCCTCTCTACGACCACTGATCTCTTAAATCACCCTGAGGTCTGTTTCGCGGGTCTTTATATTAGGCAACATGATATTTTTGCCAAAAAACAAAAGCAGTGAAGAGTTGTTCAAAGAGGAAGGGATGGCGCCCAAATAAGCCTCGTTTCTTCACCCAGCAATAAAAACCTGTGATTCAGGGTGTATGTAATGTGTGTGCTCTTCCCATGTTCAAAATCGTCAAATTTACTCACAACCCCCCCCCCCCATTGAATAAATTACACCTATTTCAAAACTTCATTCTGTCAAAAGATATTTTTCTTGCCATGAAACCAAGCCTTTTCGATTAAATAAATCGGGATATTCTATTTCTTCCTACACTAATCACGCTGTTCCAATTATAAGGCGGACCTTAAGACAGAAAAAAAAAAAAAATCCAAGCGGGAGGCAGAAGAAATAAAGTGATGTGCCCATAGATGGCATGTTGAAATTAGATACTGCTCGATCATACCTATTTGATTTTGACATGTAGGCTTTTGATTCCCACTCCCACCCTTTATCCTCCAAACATCTACAATCCTTAAAAGATAACTTAATTTTGTGAGATTCTGATTGGTTAAAGAGTGAGCCGTTAATCAGCGTTGGAACAATATAGTTTTGACTAATGAAATGAACCTTCAGAAAAAAGTAATTCCTATAATTTATGCCTCTTGAAGCGCCTATCCAGCTGGAATTATTAATGAAAAAACGCGTTTACGTTCCGACTAATTGTCTTTACGAGGCTTGACGGACGAGATCACATTTTGTGGTGATGGTGAGAAGGTTAAGAGAGTGTTTCATTGAAAAAGTCATAAATTGTATTCAAGCAAGAATCAATTTATTACAATAAATTATAATTATCATATAAAGATCTTAATATAAACAATGCAGAGAGACAACCTCCGTCAGTCGTGACAGGGCGTCGACGTTGGTTGAAATTTGATGACTCGCTAACGAGCGCCCGTACGACGTATTTTTGTCACAACAAAAGAAAATAAAACTTCGATTGTAAAAGTTTTAAAATAAGAATACATAAAGTAGCGCCACCCAAATGTGTTGTAATTCTCGGCGATCTCTGATGTTGTGTTTTTCGGTGGTTTTTTGTTTTTTTTGACGGATATGATGGGGGAGGTGAAGCGCTTAGAAGCACTTGCGGTGGACAATTCCGGGGCCGGACTCGTCGTACTCCTGTTTGGAGATCCACATCTGTTGGAAGGTGGACAGGGAGGCAAGAATGGAGCCACCGATCCATACGGAGTACTTCCTTTCGGGGGGAGCGATGATCTTGATTTTGATGGTGGACGGGGCAAGGGCGGTGATTTCCTTTTGCATCCTGTCGGCGATACCGGGGTACATGGTGGTACCACCGGAGAGGACAGTGTTGGCGTACAGGTCTTTCCTGATGTCGACGTCGCACTTCATGATCGAGTTGTAGACAGTTTCGTGGATACCGCAAGATTCCATACCCAAGAACGAAGGCTGGAAAAGAGCTTCAGGGCAACGGAACCTTTCGTTACCGATGGTGATGACTTGACCGTCGGGCAATTCGTAGGATTTTTCGAGGGAAGTGGAGGCGGCGGCAGTGGCCATTTCCTGTTCAAAGTCGAGGGCGACATAGCAGAGTTTCTCCTTGATGTCACGAACGATTTCCCGCTCAGCCGTGGTCGTGAAAGAGTAACCACGCTCGGTGAGGATTTTCATGAGGTAGTCAGTCAAGTCACGGCCGGCCAAGTCGAGACGGAGGATGGCGTGGGGAAGAGCATAACCTGTACACGGGTAAAACGGACAATTCAGTTAATTTTTCTGTTGTAATTTTTCTTTTCGTTTTCTGCAAACCAACCTTCATAGATGGGCACAGTGTGGGAAACACCATCTCCAGAGTCGAGGACAATACCGGTGGTACGACCAGAAGCGTAAAGGGACAGGACGGCCTGAATAGCGACGTACATGGCCGGGGTGTTGAAGGTCTCAAACATGATTTGAGTCATCTTTTCTCTGTTGGCCTTGGGGTTCAAGGGGGCTTCAGTGAGGAGGATGGGGTGTTCCTCGGGAGCGACACGGAGCTCATTGTAGAAGGTGTGATGCCAAATCTTTTCCATGTCATCCCAGTTGGTGATGATACCGTGCTCGATGGGGTATTTCAGAGTGAGAATACCTCTTTTGCTCTGAGCTTCATCACCGACGTACGAGTCTTTTTGACCCATACCGACCATGACTCCCTGTTTAACAGGAAAAAAAAGAAAATGCGTTAACAAAAGTCACAAGATTTAAGTAATTACGTGCCTATAATCGAATTTATGTCCCCTCCTATTATATTTCCACCCAATTCATCTACAACTGAACGTGTTTTTTTTACCTGGTAGTGTTTTCCTAAATAGTTTTTCCATTTATTTCCAAAAATTGAGGTTCTCTTCGTTTCTTTTAATTTTTTTTTTTTTTTTTTTGCTCAGCGTTTGCAATCTCAATTTGTAAGCTCCACGAATTTTTACTTTTGAAAATTAGTCTCCCTTTCTGGACCAAATTTTTATCATTCTGCCCCTTCAGAATTACGCCTTCCCACCCCCCACGCTTCCTCCCTCACAGGTATAATGATGACGTTTTAAAAATATTATTGCAAGATGTTTCAACGTGCCTCATTTAAAATGGGGCATCAACCCTCCTTGATTTTTGCCCTCCCCTCCCCTACCCCCCACGACACCACCGACTTCTTCTTCAAATGATCTAATTTTAGCCCTGTCCCTCCCGCCTAGCCAGTGGAGAGATTCAAGCCGGCGTCCTTATACGGTCTTAGGGGTCTTCACTGACTATTTATAGCTTCACTCCCGATTCTTTCCACCCTTTGCCCATACATGGATTTTTAAAATGTTTTCTTCCCCTCTTCATCCGCTCTAACGTTTTTTTGTTGTCTTTTTTTTAGTTTTGGGGCGATAAAAATGTAATTTAAACTACCGCGTCCGGACTCCCACATTGCGGCTCTTTCTTTAAGAGCAACAAAGCCCCAATCTCAATGAAAAGTTGTTGAGGATGTGTACTTTACTTTATCCCGTTCATGGAGGGCTTAAATTTTCTCAATTGTAATATTTTATGTTGTTTCAAAATCAAAAATGTTAAAATGTACATTGTAGACTGTGGAATTTCATTATGATTTTGTTTGTTTACGCGTTAGTCATGTAATGGGGAATTATCAAGGGTTAACGAGGGAATTATGTGGTTCTATTTCAGTTCGTATTGCTTTGAACTGTACATAATTGATTGACTTTAAAATAAACTTTGGAGGTGGAACCACCTTTTGTTTTAATTGCAAATTTTCGGCTTACCTGATGCCTGGGGCGACCCACGATGGATGGGAAGACAGCCCTGGGAGCGTCATCACCGGCGAAACCGGCTTTGCACATGCCGGAGCCATTGTCAACAACAAGAGCGGCTACGTCGTCGTCACACATGATTTATTCCAAAAGTTACTTTAGGGTCGTTTTGTGCCTCTGCGATTTAAAAAAAAAAACACACTGAATTAAAAATCAAGTAGAAGAAAAATTAAAATGGTGGCTAGGAAATGGATTGGCTCTAACTTTTCAGAAGATGAAAAAGAAATTAGAAAAAATAAAAAATTACCGAACTATGAGGTATAGGGGCCGCGGTCTCTTGCCTGTGTGTACTGCGAGTGAACGCTGGCCAAATACCACGAGCCTCTTATATGCACCCCACCCCCCCGAAGAACCCCTTCTCTTTAAAAGAGCCCGTCGCGTTTCATCCATGTGGCCCCAAGTGCTCCCCATATTTGGCCAACCACCCTCCCCCACTTGGAGTACGCTGGCTCTATGGGGGGTGGGTTCCTTTGGAGGAATTCCGTTATTTCGAGTTTCCAGTTTTATTTATTATTACACTTTTTTTAAAACGTCCCACCAGGGGAATTATAATTAGATAATAGTAATAGGCCATCACATCATCAAAATTATGTCACAAACTTGTAATGTTTGACATTAACTTTGTTCGGCATGATTAGTATGTCAAATTTACTTTATTTGAATTCCCTTCATTCAAACATCTTGAGCCTATTTTCGGGTGGGCATTCTTAGTAGTAAAACCAACTAATTCGTGTATCTTGCATTCTGTTATATATCAAATAGTTTTATTGTGGTTTCTATTCTATTCGGGGCATGATCCAAGCCATTCCGTGGTTTGGTCTTTTTCGAAGTCCATATTTTGCGGATTTGACACTTAGGGAACATTGTTTTGCGGTTTTTGCTATTTTAACAACTATTGAGGTCGCCCTTATCTCCTTAAAAAGTACAATACCAACGGTTTGGATCTTACTCGTCGAATCTTACTCGTCATAAAAACCTATTTCGTGGAGGTGGCTCCCTAAAAAAAGCCGACTTCACGAAATTCACACGCTTAAAATCAAAATTTCCAGGCTTTTGGCTGTGAAGAGCGATTTCACAGGTCTGAAATTCGCATGGTTGTCGCATTTAAAACCAATATCATGGGATTGGCTTGCAAACCCTGAAAATAATGATAATAATTTCGTGGGGTAGAATCCCTGAAGAAAAAAAAACCAATTTCGCGGGTCATATAGCTCATCAAAAAAGACAATTTCGTATAGCTTTCGCTGCGTCTACCACACAATTTCGCGCTGTTGACCGATTCAAAAAGCAGTTTCACGGGGTCGACTCATTCAAATAACCTTTTTCACTAGGTCGAGGGTAAAATTGAGATAGAGCGCGCATTCGCGGCTAGAATTGATAAAAAACGCTCGTTCCAGGCTAAAATTGAAGAAAAAAAAAACGCGCTCACTCGAGGCTTAAATTGAGAAAAAACACTCTTGTGCTGTTAAAATTGAGAAAACATTGCTAATTCGTAGCTAAAAAGAAGAAAAATCAATAATTCACGGCAAACAATTTTTTTTAAAATGCGCTAAAATCGAGAATAAAACTGAAGAAAGCGTCAAGCACGGCAAAAATCGAGAAAATACTCCAATTCCCCGGTTCTTGATGCAACTTCGGAGCGAAACTTAAGAAAAACCGTTGCTTCACCGTTTTTGAGACGCTTTCGCTCAGCTAAAACTAAGAAAAAACGGTGGATCGTACCTAGTGGCTTATGTTTGAGAAAATATGGCAATTAGCGGTTTATTGATGCAACTTCCAAACGCAACTTGACAAAAAACGCCAATTCGGGGTCTTTAAACGCCATTTAATCACTGATCAAATTCAGAAAAAACTCTAACTCATAGTTAATAAATGTGAGAAAAATCGCTAACTCGTGGCCAACATTTTTTTTTTTACAAAAGCGCTAATTCACGGTTAAAATTGAGAAAAAGCGCTAATTCACGGTTTTTGGGGGATCGTTTCACTGCTAAAATTGATAAAACGCTAATTTGATGTTCTCAATTATGAAATTAAGAAAAATCGCTGTGGACAACATTTTTAAAAAGTGCTAATTCGCAGCTAAAATCGAGAGGAAAATTCTCGGCTAAAATTGAGGAAATGTGCCAATCCACGGTTTTTTTATGCAACTTCCAGACAAAACTTGGGGGAAAAACGTTGATTTACTGTTCTTGTTGACCCTTTCACTCTCCTAAAATTGAGAAAAACGCTAATGTGCCGTTCTTGTGTCGTCAAGTTCGCGGATTAAATTCAGAAAAAACGCAGATTCATGGCTAAAAGTGATGAAAAACGATAATTTACGGCGTAAATCAATAAATAGCGCTCGTTTCTGTCTAAAATGGATATAACAAACACTCCTTATTGTGACTAACATTGAGAAATGTTGAGTACATTGAGAATGAAAGCATTATAAACGCTTATTCACGTCCAACATTTTAAAAAAGCGCTAAAATCGCGGGTAAAACAGAGAAAAAGCGTTAATTCGAGGCAAAAATTGAGAAACCACTCTCGTTTGCGGCTAAAATTGAGTAAAACTGCTCGATCGCGGGTAAAATTAAGTTGTTCTTCTTGGGACAAGCCCACTGCTAAACTTGAGGGGGAAAAAACGCTACTTAATTCAAGGCTAAACGTGAGAAAATCGGGGCAACATTTTAAAAAAGCGCTAATTCACGGTTAGAATTAGGAAAATCGCCAAGTCACGGGTAAAATTGAAAAAAAAACAAAAACAAACAAAACAAACAAAAAACAAAAAAAACAAAAAAAACGCTAATTCCCTGTTTTAGGAGGCCCTTTTACAGCTAATTTGCTGTTCTCGAGGCAAGTTCGCCGCTACAATTGAGATAAGCTAATTCGTGGCTTTGAAATTATAATAGATAGTTAAATTTGGCTTTAAAATTGAGAAAACCCGCTATTTCGTGGACAACATTTTTTAAAAGTGCTAATTCGCAGCTAAAATCGGGAGGAAACGATAATTCTCCGCTATAAGGGAGTAAAAGCGCTCATTCGCGGCTATAATTGAAAAACTCTATATGTGGATAATTAAGAAAAAGCGCTAGGTGCTGTTCTTGGGCCAAGTTCACGGCTAAAATTGAGAGAGAGAAAAAATAATTGATAGTTGACTCATGTCCTAATACGTGAGGTGGGACCAACGTGATTTTAGCTGGTAGAGCTGGTTTAACGTTGGTAGCGGGCGGGCGATTTTCATAAAAAACCCTGAGATTGGACTCAACATGCATTTTCTGCTGTAAATGCTCAAGACGCTGGACGCTGAAATCGCTCGACTCTATAGCTCTCATAGAGCGGAGTGTAAAAGTGAAAAAAACGCTAATTTCGCGACCAACATCTTGAAAAAGCGCTTTTTATCGGCTAAAATCTACAACAATCGCCCTTTCCCGGATAAAGTTGAGAAAGAGCGTTCTTTCGAGGAAATTGAGGAAAAGCGCTCGTTTTCGGCAAGAATTGAGAAAACATGCTAATGTGCTGTTCATGGGGGGGGGGGGTTAGTCCACGGATAAAATCAAGAATCTGCAAACGAAAACGTGACAATATGGCCAACCAAAAACGCCGTAATAATTGTATGAAGAACTATAAATAGAGACGCTGGACTGCGGGTTGTAGGCACTATATCGTAGGAAAACAAAAAAGGAACTCCACCCATGCACTGCATGGTGGCAGGAGAACTGGATCGCCCCGATCAAAGCCTCTACACTTCGCAGCTTCTTCGCCTTGGTGACTCTTCTTAATAACCATAAATTATTCTGGTTAGGCAAACAATTTTAAGATATACTTCTGATTTTCTGAAACAGATTTTTCGAGCTAGAAATGGCGTAAAATTGTTCGTTCTTCAAGGAAACTGAATTGTTCAGACCAAAAATCCGTTTCCTCTACAATTTCCACCCAAATGAGACGTCGTACACTGCTCAAATCAGAGCCAATATGACCCCAGAATGTGTTTTTTCTTGCATTGAACAAAGTAACTGGAGATTAAACCACAGCATTGGACTAATTAAGAAGCCTCACTGAGGTTCCCCACCTTGGGTCCGTTGATAGGAGTAGTTCGGCCACTGTCTGCACACAACTATCTTCGACAGAAAATTCATTATTCAGATCGTATTTATTCGATTAACATATGTTAAGCTTAATGTGATTAAACGGTAAATGGGCACATTGGCCCGTGAAAATGTGCGCGTTTACCGTTTGCTCACATTAACCTTAACATATAAATATTTCGCTTCTGGGGTTGAAAGAGTCGGTCTCACAGAAGCAAAATTTTGGGGTTTGAAACAGCAACCATGACATTGGGTTTTCAAGGAGCCAAATCCGCGACATTTGGTTTCCAAAGAGCGAAATTCCCCGAAATCAGGCTTTGAACGAGTCGAAACCACCAAATTTTGTTTTGAAAGAGTCAAAGTCCGTAGAATTGGGGATTATAATAATAGCCAAAAATCGCGGAATTTTGTTTTTGAACGAGTTTAAGGCACATGATTGGTTTTGATTTAGATTGTGTGAGGCGAAATTCGGTTTTTCAAAAGCCTCAGCAAAGATGTCAGCAAGCAGTTAATAGTAATTATAGTAATTATAATTATAATTAATTATAATTACAGTTAATAAAAGTCAATAACCAAAAACATCAGTTTTTGGTTATTTTTGGGTATTTTCAACACCCTACCCTGGGCGAAATAATCTTGTTGGTCTTGTCCCAGTTCTAGAAGGTCAGTTTTGCACGATTTTCCTTAAAAATGACTGTATAAGTACAACCAGTCCGGGACCCACCAGTCACCCAATGAGCTCGTCTACCCGTACCCCTCCTCTTTTTTGCGTTCCCTTAAAGGTTAATTCAATTTCTCTTTTACACCCACGCGATAAGCTAAAATCAACATTGTTTAATTTCACTTTCAATGTAATTGGCATGCACTTTTTTTTTTAATCGAACGATGATCCAACACGTTTGGCATCCCGTCACTTTATTTTTGTCACCCCTCGCACCCATCACGTTCTTTTTTTTATTATTTACGTTTACTAGAGAGCGGGTGCGAACAGTCTGACCGCTTATAGTCATGAATTCTGTCGTGCTTTTTTTCTTCTTCTTCTTATAAATTTTGGCACTGACCTGTTTAGAATTATCATTGCAAGAATATACGGAGTGAATCGACCGTTTTGAATGGAAATCCAAAGGGGAGGGGTGCTAAGGTGAACAAAAGCTGAAAATTTCTCGTTTTTTTTTTCTAAATCAAAACTCGTGAATACCGTGCAAAACTATGCCGTGGACTTTCCTTTATTCGTCTATTTTCTGGCAAAAGCCCAGAATTGTAGCCCAACTTTAAATTGTAGCGTATCTCAAAAAGGCTGTCTTTCTCATGCGAGTCATGAAGGGTTTTGCCCCTTTTCTAGCCCTCGGATTTCTGTGAAATTCATTGGTTGACACAAGTTCTTCTTGTTGTGCATTTTACAATCCGTGTATGTTTGGTAAGCGAATTTTCGCTTCTTCATTAAAGGGCTGAAGGGAATAAGCAATGCTCATTCCAACTTCGTACCTTAACTAACGGGCGGCTCCCCTATGATGTAAGAAGCGATCAATTTCTTCCCATCAATACAAGACTTTCACACTGAGAGACTCATTTTGTGTTGGTTTTTGGACTTGTCCCTTTTTACTTCCACTTTCTTTCACAGCCTGGTTGCCCATTGGAAGGTTTGAAAGGTTAATTTATGGTACCTTGGGTTCTATTTACCGACTGATTTCTATTCGACACCAATAATCGATCTTGTTGGATCAATCTTCCTTTGTGGTTACAAGATAAGCAAACTGGTCTGGGGTGGAATGGTCAGAAAAATGCTTGCATGTTCTCTCACATATTGATTATAAGAATAAAAGACAAAAAATAGCGCCCTTCTAAAATTGAGCAGGTGTACTTTATCATGTGGGTGTACTACGTCCCTGAGTGGAATTTCATTTCGGCCGGGAATAATTTTTTCTTCTGACTCAACTTGCCTTAAAAACCGAATGGGTTTAAAAACGGAGAGAAGTGTTCCTCCAAGTTTCGACCGGAGTACGCCTAATTTTAGAATAAACCGTCTCATCTCAGATACAAGCGATTTTAAAAGTTTCAGTAACAAACTCCGCATCACGCTGAAGCTTACATAGAGCATCTTTTTTCCCTTCAATTTGAGAATTTCACAGAATTTACCTTGTTGCTTGAATGGTTGAGGAGAAGGGGGGAGGAAAATCGTCATCAAGGACTGGAAATTATTTCTGTGTCTAGTTCTTAAAAGGACAAAAGTGGGGCGCGTATTTCTATTATTACTTTTTTTCTCTCTCGTGGGTTTCTGAGAAGTGAAGGAGAATAGTGAAGACCCCTCTCTCCAACGGCTAAAATTCGTGAGATTTCACCTTAAAACATATCGGTTTCAAATAGCCTGGCCACAGGTGGAATGAGTGGTGGTGGAGAGGAGTAAATTTCGGAGCATAATAATACGTACGGGAGAACCTTGATGCAGCGTAACCTTGTTGTTTTGGGGGGGGAGGGGGTTATAAAAAATATTGTTTTAGAGACTATTCTCAGAGCAGAGGGAGTATGAAACAGGCAGGGCATCCAGAGCTAGATTTGTCCAACTAGAAACACCGTAGAGTTTGGTTGGGAAAGGGATCAGAAACAAGCGACTAGCCTCAACATTTAAGTGATTTTTCGTATATATTTTCACTAGCACTCGCTGGATTGCGTCCAGCAGAAGTTCCAAATAAGGAGCGGCTATTGGAAAATGGAAGTAAACTTTTTCCTCAAAATAAGCCCGACCAAACATCAAATACGGTATTTGATTTTATTTGTTCACCTTAGAGTTTTTTAAAGAGCACTAAAATCTCCACAATTGGTGATAGCAAGTGAGAAACAGTTCGTCCAAAAATGCGTTTTTTTCATAACTACGGGAAAAATCGCGAAATCCAACCATCCACTCCTGTTGGCTTCTCTCTATTTCAACTCGTTCGAAGTATTAATAAAACTTAATAGACGTGTTGGCATATTGTTCATAATGTAAATCAGGATGTGGTTAGGGGGAAGAAACCATAATGGACACATTCTAACTTTGTGAGGACCAAGAAGTGGCTTAAACCGTCTCAAGTGTGGGTATATGTGCTTCAGACTGTTCATTTAATTGGTCCCTTGGGGTGCTAATAAGAGTAATTTGAGGTTTTCCCACTAACAAATTTGATGGCGTAACTCTTGGCAGCCTGGAACTACGAAATTTTCTGCCCATTTCTGGGGGACTGTCGCCACGTCGCCCTTGACTTGAACGCACAAGTTTAATAGTGACCATACAAAGAAGGGGTCGCAAAGGGGCGGTATGGAGGCCGCGAGTACGCGAAAGAGAAGACGACTCTGGAATTTGGCCAAAATCTGTTACTCAGCTCTGTGACACGCAATGGAGGTGTGTGTGGTGTATCGCCGTCGGTTGGAGCGGGGGAACTGTGAGAGGGGAGGATGATAAAGTCGTCGGAGTTCTAGCGTTCTTAGACCAATTAAGGCTTTCAGACACGGGTCTTGTACAGAGCCAGCATTGTGCTTTGGCTGCAGTCAAGTGTTAACTTTTGCCGTTTTTAACTCCCCAAATTTATAGTTATCTTCCAAGCAGGTCAAACCCATAATTCAGGTATGGCAGGAGTGTATGATACAACCACGGGTCCTCATAATTTTTATGGTTCACCTCTAATTTCTACAGACTTTTGATATCGTTTTCTTCTGTGACAGCTACGTCCTCTTATCATGTGTCGCTTTCATTCACATCCCATAAGGTCATCGTTCAGTACTTACTACTCCGTGACAAAATCCCTGTAAATGAATTGGGATGGCCAAAAAAAAACACCAGGAAAAGAAGGGGTAGGGGATCGAAGTAGGGGTTCACCTAGCGTGGTTCCTAGTTATATTTAGTTGAGAAAGAGAGGAAAAAAGTCTGCCCCCTTTTCTATGTGCACCTAAGACTAAGACTATACTCTTCAAGACTTGTATCGCTCTTTCAATAACACCTTTTTATGGTTGTACGTTCTTTGTATGCCAATGATTTCGAGACATATTTGAGACAATTTTCCCCACCTCCAACCGTTCTCGAAAACCATCTAAAAAATAAGAGAATGTTTGCCATAAAAAACTGATTCGTGTGATCTTCATTTCGATTCATGGAAGTCTTTCGGAATCGATTTTTGACTGCAAGAATTCGTCATCTAAATAAAACGCCTATCAAAAAGGTTGGGGGGACCTTTTAATGTTGGTAAACGTGATTTATTATTTCTTGTAAAAATGATAAATTATGTGTGGCAGAACGTTAAGCACCGACCAGTCTCTCACGCTCACTTTATAGACTCAAACTGACATGCTGCCTGCTATAAAAACTCTATAGTTTTTTACCAAATCCCAGGGAAAGCTAATAGAAAAATAATCCCATTTTTTATAATGAATAATTTATTATTTGAATATTCATATCTCGAGAGAACCTATTGACTAATGGCGAAATATTAACGCCGCCTTTGAAAAA
The DNA here is from genome assembly GCA_038030265.1 of Corythucha ciliata. Classification (NCBI taxonomy): domain Eukaryota; kingdom Metazoa; phylum Arthropoda; class Insecta; order Hemiptera; family Tingidae; genus Corythucha; species Corythucha ciliata. The sequence continues at coordinate 39,745,101 of CM075943.1, read as the reverse complement.
AAATCATCTAGGTCAGCTGGGTTGGTCTAGGACTGGAGAGGAAGCCTCCCTCCTCCTCCCTATTGACCCACACACAATAATTCACCATGAGCGTCAATTTGTGTAGTTCTTCACTGAAACACTGCAAGTTTACGAAAGAGAGAGGAACACTGTAGGTAGGCAAAACCAGCGACGCTTCAGCTGTTGCACCCGGTGAGGTATAACTGGAGCGGAGTAGGCTTCGTGGGGTAGGGATAAATAACGAAAAAAAAAAAAAAATTCCCAAAACGATCAAGCCCTGCCCCCCCCCCTTCAACGAAAAAGCACAATGCTTCCAATTTGTAACAATGCTTCTTTTATGCGGATGCTGTTCAGGGGGTCTGGAACCCGGGCCCCTGTGCATTCAAAGTACAGTTTCAAAAAACCGAGAATGTTCGCTGCAAAATTGACCATTTTTCATCGCAAATGCCACGGAAATGGTCAGTTTTATCACGAAAACTGACAAAACTGGCTAGAAACTGACAACGTGACCGAAGAACTTACAATTTGGCCTAAAAATTGGCAAAGTAGTTTGGAAACTGAATTAAGTAAGTAACTGAATGCGTGATAAGGAAACCGCCTTTTCTTATTTATTTATCTGTTTTTTTTTGTTTTTTTTTCAGGGGGGGCAATGGAAAATATTCGTGGTAGTCCAAAAGTGTCAAGGGGGGATGCTGTCTGATAGTTCGTGATTGGTGTGCACTAGGTGGACACTGGGAGGGGGAATAATCCAGGACATGTAGCACACAATAAGGCTAGGAATTTTACCGGGGGGAGGTATATTTGTCCACGAGGAGAAAATCTTTATACTAAAAAGTTTATACTACCGCCCCTAAGAACGTGGGGGCAATATAAGATTTCATTCAGTTCGTTCATCGTTCACATCAATGTTACATAGATGCATCAGGCGACGTTTTCGAAGGCTCCTTCCCGTGAAAAAACCACTACACGCCGTGTGGGGGAGGGGGAGACGCTGCCATGAAATACAAGTTTCGTGGGGATACATACATAATAGAAAATAAATTTGAAGTTTCAGGGCTACATACTCGTAGACAACGATATTGAAAGTTTCGATGAATTATCAGCCGCGAAATTGTGAGTTTCAAGCTTATAGAATATTTCGGAGGATAAATAGACGCGAAATTGCCTTCTCCCCGCCGGGAGCAATAGCCACAAACTTCCGGTTTTGAATATTCACCGGCAGTGAAACTGCGAGTTCGGATCGATGAAAAGCCTCGAAATTGTAAGTTACTAAAGAAATGTGCTGCAAAATTACAGTAGTAAGGGGGGAGGTGACACAAAAATTGCCACTAAAGTGAGGCGCAAAATTGTGCGAGATTTAGCTCTCTCTAACCACAAATTTCGAGGTATCTGGATCTTTTAGGAACCACGAATTTCGCGTGGTTACCTCCATAAATTACTAAACTTTTCAGGGTTTGCTTCCTGCGCCCCAGCAGACCCGTTCAGAAGCATACCGAGGTAGTGGCGAGTATTGGGCGGACCGTCGCCCCCGAATAGCTTGAAGATGGAAAAATTAGGTTTTTTAGGTTTTATGATCATCCATGAACAAACGTGGAAATGAGTTTGGCTCCTTTCGACGATTTTCAGTCCATCCGACCTGGACGATAGAGTGTTGTAAGATGCTCACCAAATTGTTGCTGATTGAGCCCACGCGAGCGTTTTTTACTTCCATGTTCCCTACGGGAATGGAAGTGTGGTGTTCGTGAAAAAAATCGAGTCCGAGCTGACACCACATTCATAATGTACAAACTCCGAAAAGTTGAAAAAAGTGGTTTTCGGCATGCCGTCGGTCTGTCGCTCTTTTTTCGATAAATTGCATGAAAATGAAAACCTGGCTATTTCTTAATATGAGAAGCACAAATCTGACCTTTGTTTTGAGAAAAAATCTTTTATCGGACATGTTCTCCCCGTACCGAAATGTCTTTTTTGGATATAACTTCAAAAAAGACTTGAAAAAGTCATTCCAGAATTTTTTTGATATTTTTTTCGGATTCCTCGCGAAATTTCCTTGCGAATTGACCACAATATTGCCGAAAAAATGCAACTTTTTTTTTTGGCCAAAATCGTCGTTTTTAGCGCAAAAGGACCAGTAGCAAAAAATGACGGTCGAAATTGCAAAAAAGGGCTTCTAGAGCCCCTTTTCTGGAAGCTGAAATTGAGAAATGTACTAATTCACGCCTTACGGAGGCAACTTCGTGGCTAAAATAGACAAAATACGCTGATCCCTACAGTTCGTGTAGGCACTTAGGCAGCTTAAATTGCGAAGACACACTGAAATACTGTTCTTAGGAAAGAGCGCAAATATTCGTGGCTAAAACTGTGAGGAAACTTTCACGATGCAACTTGCAGAACAAAATTGTGAAAAAATCGCAGAAACGCGGAGTATAGAGCCATTTTATAGCTAAATTTTTTAATAAAACACCATAAAGTTCTGTTCTTGAACCAGCAGCTTCACGGATATTCTGAAAATTCATCAATTCAGGGCTGAAATTGAGTAGAAGCTGTAATTAGCGGCTAAAATGTCTCAATTTTAGACGTGATGAACCACTTTTTTATCAATTTTTTAACGCTAATTAGTGCGTTTTCTCACTTATATTTATTTGCGAATTAGCGATTTACCTCAATTCTAGACGAGGACTTGGACTTGGTTCAAGAACAGCACATTTTGGCGTTTTACTTCATTATTTTACCTAAAATAATAAAGTGACTCTATACTTCGCAATAGCCCTCTAACTCACTTCATAGCAAACATTTTTAAAAAGAACTGATTCGCGTAATATAATTGGGAAAACGCTAATTCACGGCTGAAATTGGGAAAAATCGCTAATTACAGACTAAACTAAGAACAAACCCCTAATTTACGGCTCAAGTTGAGACAAAAGGATGATTCGCGGTTAAAATTGTAGAAAAATCACTGTAATTTGCGAATGATATTGAGGAACAATGCTAAAATTCGTGAATAAAATGTAGAAAACGCGCTAATTCACGGTTAAAATTGAGAAAATCACTAATTCGCAGGTACAATTCGTAAAAAGGGCCGACTCATCTCTGCAGCGCCCCCTCAAGTCCAAGGATCTATGAAAAAACGTCTGCTAATGTTTGTAGCACAATGCTTCCTCGACATGATTATCCGGATCTATCGATTTGAACGAAAAAACCAAGCAGATTAGAGAAGACCCGGTGACGTGTGTTCGATACATAGATACTATTTTCAGTAAAGTAATGCGTCTTTTAGGACACAGTAAGGGACCATTTGGTGAACACCATGTCGAAGATTATTTCGAAAGACGTGAATTCCAAGCGAGAGGATCTGTCCACACGCTCAATTTACTCTACTGAAAAATGCACCCATACCATATTGTATAGCCCAACCAAGTTTATCTTGAATATTTCGTCAAGATCGGTTGCCTTTTGTAGGGGATGTGTGCGTTGGTGGGAAGTCCACCCTCCCACCTGGAGCCTCTCTGTTGAAGTTGTTTACCACCCTCATAATTATTTTAACCCCTCTCATATGATACGTTTTTTTTGTTGTTGTCTCGTTGTACAAAAAAGATTAATTTAAATCCTTCGCCTTTCTAAAAAATAAAATCGTCGTTTCTGTTCTACAACTGAATAATTCTTTTCCGCTCAAGTTCAACAGGTTATGGGCCGTAGAGAGTGGTAAAGAAGACAAAGTAAGAAAATCCGGACCCGGTTCGTTTCGTGTTTCAAATTACGGATGAAAGCAATTTTCGGACGTCATGACAGAGATTGTAGACCAAAGCGCGACGAAGTTGACAGGTGAGGTTAACTGGAACCTGTGGAAATTCCAGGTTATAATCGCAGCAGAGGCAAGAGGTAGGTATCGAGAAAATACTTCACAGCACGGAAACCAAACCGATGCCATCGGAAGGTAAGCCTCAAAATGTTTTTGAGGAAGAACTCTATCAATGGAGCCGCAGGGATAGTAAGGCAAAAAGTTTAATTGTATCGCGGATGGAGGAAAGCACGATGATCCACATCATGACTGCCAGACTGCCGCGGAAATGTGGGCAAGGCTTCTGTCGGTATTCGAACAAAAATCAGAGACAAGTATTCATCTGCTGCACGAAGACTTTTTCAAGTATTCATTCAAAATAGAGGGGTAGCCATTCATATTTCAGAAATTCTGGATATTGTCATGAAATTGAAACAACGGGGGGAAAATATCTCAGACAAACAAATTATAACAACAATGTTGATGTCTCTTCCAGAAAATCTGAATTATTTCGTGTCGTCGTGGGAGTCTGTAGATGCAGAAAGGCAGAATGTAAATGAATTGACGTCCCGACTGATCACGGAAGAAAGACGAGTTAACCATCGACGTAGCTACGACGATACGAACGACGTAGCTTTGGATTCCCGTTCGCAGTGTTCTTACTGCGGTGGTAATAGTCACCCAAGCCACAAATGCTTTAAGAAAGCAGGTAATTCACAAAAACCGACGTGTTATTACTGTAAAAAAGTCGGTCATGTGCAAAAACAATGTTGGTTCCGTATTAAAAACGAAAAAAGTGAGGACAGTAGTGACCCGAAATCCTCTTTTCAGTTAATAATGCTTTTTTTAGCATGGCACTAATGAATGAAGAAATAGGTACAGATTCAGAACATTGGTATCTTGACAGTGGTGCGAGTCAGCACATGACACCTAACAAACAATTTTTTACTACTTATCAGCCGTGTAAAAAAGTCATTAAAATCGGTGATGGAAGCGAACTGGAAGGCGTCGGTGTCGGTAACATAAATGTTACTACTTTTGTCGGCGGAAAACCAATTCAAAGTGTCTTCCAAAACGTTTTGCATGTTCCTGTTCTTAAAATGAACCTTTTTTCAGTTTCGTGCGTAATGCAAAAGGGACATACCTTGATCGGTACGGGTGATACTTGTCGGCTCAGTAAAAATGGAGCAGTCCTTGCTGAAGCAAAATTGAAAGGGAACTTATACGTTCTTAACATGACGGTAGACCGAGGAAAAGAAATCGCGGGCGCAGCTATATATCATCGAAAGAGAAAAATATTTCACTATTTGAATGGCACAGAAGACTGGCGCATCAAAATGTCGCGATCGATTCTAAAAATGAATAACTTCTGTAACGATGACGATGATTTCTTTTGTGAAGACTGTAGTGTAGGTAAAATGCATCGTTTTCCATTTCACACAAGCTCGACCAGGTCTACTGAGCAAGGAGAACTTATACACGTTGACTTATGTGGGCCAATGGAAGAGAAAGCCTCGGTGGTTCCAAGTATTTTCTTTTATTCAAAGATGATTATTCACATTTCAGATTTTGTTACATGCTGAAAAGCAAATCTGAAGTTCCTGACATGATGACAAAGTTCTTGACTATGGCTGAGAGGGACACAGGCCGAAAAATTAAAACTATCCGGTCTGATAATGGAACGGAGATCGTAAATTCAGCGGTGAAGAAGATTTTTTAGAAAAATGGAATCCGTCATCAGAAATCAGTTCCTTATTGCCCGGAACAAAACGGGAAATTCGAACGGTAGTGGAAGCTGCTCGGACTATGTTGTTATCGTCAAAACTAGGAAAAATATTTTGGCAGAAGCAACAAATACTAATGTAAATGTTTTAAATATTACAGGTAGAAGTTCAGTTCAAGAAAAAACTCCGTACGAACTATGGTTTGACACGAAGAAAGGTATTAAGCACCTCAGAAATTTTGGAGAACGTGTGTTTGTTCACATTCCTGATGAAAAACGTCGAAAGTGGGATCAAAAAGGAAAACAGGGAATATTTGTAGGGTACGAAGAGGACTCTAAAGCTTACAGAATTTTAATTCCCGACGTCAATAAAATTGAAATTTCGCGAAACGTCGTTTTTGTCCCCGAAACGTTGACTCAAAAAAAAACAAATAATCTGAACAAAATAAAAACTGTTTTTCCTGTTCAGGTCGACTATGATACTGAAGAAAAAGAAAAATCAGAAAATCGAACCGTCACTCCTACAGGAAACAGTATATACAGTTGTAACAAACGATATTACACCTGTTGCAGATATGGATGAAGAACACCATAATGAAGTATATCCATCCGGTGAAGCCTCTCTCGTGGAATTTGAAAATGAAGAGGTCCCACTGTCAAACAAAGAAACAATAGGACGAGGACACCGAGAGAAGATGAAGCCGAGATGGCTCGAAGATTACGTCCTTATGACATACGAGGAAGCAGTATCAGGAGAAGACAGCATCAAATGGATGAAAGCGATCGAAGAGGAAAAGGCGGCATTGGAGGAAAATCAAACCTGGAAATTAATAGACAAAAGTGAAGTAAATGGTAAAATACTTTTAACAAGCAAATGGATTTTCAGATTGAAGGAAGACGGAAGATATAAAGCTCGACTTGTTGTTCGAGGCTGCCAACAACGTCCGGGTACTGATTATGACGAAACGTTTAGCCCAGTCATAGGCAATGACTCTTTGAGAGCTGTGTTGGCACTAGCTGCCAAGAAGAATTACAAATTAATTAAATTTGACGTAAAGACCGCATTTTTGTACGGACGTGTCAAAGAAGACCTGTACATGAAGGTACCATAAGGACATCCGGGAAATGACGGGAAGGTATGTAAGCTTCAGCGTGCCTTATACGGCCTCAAACAAGCTCCGGCGTGTTGGAATGACAGAATAAAACAATTTTTTGTGAAGAAGAATGGATTCCGTCAATTGAAAACAGACCAAAGTATTTTTGTTAACGCAGATCACACTATGTTTCTTGGTATACATGTCGACGATGGGATCAGTCGACGAAATAATGGATCAGCTCTTAAAAAATCTAGAAAGTGAATTTAAAATAACGACTTGTTTTCTAGGCATAGATTTCGAAAAATCCAGTGGCAAGCTAAACTGCTTCAAAAACATTATGCCATCGATGTTGTCGAAAAATATAGAATGTCGGAAGCAAAGCCTACTTGTACACCTTTTGTTTCAGGAGATACTTGAAAAAATTCGAAAGAGGAAGACATGAAATTTCCATTCAGAGAAGCAGTTGGGAGTTTGCTGTTCCTCGCCACTAAAACTCGTCCTGATTTGGCTTATGCTGTCAGTATGAGTGGTCGTCAAGTCGAAAACCCAACGTCGTCAGACCTAACTAATCTAAAACGGACCTTCAAATATCGGAATTCAACTAAGGATTACGGAATCGCCAACAAAATGGACAAATAAATTAATTGTTTTTTGTGATTCAGATTTTGCCGGTGATGTAATTACTCGGCGGAACACTACTGGATGCATCGTCTTCTTCATTGGAGGACCGATCAGTTGGGCTTCAAGACGTTAACCTACCGTGGCAACGTCGTCAACTGAAGCGGAGTACATAGCCGCCGCAGAAGCTTCAAAAATAATCGTTCATCTAAAAAACCTATTGGAAGAACTTTCTGGTCAAAAATTCGAAGCTGAACTCAACATCGACAATCGGAGTGCGATAGATTTAATTTCCAACGGAGTACTTAATCGCCGTTCGAAACATATCGACGTGAGGTTTCATTTCATCAAAGAAAAATTCGACGAAGGGCTGATGAAAATCAACTACTGCCTATCCGAGCTGCAGATAGCTGATCTCTTCACGAAGCATCTCAAAGCCACCCGGTTCAAGAAGTTAAGAAGTCAAATAATTGCCTAAGTCTTCAGTAACAGACTAGGGGGGTGTGTTGAAGTTGTTTACCACCCTCACATAATTATTTTAACCCCTCTCATAAGATACCATTGGACCGATTGAATTCAAATTTAAATGGGCCCATCTATGGCCTAACCTACGTTCATTACGAATATTTCAAGAAGATAGCGCGTTAGTGAGAAGTGTGTGTAGACCCCCCCCCCCTTCTGGAATCCCTCCCATTGGACCGAATTAATTTAATTTTAAATGGGACCATCTATGGCCTTACCTATGTTTATTACGAATATTTCATCAAGCTTGGTTGCCTATTCAAGGAGATATGAGCGTTGGTGGGAAGTCCAACAACCCACCCCCTTTTGGAGCCTCTTACATTCAACCGATTGAGTTCAAATTTAAATGGGACCATCTATAATCTAACCTACGTTCATCATGAATATTTCATCAAGCTCGGCTGCCTATTCTAGGAGATACGAGCGTTGGTGAGAAGTGTATACTGTCCCCCTGGAGCCCCTCCTATTGGACCGATTTAACTCAAACTGAAATGGGACCATCTGTGGCCTAAACGACGTGTATATCACGAAAATTTCATCAAAATCGGTTGGCTACTTTAGGAGAAATGCGCGTTGGTACGAAGTGTACAGACACAGAACCAAAGTTGTCAGAAAGCTCTGAAACGCAAATAGTCCAGTCAAATCGTATAAAAAAAATACCATACGTGAAAAAAATCTCGTCTTTGATTTTTGCACTTTATTCCATGTTTTTTGGGGTGAGGAAGACGAATCTGAAGAGATCCGACAAAATTTCCTTGTGCGTTTTGAGAAAATCGCGAAAAACTCATAATTTTTGGAACTTTTTTTAGTTTTTCGCTTGCAACTACTCAATGACGCATTCTAGTAAAATTGTACTCTGTTCTTTTTTGAAGAGCATTAAGCTCTGCGTCGAATCATTTTTTCTTGATAAATGTTATATTTTTAGGGTTTTGGCTTTTTTTTTTTTTTTTTTCGTTGTTCGTGGAAGAAACGAAAAATTCGAGAAGCCATCGAAATAAAGAAAAAAGAAAACTTCAACAGAGATGAAGGAATTCATGTACCACATGCCTGGAGGCCACTGATTGCAAACTTGAAAAGAAGATGACCAGAAGACATTCTCAGTTGCCATCAACAACAAATTTTCTAATCAGCAAGAAGAAATTGACACCCCTCCATTCGTCACATGTCTATAATTTAAAATAAAAAACCCCAAAAAAGTTCTCTGACGATGCCTTCAGCACAAGAAGGCGAAAGCTCAGGAAACGAAGAAGTAGAAGAAAAAAAAAAAAAAAAAAAAAAAAAAAAAAAAAAAAAAAAAAAAAAAAAAAAAAGCCAAAACCCTAAAAATATAACATTTATCAAGTATTATGGCTTAAAAACTGATAATATTCAGAATCATTTTTTCTTTTGTCACAATTGACCCAGCCGTTTCGCCGGTATCGATTTTTTTTAAATGGTCATTTTTAGTCGCCTTTGGCAAAATTGTGTGAAAAAATAAAAGTAATTCAACTCTCAGTTGAATGATGTAATCTCTGACGCTACCTATTATAATACTGATGATAATGTTAAATTTTAACATTTGTGGACAAAGTTGGTGGGCATAGTCACTTTTTTTTTAAAAACAAAACCTATTTTTATCGCCCTGTACAGAATATTTACCGGGCCACATTTTTCACTGAAAAATAATGCAATTTTCATCGAAGGCTTCGTTCAATAGTTTGTTATAGGCAAAAACGTTCGGCTGAAGAAAGAAGTTACTGTAAAATTACTCATTTTGCTAATTTCCCACTGCGTTTTATTGCCACTTGTCGGGTCTTTATAGAAACACCATACATGACTCCTTATAGGAAATTTAACGAGCTTTCAAATGAGTTTCTTTAAAGTTTAATCGAATGGATAGCTTTTGAGTTATGGGCCGAAATGTAGCAAACAACTTTTTTTGCAGCAAATTTCAAATTGTTAAACGTTATGATCCTGTCTTAAGCTCGGTGCAACGATGCAATTTTTGAAGCGTGATGGCCTGCCTGTTGTAAAAAAAAAAAATCCGGTCACTGCCGGGGATCATAAAATATGTTTCGTTTTTTTTTCACCATGCAAGTAAACATGCTTCGAAAAATGCATCGTGTGCACCCAGGTGACTAAACTTTACTATAGGTGCCGCAGATTCCCCTATCCTAGGACGGGAGGGGTGGAGACCGACGTCACCAGCAGTACTTTGCTCCCGATTGCTCACTCTAGAGCAGCAGAGCAAGTTAATTTTGAAATTGAAGTTCATGATTTCTCAAAAATCACAACCCAATAACAATTCATAATGTACTGGGTCCAGTGCAAAGATCGTGCAGAAAAACGTGAATTTGGGCCGCCTTTTTTCGCGTTTTTTGTCGCATAACTGATACCACTGCTTTTAGTGCATTTCATTCTGAAAATGCACTATTGGTCTCGTCGTGATGGTGGCAAACATGGGTCATGTCATGTTTTTTTCACGTTTCAGAACCTCTAGAACACGAATTCAGTGGTCTCCGGAATTTATATACAGGGTGGCCCAGATAAACTTTACCACCCCCTTATCTTCTAAAATATTGGAAATTCGGGAAAACGGCTGGAAGCAGACTCCCCCTTATCTTTGACACAGTTTTCGAATCTGCAATTATTTTTTTTGTCAAACGGCTGGAAATATGATAACTTGACAAAACTTTCTTATTTCAAATTGGACCACTACTTTTTGAGCACACGAAAAAAAACTACATATTTTTCTGAGACAAATGAGCCATTATTGGCCAAAATCGGTTAACATCCGGCTGCGAATAAATTACATTAGTCGGGCTCCTGAAGGACGGGTCATTTTCAAAAATCAAGCCGCTAATTTTTCTAACGATTGCCCTCTCACTCACTCTTCCTCTTTCTTTACATCTGATTTCATTTCTAAAGCTTCACTTCACCGAGGAAGCATTTTTATGCGTCCTCTCTACAGCACGATTTTTAAGCGGGATAATTCCTTATCACCCATTCATTCAAATTTACGAGTACCATCAAGTGCCTCATACTCTTACATTTCATCTACAGTCCACCGTTCGGCTCAAGGAGGGGTTTCAGATGGGTCCCCTAAACCCTTTCTCACCCCCCCCCCCCGTCTAAACTTATCAATTATCATTAGTAGAAGTAAGTAGAAGTAGAGAAAAAAAATTACAAAAGTAGAAAGAAAGAAAGAAAAAAACCGTTTTACATAAGGTGTTCAAATTGCTGTCCATTTTGTTCTACACACAAGGACGCTCTCTTCAACCACTCATCGTTGACAGCATCTCTGATTGACTGCTCTTCAATTGAATGACAAGCATCTACTATTCTTCTTCGCAGCTCGTCAATCTTTGCTATGGGTGGAAGATGACCCGCATAAACCTTATTTTTAAGATAGCCCCAGAAAAAATAGTCCATGGGGGTCAAATCGGGTGAACGGGCAGGCCAGGCAATCAAGCTCCGGTTTCCTAGCCACCTTTCCGGATAATGCTCGTTGAGGTGTGCTACTACGGGCCTAGCGTTGTGAGCAGGACAGCCGTCTAACTGGATCCACATGCGGCGTCGGGTATCCAAGTCCACTTCTTCCAACAAACCAGGAAGAACATTTACTAAAAAGTCCAAAAAGCGTGGTCCATTAAGACTTCCCTCGTAGATCCAAGGACCTATAATTCTGCCCCGCAACAACCCACACCAAACATTCAGTTCTATTCTCACTTGATGGTGAGTGGCATAGCTTTGGCGAGGGTTGGAATCCGACCACGTTCTGAAGTTCCACCGATTCAGAATTCCATTGTTTGTGAACTTGGACTCATCCGTCCACAGCACGTTATCGAGAAACCATGGCGTCGCTTCGATTAAAATGGACATTTCAGCAAGAAAAGCTGTCCTCCTTTGTGGATCATCAGGGCGTAAGCCATGAATCAGATGGGAGCGATAGGGTAAAAAATTGTTCGCGTGGAGTATTCTTTGAACAGACGATCGGCTGATTCCTAGAACTCTGCTCATTTCGCGTGTTGAAGCATGCGGGTTTTCTTCCACGTACAGAAGAACTTCAAATTCACTTTCTTCACGTCTCGCCGGCGCGATTCGTCTTCTACCCGCAGCAGTAGCAACGTTTCCGGTGTTCCGGAAACGGCGCACGGTATTCAAAATCGTCTGATGCGAGACGGCTCGGTGATGAGGGAAGAGTCTGGCAAATTCTATCGCGCTCATTCGGGCCCGCTGGCCACTTTCGAAGAAAATTCTGATCATTTCGGCCCTTTCAAAAATTGAAAATCCGTATTGCTCCATTCAGAACCCCCGTATTAAAACACAGAATAAGCCCCTTAATGAAAATAATTTGAATAGCTGTTTTTCTCCCTTGAAAATGTTAATTTTCTTGTGTAGCAAATGATAAAAAAGTTGGAAACCGAAACGCTCTTTTTATTGGAGTTTGGAACTTGAAGAACAAATTTCCAGACGGACTGAAGCTTTTTGAAACCCAGTTTAAGCGGAGAGGACGCATAAAAATGCTTCCTCGGTGAAGTGAAGCTTTAGAAATGAAATCAGATGTAAAAGAAAGAGAAAGAGTGAGTGAGAAGGCAATCGTTAGAAAAATTAGCGGCTTGATTTTTGAAAATGACCCGTCCTTCAGGAGCCCGACTAATGTAATTTATTCGCAGCCGGATGTTAACCGATTTTGGCCAATAAGGGCTCATTTGTCTCAGAAAAATATGTAGTTTTTTTTCGTGTGCTCAAAAAGTAGTAGTCCAATTTGAAATAAGAAAGTTTTGTCAAGTTATCATATTTCCAGCCGTTTGACAAAAAAAACAATTGCAGATTCGAAAACTGTGTCAAAGATAAGGGGGAGTCTGCTTCCAGCCGTTTTCCCGAATTTCCAATATTTTAGAAGATAAGGGGGTGGTAAAGTTTATCTGGGCCACCCTATATATATATATATACACATATATATCTTTATGGCCGTTTTCTTGTTAGCACGATAACTCTCGTAGAAATTAATTTAGCGGAACGCGCTTTGGCACAAAAATCAGTAGTCATAAGACACCGGTCGGTATTGCATTTGGGCCAAATCGGTCAAGGTGGAGGGGGGGGGGGGAATCGGGCTTGAAGTCGTCAAAAAATCACTAAAAATCACCAGTTGATTCTAGAAGCATCATATTCGGTACGTATACTCCATGTTAGACTAGCCTTTGATTCCCATTTTAATTTTTTGAAAAAGTCAAGGGGGAGGGGGTGGTGCCCCCGGGGTGGAAGTAAGTGTGCGGTCTTGTTAGCACGATAACTCTCGTAGAAATTAATTTAGCAGAACGCGCTTTATCTAAAAAATCAGTAGTCATAAGATCCCGGTCGGTATTGCATTCGGGCCAAATCGGTCATGGTGGAGGGGGGGAAAATAGGGGTTGAAAGGAAAAAAAATCACTAAAAATCACCAGTTGATTCTAGAAGCATCATATTCGGTACGTATACTCCATGTTAGACTAGCCTTTGATTCCCATTTTAATTTTTTGAAAAAGTCAAGGGGGAGGGGGTGGTGCCCCCGGGATGGAAGTAAGTGTGTGGTCACGTTAGCACGATAACTTTCGTACAAATTAATTTAGCGGAACGCGCTTTGGCAAAAAAATCAGTAGTCATAAGACCCCGGTCGGCATTGCATTTGGGCCAAATTGGTCATGGTGGGGGAGGGGGGTGAAATAGGGCTTGAAATGGTAAAAAAATCACCAAAAATCACCAGTTGATTCTAGAAGCATGATATTCGGTACGTATACTCCATGTTAGACTAGCCTTTGATTCCATTTTTAATTTTTTGAAAAAGTCGAGGGGGAGGGGGTGATGTCCTCGGGTGGAAGTAAGTGTGAGGCCATGTTAGCACGATAACTCTCGTAGAAATGAATTTAGCGAAACGCGCTTTGGCACAAAAATCAGTAGTCATAAGGCCCCGGTCGGTATTGCATTTGGGCCAAATCGGTCAAGGTGGAGGGGGGAAAATAGGGGTTGAAATGGTAAAAAAATCACTACAAATCACCAGTTGATTCCAGAAGCATTATATTCGGTATGATAATTCCATTTTGAAATAGCCTTTGATTCCCATTAAGTTCAGCTTAAACAAACCCAGCAGCAAAAAGTACGAGGGAGGGTCAAACATAAACGAAACAAATCATGGTCTCAACATTACTACTTCTGGGACGGCTTAGGGTATCCGTATACAAAATGAAATGCACTCTTTCCGACCGCCAGCTGCCGGAGCGAAATTTTTTTTCTTTAGGTTTCAAGGCTTTTCACTTATGTTAAATTAAATTCTGAACCATTTTGACATTTTCCGATTGGAACAGTCGTTTTTAAGTTGCCGCTGCCATAGTAATTTTTATTAATTTTACCAAAAGTGGCTAAAAATGACCATTTAAAAACAGTCAATGCCGGTGAAACGGCTGGGCCAATGGGGAACTTGCATGAATCTCAGATTGGGAAGAAAAGCATACCGGTGATTTGACCCGTGAACTGAAGGATAACTACGGAAGTTGCAACCCGATTGGTGCGTTTCAAGATTTTTAAAAAAGGTTCAAAGTTCTTGAGGAGGGGATGGATGGTGCGAGGGGAAATGACGTGAATCCTTACTTGTGAAGCATTTGATGGAACTATAAAATTGTTTGTTTACAAATAACATGAAAAATTTAATATTCCCTCCAGTAAACGCGTCTAACTCCCTCTTCCCCACATCATCCATTTCAATAAATAAGTATTGACGTAATCGAACCCCCATTCAAAATTTTTAAAAATTCGCTAAAAAAGCATTCTTGATTGATTTCAAAGTTTAATGTGAGCAATAGGCCTGCATAGGGCTTGTGGAAGAGCCCTGTTTAAGAAACACCAACTTTTGAAAAATGGGCAAGTTTCCCATTGTGACAAAAGAAAAAATGGTTCGACGCAGAACTTGAGGCTTTTCAAGAAATGAGAGGGTATCATTTTCCGTAGAATGCGTCATTAAGGAGTTATAAGCAAAAAACTGGAAAAAGTGCCCGAAATGAGCAGTTTTTCGCGATTTTCTCAAAACGCACAAGGAAATTTTGTTGGAACTCTTCAGATTCGTCTTCCTCACCCCGAAAAACTTAGAATAAAGTGAAAAAATCTAAGACGAGATTTTTTTCCATGTGGAACTACCGATTGACAAGTGAAATTTTTGAAATCGGAGACCAAAAAATTGTTCACCTCGAGAAACGATCACATAGTTTCCCATACCTTCGGTATTCGAGGAAGTAATAATACGCTAAAATCAAGGAATGGGGCATTCAGACTTGGGCTGACTTCACTGAGCTAAATTATATTGTGAGCACTCAAACTCAAGGCCTTTTTTTTTTTTTTTTTTTTAATGCGTTACACAATAAATATACCTTTGAAAACGTGAGAGAGGATGAGTGTTGAAAAGTTGAAAATAAGCTAACAAATGGTGTGCACAACACAAAGCTGGAAAGTAAGAAAGGTATGTACCTATACTGAGACGACTTAGATTAGACTTAACTGACTTCGTGGAGTACACGTCGAAGGAAAATGCCGTCACAAAGTACGCCATGAGGAAGCATAATAAAAGTAACTGTACAATATCGAAACGATGACTCTTACGAAATACAAATTTAACGGAGCCTCTGCCTCGTTTGGTCGTTTGGACTTAGAAGTGAGTTTTGAACTTTTGACCTTGAAGGCACAGGTCCAGCAGCCACCACCAACCACCACCACACACAACCACCACCATCGAAAAAGCAAACCCTAGCTTCGTTGCTGCTCTAAGCATTTTTTTTTATTTCGGCCTTCCCAACGATGAGTCGACGAAAGACGAAAACCCCTCTTTTCTTTTCAGGGTAATCGAAGGACGCGTTACAATATGGCTGAACTTAATTTAGATTAGAAAAGCAAGATCGTACGGTTGTGCGGAATCTCGGGGGCCAGAGGCGAGCCGGGCGACCGCCCTGGGGCTCCGTGAGCTAAGGGGCGCGCCTAGAAAAACGAGGGGGGAAAGCCGAAGAGAAAAAATTACCTAAGAAGCGCATTTGATTTATGAATATTTAAAAACTATAAAATTAGGGATAGGTAAATTAGTTTTAAAAAGAGCGTTGGGATTTTCTACAGATCTATTGAAGCCAGGGCGCACAGCGAACTAATACACAGCCGAAAGTTAGGGATTGCTATCAAGTAACTCGATGGAATTATGTGAATGGCTTTTTATTCGATTTTTTAAATTATGTATTCTATTTCGACTCCCGTTCAACGTTCCAAGTTTAGCCCTGTAGTTGCCTTATGAAGAAGAAGAGTTAAGTGCCCTTGAAGTTCCCGTCTGGGTGCCTGAATGCCACAGATGGATGTGTATTATCAATTACAGCATACCTACAGCCGAAAATTGAATTTTGTTCCAAAGCCGCGAATCACAGCTTCTTCTACATATTATCCGCGAATTAGTGCTCGAACTTTGCCCCGAATTACCACTTCCTCTTAATTTTAGCGGCGAATTAGCGTTTTTATTCACTTTTTGCCCCCCCCCCCTTTCCTTAGCGATTGTTCTCAATGTTTGCCACAAATTTGAGCTTTCCTCAATTTGTGCAGCAAATTGACGATCTTGTACCTTTTTAGCAGCTAATTAGCGCGCTAATTACTGATTTTTCTCAATAGTGGCCGCAAATTAGCGTTGCATGAGCTATTTTCGCCCTGTATTACAATTATTTTTTCACTTTTAGTTATGGGTTTTCTTAATTTTAGGCCCAAAGTTCTCTTCAGAACCCCGGATTTGTTGTTTTTTTTCAATTTCAGCCGCGAATCAGCGTTTTTCTTAATTTTAGTTGTGATTAGTCGATTTTAGTATTCGGTAATTAACGTTTTTTCTAGACTTCATACACGAATTAGGGGTTTTCCCTAATTTCATCCATGAAAGTGATTTTTCCGCGCAACTTCAGCCACGAATCAATATTAGCGATCCTTTTCAGTTTTTTACGCGGTTTAGGATTGTAGCCGCTAATCAGCGCTTTTTGCGAATTAGAGATTTTTCTCAGTTTCTCATGCTTCCCATTTTTCTATATTTCAGTCGTGAATTATCGTTTTTCGCAAATTTAGCTGGGAATTAGGTGCTTTTCACTCTTGTATCCACGAATATGGGCGATTATTCAGTTAGTATACGAGTTTGTAATTTTTCCCAACTTTAACCCAGAATTTGTGTTAGTGTATATTTTTTTTTTTTTTTGTTCAATTTTAGCCGCGATATTGTTTTCACTTATAAAGCCGTGAATTAGAGTTTTTCTTGCCTTTTTGCTCTTGAAGAATTTTACAAAAGAACAGCAAATTAGTGTGTTTTATTTATTTTAGCCATAAAGTGGCATGTATATGTTACCGTCAAAACCCGAATTACCTTGTCATAACTAGTTTTACCAAACCCCCTTAGCTAAAACTAGTATTTACTGAGGTAAATCTAGAATTGACGATGGAGGTCAGAAAAAACTAGAATTTACGGATGAATTGTTACTTCTTAATTTTATATTAGTTTTTTTATTAGTTAAAATAGTTTTTTAACTACAAACTTTGTAGTAAAAACTAAAATCGTCGGGCAACTTTGGACAATTCTAGTTTTGCCTAGTGAATACTAGTATTCACTAAGGGGCATTGATAAAACGAGTTCTGACTAGGCAATTGGGGTTTTGACTGATTTCGCGTTTTGACGGTAACATATACACGGTGAATCAGAGATCTCAATTTTGGTCTGGAAGTTTCGTCGAGATAGAATGAACGCTTTTTCAAAGTTTTAGCCACGAATATATATGTATTAGAGCTTTTCCCAAACGTTTTGCTGCGTACTTGCCCCAAGAACAGAATATTAGTGCGCCTTTTCACCTTTACCCGCTCAAGGACTTTAAAAAACTAAGGATCAACGTATTTTCTCTCTTTTAGCTGCGAAGTTACCCCCAGAAGGCGCGATTTCTCTCAAGTTGAGCCTTCGGAATTGCGCTTTTGTTGGATAAATCGAATATTCAGCTACACTCTTTGCAGATTACCAGCAAAACGTTCCATTCCGCCACCTCTGGGTCGAATGGACTGAAAATCGTTGAAAGGAGCCAACATCGCTGTCCAACCGCATAGCATAACTCATTTTCACGTATGCCTACTTCCGTGAACATAAAACCTAAAATGTCTCATTTTTCCATCTTTAAGCTTTCCGGGGGCCTCCTCTGGTAGGTGCCAGGGGTGGTCCGCCCCCGTCCGTCGCCACTACCTTGGAACGCTAGTGATTCACGGAAATAAAGTGAGAAGAAGCGCTAAAACAAACATGGCCGCTGGCCGGACGACTATTACTCGACCTCTCATCCCGTCACAACTTCGATGTAGTTGCACCTTCCGAGCCCACCTTCTTCAGGAGCAGCTCAGAACCAGATATCCTCGACATAGCCATCGCAAAGGGTTTCCCAATGCAAATATCCTCAATAACATGCCAGAACTATGTTCGGACCACTCCCCAACAATAACCACCTTCAGATCTACACCAATTCAACACCAAGCTCGTAGCAAATTGATAAAAGGTCCTATCCGGTCCTATCGAATGGAAAAAATACAAATCATACATAAATCAAAACTTAAAAATAAACTGTAGTATGCAAACATCCGAAGAAATAGACAAATCTATTGACGACGTCCAAAATACAATAAAACAAGCTGTTGCCGCATCCCAAATCTCCTCAAAACTGAATAAATCCTGTAACTACGTAGAATGTATCCCTCGCTCCATCACCGAAAAAATCAAACGAAAAAACAGCCTCAGAAGGCAGTGGCAAAGGACAAGAGCACCGTCCTTGAAAATCGAATTGAACAGGCTTCAAAAAGAAGTTTCAACAGACTTAGACAAACATAGATTTGAAAGCTACGCCAGATATGTCGATAACGCCCACCCCGACGACAACTCACTGTGGAGAGCTACTCGACAGCTCACAGAAGGTAAATGTAATACCCCCATTACAGCACAACGAGTGTGTCATCACCTCAGACGAAGAAAAGTGTGATATTTTCGCCGAGTACTACGAAAATGTGTTTGCAGAGACTTCACGCTCTGACAACGAGGTAGACGATCCCGCCATAACGGAGTACGTTAACACTCCAATCCAGTCAGCTGAACTGCCCATAAACTACGTCACTCCATCCGAATTAAGAATGTATATTCGAGTGTTGACCATAAAAAAAAAGCCCCGGGCACGATGGTATCCCCCCAATCTTAATCCGCAACTTACCAAGGAAAGGAACGATGGCAATTTTAAATATATGTATTTAATAAATGCCTGAGAAAAAGGCATTTCCCACCCGCCTGGAAAACAGCCGAAGTCATTGTGTTCGCCAAACCGCGGAAGAACAGCAAACTCGTCGAAAACTACCGGCCAATCAGCTTACTACCTATACTAGGTAAACTCTTCGAAAAGTGCATCCAACACCGTCTGACTCCTTATGTAGATGATCTAATTCCACATCAACAGTTCGGTTTCATCCCACACCATTCCGCTGTCCACCAGTCATACAGAGTGACGGAAGATATCGTCAGAGATTTTGAGAACAAGGAGCATACAGTTGCCTTTTTCTTAGACCTAGAAAAAGCCTTCGCTAAGGTCTGGCACGTCGGATTAAAATATAAGATAAAAAACATAGGGCTCCCAAAATATATCTACGAAACATTGTGTTCCTTCCTCTCCCAAAGGTCCTTTTATGTTCGAATCAACGACAGCATTTCCAGTACAAAACGAATTGGAGCTGGTACTCCCCAAGGGTCGGTACTGTCGCCCATGCTCTTCAACATTTACACGAGTGATTTTCCGCGACCGCAAAACGTCCAAGTCGCAACATTTGCGGACGACACATGCATCTACTCGACAAGATCAAATATCACAGCCGCTCGCAACGACGTGCAGGAAGCCGTGTAGCAGAGATCCAAGATTACACGAGAAAATGGAAAATCATCACAAATCAGAGCAAATGCGAGGCAAAAATCTTCACCCTTCGCTTTCCTGCCGACCCACCAGAACTCCATATAGAAAACCATATCATCAAATGGAACGACAAGAAATCTTCGGTGCGATACTTCGGACTTCACTTGGATAGACGGCTAACCTGGGAAAAGCACATCAATAAAAAAGTGGGGGAAGGCTATGCCAGACTGCGACAACTCCACCCGATACTCAACAGGAAGAGCACACTAAAACCAGAATTTTGCGTCCTGGTCTTCAAATCAATTATTCTTCCATTGATGCTCTACGGAAGCGAAGTATGGGGAGCAGCAGCGGCGTCAAAATTGTCCAAAATTCATGTTATACAAAATAAAATCCTGAGGATGGCGGTGAACGCCCCGTGGTATGTTCGAAACACCCAACTCCACAGAGAATTAAAACTACCCCCGATCCACGACGCTATATCAAAGAAATTTGAAAATTTCCACACGAATCTACGAACGTGCAGTTCACTTTGCTTTGGGCCAACCAATATCAAGGAGACTAAAACCCCGCCTACTCCAAGACAAATTCCGGCTGTGATTTTTCTGTGATAGGACATGCTCATAATTTAATTACCTATATATATTTACCCTGTGATATTTATACTGGTTAAAACAAATCCGCCTGTGAAGCAGTATAATCTGAGCTATAAAATACTTGTAAAACTTGAGTTAATTTGGTCTTGTATATCAAAATAAAATTTAAAAAATGACGGCTAAAATTAAGAAAAATATTTAGCTACTTCGCGGCTAAAGTTTCATGATGCTTCCGCGGATAATGTGTTGTTAGAGACTAGAAGTATAGAAACGACTATTTTCGGCTTCTGAAGGCAAGTTCGTGACTCGAACTGAGAAAAAGCGCTAATTCGCAGCTAAAATTAAGAAAAATTGCTACTTCAAGGGTGGAATAGAGAAATGTTTTAGCGGCTAAAATCAAGGATTCACTACAAAAATTCAGAAAAATTGATAATTCGCAGCTAAAATTGGGGAAAAACTCTAAATCGTGGCTAAAATATAGACGAATCTATAAAAAGCGGATAAAATTAGGAAAAATGCTAAATTTGCAGCTAAAATCAATAAAAATTGCTAATTCGGGGGTTAATTTGAGAAAATTTGCTAATGTTGAATTTCACCACTGGGAGTTAGGTTGGCGAGTTCCCAAACTCTAACATTGTTTACATAAATCGTGACGGATTTTGTTCATTAATTCTGATTCAACGTTTAACTCTCGGTGGTGATTCACGGAAAATTGAGAATATGGCAAGCCTCAGTTACGGCAGGCAACTTCGTGGCTAATTAGGAAAATGCGGCAATTTACGGCAAACATTGAGAAAAATCGCTTAATCACGGCTAAAATGGAGAAAAATAGCTAATTCAACTATGAAATTGAGAAGAAGCGCTGAAGTGCAGGGAAAACGCTAATTCGCGGTCAAAATAGAGAAAACGCCAAATCGTGGCTTATTATTCTGAACGGTAACTTTATGAGGGCGCCAAATGTCCAAGGCCGGCCCTGCGTCCGTCAGGGCCGAAACTAGGGATTTTCTGAGGGAGGCCAGCTCTATTTGGCCGCCTATATATAGCATGTATGTGGAGGGCTTTCCATCGCTTAGGACTTAAGCTAGCTGTTGAGGGATCAATGGTCAATTTAAAGTTAATATTCCATGTTTTTAGAACGAAAAATACGATCCGGGTGGGGGTCCGGGTGGGGGCTAGTTGTAATAGTTCATCGACCAGATTCAGCGGACAAATTCCCAATTTCTTTCCCGAGTAGCCTGTTCAGGCTACTCGGGTATTTTGGGCTTAATAAGCTTGGAAACTATGCCAAAAGGGATGAACTGGAGAAAAACAAAATACAAGATGTGTTTTGAACAAGGGGAAGATTCTCTGTCAGCTGAAATCAGGGGGGTACAAATGCATAGGCCGTAACCCCCCCGCTAAAGTCCCAAGATAAAATCCTAGATCCGCCACTGCCTCAAAGTTTGATTCATTGGTCAAAATCAGGAGATATTGTTCCACAGAACTTATTTTCTGACTGAAAAAAATCAACATATCACGGCAAATTGCGAGTTTAAAGTGAGCTCTTGTGCTCTAAAAATTAACACTCGGGTTCAATAAAATATTGTGACCCAAGAAATAGCAATAATTCGCGGATTTCATCCCTTTAAACTCCAGTTTCGCGGATTTTCGCGAGTTTTACCCTCTCAATGGTCATTGCCCAAATTTTGCCGATTATTGACTCTCACAGAACCAAACTCGCGTTCGCTCTCTCAAAAAGCAATTTTGCGGATATCGGCTCGCCAGAAACCATTTTCGCGGCGTTGGCCTCTAGAGTCGCAACTTCATAATTTCACACCTTCGAAATCAAAATTCCCGGACCTTCGCTCACTTTTAAAGAGCAATTTCATGTCTGGCTCCTTTCAAAAACCGAATTTTGAACCCCGGGATAGGGGTATCCTTGCCCCCATCAGGCTACGCCCATGACTCAAGCAGTTCTCTATTTTGCCCTTTGATTTTTCGCCTAAGCCGTTCTGGTAGCTTCTTTTGGTCTTTTCGTGAAATCCCCCATGGACGCGATTCTACCTCCCATTCGCACATTCAGTTGATCGGTACATTAATTTTAAGGAAATAGAGCTTATAGAAAGGGAATAAGATGAAAGTTATAACACGCAATTTAACGCGTGAAATTGTTTTAATTGTTCAAGTGGAACGAACGTACATTGACAATATAAAGCGTGTGAATCTCCGGCAGTACGAAAACAAATTGATAATCTATACACTTAAATCAGTCTCAAAATTAACGTTTTTATGGTGATGAATTATTCTTCCATTTTTTCGCCCTCCTTTTTCTTGTTGGAAGCTTTCACTGCCGGTTGATTGGTTTGAGTTATTTTGATTTCTTTGGATTCGGGTCCTTTGATTGCCTATAAAAAATAGAGACGATGTCATAAGTTAACGTTCAAACTTTGTTTGAAGTGCGAACGACTGACACGTGACAACTCACCTGATTCTTTGGAGCCTGCAATGAAAGAACACCGTCCGACGATAGGCTTGACGTAAGTTTCTCTTTGTCAACATTGTCCGGAATTTTGTAGCGACGCGTGAATTGACGTGAGATAAAACCGTGTTGGTCACTTCTCTCCTCGTGTTTACCGTCGACCACTAGATATCCGTCGTCGCTTACTTGAACTTTCAACTCTTCCGGTTTGAATTGTTGAACATCGAGGTTGACCCTTAAAAAATAAATCAGAATGTGAAGGCAAGATGTATGTGCCCTTTTCTTTTAAAACACTCACTTGAACTCTTTGTCGTCCGAAACGATGGATGAAACGCCCGAATCACCAGCTAGCATGGTACGCCATGGACGCATGTAGCCGCATCGAAGTGGTGCGGTCATCAAAGAGTGAACGGGAAAGAATGAATCGGTGGGTAATAGACCCAAACCGAAATTTTGGTCGTACAGGTCGCCCATCAAAGGTCGACGATAGTCATCGAGAATGTCGTTAATGAGATACGGTAATAGAGCCATCTAGAAAAACATTATTTTGGTCTTTACGTTGGTGACACTCACATAACAAGTAAAGACAAATGAATGGCTCACTCACCACTTCAGTTTGAAGGCTTCAAAACGCTGTAGTAAGATAAAAATAGTAAATTACAAGCGCAGTGTAACCGTTAGAACACTTTTATTTTTCGCGTTCAATACAAAATCTGACTTGAATGTTAGACGTGCCGGCTCGTTTATATACCTCTGGGGAGAGAACGGCTGGCGGCTTCGAGACTTTTCTCTACTCCCACCAACCCTCCCGCCCGTTTCCTTTATTATCGGCTCTTTCTCGTTATTTTTAGTTTGTTTTCGTTTCTTTACAAACAATAACGAAACCGATAAGAAAAAACATAGCAGTGTTGGATTTACGCAGGGAATGTCAGTGCACACTGTAAAATTGTACGATTTATAATATTAATGGTCTCTTTTAGGGCGGGTTATTGCATACCCGTCTTGAGGGCAATTTATAAGTTACCCTATAACGATGTTCAATTATACGTCTGTGCCCTTGGGGTATTTAACAAAATCGGAAAGCAGACATTGATCGTGAATTTGGGTGGAAAGTGTGCCACAGCATCACTTAGCTGGTGAATGGTCTTCACCGAAAAATATAAGACATTAGAGGTAAAGGACGAAATTGAGGAAACAAAGTCTTGAACGTCATAGAAGCTAAATTATTCGAATAAAAAAAATGTACAAGTTAAATACAATAAAAAAATGTTATTCCCTAGGTGCTCCATACGCATCAGGCATCCTCTCAATGGTGTACCTAAATGAAAATTGCAATAATTGAACAAATATAAGTTTAGATTTGAGCTCTGCCATACCTGTGGTGCGCTGTGTACATTATCGGTACACCCGGAATTTTTCTTATCCTCCGTTTTAAATCTCTATCGTCGGTCGCAACGATGTAACATTTATGCTACCAGATTGCAAAATTGAAATATGTAGCGAATGACTAATATAATTATAAATGGGAGAAGGGAGAACATCTACCTGAGTGACTCGTTGAACGATGCAGTCGTCGGCATAGGTGCCCTTATGCAAGCATGGAAGTCTTTCGAATCTAGGGTCTTTCATAATTCGAAGGGCGACTTTGTATTTTCTACCGAGTTTCTCCATTTCAGCCATGACACAGTCCGTAATGTATGGAATACCTGAGAGGTGGAAAGTTTTAGCAGGACATTTTTTCCCAGTCGAAAACAAAATTAAACTCACATTTAGCGTAGAGACAGTCCATCATGCTTTGAATGATATCGAGTTTGTATTTTATTGAAAAATTTACGAAATTCGTGTCGATTAAAACGTGATAGGGCGGCCCTAACTGAGCGTTGTATTGAAAGAACAGAGCAGAAGATACCTGAGGCCTACACAAAAAGAAAAAATAACAGTGATTATGTTGCGTAGTCAAAACAACAATTATTCCGGACTTACACATCGTGTATTTTAATGTCCGATTTTTTCTTTTTCTGTTCAGCGCCTTTCTTTTGCAATTTTTCTTTTCTGAAATAAATGGTGAAATATGAATTTAAAATCTCCCTCTTTTCTATGACCTTGTTACATCTATGGCTAGAATCAACACATTTTATCCCTATTTAACGCCCTAATTTAGGGGATTTCGCATAGATAAATCATTCGGAGATATCAATTTCCCCGAAATTTATTGTTTTGTTACTGACAGAATCCAATTTCACAGATTTAGCACCCCGAAAAGCCAATTTCACATGGCAGACTCCATAAAAACCAAATTTCTTGGAATTCACCCATTCAAAAAAAATAATGATAATAATAATAATAATAATAATGCCTCTGGTTAGGCACTTTTGAAGTCCTAACATTTCGCAGATTTGACACTCACAGAACCCGATTTCACGGTTTTGGCTAATTCAATTTCAACGAAATTTCACCTCTCGCCTCAAAAAGCAATTTACCGGTGTTTGCCTCTTCCTAAAACAGAATTTTGCGCCATCTGGCACAACAAAAACCAATTTTGAGAGGGTAGTTCCCTAAAAAAGGCAACTTCACGGGATTTAACACTTTCCTCCAATGGTGAAATTAATAGCGCGTTGGTTCATTTTAAAGAGGTTTTAGAGAAATTTCGTCAAATAACGTAGGCAATTCCGAGGGTTTGGGTTATTAAAAACCGATTTCGCCGGGCTATGGGTCAAACTAACATTGGTTCCAAAAAGTTTCAGATTTGCGAAATTTGGGGTTAGAAAGAGCTAAATCCGTGATTTTTTTTTCAATTAACCGTAACAGCAAAATTTCCAGGCTATTTGAACTAGCCAACACCAGGATCCCTGCGGATTGTTTTTTAAAGGAACGAACCCCGCGGATGCAATTTCGCGGTTATTCATCCCCTGAACTAGCCATTTTGGGGCTGACTATCCTCGAATACTCGCAATTTCGAAAGGAGTCTCGGGAGAAATTCGCAACACTGAAACTATAGCAATGCTGCCGTAGGTATAACCTTAATTTAGTGGCTATTTATTCATTAACACTTCCAAAGTCCGGCTATGTAAATCTCTAAACTTGCATTTCGCGGATATCTACCCCAACGGAAATTTTGTGGTGAGTTTCCTGAGTAACTGACAATTTCGAGACCCCAAATTCTCAATTTGCACTGCCACTGATTATTCAAAACCGAAAATTTGCGGCTATTGCTCCCGGGGAACAGACAATTTTGCGTCTATTTGTAGTTGGAAATTGGCAGTTTCTGCCTTTTATCCTTTGAAACTCGCAACTTTGCGGCTAATTTTTCACCGAGACTTGCAACTGCCAGGTCTCCGGAGCCCTGAAACTTCAATTTTGTGGCTACTAACCCCGGAACTTCAAATTTCATTTCTATGTATCTCTCGAAACTTTAAATTCACAGCTGCCCCCCCCCCACAGCAATGCATAACACCGAGTGGGTGAGTCACGGGGAGGGCTTTTCGAAGGCGTGATTTGATAGAAAGTAACGTTGACGTGAATGATGAACAAACTGAATGAAATATTGCCCACGTCCGGTGGTAATACGTATAAAGCTTGCGCCCTCGTTGCCAGGGGTAGCTAAATTAACCATCCACCCTCCTGAGAAAATCCCTAATCCTATCTGTGCTTCCCTGTGCCCTGAATTATTCCCGAGCCCTGTGTGCACACTCCAATCTAGAACTTTCGGGCAGCATCCCCCTCGAGACTTTAGGGAACCCCCCACCCCCCACCAATGAATAACTTCCATTGCCCCACTGATGACGTTTTGAGCTTTCCCGCTCCTAGCGTCAAATGGACCCCCCCCCCCCTTGGGTAGGCGCCCCTGCCAAGCTTGGCCTTAAAGCCATTTAGTTTCTTGTTTTTTCTGGATTTTAGGTGTGAATGAGTATTTTTTCTCAATTATAGCGTTTTACATTAGCATAAAATTCCGCTCAAGGCTCGTTTACACGGTTCAATCTCATTGCTCAATATGATGGAAAAAATTCCATTGAATGTCTCAGGCATCACGTTTGTTATTGAAATTTGATTGAACAAGATCAAGGAACAGGGGGCCTGTTCTGTACATTTTAACTGTCACTATCACTGTCTCTTCCCACCTGTCCTCCCCATCTTCATGTGATTTAATGAGACGAGTGGAAAAGGATATTCCTAGGAGCACTGAAATCTTACAGAATAGGCCCCCATGTTTACACGTATCAATTTCATTGAATCCATGAAATTGAACCGTGTAAACACGCCTTTAGCCTTTAAATAGCACTATACTATATCTCAATTTCAAAACCACGAAGTGGCCATTGGAAACCGTAAATTGGCGTTTTCTCAATTTTGGCTGTGGTTTTCTCGCCATGTTAGCCGCCAATTAGCGCTTTATCTCATCTTTAGCCATAAAATATCCCAGAAAACCGATAATTTATAATCTTTCCAATTTCAGCTACGGAATGAGTGTTATTTCTTAATTTACCGGTGAATTTCCTATTCCATTTCTTAATTTAGCCTCGAAGTAGCGCTTTTCCTCAATTTTAGCTGCGGAAGGGCCCGTAATATATGCTTCAAGTTTAGCCACGAATTAACGCTTCTTCTCAATTTCATCCGCGAATTAGCATTTTTCTCAATTATAACCGGGAATTAGCGCTATTCTCCATTTTAACCGAGAATCAGGGTTTATCACTATTAGCTATTAGCGCCCTCCCCTCCCGCCCATTCCTCGTAACGCTACTCCAACTCCGAAGCGATACACATGCGGGCCCATAAAAAAAAAAAAAGTATTTTATCCAATGTTCGACCCCCTTCGATGGAAGATGAGTTTCTCTTGAGTATCTTTCCTCCTAAAGAAGAAAAAATTTTGAAGACTCCGGGGTCCCGGGCCCGTCGGACCCCCGCCTAATAAAGACGGCGCTCACACTAGACCGGCAAAGCCACAAATAAAAAACTTAATACCCCAACACCGTATTTTTCAAGGTTAAAACGCAAAATCCGGGCCCAGGCCGGACGAAGGCCATAATTGGATCTTAAATATTCTGAAGAACCGTGGACCGAGCCACGAGTATTCGAGGTTCCGAAAAGTCCCACCCCCTGTTCCAGACATTGCGTTTATTTACTATACTGAATCGAAAGTAACTTACATCCTCGGATCTTTCGCGCTTATCATTTTCTTCATTCTGGCGAACTTCTGACTCGCCATTTTTCGAGTTTGCTTCGTCCGAGCCTGAAACACACAAACAACATCTTGAATTATACACAGGGTGTCTAAAGCTTACCAGAACCAAATTTCCTGACTCATCAACAATTTTCATGCTATCGATCAATTTTCTGTTATCGATCGAAATGGAGGGCCTCTGGTTTGTAATAAGAACCTACACAAAAAAAAATTGAGATTATCGGACTTGAATGAAAACTTCAAGGTCCCCTCTTGCCATAGCTAGGAAAACGATCTTCCGGATTTTCCGGGCTGATGATGTAATCCGCGAACAAAATCGCCGAAATCACAGGGAGAAATCCATTTCGATTTTCCGATTCCCAGTGATGAGGAACCCAAAAATACGAGGTTTCTACCTTTTTGATTTCACACCATAAACTGGCTGTTTAGCTGCATGACTGCGAATGAGAAACCCACGCAAACCCCTCCTCCCCCCCACGCCACGACACCCATGAGCACGAAAATAGCTAATCAGCTGTAAAACTGTTGATAAAGCACGAAAATTGGATTTAACAGTTCGAAAAATACTAAACGTCAATATGCCCACAAAACTTGAAACGTGGCACCCTATAAATTCGATTCATCAGCCAGGCATTGCAACGTCATAAAAACTCGGGACTTGATACAACTGGAAGGCTCTGAGTAGCTATTTTTAGAGCGTGAATCCTCCGTATATTTAGCGCGCGAATCGTCAGTTCAGTCATTTTCAAGGCACGAATCGTCCGTCAGTTTAGCCCTTTTCAAGTCATTATTGCCAATTATTAGAATAACCAGTTTGGCTATTATCAGCGCCGAAATAATCAGCTTAGCCATTTTCAGAACGCGAACTGTCTGTTGCCATTTTTGGGCGCGAATAGTCCGTTTTTGTAGCCCTTTTTTGGGCGCGAATAGTCCGTCAAGCTAATAACGTGAATTGATGGCCATTTTTCTCGCCCAAATGATCACTTTGGTCATTTTGGCGCCGGAATGGTCGATTTTGCCATTTCAAGTGCATAATAATCTGTTCAGGTATTTTAAAGGGCACGAACGATAAGTTTAGCCAATTTTAGGTTGTGTAGAGCCTGTATTGTTATTTTTTGAGTGCGTGTTTTTAGCGCACAAATGGTCAGTTTAGCCGTTTTTGGGCGCGAATAGTCCGTCAAGCTAATGGCGTGAATTATTGGCCATTTTTGGCACCCGAATGGTCGATCTAGCCACTTTAAGGGCGGGTGTCATGATCTGTTCAAAGATTTTCTAGGTTGCACGAATCGCCAGGTTGGCTATTTTTATGACGCGTAAAATCATTTCCAAAGTGGAAATTGTCCGTTTGGCTATTTTTAGCGCGCAAATAGTCAGCTTTGCCTTTTTGGGCGCGAGTATAATCAGCTTAGCCGTTTTTATGGTTGAACTAGCTAGTTTAGCCATTTTCAAGCAGAGAGAATAGCTGTCAATCCATTTTTAATAGAGCAAATCACACTATTTCTCAAGCCTTGAGCAAACCCTTAATTTGCGCCTGATTGTTATTAAGTATAGCTCAATCCAAGGAAAAGGGCGATGACGAGTAGAACTTGCATTAGTTCAATTTTACTTCCATGTTCTTTTTCTCGTTTAACCACCAGATACTAGGAAGTCAAGGATAGAGAAGCTGTCCGCTAATTTTTCCCTGACTTTGGTGTCTAAATTGAGAAATCCCTGACTTTTCCCGGATTTCCATGACTACTTTGGAATTCTCTCACTTTTCCGTGTCTGTCACAACCCTGAATTTGGCCAATTTTCTCAAAGTGTTCCGATCTGAGCCAAATGCGGTATAGGAGTCCCTCAGGCCATGCTGAAATCGTTTCCCCCTCTTGCCATTGCTAGGAAAACAATATTTCGGGCTTCCGGGCTGATAATGTGGCCGCCACCCACAGGAAAATTCGTGGCCGCCGGAAAACGGGCCAAAGGCGCCTAAATCGCCCAATTACGGGGAGAATTCAGGACAGAGCAGTCCGTCCTTGCCTTTGCCTCGTACCTTCAGTCTATTGGAGTGAAGACAGAGCATGGGCGCAAGGCAGGCGGACCTCCCTGACATGCTTCACCGAGTCACATATTGTACAGACCCAGGAACAGGGATCGTAGTGCCTTGGTCATATGTGGCATCGACGGTGGGATGAAAATCAAAGGACGACTCTCCCCGATTTAATGCAGATCGTTGTCAAAGCGTAGTTGGGTCTTCGACCCCAAGACCAAGCTAACGTTTAGTTTGAGGCAATGGGTCGTGGCCTAGACGGTTAGGACTTGCCCTCTAATAATAACAATTAGAAAATAAATAAATACTCACCATTACGCATTGATAAATTCACCGCTTTCAAGAAATAAGAATTCCAACTGTCGTCAAAAATTCACTCACGTGCACGGTGCAATAACATAACCTTCTCAAAATAAACCTTTACGTATACTTCGTAGTTGATTTGACGTGAACTGATGATGACGTCATGGGTTACCCCTCCTATACATTTTGTTACTCGCTAAAAACCCGCCACCTTTCACTAATGCTTTCTCAGTTGGGACTGCGAAGCTTGCGACAATTTATAATTTAAATATAAAATAACTAATTTTTAATTAAACACGTCGATTGTCGAGAGGTGCTCTAGAAAGGCGTTAATAAGGCCTGCAGGGCCAACGTAGGGTGCTTCCCTAAGGACCCCTCCACTTCATTTACTTCTCCAGAACTTCAATTACCACAGTCGATTTGAAGCATTCGAAGGGCACCGCTTAGAACTTTTAGAGTACGACATAGGGAACATCGTTTTTCCCGCATGTCCGTTGATGGTGCAAAATAAGTTTTGGGGGCCCAGTTAGAATGTCGTGAGCCCAAACATAAAAGGCGGATACCCTTCTCAGCCTTCGGTTCTTAGGAAAATGTGTTGCGAGTCAAATATTTGTTCGTTGGAAATAAATTTACTAGCGTTTGAATCAACAGTAATAAAACTAATGAAAATCTCTAAGGAAGAATATGTACATACAAAATATATGCAAGGGCTGCAGAATTCCTGCCACAATGAAGATTTTTCACCAGAACGGACACCTACGTGAAAACAATATTCAGAAGACGTTCGTAATGCAAAAATGACGGATATACGTACCAGCCTATATAGCACTGACAAAGATTCTCGTTCGATGTGGCCTGTTCTATGAGCAATTCCACTTGTCTAGGAACTGTTAACGTTTCATCGTTCGCGAAATCCCGTCCTGTAAGTTTTTCCTTTACTCTAGTCACAATTGCCAGAGCCTTCTTATTAGTCGTCTCAGGTTGCGATCCGTCTCCTAGTTAAAAAAATAAAAACGATTAGGCCATTGGAGTACAGCGTTCAATTAATGTTGACCGGACCTATATTTTCCACGCTTTCCAGAGGTGGCGCGGATTTACCACCGGAGCTCATTGGAGCGGATGCGCCTTCCCCGAGTTCGGGAATACCTTCTTGAGAGTGTGCCGAACCGGGTTGCGTCCGTTTGCCCTTGCTCGACGAATTGTTCGTCTCCATCAACCTCCAATTAAGTAGAGGGTCGTAGACGAAGGCCTCGAGAACTGCCATGAGACTGTCTTTATTTTTTCTAAGGACGCTCATAACACTCTCGCAGGTTCTGGTGTATGTTCCGTCGATTCCAGTCACCTATAAACGTAAAGGAAATTATTATGTTTTTTTTTTTTTGCATCGAAGCAAAAGTTTTGTTTACTTCCATAGCATTGACCAACATCCGTGTTAACCTGAAAGGAATTTTTTCAGGGAATTTTTCACGGTGCATGGCCACTTCGAAGCAGTCTCCAAAATCGATGTGTAAAATCTTGCCATTCAGTCTATCCAACATCAAATTCGACGGGTGTCGATCGCCGAGTCCCAGTATGTAGCCAACCATTGACATAACGGCCAATGACCTTGTGTAATTGGTTCGCCGGTCGAACCACACTTCGGACGAGGGTGATTTCAACCATAGAAGACGAGCGAGGTCGTCGCCGTGACTGTTTCTGAGAGCGTGTTCGAACACTTCTACTTTTTGCATCAGCGTTAAATGATCATAGTCGGGCGCCATCTATAAAATATAAAAAAGTCACGAGTTACGTAAATATAGTAATTGACCCCCCCCCCCTTCCATAGTACTTACTCGCGTCATAATCCTGTGTTCGATGTTCAATAGGATCTTCTTTTTCTCGCGGTAATCCCGAATGAGTGTGTGCAAGGTATCACAGTGTGGAACCCATCCAATTAATCCAGAATTGGTCGACAGGGGGATAACGGCGTACCTCTGGAAAAATTATTTAATAAGTTCAGTGGTGTGGGCAGCTTCTATAGAAATTTTACCTGTATAGTTAGATTTCTTCGCGAAGTGTCCGGATCATTAACGAGAAGGGTGTTAACAAGCCCAAACAACTGCATAACTCTCTCGTCTTGTCTCAAATCTTCATGGCCCTTTAGAAGAAACATGTAGTCGTTTCCATTGCTCCCTGAAAAAAAGGGCAAACAAATTAAGTTTTCAGTGGTAGGGATGAACCGCCTCGGGCAGCCCCGACAGAGGAGACCCCCGAAAAGCTTAAAAATTGACAAAATTAGAATTTTTAGGATTTATGTTCATGGATGCAGGAACGTGGTATCCGGTGGTCCTTTTTACGATTGACAGTCCATCCGACCTGGATAATAGAACGATGGAGGTGCTCAGCAAATTGTGTGGCTAAATATTCGATTTAGCCCACAAAACCTCAAATTGAGAAAAGTTCTAACTCACGGCCTTCTGGAGGCTAAAAACACAAAAACTTCGCGGCTAAAAAAGAGAAAGAAACATACCCTGATCCCGTTTCTCTAGGTTCTTCAACGGCGGCTAAAATTGAGAGGGCGCACTAATGTGCTCTTCTGGAGGTAAGTACGCGGGTAGAAGTTTGGCAAAAGTGCTAATATTCGGGGATAAAACTGCGAAAAAGCTCTAATTAGTATCGACAAAACTTCCAGACGAAATTTAAGAAAAATCGCTAATAATCACAGCTAGAATTGAGAAAAACGCTAATTTGAGGCAAAAATTGACAAAAATGGCTAATTCTCGGCTGAAACTGAGAAAAATGGCTGTTTCACGGATATAAGTGAGAAAGGAGCTAGTTCAAGGCTAAAATTGAGACAATCGCTAAGTAACGGGTATATGATGGGGAGAAATCGGTAATTCACCCATGAAATAGAGAAAAGCGCTAATTTCGCAGATAAGGTGTAGGAGAAACGCTAATTCACGGCTTCTGAAGGCAATTTCGTAGCTAAAATTGATAAAACGTCATTCATTTAAACAAGTGGAAACAGCCGCTAATTCGCGTCTACAACTGAAGAATAACGTTATTTTGCGGCCAGTGGCGGATCTAGGATTTTATCTTGGGAGGGGTTCTACAATAAATATGATTTACCCTCTCCTTTTTTTCTGAGTTTTAGCCACAAACTTGCCTCTCTAGGAAGCGCATATTGGCGTTTTCTCAAGTTTAGCCATGAATTAGCGATTTTTCCCATTTTTCCGCGATCTAAGCGATTTTTTTTCCAATTTAGTCGCGAATAACTTCTCAATTTTTGTCGCGAAATTCCTCAATTTTATGAATTAGAGAATTTTCTCAATTTCATCCGCTATTTATCGTTAAAATCCGTTTCGGCCGCAAATGAGCCGCAGCTTCTTGTACACTTTAGCCGTACAATGAGCTGCAATGACCGTTTTACATTGATTTTGAGCGGGAATTAGCGGATTTTCTCAAATTGAGCCGCGAATTGGCCTCTTTCTCTATTTTAGTAGGGAATGAGCGTTTTACTTCGATTTTCGGCGGGACTTTTTTCACTAAAGTTTGTCCACTTAGTGATGGCTCTCGCCCGCCCCTGAATTTAGTGAAAAGAGTTTCCCCTTTACCCCTTCTACGAAAAATAACGCACCGGGAATGATTTCAGAACAAATAATTACTGTGTAGCGTCTATACGTAACCATAGTGACCATAGAAAAAGTTTGTTGTTGATCAGTTGTTAATTTCATTAAATGTTTTTGGTGGGAGTGAACAAATCGAACTATCGAAATCGAGAGTCCATCACTAAGTGGACAGACTTTAGTATCCAAATGAATAAGCGCTTTTTCTCAATTTCAGTCCCGTTGTTGCCACGGGAAACCAACCACCTATTGGCGTTTTTAAAAATAACAGTTGAGCCTGCTGAGCGATGATGGGCTGCAGCTTTTTCTCAATTTTATAGCTACAAATTACCGCAGTGTTTTTCGCCATTTTTATCCTCAAATTAGTGGTAGCCCTCCAACAGTAGCAGCTCCCCTCTCA
This sequence comes from Corythucha ciliata, assembly GCA_038030265.1. Lineage (NCBI taxonomy): Eukaryota > Metazoa > Arthropoda > Insecta > Hemiptera > Tingidae > Corythucha > Corythucha ciliata. The sequence continues at coordinate 39,710,869 of CM075943.1, read as the reverse complement.
ACAGCCCTTTGGTAAAAGGTAAAAGAAATTCCTTGAATGACTATCAACAAATTACAGTAGACGCCATCTTCTTAAGGGGGAGGGGGTTAAACCCCCAGATCCCACCCCGTATATCCGACGCCGTTAGCGGCTAAAATTCAGAAAAATCGCAACTTCGCCGCTACAATTAAGTAATTTATGCAAAGCTTTCGAGGACGCTGTTTTGACGTTATAACCTGCAGCGAACTATTTATATAGGCGAAGCGAACCACGGGCTGATTGGGAACGGCGAGTTCAAGATCGCGACATAAAAGTAATTTAGGCGAAACGTAATGAAGTTCGAGAGAGGTCAACTGGGGGAGTTGTCTGGTTATTCGTCGGAACACGTGGTAGTACAGGTCCCAGGCTTGGTTCAAGTCACGCACATTTTGCGGCCAAAATTCAGACAAATCGTAAATTTGCGGCTAGAAGCCGCGAAACAATCTCTAATCCAAGTTTTATGAGAAAAAGCATTAATTAGTGAAGAAGGCGTAGAAAGCCTGCTAATTGAGAAAAGTATTAATTTATCGCTACGTAAAAATTATATTCTTGTCTATTAGGAGACTGAGGGCCTCATAGAGATTTCCGCCCCTGGCCCCGGTAGGTGAAGGCTCGCCCCTGATTATTGGGTCAATTGACAAAATTGAATTTGATGGAAAAAATATTCAAACTAACCTTTTATGCAAAGCTTTCGAGGACGCTGTTTTGACGTTATAACCTGCAGCGAACTATTTATATAGGCGATGCGAACCACGGGCTGATTGGGAACATAGGAGCCTGGAACGGCGAGTTCAAGATCGCGACATAAAAGTAATTTAGGCGAAACGTAATGAAGTTCGAGAGAGGTCAACTGGGGGAGTTGTCTGGTTATTCGTCGGAACACGTGGTAGTACAGGTCCCAGGCTTGGTTCAAGTCGCGCACATTTTTCGACACGTTGTACTGGTGACACCATTCAAGGGCTCCTCCTAGGTCAGTACCGTAAGTCTAAAAGGAAGACAAGGATGGTTATTCTCAAGGACAAAAACGTCTCAGAGATGGAGGGAGGTGTAACCTGTGTGAAAGATGTTTCTTTTAGTGTCTGAGGACCACGGTCAAGCATGGCGTGGAGCGGCTCTAACGTGTCAAACATGCCTTTAACGTTTCTCTCCCCAAAGTACAGTCTGCTGGCTTCTTCGAGACCTTCGTGCCATAATTCGTGCCACAGTATTGCCACTCTGATGAGCTCGTCACTCACCTGCAATTTAAATCGCATTGAGATGGTAAACGATCAACCAAAATAAACAGCTACCAACCATGACGGCCTGCTGGACAAGATTTTGACTGTGCTCGCACATGCTCTTCAATATCTTGTTCGCGGCGTTTCTTCTAGCGAGGCTGGCCGACTTGCTGGCCACAGTCAAAGGGTATACCAAAGCCTGAGGGTGTTGTTTGCCGATGTCAATTAAAAGCCTGTGAATGAGTCTACCGACGAAAGCTCTTACGGTGTCGATCCTCGCAATTAATTGAGGAATAACCTAATAAATGTATCGATAATTTAGGTCTCAACGCGTACAATCAACCTCATTACACCTTACCTGCAACCACGTGTCAATTTCTATTGTTCTGATTCCTTCTATAATCGCCTCGTACACTTGAGGCCACTGGCCGTAGTCGAACCATAAAGTTAGCAAGCGAAGAGTGTCTTGAAGTGAACTCCCGTGGGACAAAGCGATCGATTTAAAGAATCCTTCTACGGCGGGTACCGTATACAGTGAAATGTGCTGCTCAAAATAATTTGATTAGAATTCAATCGCCATTTTGAACAAAGATACACACCTGAGCCCTATCATCATCGCTCAAATGATGCAGCTGTTGATTTTTATAGAACAGCACAGTTTGAAAATTCATAAAGGCCCATGCGTGCCAAGCCTTGTACCACTTGTTGTCGTGCTCGGTGGCTGTGTTATAACACTGTAGAATGGCTGGAATCGACAGCTCATTAATGCCCTGAAGTTGTTCTTGCCACGATCCGAGCTTCATATAGCATCTAAAACAACACAAAAATGTAAGGAAATTCGGAACTATTCCCTAAAATGTCGTCGGTACCTGGCAAGCAGGCGGCGTCTGAGATCATTTTGCTTAAAATCTTCATTTGGTCCTGACAGTTGCATAATAGGCTGCAACTGAACTTCTTTTACGAAATAATGAAGCTGGCTGAAATTTGACAGTGTGTAAAACATCGACCGTGATAAATCTTTAAAAAATATATTTACTTGTACGCCGTCTCTTTTTCCCCAGCCGTCCACAAATGTTTAGTATAAGCGTATGTAACCTGAGGAAACGTCGTTGGAAGAGGACGATCTTTATTATTGGACGGATCAGATCCCATCAACATAACCAACGTTTTATGAGTAAGTTTCTGCAAGAAATTCGGATTAAGACAGGGTCGTGGATAGGCGGGGGGAGGGGCTATTGTATTACCAGTCTTCCGGATTTTCGGCACAATGAAGCGTACTTTAGCCATGTGTACATATCTTCCTGAGGACTAACCACGAGAGTCCTAACCTGAATTATTTTTTGCCAGTCTTCTACAATACGTTGACATCCCTAAAACGAACCATTAGTCAGTCGGAAGAATGTAGAAAAAAAATACAATAAAAAGCCATACCTGAAGCCTCTGCCACCACATATTCCTGATCATGGCCTGTCTTTGAGGAACGAGCTTGTACTGAATAACTTCTTCTAGTTCGGCTAACATCTGAACAGACACCATCGCAGGATAGGCTCTCTGGTAGCTTTCCCCAGCCATTGATGTCAATTCAGTGTCTAGGAGATCTCTCGCTGTGTCTATCAACTGTTGAAAGTGACGTTAAATTGTTATATGTTAATTCCTTTTTATTCCCCTTGTTGTCACCAACCAGTTGAGCGGCGTTGTATTGTTCGTTGTGAATGGCAAGCACTGCCCTGTAGAAAGCTCCGTCCGTAGTTTCCTTGGGGATACAAGAAGCGTATTTTTCCACGTTGTCCCATTGTTCGAGACCCCAAGCTGCAGCAGCTGCCATCCGGGACATTCGCTCTCGCCCAGACTCACCCACTTGAGTCCAATGGGCGCTGGCTACAGTTTGTAGTTGATCCCTTTGGGGTGGGGGAGGGACATCGAAAATTGTATTATTTTTAGATTTAAATAGTCAAAAAGAGGACGATTCGCATATTCAGCGTAGGATCTTCGCAAGAAGTAGAGATGGAGGGATCGTCCTACATCATGGACATTCGTCTGACATTAGCAGTAGAGTGGAGCTGGACCCTAGTCCTAGTGGCATCAAAGGGCCAACAGATATGTGTGCACCCCCCAGACTAACAATAAGACATGGTAGGGCTATGTAGGTGTTACTTGACATGCTTCTACTACATGTCTACGTGCTTGCTGCTGCCACCGCGTCAGTGGTGATATCAGAGTGGCACTCGTACAGGTACGGTGCCCAAAGGTAATTTATTAGAAGGGACGGTACTACTTTATAGATTGTGGTCGTAAAGTCCCTTTGGGACCCCCCCCCCAAAAGACCCTAAAAGTTACTACATAGGTATTTTCGAAAAATGCGGCAGAGCTTTGGAAGGGCACCATGAATATATTTTTAAGAGCATTCCTCAAAATCGAAAGCTATACCCTGAAACTGTCAATTTACCACTTCAAACTGACTAATTAGTATTAAAAACAAACGTTTTGCCCCCTCCCAAAATATTGAAATTTCGCCCGAGAAATGTATTTTCCACGGCAACATTGGTGATTTCGCGTGATGTTACCATCAATTTTTTCAAGAAACTGACTGAATCACTTGAAAACTGGCAATTTCGCTTCCCCTCCACCGGACCAACCGTTCAAGCAGAAAACTGCTTTAGTTATAAGTGTCATTGAATATAAGCAGATAAGTCATTCAACAAGTCCCCAAAAGTTAAATGACTATCACCTCAATTTAGACTCACTGGAAACCCTAGAAGAAACCGCATTGTTGTCATTTAAAGATGCTCTCAAAAGCAATGAAAATATTCAATGGCGTCAAGCAATAGAAGAAGAAAAGAAATCATTAGCAAAAAACAACACATGGACTCTAGTCAATCGAGAAGAAGCTGGGAATCAAAAGACATTGTCAAACTGATGGGCATTTCGCGTAAAAGACGATGGCAGATACAAAGCCCGTCTTATCGCAAGGGGGTGTGAGTACAAACTCGGTCACAACGACGAAACGTTCAGTCCAGTTGTCAGTAGTGATGCTTTGCGACTGATGCATACTTTGATTGCTCAGAAAAATTATCACATGGAATATTAGAAAAACCTTTTTACATGGAGATACCTGAAGGTTGGCAACAAATTAAAAACAAAGTATGTAAACTAGAAAAGGCTCTCTACGGCCTTCGAGAAGCTCCACTCAGGTGGAACAAGCGCTTTACCGAATTTCTTTCTAAAAGTGGGCTGAACGCTCTAATGCAGGGGTTTCTAATGCAAGGGAACCCTTGCTGACAAAGATATATTGCAGGAAATGGCAGAAGAGTGTACATATTCTGCTTTGGTAACTAAAACGGGTTGTTCTCGCTACTGCGCACAACATTGTGAACTTGACCCATTTTTCTTTATGCACTTGCAGATCACACAAATTCTCGTTGAAATCCCGATATTTCCTCTCCAGTTTTGTCGACGTCTGTAGCAAATCAATTCATAACCACCTGCGTTTACTGAGATCAACATTTGCACGCATATAATATAGGTCCATTTCTTGGCGGAGATTGCTTGAATGCACCGCAATAGTGTCACGAACATCCACCAAACAAATATCTTCTGAATTCTCGAGGAAGGTATCGAGCTATTTGCTGTCACTGTAGTTTGTTCCGGCAAAGGTCAAGATTACTTCTGCTGAAATCGACTCGACGGTGTCAACTATGTTTTGTTTGCCCCTGAATTTTTTCGTTCGGCTAGTTTTAAGACACTTAAACACTTTGAAGTGAAACACAAGGTTATCATGCGCCGATCCCATTTCTTCACACAGTAGCTTGCCGAGGTAGGGGCGAGGGGGGCGGACCATCACGTGTCCCCTCCCCATCAGAGGGGGGCCACCAAAAAGCTTAAAGGCGGGAAAATGAGGATTTTCAGGTCCTACGTTCATGAATGTAGGTACGTCAAAAGAAGTCTTGGTGTTCGGTTACGTACGGTTGTGCGCGGCGAAATGACTTTCGACGGTTTTCAGCCAATCCGACCTGGAGATTAGAACGTTACAGGGTTGATCTGGGTCAGGCGTTCAGTGTGGCTGAATCGAATGCTCAGGCGACGTGCTATTGAAAAGCCTCGAAGCCTCAAGTTAAAAAAAAAAACGCGCCTTCTGAAGGTAACTTCGCGGCGAAAATAGAGAAAATACGCTGATCCCGCAGTTTCTGTAGCTCTTTAGGAGGCTAAAACTGAAAAGGCACACTAACGTGCTGTTTTTGGGGCAAGTACGTGGCAAAAAGGTTGGAAAAAGGGCTAATATTCAAGGTTAATACAGTGCAAAAGTGCTCATTCATGGTTCCTCGATGCAACTTCCAGACCATAATGGAGAAAACAACGCTGATTCGTGGTGTATTATAGGCTAAAATATATAAAAAGGCAAACGTGGTGTTCTTGGGCCAAGCCCACTGATAAAATGGAAAAAGCGCTGATTCAAGGCTATAAATGTGAAAAAAAATCACGGCTAAAGTTTAGAAAATGGAAAATTCACAACTGAAATCACTGAAAACAGAAATGGCGTCAATTCGCTGCTTTTGGAAAAAAACTATTATTTACAACATAAATTTGGAAAAATCGCTAAATATCTGCCAAAATTAAGAACCCGGACAAGCCAATCACGACAGAGACCAAATTCTGCCACGATATCACATGACATCCATGTTCAAAATCTGCGAAATTGCAACTTTTGGGTCAGAACATTCGCGAAATTGCAACTTTTGGGTCAGACCATTCACGAAATTGCAACTTTTGGGTCAGAACACCCACGAATTTGCAATTTTTTGTTCTACATGTGCGCTAAATTGCATTGCTCGGTGCCTGATTTTCAGTGAACCCGCACGCAAGCCGGCCACGACAGCGCAAATTATTATTGGCAAGCTGTCACAAAATTTTAGCGTTTTCTCAATTAAAACCCGAAATTGTCATTTTATCACTGCACAATTCAAATTCGATAACACTAATTCAGGACTAACATTGAGATAAAGTGCTCATTTCAGCTAATAATTGGCACTTTTTCTCAATTTTAGTAGCGAACTAACGCTATAATATGTTCTAATATCAATTAGCCACGTGTTAGCGTTTTGCTCGATTTTAGCTGTGAATTAGCGATTTATCTCTTTTTTCGCTGCAAATAAGTGCCGCTAGCCGCTAATTATCGTTTCGTCCTCATTCCAACCGTGAATTAGTGCGACTTTAGAAAAAAGGACAATTTTTTCTGCAGAATATACAATATATATCGTTTTTGAATGACACGTTGTTCAGTTTTAATGACAATCAGCCATTTTGAATACCTAGGCATAAATTTACGGTTTCCGAGATCGAACAATCAGTTCCGAACAAAGACGAGTTGAAGATGGGTGCGGGCAGCTGCCCATTCTTGCCTTGTCCAGGCTACGTACAGACTACGCCCCTGTATACTCGCAGCTAAAATTGAGTAAAAGCTAATTCGTAGTTTCTGAAAGCAACTTTGTAGTTAAAAGTAGAGAAAATCTCTACTTTGCGGCTAAAATTGAGAAAAACGCTAATTCAGGGCCAAAATTTAAGCGCCTATTCATAGCTGAATGTGAAAACTTAGCAAAACTGCTAATTCTAGTTAATGTAGAAAACGCGCTAATTAGTGATTAAAATTAGGACAAACGGTAATTCACGGTCAAAATTGAGAAAAATCGCGAATTAAATCGCTGCTAAAATTGAAAAAATTCGCTGATTCGCTGCTGAAATTGAGAAACATCGCTAATTCGTGGTTGAAGTGTAGAAAAAACGTTAATTCATGTCAACAAGCCCCCCCCCCCCCTGAGAAATTATAATCTGGCCCACTGTGTAAGTGTGTACGGCTATGACATTCGTGGACATTAATAATAATAAAAAAATCAGTAATTAACAGCCAATACCTTTTGAGAAAATCACTAATTAGCGCTGCTAAAATTAAGAGCAACGCTATTTTTCAGCTTATTTAATCGATAAAAAGTGCTTATTCGCTGCTAGAAATGGAAAAAATCGCCAATTAGCAAGTAAAATTGAGGAAAACGCGAAATTGTGGCTATAGGTGAAAACTCCCGCTAATTTGCGGCTAAAATTGATAAAAACGTTACTTGTGGCTAAAATTGAGAAAAGGGCTAATTGGCGGCTCAAATTGAGCATAAGCGTTAATGGGCGAATAGGATAGGGTGTAGAAATAACTCTAATTCTTTGGGGCCTCATGAAGATTTCCGCCCCGGGCCCCGACAGGTCTGTAGGTCCACCAGTGTCTGCATACAATTTTCTAAAAATCCTCGAATTCAAAGATCTTAGACTACTAGACAAAAGTAAAACGCCTGCTATAAACTGCTCAGTTTTCTTTCATTCGAATTCAAATTGAGTATAGGTACCTACATATACATATACATATAATTACGAGAGCAAACAAGCGAGCGGAGACCGCGCTTACATAAAAGTAATGTAAGTGCAGGGAATTGAACTCTTGCTGAAGGCAGTAGCTAGCTCGAGGACCGGGTACTTCAAATGAAATGGCCGAAACAGTCCACGACCAGATTCGATGATGAATTCTGGCCTCCGACGATGAAAACAAGATTTCAAAATCACTCTTTCAACTGACACAATAATTTGAAATGAGTGCTGTTAAAAATCCCAAAACATTTCTCGGGCTAGAAGTCGCTAAAGAAAAAGATGGTGTGAAAATATGTCAAGCAGAATACGCAAAACAAGTTTTAAACAAATATGGAATGCAAGAATGGCCGGCACCTACACCTTTCCTTAATCCTTCGGAGAAAAACGAATCTTTGGTCTCAGGATTTCCTTTCAGAGAAGCCGTCGGCACATACATGTGTTGTACATATCCACAAAAACTCGACCTGATTTGGCTTTCGCTGTTGGAATGAGCAGTCGAAAATCCTACCGAAAACGACCTTTTAAACTTAAGAAATACCTGAAAGGCACAGTAAATGAAGGTTATCGCTATTCGCGAAATAAGCCAGACGAAATCACAGGTTATTGCGACTCAGATTACGCCGGAGATCCAGAAACATGACAAAGGTGTTGGACTGGGTAATTTTGTACACAGCCTCCAACATAATATGGATCATATTTTATTCAAGTTTATTGTTGTCCTAATAAAAAAAGTGTGTTCTGTTTCGTTCGTTCACGACTCTGCTACCAACAAAAGGTTCACGTGCATCAAGTTTCGGGGCCTTTTTTTTAATGGCCACGCAACCCGAGCTGGCCGGCCACGACAGCGACCTAAGCCTTTTGACGAACAGCCACAAAATCGCAACATTTTGGAGCTAAATTTCTGCGAAATTCAAAGTTCCCTGGCTGAACATTCTCAAGAATCGTTAGTTTTTGTGAAAAATCACTAATTCACAGATGAAATTGGGGGAAAACTTTTTAATTTCACCTGGATTCGCAGGTAAAATAAAGAGAAATAACCACATAATTGTAAGTTCCGGTCAAAATGATTAAATATCCTACAAATTGCAAGTTTATGGTCATATCCTTCGCGAAATTGCAAATTTCGGGGTCTTTTTTTTCCCATAGACTCTGGACTAGCCAGCCGCAATAGCACCAAAGCCTGACAAATATAGCCATGAAATTACAGTTCTCTGTAACTAAAAATCTGCGGAATTGCCAGTTTCGGCAATTCGCCGAAACTGGTTCGGGTCTTCATATCCGCCCAATTTTGAGTTTCGGGGATCTTTCACAGTGGCCGCGGAACCCGACCACGACAGTGCCCCGAAGTCTATAGCCGAATATATGCAACAATTTGAATTTTCTTTCGCAAGTTTAAGTTCAAGGTTTAAGTGCAAGGTTAAGCGAAACTACAAGTTTTTGGGCCTTTCGCCCGTGAACCCCGGGGTAAACCGGTCCCGACTGCGCCATAAAATTAGGATTTTTATTTTTGTTTGTAATTTAAATTAATGAGTTAGCAAGTTCGGATCATATAACTTGATGGACATTGCAAGTTTCCTGGATGAATATATGTATACGCAAAAATTTACAGTTTCAAGTCTTTGGGTCTTATTTCTAGAAAAATTGCAACTTACGGGACGCTTGCTCCTAAAGTAAGCGTAACTGTACAATTTCTCTTAAAGAAATTGTAATAAGCTTCGGTGTTATATTTCCGTAAAATGGCAAATTTGAACTTGTTTTTTCGAGGGCTCGGACCCCGAGCTGTGTCTTCGGGCCACGACCGACGTGTAGGCTGACGAGGCCCACACACCGTACCCCAACACAATTTGGAACATTTTTTAGGCAAATGGCCGTGAAATTGGATGTTTCCAGGCATAATTTTTGCGACATTGCAAGTTTCAGGGCTATTTTTTTCACAGGTCGGCGAACCTGGGGCTAGCCGGCCCCTACTGAACCTATACTCTGACGAATAGCCGAGTTATATTGTATCCATAATTTCAAGTTTCCTGACTGAAAATCAGCGAAATTGAAAGTTTCAGGTGTTAATTTGATTGGAATTGCACGTTTAGGGCGTTGTATAAGCCAAATTGCAAGTTTTTTTTTCGTGTTGACGGATGCAACAGGCTAGCCGGCCCTAAGCTGGTATATTTGGTTATTATTGGCTAAATAATAACTTTTAATTGTGTCATCCCCCCTAACAGTAAAATGCGAATGAGCAACCGATACACTCGTAATAATGAATGAATACGCTTACCAGTCGCCTAGTGCCTCCATGCATCTCATTTGCCCCAAAGCTAGATCGATGTCGTGAGGATTCTCCACTAATTTTTCTTGATAAGCGTCCAAAGCTTTCTCCCAGTCGTGGAGCTTTTCGTACCATCTCTCTTCTACTTTCAACTGTTCACATTCGTGACTTCGAGCGTATTCCAATAAACCTTTTTACACGAAAAAGAAATTAAATGCCGACTTTTGTTCGTGGGCTTGATAGAATCAAAAATTACACACCCATAGCAGCCTCTCTTTGCTGTAATTTATTATTGATGGAAATAAGGGCCTCTACAACTTGAGAAGTAGGGCCCTTGTGGAATTCTTCCTCTTTGTAGTGCAAAGCTTTAGCGTAGGCTCGACACTTCATCGCTTTTTCGCCCAAAAGTTGAGAATCCAGTGGCAGGGGGCCCTACAGAACGACCAACATCAAGTCGAGTTCTTGACTCACACACATTAAGGTGGGGTTTCAGGCGGGTTTCCTAGACCCCTTCCCAGTTGCCCCTCGCCTAAACTTCGTACATAAATTTTGGCTCCATTTCTGCACCAATATTCGATTTCAGTCTTATTTTAATCATCAGGAAGTTCTACAGTGACGTTAGATCTTGCTTTTCCAAATTTCATCCCTGACATTACTTTAAAACACATTGGAATTCCAAAGTTTTTTGGGGTTATTTTAGGGAAAAAATTTGAAATAGCAAGATCTAACGTCACTGTAGAACTTCCTGAAGATTAAAATAAGACTTTGAAATCGAATATTGGTGCAGAAATGGAGCCAAAATTTATGTGCGAAGTTTAGGCGAGGGGCAACTGGGAAGGGGTCGAGGAAACCCGCCTGAAACCCCCCCCCCCTTAATAGCGCAAACCTTGTCACAGTGATCCATGAATTCGGCTAAATTCAAGATGGCCTGAGTGATTTCCGGTAAATCTGGGACTGTTAAAGCTTGTTCCAAAGTACGAATCAATTCTTGTTGAAGTGGTTCGGTTAATTCAGTCCAACAAGAGACGAAGGCGGCGTTGAACAAATCTTTAGAGAGTTGTGTGTAAGACTCGGCGAGAGCACCGCAAGCCCTTAACAGAAGAAAAAAGAGTTTAAAACTTGGAATATGCATATATTTTAAATCATTACATTTAAAAAGTAGGTACCTCAAAGCAGGAGAAGATGATCCTTTGATGAACTCAATGCTGAGACCTCTAAGCCATTCCAGCCAGTCATCTTTTGATACTCTACGAGTAGCCGCCCAGGCGACTTGAAGGGAAGGCGTAAACGTAGGCATCTAAATTTGTTTTTAAATAAATAGTTATATAAAAATGAAGCGGAACGGTATTAAGCTTTACCTTCTTCACGTTGGAGTGGTCAGAAGAAGGCAGGGCGTTATCGGTAGTCCCGTGTCGAGGAAGACGGTGCTTTCGAGACTGATAGTCGTCTTCGAGCACCGGACTACCCTGGTAAACATTGCACGAACATTCGCTAGTGGCTTTCATATGACTGACAAAAATCTATTTACGGTCAACTTACCATCATTAGATTTGTGACAAGAACTTCGTACTTGTTACAGCTTTTCTTATGTTTAGTGATGACTTTATTTACAAGGGGAACGAAAATTGTGTATTTCCTTCCCAGTTGGACAATCAGAGAGCATAAAGTATTCATACCGGCTGGTATGAGATCGGGATTTGCGTCCATGCAACGCACCTGTGAATAGAACGCCTCTGTTTAAGTAAAATTAAATCGACGGGTTCCACCCGGATGTACGAACCATGGGATGGATAATAAGCGAAGCGTAATCGGTGAAATCCAAATGGCCCGACAATTTGTGAATGGTTTCCATCGCTTCCTTGCTCACATTCACGGGACAATCAGCCGTATCGAACAATTTAACAATTGGTGGAAGGACAAGATGCATGTACTCCTCTAAATTATTCCCGAATTTTTGCAGAGCCTTAAGTAACTGTAACGACAAATTAGTAACGTAATTTCTACCCACTTGAGTGGGTTGCCAACACTCACATTAAGAGTAACCAGTCGGTCTTTGCTCGTGTCACTACTGAGCACTTTCAATATTTGTGGCATGACCAGCGGCAGGTACACTTTAAATTCCGCTCCCAACGCAACAGCTATGTATTCTACCAGGACGAGAAGTGACAGCTGAAGCGGACTATTGACTGTCCAAAATTCCTGTAAAGAAAAAAGGGCGGCATCGTCAATTTACGTTTGTGTGTCTACTAAATAGATTGAAAATCACCTTAATTAGCTTGAAAATGTCGTCCAAGTAGTTGCGAATGTGCTGCTTCATGATAGCGATAAGCGTTGCGAGCTGTTTAAAAAGAAATTCTTTGAAACTGGCTTCTGCCGTCCGAATGACGTTAATAAAACTGGGTATGACTTGTGGGATGTACGGCACGCATTTGATTTGCAGAGATATAAATATGAAAGTGATAGCCTAGAAGGACAAAAAATTTGAATTATTACCCTGAAATTCGGTGAACTATTAAATAATGCAATACCTGGACGACTAGGAAATGATGCCTGGCTAAGGCAGGATCTCGTATTATTCTCATAAGCGTAGAGATGACTATGGCTGGATAATATTCTTCCAGTGAGGAGGTACTCATGTTAACGAGCATTTCACTCGTTGTCAATTCTAAATGAATTAGTTAAAATTAGGAGTTACATAAGGCCTACATGACAACAAAACTCACCGTGGCTACACTCAAGATCAACTTTCCCGTCCGACATCGAGAGCAATCCAGTAGTATTGACTTGAATGTCAACCCGACCGAGATTCAGTTTGTGTTTGTACGTGTCAAGAGCGCCCAAATGACCCAAAACTCTAATTGTTTCCCGTCTGATGACCGGCTGTTGTTCCGTTTTCAAAAAATTAATTAAAGTGTCCAGCAGGGCCGGATATTTATTGTACGGCTCGACGACAAATCCCGTGGCGCTGACGACTTGACCCAAGGCCCAAAGCGCAACGCCGCGTTTCTCAGGTGAACTCACGTCACCCATCAGTTCCAGTAGAGTTGAGGCCAAACCTTCTCTCCATGAGATCATTTCAGTTCCGTCAACCTTTCGAATCATTCAATAAGTACAAGTTGATAGATTGTACATTTTTTTTTAAATCTCACCTCAGCCAAATCACCAATAACTTTCAATATGTTGATGACGACGGCAGGATTAGGCTCCGGTTCTTTTAATTTAGGAACAAGCACTCTCAAAATAGGCTGCATGTAAGGATGTATCAGTCTAGGAGCGTTCAAAACTAAATGGTCCAACATTTTAGCGCTCTGTTCTTTGTTCCGACTCATACCGCTGTGTTCTAATTCAAAAATCAACTAAAACACCCACCCACACACACATTCAATTTTAATTTCGTTTCACGTAAACTTAAAAGTGAAATTGTATTTTGAATCGGTTCTAACCTCGATCAGAGTTTTACGTAAAGACGGCATGGCGTAGGCTGGATTCACGGAACTCAGTCTACCGATCGTGCACACTGCTAACTCTCTGATGCTGAAATCTTCGTCATTCATGGCGACAAAGAGCGAGCTCAAATTTTCAGCTTGTCCCAAGTGTTGGTCGAAAGTGGTATCCAAGGATTCCAAAACTCTTAATCGAACCTCTGAATCTGGAGAAAAATAGGGAGAAAATGTATAACTTGATTCATTTTTAATTTGATACACCTCTCAAGTTGGGGGGGGGGGGGCAGGGCAATCTGCCCTCAGAAAACGTGGAGGGGAACAACCAAGGAAGGGAGAGGGCAGTCAAGGAAGGTATACCCTTAATCCTTCGAAATAAGGCTGGCTCGATGAGGGTATCTAGACACTGGGGAACCCACTGGCCTGCGAATGACAAGTAGCAAAAACGCGAAGTTTGGAGCGAGTCGGGAAACTCCGCGTAGGTGAGGTAGGGCCCAAAATCTACATCCTCTATTGACGAGCAGGCTTGAACTACAAAAAGACCTAAGATGATCGCAACTGACGGAAGAAAAAGGTTCAGAGATGCCCTCACACCTCTATACTATGGCTATGGCTATAGCTATACTATACTATATGGCTGTACTATGACTGGGGACTACCCCCCGGGTCTAGCTGATCAGAGGAGATACGGAAGGAAAAACATGAAATTATAAGGTAAAAGTTTAAGGCGGGTTCAAAGTAACTTCAGGGACGACATTTGAAAAAATGTTACTACCGTATATGCGAAATGTCCTGGAGATTACGTATGCATAAGAGAACGTATGCGTATCTAACTATCAATCAATTCGCGACAATTGTTTGCCTTGCCCCCCCCCCCTAATGGAAATGCTGCGTACGCTCATGGTCATTACCAATGTCGTGGGGTTCAATTCGAAAATAAAATTTCAGATTCGCCTCACTGAAAGCCCAATTTTGAGGTTGTGTGTTGCTGAAAACAGAATTTGTGGTGTTGTCTCATTGAAAACAACAATTACGCGGATTTTTCACACTAGTTAAACAATTTTCGCGATTCTGGCTCACTGAAAAACAAATTTCGCTGGGTTTTCTCGGTAAAGAACCATTTTCTCGGCCCCTGGCTCATTAAAAACCATATTTCGCGGGTTTTGAGCCTACTGATGGACCCAATTCGCAGGGCTGCTCCATTCGACAGGTTTGGCTCACTAAAAAAAATAATAATTTCATTTGTGACTTTGTAAGAATCCCAATTTCGCGAGTTAAGCGTTTTTGGACACAACTTGACAGTTTACAGGACTGTGAGTTCCTTACGAGGAACAATTCGTTTGTATGACGGAATAGTCCAGGGGCTAAATTACCGCAGTTATCGTCCCTGGAGACGAAAATTTCAAGTTTAATTCCGGAGAAGCTGCCCTCCTGTAGATCAAGGGCTGGCTACGCCCCTGATAGAGCTCGAACCACAGTAGATCTTCAACCACAGCAATGCTCCGACCACAAATATGGCCCCACAATAACAGTTCCAACCACAGTAAATTAGTGAGTGTGAAGGAAAGACTCGTGGTATTCATACATCTACGGTGTGAACGCAGGAGTCAGACGCTCTTGACACAGTGATTTATGAGACGCGCTGCGTGCAACATTGGTGTGAATGACGTCTAAGGGCCTAGGGGCAGCCACTCTTGAAAGTTACCTTGTGGGTGTCGGGGAGTGCCTCCTTGGATGCTGCAGGATTCTGTGCCTTGGGCGTAACTCCCCCAACACTGGTTTGAGTGGAAGGGGGGATAAGGGCCGAGAGGAAAAGGTTCTTTAACTCCACCGAGGAGACAAATCCTTGCGAGAAATATTAAATATATGACTCACCAACATCGGTTATAGCGACGACTAAAAGCTTTGACAGAACATCAGAGACTGTCTGAGTCACGGTGGGCGATATTCTGGACGTGGGTGATGCGACGGCGAGTCTCAATAGTTGAACGCATGTACTCACGGCTTCAATGCGGATTTCACTTTGCTCGTGGTATAAATGGTGCTCGGAGCAACGCTTGACGAACTGGAGTAACGAGTGTCCTGAAAAAGTGTGGGAAAAGGGACAAACAGTCGTTGCAACATGATTTTCGTCATTTTCAAGTTGAAAATAATTAGAACCTACCGTCAAAATTAAAAGTTCCAAGAGTTCGCAGCGCGAGAACAACGCTCGACACATCGTGTTGTACAGCGGGAGGGTTCGAGGACGACGTCGACAGTGCCACGGGTGGTGGTTGACCAGGATGTCTGTGTTCCGTGTTCATGACAACTTGCGACAACATACCCAGAAGACCTGAAATTGTAGCAAATAACATTTTTGAAACACTTGACAGCTAAAACTAAATAAACCAAGAATATTAACCTTCAGAAATTGGTTTTTTCAACTGAGGAATAGTAGTTGCAAGCTCTTTCAAAGCCATAGTCAGAGCTGGTCTCAACCCGGAAGCAAACATCAAAGGGAGAAGCGCCTTAATATCATTCTTAATTACATCCTCAACAGCGTGGCCGAGAAGAGTGATGCAAGCGAATAGAGCCGGTTCAAGTCGTTTATTACCACCGCTGGTGTCTCGTCTGGCCAGCGATATTTTGACCGCTTCGATAATTTTAGGGAGAAAAGGCTCGATGTCTTTTTTGACGGCAATGGCGATAAAACCAATAGTGACGAACGCAGCCGAACGGTCTCGATCTTTTGTCCGAATCGAAGATATCAAGTACACCATTACTGCGTGCAAATGACTGGGCAAAACGTATTAAGATTAACGCGAGCCTTAACAAATTAATTTTAAAAAATGACTCGCTCACTTCTTGACGAACGTTGGAGGGTTGAAGGCGGCCAATCGAGGAAGAATCGTCAATAAGGCACTGTGAATGTACGCACTTCTGGACACCCTCTGATTTAAAACCTGTAAACATATCTCGTCGAAATTTTCCGTGATCAAACCACGACAGGCGCTGCTTTCGAACAATGGCTCGTTGACAGGTTGCGGCTTTGGTAGCACGTTGGATCTCGAAGAAAGCCGAAATTTATTGTGAAGCAACGGAAGTTTAATTTTGGGAAGGAAATTTAGAGCGTCCTGAACAAATAAACAAATTGAAACAAAAATATGTTGGAATAACTTCTTTTTTACCTCTGGAGGAGGAGTTTGATGGATCTTAGCGCTCATAGCCTGATAAGTTCTCTCCCAATCGATGTTGCTGCATCTAAAAAGTTCGTTCAGAACTAAGAGAGCACCGTGAGCGCGGTCCTCCCGATTTACACCACGCTCTCTGGGATTTACCTCTTCGAGGCCGGCTTTAGCTTCATCGTAGCAAACTTTGTACCTTTCAAAGTCAAAGTTACGATTATTTGCCAGTTATTGGAGGCAAACGAGTTAATAGGAACTTACCAAACCGGTTTTTGAGTTTGTTTTGTCGTTTCTCTTTGAGCGGTCACAACGAGAGCGGCTCTAAGTGCATCGACTGCAGTTTCCCTAATGATCGGTTTCGGGTCTCGGACTGTATTCAGAATGGGACCGAACAGAGTTTGCACTTTTTGAAAGAAGTATGTGGGTACGCAAACAGCTAATTCTCTTAATAGAAGGACCTGAAAATTAAATGTCCGTATTAAAAGCTAGAAGGAGACGTGGCCACACAAAGCAAAAAACTTACGGCAGCGTGTCGCTTTCCTTCGTGCCTCTCACCGTTCAACCATTCGGTCGCTTTTTGAATTTCAAAAACGACGAACATCTCCGAGCTGACACCTGAGACACGAATAAATTGGCTGAGCGCCTTGGCCGTGAGTTCCATGACACCCACATCGTGCGAGGGAAGTAGCTGGCGCAGGTAGTTCCAATATCTCGTTGTTCTGTTGCGCTCAGCATCGGTATCAGCTAGGATGAGTGACACTGTGGAAAAGCGGAAACAGTGGGTGTTAAAGCCGCGTCTCCAAAATGTAAATTGGGGATTCCCCCGGTTTCACAGGGGGAACCATGTCTAACCGGTCCTAGTATTACACACCGAAATTGGATTGTCTGTGAACCCTCCCCTCCCCATGCAAGAGGGGGTGAAAAACCCCCCGGAAAGATGGTCAAAGGAGCGAAATTGGACGAGAGTTGTCATAGGGCTGATTTTTGTAAACACCAAACACAACAAATTGAACTTTTGGTGTTTCCAAACCCACAAAAATCAAAATTCACGGGTTTTTGTTGCTGAACCACTAATTTAGCGGATTTTCTCGCGGAAAACATTTTCACTGCTCTAGTTAAAAAAATCGCGACTCGGATTTTACTCACTAAAAAAAGAATTTGTTGGGGATTTCGCGCACCAAAAGCTAAAAAAACATTTTCTCTGACTCACCAAAACCCAATTTTTCGGATTTCATTCTTTAAAAACCAATTCCGCGGATTTTGCTTGCTAGAAAACCAGTTTTACGGTCGTGGCTCATTAAAAAATTGATTTTGCCGATTTTTTTGCTAAACAACCGCAAAGTTGCCTTATGCAAACACAAAAAAAGAAAAAAAATATTAAAAACCCTCCGCCAGAAGACGTTAGAAATTATCCTAAAGAAACATCGCGAAAGAAAAACTTCAGCAATCCGACAGACAAAGAGGTCAAAAATAAAACAAATTAATAAAATAAAACCTGTCTTAAAAGAAAAAACACTTCGTAATAAAAAATCAACACTCGGATTTCGCTTTAAAATAATTATTGATTTATTAGATTTTGCGCACTTAAAACCCATTTTTGGCAGGTCTGACTCACTAAAAACCCGATTTTTTGGATTTCACTCCCTGAAAAACCATTTACGTGGGTTCTACTCGCTAAACAACATTTTCGTGGGTCTGGCTCACTATGAAATCAAAGTTCGTCCCTCTATTTAAAAAAGAGGCTCAAAGAGGGGAGAGGAGCCACATGCATTTTGTCAGCCAAATTGAAAGATTAGGAAGACCGAAACAGAGATTTGGACAACCACCCTGAGCTTGTTAAACAAATCACAAACAAGCGAGAAAAAAACCATTATGTACTTTATTGAATATTAGCTTGCTTTTTGCGCGTCACCACCCTACGAGTATGTCGGCGGAGTTTTACATATAGCGTCGTGTACAGGCTGAGATATCGCACCGGCTAATGTTATCATTAACGAGTCTCCGATAGAGTTCAACGACATGGCAAATTCTCTTTCATTCGGAGGCATTTCCGTCGAAATCCTCTGGTAGGTGTTTACGTAGGACGAGCCACCGTTGAGACCCTCCCAGAGGCATAGTATCATCGGAACGACCATATATGTCATATATCCGTAGATGGCTTCGAATAGGAAGGCTAAAAGAAGAATTCCCTGGAGCAACGCCTGGATCCAGGTTCTTCTGATTGGGACGAGGGTGCCCGTTGACCGCGAGATGAAAACCCCAAGCTGATAAATACTAAAATACCAACGATACTGATCTTGGTGGCTCAAGAAAGTATTCGGGATATAAGTTAGTTCGTAAAGGCCATGATTAATGAAGTACTCAAATAAATAAACGAGGCCGAACCAAAGTGTGTAGGTCAACATAATGCGAGGAATCAATTTAGTTTTACTTTTGAGCGTAATAGACACATCCAGGGAAGGCCGCACCGCTGAAGGGGGTTTGGCTTCTTCTTGAGGCTGACTAAATGATTCTTTGGGCAAAGGTTTTCTCAAGATGGCCCAAAAACAGATAGCCATCAAACACGGCATAAAAAGCATAATCAAAATGGCTGTGTAAGGCTTTAATCCAATCTGAAGTAACGTCGAATAAGCGAAAGAACCAAGCAACCCCGCTGCGCCTGTACCCGAAGCCCAAAACGAAATAACATATTTTGATTTAAAGTAAACCGAGTAAGCGACCAAAGAAGTTTCACCCAAACCCGATGAGAACGACACGAAAGCCACACCGGCTATAATAGTAGTACGGTTCAAGGCCAGTGCCGTTAGGATAAGGCCCAAGGCCGACGTTAAAACAGCTGCCGTCATTCGAATGTGTATCCTCAGCGGCAAGAAAGGAGCCAGCATTTTGATCACCAAACAGGGAACGATGTCCGCGAGAAGGATTGCCCCGGTGCTTAGAACGTTGCATTCTCGTTTGAACAGTTTCTTTTCATCTGCAACAAGAGTTATGGCGGTGTATTCGTCGAAGATTGACAACAAGTCGAACGCTGCTGACAGCATCACAACGTAGCCGAAATTGTTCGCAAGACCGAAACAGAAAAAGGCGACAAGATTGCGGGCATTCTCGTGGCGATGCCAGTGTATCAGAATGGAACGATTGAAGCGACGGTGAAAATTGTTCGGCTTGTCTTTACCATGCAATCGTTCTGCATCGTCAGAAAAAGAGGATTTACCGCGTTGGGATGTTACGCCACTCTGCTGCATATTTTGAGAGTATTTTTTCCGTAAGGCGATCCACTACTATCATCCAAAATGATCAGGGCGAGAAAAAAGAGGGAAAACATTGTAAGAATACCCCTTGGATAATTTATAGCCACGAGCCATCCCTAGCTCCACATGGGCGAATCTCGGAAGCTAGGAGACGCTTTTTTCAGTTTCACTCACGTTCGCGCACTACTCTTCAGTTCAGCTACGCCAGTGAACCATCTGTTGTAGCTTGGATCCCTTCAAATAAACAACGGCTTCTACTGGGTAGAGCCTCAGCTTTTCCCGTACTTCAATCACTGTGAAGCAGTCAGGAAAACTGCAAGGTAGAGAAGTTATGTGCTCGCCAACCATAGGACGATGCTGAAAACCCAAACTCGCTGACCGTCCCCATTGCCGAATGCGCCGGTATGCTCAGACGGCCCCTTTAACTTTAACGTTTCCTTGTAGGGGCCCCGGGATCCCGGTTAAAGAGACAAAGTCCGCGACAAAGTCACATGGAAAACCAAGTCATTAAACTTTGTATTATTTGTATGTAAAAATTTGAAGCGGTTCGTGGGTTGGGATTATTGCTCCCGATACGTTGCGCTGCTCTGCTATGAAAGTAGATCACCCGCTAAATTCAAAAATTATACAAAAGTTAAGTGTTGGAAAAAACATAAATGGTATCAAAATAGATATCATGCTACAACTTCAAACCGAAAATAAATATAATAATTTTTGTATTTGGCGGGTTTTCTCCTTGTTTATTCTTAACGGGAGCAAAAATCCCTACCCAAAATAAAAAACATTTTTTTCCTCGAGTCTGAGGACTTGGATTTCCATATGACTTTGGTCCGCGAAAGTTGGGTTTGTAGAAGCCAAAATGTCGTAATATGGTTTTTGAATTAGCCTGATTCAAGAATTTGCTCTTTATTTTAGAGTGAAAATTCGCGAAATGGAGGTATGATTTGCCACTAAGATAGCAAATATTCGTGAAATTGAGCGAATCAGTGGGTGAAATCACTGTCTTGCTCGCCGACTGGATCGACACCTGTTGATTTCAATTACTGTCCCTTTTCAAACGTGGGACATGAGCAAACTTACACTGGGAAATTTGTTTTGTGTGTGAAGAGGAAAACACGCAGTGCCCCCTCCCCTTGCGTCGGTCTCGCCACCCTCTAATTGCATTAGTGGTACAGTCATAGTTGGTGGCTCAGTTGGGAAACCAAACGCTGAAGATGGCGAGCAGCCGAAACAGGTCCGTTTTTGACGCATCTCAACGAGGGAAGACAATGTAGTCTCCTCCGGCTACAGCTTTATGCATGCATTAACAATTTATTTTCAAGTCAATACGCCGACACAGGGCCGGATCTAGATATTTTTCTAGGGGGGGGGGGGGATCGATTTTGCCGCCCCTTAGTGATGAATAATCCAAGTCCATGAAATTGTATTTCCAATTGCCAAGCCAGCGACTTGAATGAAATTGAACTCGCGAAATTTTGTAGCTAATGCAGTCAAAAATTGTCTTATATACTCGCGACATTGGTTTTTTAATGAGCCATTACACGTTTTTTCAGTGATCCAACCCCCACGAAAATACCACTGAGAGGGCTGACGTTGCGGTTTTTGACGTGTAAACGACTTTGAAATGGCAGGACGGGGGTTTGGACAGTTTCAGAAACGTGCCAGTGAAACTCTCTAACATATCAGGCAGTATTTTGCTTTAGACGCGTGCAGCAACGCCACGCCAGGACACGAGCCTGGCTAACAACTCCTGTGCAGGGCACGAGCCTGGGTAACAAGTTCTGTGCGAGCTGACGAGTTTACGCATCCATTAGCGCTGTTTTACTCGAATTGAAAGTGGCATAAACTCCATATCTCGAGAGATAGGATCACCCCCCGTCACTCTTAATGCAGTTATACATTACCAACTAAAAACTATTGGGAATTCAAGGCGGAAAAGTGGTGAGGGATAGATGGATAATCATGTTGATCAAATGGTCACTTACTGATTGCCAAAATTCCTCCTTTGATTTCACATGTGTCGTTGCTGGCCACCATCTCATAGATGTGAACGCTGCTCAGATCATCGATGAAAGCGGTTTGCTCTTCGACGGACTGTTCTCTCAACTCCGTCTTCGCCTGGAGAAAAACAAATTAACAAAATTATTACAGTTTTAACGCAAACCCTTAAGAAAAAAAAATACTAACGTAGCGATAAAGCTCCAGGGCGGCTTTCTTCTGTTTTTCCTCATCTTTGGACTTGAGACCGCTAACAATTTGCAGGGCTCGAGCAGAAGCCATCTCGTTAGTGTGCTCCTTCATCGTGGAAAGAGTCAAAGCGGCTTCGAGTTGCCGGATAGGATGCTGATGGATGGCCACATGATGTTTTCGCGAATCGGTCTCATGATCATTGACCCGGAGGAAGGCAGGAAGGGGAGAATTACCGAGAACACTAATTCGACAGTAAAACTCCTAGTAATTTGCCGTCTCTCTGCATAAAATTAGAGTACGAAATGCGTAAAATGAAATGAATCATGAATCATGAATGAATGTTATCAGCTTTCCAATGCTAAGCCAAACAAACCATCCAGTTTCTAAGGAAAACATAACAGACGCTCATCGGAGCTGTGGAAATGACCTCAACCAAAACCTATTTCGCGCATCTATTCACTTGTGGTTGGGTGTGGGTCATAATAATAATAAATAATCCAAAATGTCCCAGTACATATGCCATTTCTGGGCCTTAATCACTGGCGTGTGGCGTAGGAACGTCTTTGGGGGGGGGGGGTACTGTGAGGATGAATACATACCTTTTAATTAGCGTTTTTCTCCAATTTAATCGCGAATTAATAGCGATTTGTTTCAGTTTTTACCCATAAATTAGTGCTTTATCTCAGTTTTAGCCATGAAATAGCGTTTTTCAAAACTGATTTAGCGGTAAATTAGCGGTTTTGTTCGCTTCTTGCAATGGACTAACTTGTTTTTTCAATTTTAGCCGAGCACTTGGCCGAAGAACAGTACATTGGCGGCAGGGCCGGATTTTCCTTTTTGCCGCCTCGGAGCTAATTTCATTTTGCCGCCCCATGTGACTACCCCCCCCCCCACCACCACCACCACCACTGTCAAATTCTACAAGTAAGAGTAAAATTATTTTTCATCAACCTGGCGGAAACCCCTCTAGGTGACGGGGGCAACATCAGGAAGATGAAATCTTGAGGGTTTAGACCCACCAGACAATAAATAAAAATTGCCACTCCAATCAACACTTTCGTGTCAATTTTAACCACGACTTGGCTGTGAATTAGCGAAGAGCGAAGATTGAAATTAGCAAGTTTTTTTTTTTTTTTTTTTCATTTTAAGCTGAAAATTAGCTTCTTTTTTTCTCATTATTTAGCCGCAAATTAACGCTTTCTCCCAAATGCGTTTTTCTCGAAAGCCGCGAATATGCTTTTCCTAATTATTGTTATCCGCGAATTAGTGTTTTTTCACATTTTTTCGCGAATTAGTAATTATTCTCAATTTCATTCGTGAATTGGCGATATTACCCAATTTTAGCCGCGAATGGGAAATTTTTTATTACTGTGTTTTGATTTTTCTCAATTTTAGCCGTAAATCAGAGCTTTTTCTTGGGCATCAACGCTTTTTCTCTATTTTAGCCGTGAGTTAGCTATATTTTCCATTTTCATTTCACCTGCGAATTTGATATTTTTCTCAGTTTCAGCTCTGAATTAGCGTATTCATCAATTCTAGCCAATGGGGAACTCGCATGAAAGCCCGATTACCAAAGGAGGTTTACTAAAGTAAACCTGGAAAAAGTAAACATGGACAGAATGATACATCAACGGTGGTTGCAGTCCGATTGGTGAATTTGGTGATTTTTAAATAAATTTCAAAGTTCTTCAAGAAGGGATGGATGGTGCTAGGAGAAATGACGGCAATGGTAACTTGTGAAGCATCTGAGGGAACTATAACATTTTTTGTTTACAAATAACAAGAAAAATTGTCCCCCTGAAAATGCTTCTTACCCCCCTCTTCACCCTACCCATTTCATTAAATAACCTTTGACGTAATCAAACTCCCCATCAAAATTTTCAAAAATTCTCTTTAAAAAAATCTTTGATTGATTTCAATGTTTAATGTGAGCAATAGCCTTGTGGGAGAGCCCTCTTCAAGAAACACCAGTGCTTGAAAAATGTGCAAGTGAAAATCGTCTAATGGAGCCAAATCGCTGTCCAACAGGACGACGAAATTTCTTTTCACTATATTAGCCTATATTAGGTATATCCAAGAACTTAGAACCTATAAATCCTCGTTTTCCCATCTTTTAAGTTTTTCGGGGGCCCGGGTTACCCTCACCGTACGCTACTGAGTGAGCCCCACACTAGCATGTCGAGGTAAGGGTGAGGGGGGCGTCTCCGAAAATCCGGAAAAATGATGATGCCAGTTTTCATGCTCAGGATATAGAATCGTGAAAAGAAGATTAATGGGCACCGATAATTGGGCTTCTTTCGATGATTTCCATTCACTCCGATCAGGAGAATAGATAGAACACATTTGCACGTGCCCAGGAAAGGCTGGTTAAGGACGTCGGCATTGGAGGGGGAACCGCTTCAACGGTTTGTCTGAATGGCTCGTTTATATCGTCGGATTCCCCGTGTCGAAAAAGCCAGAGGTACGCGGTTCCGTCCGATTTTAAATTTTGACAATTTTTGTCTAACCGTTTGTCTAAAAGTGGGCGATTTTCTTGTCAATTTTACCAGCCCCAGCTAAAATCGCACGTTTTGCCTTGTCGTTGATTTTTCTCGACTCCAACCAGAGAGTCCAGCAGTCCAGAGTGGCCTATCGAAGTCCGTGAGTGCAGTTCTTTCCTTTGAACAAGCTTAGGGGCAAGTCTGTACGCCTCAAATTGAGAAAACCCGCTGATGCCCAGTTTCTGGTCGTCCTTGCCGCTAAAATTGAGAAAGCACGCTGATTTTCTGTTCTTGGGGCATTTACGTGGCTAAAAATTTTAAGAAACTCCAATCTATTATTGGCTAAAATTAAGAAAATGCGACCAAATTCGTGATTTCTGATCCAACTTCCAGGCCAAAAGTGAGAAAAAACGCTCACATGTATGGGTCTTTGGGCAAATCCACGACTAAAATTGTGGATAGCGTCAGCGCTAATTCATAGTTAAAAGTTGCCCTGTGACCTACGTAAGGCGGGAGCCACCCGATTTTAGCGGGTTAGCGATTTTAATCGAAAACGCACAGATAGAACACTACAGGTGTTTTCCGCTATAAATGCTCTAGACGCTTAACTCTGAAATCGCGTTAACTCCCGCTGACGTAGTACGGGGCCTGGAGAAACATCGCCAATTCACGGCTAGAATTGAGAAAAAGCACTAAATCATGGCTAAAATTGAGATTAAGCGCTAACCATCTAAATTGAAAACAAAAAAACAAAAACAAAACGGCTCGGCTAAAATAAAATTATGGACAAGCGAGCTTGATGGAAATGTATTGAATTAATTCTTTAAAATTAATTAATCGATTCTAATGAAGTCTAAAAAAAATTCTTCCTCTTCATGTTCATCCACCTTAAATTCTTCTTCTGGTCTGATTTGTCTTATCGCCCTCCCCCTCTGGACCCCACACCTGATATTTTGAATTTTGCCGCCCCTCAAAATTTTCCGCCCTGGGCTACTGCCCTGGTAGTCCCCCGTCGTGATCCGGCCCTGTATTGGCGGGTTTTCCCCATAGAAAGCCTACAGCGAAGGTCGCATTAGCAATTTTTTCTAAATTTCGGTCTCTGTACGTTGTATCGAGAGACACCATGAACGTAGCGCCTTTTCTTTATTAAAGCCTCGATCAAGCGAAATTTTGATTTTAAAGCTGTGGAATCCGTGAAGTTGGTCTTTTTTAGGGACTTAGGGAGCCAACCCGGTGAAGTTGGGTTTGTTTTTGATACATCCAGACCGATCGTATTGTGTTTTTTCCAGGAGCTTAGGCCGAAAATGGTTCTTGAAAACCGCAAAATATTGTGTTTCTTAAGTGTCAAATCCACGAAATTAAAACTACAAAAGAGGCCAACGCGCAGAAATAATTTTTTTAAGGACCAAAATACTTGAAACTGCTTTCATGGATGAGTCAATCTGGCCTGTGAGATTTGAATGATATTCAACCCCGGAAAATGCCTTTTCAGGGATTTAACCTAGCAAAATCAGTTTGTTGAGCTTGTAAAACCTGCGAAATTGGGTTCTGTAAGTGTCAATAATCCGCAAAATTTATAGGCTTTAAAATGGCCCACCCTCGTTAAATTTTGTTTTGACAGGAGCGAGATCCACAAAATTATTGCTCTTTAAAATGAAAAAACACCACAAAAATTTTGATTTTGAACGTGTGAAATCCGGGAAGTTGACATTTTTTGTGAGCCAATCCTGCGAAGAGGGTTTTTCTGTTGTGCTATGAGTTGTTTTGAGAGATTCAAAGTAGTGGCATTGTGTTTTTAAAGGAGCTGTAAAAAAAAGAAAATTCTTGAAACAGCAAAAACTGCGAAGTTGGGATCCGTATGTTTCGAAAGGATAATAGAGCTGGCCCATCCGGGAATGGTTTTTTTGAAATATCAACAACCGTGAAAATGAATTTTCGGCGTCATACCGTCGTGTCCTACCTGCAATCCGTTGCAAGCCTCCTTAGAAATCGTACCGAAACGGACCATTTCACGCCACTATAGTGAGCTAACAAAAAGATACACGCGTGCAGGGGTGAACTTTAAATTCGTCTATTCCCGGCCGAGGTTCCGTGAACCTATAAAATTGGGGCAATGGCCCTGTAGTATATATCTTTCAAAATTTTCCTATAGGGTCTTTATTGTTTTCGAGTTCGAGGGCCCAATAATAACGTTCACGAAAATAAGTCGTGACGCGAGAAAGAATTATCTTTCCTTAGATCGACTATAACTAAAATAACCGCCTAGAAAACCACGTAACTTGTTTATTTACGCGTGATCCCCTCACGAAAATCATAAATTGACGAGGATCGTCTTAAATCTACCTGCCCTTTATCGCCTAGCCACATTGCAGGCTGCCTAATACAACCTCCGGTTCAGCAGTAGAGCAGTACTGCTGTAATTATTACTCATTTATATTTTCTGCCATTCATCAGTTTAACCTCGATAATTATTCCTTGTATGTTTAATACTCTTGATCCCCCACCCCTCCCTCTTAGTGAAGGTGGTAGTTTTCTTGATATGCAGAGCATCCGTTGTACAAAAAAATGAACTTAAAAAATTGAGTCCTCATAAATGCGGACACAACAGGGGGAGAAATTGCTGAAAAATATACTAGATATACTCCTATAGGTATACTTATAATCGACCAGAAATTACCTAGATACTTATTGCCATATTTCATTAAATATTTATTTTGGTTGCACTCAGCTGAATAGCTCCAGTTCTGAAATAAAATATGGTCTAGAGGGGTAGATGGTGCATGGTGGGGGGGGGGGTTGTCTGAAAATTGCTTCATTAAACCTGAGGAACTAAATAAAGATGATTTAAAAAGATCGTTTTAAAACTTATCCCTCGTCTCGATAGCACCATTTCCCTATAAAAGCTTGTTTCGGCGTCCAGTTATATTGACATTAACCAAATTTAAATGTGAATTTCACTATTTAGTCTGAATCTCGAGTCTATTTTTAGAACATTATGCATATTTTTATTTCGCTCTCTCTCTCGCTCTCTTTCTTTAAAATGGAGCGAGTCTGAATTAATGAGAGAGCTCACTGGCAACGAAGAGCCTCCAAACAAATACAAGGTTGCCAAGCCTTTCCTGTTTACTTGTCGAATAGAAGGCCAGATAAAAAAAATATATATAAAAAGCTCCTAATGGTCTTGAACAAATGGTGCCTTTATTTTCTTCTATTCTCCATCTTTCTCCTCCTGTTGTTTAATCCTCCCCTTCCTTACATTTAAGCCTTGTCACCTCATGAACTTTCCACTTCCTAACGAATCCTTCGGAAATTTATTTTTATGTAAATATACAAACAAAGGGCGTTAGACGACCAGTCACTCCACATTTCGTCCACTAGAATGCAAGTTGGTCACACAAATACAGGAGCGGATCCACGGCGAGGGGGGGTAATGGGGGTAACTACCCCCTCCCCCAGGATTTCAGAAAAGTTGATTTTTTAAGAAATATAGAGAGAATCTCATTCTCACGACGATTTCCTGAGGACAAGCGGTGGTTGGCAAGCTTATTTGTCGATTCTCTGATATACAAAGGCTACCCCCTCCCCAGGAATTCCAATTTCTTAGCCTCACCTTTCCACAAAGTGAGTCTTCGTGCAGAATTTTTACATGTTGAGAAATGTATCATCAGCTGGTCCATAAATGTAGCGGGTTGTTTGAATTCTAAAGGAAATTTAGCGCTTCAACGTTTTGAGCCGGATTTTCCTATCAGCGCAAAACACTCCGCGCAGCGTTATTTAAATTGTTCCCAGTTAAAAAGTGAACATGTAGTTACTAGGAATAAACGTAAAACACGCTGCACTCGCTAAGCGTTTTGCGCCGCTATAGGAAAACCCAGTTTTACGGGCCGTAGAACGCGTACTTTTCGAGTTAAAGGGGGAAAAACTCAGGTTTTCGGTCCTTCTCATCATGAAAATTACCAATGAGCTTATAAACAAAATAATAAACGATTTTTTTTGGGCAGAAATGACCATTTTTGAGAAAAAAAAGAGTGCTTTATACTCTTCAGTGGTTTGACCAGCAAAATTATTCAAACGATCCTTGCGATTTTCAACATGCTAAAAATCATTAAAGCCTCATGTGAAGTGGTCCTTTGAATGGAACTGAAAGTGAACGCCAAAGCAACAAAATATATCGCTCCGGCAGCTGGCTGTCGAACAGAGTTATTAGTTAATTAGGAATTATTAATACGTTATTACGTATTACGTTAGTAGGGATCATAATTATTACGTTATTAGTAAATTAGGGAGTATTGTGCTGAAATGGCTAAATTAAAGTAGAGAGTCACACTGAGTGGTAATTTTTGTCGAATACATAATAGCAAATTAACTAAAAACGTCGATATTCATAGTTAGTAAATGCACTCTAATGACAGCCAGCTTGCTGAGGCATTCTTTCTATCGAAAGTTTTCGATAGAAAAAATGAAACCTCTGAAACGCTAGGCACAACTTTTGGCAGTCCGAAAACCACCATCATTCAGGCCATAATTTTTGGGTCATTTTATCAGTTTTTTTCTAAACATCCCCTCAACGAGTGGCTTTAGAGGAAATCCTTCTCGTACAAAACGTTTATTAAATTTCCTACGCCTTTCGTGAATACATTGGTTTTCCACGACCATAGTACGGAGCACGATAAAACCCTTTGGGCCTTTTTTTCTACAATGTTGAAAGTCTAAAAACCACCTGTTTCCGACCAATCTATGCTCCGTGAGCTTCATTTCAGGCGATCAACCTTCTTTCCATTAGCTTACACAACTTTTTAGAGCCCCTCCAACGGCCACGGTTGAAATTTTCGATGCCCTCTATTCTAGATTTTCTATTTTAAAAAACTTACCATTTTGCCTCCAGAAAACGATAATTTATGCGTTAAACTTGATGTTCTGGTAATTCTGGTGTCCTGGGACTCCCTAGCGTCGGTAACCGGTAATTTGCAGGGTAAAAGCCTAATTTCACTAGACTCATACTGCATATAGGTGAACTGTACATCCTTATTTGTCTTGAAACATCATGCCAAAATTTAATTAATTTTGGAATCGTTGGAATGATGTAACATGAGGTTGTTGGTGAAAAGTGCGGGGGTGGCGGTGGGGGGTCATCGGCATTACCCCCACTAGGATTCAGACCTGGATCCGCCCCTGCATAAATAAGTACTTTGGGTGCTGAGGTGGACGAATTTTTGAATGCGAGGATGTATGGTAGTGGATTTTGAAGCTTTTTTATGAAACCCAGTCCCAAAATGCCCAATTATTTGTTGAGAACTCGAAAGTCCCTTGTGGCCCAGGGATAAAGTATGTTTTCTACTAAAGTCCGCTTATGCGTTACGAAGGATTTAAGACATTTTAGGCGTTTAAAGCCCAGTTTAAGACTTAGCGGGACTTTAGAACAATATGATCGACCCTGTCCTTATTTAGCTCGTGCAAGAAAACATGATGATTTCATCGCCTTCGTAAGTTCGTGGATCCGAAATAGGCGTGTGATTTTCGTTCTTTCTCAATACATAGTAGAATCCCTTCGTTCAACCAAGGAAGAGTCGCTGTGGTCCAGGCTTTTATAAGTTGCATCCAAACCTTAATTGTGAAATTGAGGGGCTTTCATAGATTTTTTTATATTTTATCGTCGTGCCAGAAAAGGCACGACGAATAAACACAGCGACAGTAAAAGGAAGAAGAGAACTTCGTTCCTCTTACCTTAGCAAGTCGACTTCGACATTGGCTGTGAAACAATATCTCTTTTTTTACCTCTGTTTGAATTATGAGTCACGTTGTGATAAACAAAAAAAAATGGGGGTAATGAATTTTACGTCTACTGGAAGCGTCTGGTGGTTCATGCCATTTTTTGTAAGTGGCTATGAGCAGGGGTGTTGAAGAGCTAAACGCCGCGACCGTGGACCGACTTTATAAATGAAATCGTCGTTCTATCGAATAATTTATGTCAAACAAAATGACGGTTTTTTTTCAATGTTGGTTTGCAGCAAAATCAAAAAGCGCAGCGTAGAAATTGTGATAATGTGCCAACAATGTGGTACTGAGGGGTTACAACTGGTGGGAATAAGGGGAGCGCGTATCATTTTGAAACACGCAGCTCGGGAGTCTAATCTTTTACCTTCTCGTGAAAGTTTTCTTTTTTTTTTCAAGTGCGTTGACCTCATCATCTATGACTGGAATACGAACAAACGCAACCTGCATCTATTATGCTTTTTTTAGCCTCTTCCCATCGAATACAAATACACAAGCCGTTAGGTCATTAGAAGGCGCTTGCTGCCCTTTTTCTCTCTGTCTCTCTCCTACGAAAGTTCGCGTAACCATCTTTGTAACACGATTTACCAACGAATAAAGAGGCTCTTTCTTCGATCTCGATTAAAATAATCGTAAATGGACGCGTCATGAATTTTTTATAATAACGAAAAGTAAAGTCATCATAATTTTTGATCGTATCAACCAGATTTTTTTTTTCCTGCCTCTAACGCCCCAAAATCAGACCAAAGATATTATTCTCCTCACGCAACGTTGGAGACTATTTTAATCGAACTCGCCGAGCCCAGCATTTAACGTGAATTATGGCAGAAATTCTCGCGCTCTCTCTTTCACGTTCTCCTTCACTCTCACTCACTCACTCTCTCTCTCTCGCAAGCCAAAAAAAGAAATCCTCCCTAAGAAATTGTTAAAGCTCGCTCATTAAAAATGTTCCAGCCCGAGTTTGCTACTTCTCT
Source organism: Corythucha ciliata (assembly GCA_038030265.1). NCBI lineage: Eukaryota > Metazoa > Arthropoda > Insecta > Hemiptera > Tingidae > Corythucha > Corythucha ciliata. The sequence continues at coordinate 39,679,698 of CM075943.1, read as the reverse complement.
ATTCCTTTGCGTCCTTTTTTTTTTTTTTTTTTTTTTTTTTTTTTAATTTTAATTTATTTATTGCGATATGATGTTTGCGAGTCCTTGCGTCGCCGCTTGTGCAGATGCCAGTCGTCACCAATTATGGAAAACAATGCGTGAGTCGTTTTCGTTTACCATATAGAAACCACATTAAGAGCCATTTACACTTTTGGTTTATTATTGATGTGGATAATAAGCCTCTTTTTTGTTCTTGCGAAACCTTTTCCTTTAGGCCCCAATTGCACGAGCAAGTTTTTTGTTCAAACAGCATGTTAAATCTGGTCGCAAATCGATAATTTCAAGCTGGAACCGCCAATAATTTTATTTTGATAAAAATAACTGTCTCTATTTACACTACATTCCATATTTATTTGTTTCCAAACTTTTTCAAAGCTCACAGATCCCATACCGATCAGTTCAATAATTAGTTGCCGTTACTTGATTTCCAGTTACTATAGAGTCTTGGGGTCGCCCTAGCGTCGCTAAAAATTTACGTTTCAACCATCTTGGCGTCAACCGCACCTTTTTTCCTTTTAGCAAATCGTTTACAATTGAGAGAGTTTGTGTGACTGGGACTGCCTGGAGAGACATACCAACTTCTTCGTTAAGAAAGGATTCAACATAGCCACCGAGAACTGACAATACAATTAGGAACGCGACTAAAACCAAAAATGAAAAAACTGACAAACACGACCAAAACGGAGTTTACAAACTAACATGTTCGTGCGACGAATTCAACAAACTGGAAGGAAGCAAAGCAAAGATACAGGCAACATATAGCGTCTTACAACAAACTCAACTTCTTAAATTAAATTATGCTAACGTCTTAAACTATGCTAACCATCTTCGCACACATAACCACCAACCCCAAAAACCGTGACACTATTACGAAATAAACAAAAAGGACGAAGACAAACGCCAAAAAAAAGGCCATCATTTGGGACCAAAATGCATATGTGACATTTTTAAAAATTCCTTTTAGTTTTCTCAGAATCGTCCATTTTACGTTATTTTGGCTTGTTGCTTCTTTTTTTTAGGAATGTGCATGTTTCAAGCTCGTTGGAAAGAGCACAAAATTTTCTTACAGAATAGTTCTTTGATCATCATGATTAAACTACATTTATTTGGCATGACAGAAGCTCAAACGGAAACAAACTTCAATTTTTCAGAAATTTGGAAAATTCCGGACGTGATTTTCTAAACTTTCTTACATTGTCGACTATTATTTTTACCGTTAGTGAGCTTTCGAATGATCTATTCACTTTTTGATATTCGTCCATTTTGGTAGGAGAAATTAGGCAAAATGTCTGAAAAACCTCAGGTGACACGAGCAAAATGGGTTACATGAGACATATTTTTTTCGGGTGTTTTCTTCTTTTTACTGGGCTCCACTCATCGGCGGATAGACGACATGGGCGTACGCAGCATTTCCATTAGGGAGAGCAAGGCAAACAATATTTGCGAATTGATGGATATGTAGTTATAGATACGCGTACGTTCTAGTATGCATACGAAATCTCCAGGACATCCCGCGTATGCGGTAATATTTTTTTTTTTCAAATGTCGTCCCTGAAGTTACTTTAAACCCGCCTTGAACTTTCACCTTAAAATTTCACGCTCTTCCTTCAACATACCTACATATTTGAAAAATGGAATATTACTGCATATGCCTAATTTCCTGGAGGTTGAAACGACTCGTTAAAAACCAGGATCGGTGCAAAAATAAGGCGGGAAAGTGTATATGCCGAGTTGCCGAGTAGTGTTGACGAGAGATAATTATGGACGGGGGTCGAGGAATCATTTGTGCAACTCCCCTTAATCAGGCGATGAAGGTAAGTTTCGAACAACCGACGCATTTGTATGACAAAAACCCCTGCCATCTGGGGGGCCAAGGCCTCAAGATCCTCAACTCTCACATCTCCTGCCCCGAAATCCTTTCTCGCCTGTCTCTTAAAGTTCCTCAGCGTGATTTGAGACGTGATGGTCAAGTATTTTATGTGGGGCACCACCGTACTAAATATGCGAGGCATTACACGGTGGATCGCTTAGCTTCTGCAGCGAACTCGGTACCCTCGCATTGCGATTTTTTTAGTGATTCTTTTCATTCATTTAAAACGAAATTGGCTATAGACTGTTAATCACATTATTTAATAATCCATGTTCACATTTTTGACTGTTTTGTTTTGGCGTTTGTGCTTGTTGAGCTGAATATAAATAAATAAATAAAAATAACAGTGAAGGGAGATAACACGACAAGGTGGTATAAATATAGGAGGGTAACACGACCACCACTCAGTTTCAGTTGGGAAGCCGAACGCTGAAGATGGCGAACAGCCGAAACCGGTATATGTTTGACGAACCCCGTTCGAGGGAAGACATCACACAATGTAGGCTCCTATGGCTACAGTTTTATGCATGCTTCACGCTCTAGAAATGGCTAAAACTGACGATTCCTGCCTTGAAAATGGCAAAGGCGACCAATCGCGCTTCAAATGCGGCCAAACTGTCTATTCACGCCTTGAAAATAACTGTACAGACGATTCAAGCTCTAAAATCTGCCAAACTGGGCCTATTCACGAATCACGATCTGAAAATTGTCAAACGCCCTCCATTATCGCCCCGTATAGATGGTGTATAATATCCGCGAAATTGGAAGTTTCCTGGCTATCCGCGAATTTGACAGTTTCCATTTCAGCGCAAATGCAAGATTTTGGTCTCAACTTCAGAACTATTGAAAGTTTCGAGGTAATTTTTGTAGCGGGGGAAACGCGGCGTTTTTGCTAAACTTTTAGCACGAAACTTGCCTGCCCAATAATAAATAGCCCAATAGCGCGATTTCACAATGTTTGTTTCGTCCCAATTTATCTTTTTTAGTATTTTCAATTTTTTTTGTTTTTAAATGTTGTCAAAATTAGTTAGTGGCTGCCGTCTCTCCCGGCATTCCCTTGTTTTCCCTCCTTTTTCCACAAAACCTCACTCACAAAATAACGACGAGTTTCACAACCTCTTCTGGTGCGTTCGTCTCTCGCTCGCGGGTTTTTTATATGTACTTTTTCGCTCGTGCAAAAAATAAATTTCGTACGTGACTAAATTATAAAATCGTCGTGTCGAAAGGGGCAAAGTTAAGAGCCCTTTTAATAACAATTTTTCGAACCCAATCGGAACATCGGTCACCGCATCATTGTCGTTAAGGTGAGTTCCTTTCCCCCAATTCCCATTTGTTGAAAAGTACAGTCCACTTCGAATTACACAAAACAATGTTAGCCGCGAGGTTTCCTCCAAAAACCGCGAATTTGTTTTTTCTTTCAATTTTATCCGCAAATTATAGTGACTTTTATCAATTTCAGCCGCGAGGAGCGGTTTTTCTCAATTTTGGCCACGAATCAGCCCTTTATCTCATATTTAGCCTCGAATTGACGCTGCTTCTTCTCAATTTTGTTCTTTGAATTAGTTAATTAAATACGTAAATTAACGTATTTCTTGATTTCAGACCCGGATATCGACTTGTCACATATGAGTGCCTTTTATCACGTTAAGCCGCTGAAGAGCGATTTGGTTACGACACCGGGAGCAAATCACTTTTATTATAAGCACTTTTTTTAAGGTTTTTAGATTTGTAAGGGTTTTAAGACCCCCCCCCCCCATCTACCTAGTAATCCCCAAGAATGCAACTGAGAAGGATATTTACAGGTGTGTTGGGCACCTCAATTGGTCTCGTATAAGTGCTCCAGCCTCCAGGACTCCGTGGTTTAGACGATTTCGACACCTTCGAGACGAAACACTTTTTGGGTTCATAGACACTTCGCAACGGTTTTGTTTTTTAGTTTTTCACTTTTCTCTTTAACACTTTTCACTTTGTCCTTCTCGAACCGGCTTCTTAACTCAACTGCTTTAATTTTGCCATCGTCTTTAAGAAGAAACTCACAAACCCTTCTCTCTTTTTGTCGTTATTTTACCCTGTTTCTTCGAAATCGAATTTAAAACATTTCACCGAAAAATAACAGCATTCAAGCCCCGAAATAACAGAACCTACCTATCTTAAGCCTATTAGTATATAGACGAGAGCTGGCGACAGTCCCATTCAACCGGAAGAACATAGTCACGAAAGGTATGCAAAATGATGGCATTTCACCCCCTATATACGACTCCGGAAGTCTGCCTTGCTCTATCTGGGGCCTAAGGATTTTATAGCTAATTAAAGTCCTTAATTTGGGACATGAATTTAACCAGAAGAACATAGTCCTGAAACTAGTCTCATTCAAAAGGTTTTATGGAGCTGACTACGAATATGATCGTCTGCCGCCGCGCAGTCTGCCTGGGGCATTTGCCCTCAGTGGCTCGCCAAACTCACGAAATTCACTAATCTTTAATTAACGGGAAGAGCATAGTCCTGAAACTGGTCTTATTCGAAAGGATCTATGAAGATTATTACAAATATAATGGTCTGCCTGGGGCATTCGCCCTCGGTGGTCAGTCAAACTCCATAAATCAGGGATATTAATTAACCAGAAAAACTAAGTCCGGAATATTGTCTTATGCGACAGGTTTCATGTGACTTGCCCTCAGTGACCCGCCAAACTGCACAGATGGAAAATAATTAACCGGAAGAATGTAGTCGTGAAACTAGTCTCATTCGAAAGGTTTAATACAGTTGATTACGAATATAATCGTCTGCCGCCGTCTGCCTGGGGCATTTGCCCTCAGTGGCCAGTCAAACTCCCTAAATCAGGGATATTAATTACCCGGAAGAACTAAATCCGGAAAATGGTCTTTTGCTTCAGGTTTTATGAGGCTGAATACGAAAATGATCGTCTGCTGGTGTCTGCCTGGGGCATTTGCCCTCTGTGACTTGCTAAACTCACTTAATTTGGGAAATTTTAATTAACTGGAAGAACATAGTCCTGAAACTGGTCTTATTCCATTGAATTTATGGGAATGATTACAAATATTATCATCTGGCGACGTCAGCCTGGTGCATTTGCCCACGGTGGCCGGTCAAACTTCCTTCATCTACGGCGCGACAGACGATCATATTCGTTATCAGGTCCATAAAACCTTTCGAATTAGACTAGTATCACGACTATGTTCCTCTGGTTAATCATTTTCACTCTGTGCAGTTTGACGGGTCACTGAGGGCAAGTGCCCCAGGCAGACGATTATTTGTAATCATTTCCATAAAACCTATCGAATAAGACCAGTTTCAGGACTATGTTCTTTCGGTTAATTAAAATTTTCCAAATTTCGAGAGTTTGGTGAACCACAAAGGGCAAATGCCCCAGGCAGACGGCGACAGACGATCATATTCGTAATCAGCTCCATACAACCTTTCGAATGAGACTTGTTTCAGGACTATGTTCTTCCGGTTAATCATTTTCCTCCGGTGCAGTTTGACAGGTTACTAAGGGCAAGTGCCCCAGGCGGACACCGGCAGACGATCATTTTCGTATTCAGCCACAAGATACGTGCCGCAAAAGACCATTTTCCGGACTTAGTTCTTCCGGTTAATTAATATCCCTGATTCAAGGAGTTTACTGGCCACCGAGGGGAAATGCTCCAGGCAGACGCCGGCCGACGATTATATTTGTAATCATCTCCATAAAACCTATAGAATAAGACCAGTTTCAGGACTATGTTCTTTCGGTTAATTAAAATTTACCGAATAACGTGAGTTTGGCGAGCCACAGAGGGCAAATGCCCCAGGCAGACGGCGGCAGACAATCATATTCGTAATCAGCTCCATACAACCTTCCGAATTGGACTAGTTTCTGGACTATGTTTTTCTGGTTAAATTCGTGTCCCAAATTAAGGACTTTAATTAGCTATAAAATCCTTAGGCCCCAGATAGAGCATGGCAGACTTCTGGACTCGTAAATAGGGGGTCAAATGCCATAATTTTGCACAGCTTTTGTGACTATGTTCTTCCGGTTGAATGCGACTGTCGCTAGCTCTCGAACTAATACATACAAAGCCGTTGTAAAGAAATAATGTTTCTAGGAATATCTTAAGTTACCCCCTTTCCCCAGTTTTTACGAGCTACACACACGCAGTTATTACTTATTTTATTATTAATAATAATATTTTTCATCTTATTTTTCGCCCTACTACAGTAATGTACTGTTTTGTTCAGTAGCGTACCTAGGTAAGAAGGGACCTATTGAATATTGAATGTGGACTGAAGATGGAAAAGTGGGGATTTTAATTTTTTGTTTGTGCTACTTTTGGCGATTTTCATTCCATCCGACCTCGTCGTTAGAACGTTGGTGGTGCTCAGCAGTTTTTGCGGCTGAATATTCGCAGCACAGCAATATTGCGTGCCTCCGGAAACAGCTAATTTTAGCAATTTTCCAGAATTGTAGCCACGTATATTCTTCTCCAGAACAGCTCATCAGCCATTTTTAGTCGTTAAGTAGCCTGCACGGATCGCGCATTGCCTCTTTTTCTTAATGTAAGCGATGAAATGCATCCAGAAACCGCTTAGTTCTGACGGAATTAGTTTCTTGGCACAAACAGCCATCAAGTGATCTTTTTATTTTGTTATTTGTTCACATAATAGTAATAAATTATTACAAGCACGCATAATTTTTCTTCAGCCGGACTTTGAGATTCCCCTTTCGATAGTTTTAAGATGCCGTCAAACAGCTGTTTAATCCTTGCATGGGATTTGACAGCTTTCAGCGGCTGTTGAAGGATTTAGCCTTTTAAACAAAACAATCCTGCCTTTTTTAGCCGTCCATTTGGGCAGCACTTCTCATTAGTCATTACGTTACCGAGAGATTAATACTGATGGAATGGCTGGGGGGGGGGGGGACTACTCGAGTTCTCACGTAATGTAAGTCTCCTGGGGGCCTATTCTTTAACTCCGAAGCAATAGCTTTTTCGCAGTCATATGTTTATTTCATTAATTTTCTTCAAACAAATGAATGAAATAGACACATGGCTGGCGAAAAAAATATTGCTTGTTGTTAGAGAATAGGCCCCCTGGCACCGTCTCGTGACTGCCCTTGTATTTTTGAAATTTTTATGTACACTGTTTAAGAGCTACAAGGGCAATTTTGCCATCACGTCATCACTGTGAATTTACTCAGTCACACAGCCGGTCGGGCGGCTGGTGAGGTCAGAAGAACGAAATATTTCCGAAAATGAAAAGTGCATAATGTAAGTCGTCGAAGGACAATCAAAAAGTTGTAAATTATGAAACAATATTCTTCTCAAAGCAAATTTCATTACCTAGTGAAATAGGTGGTGACGATACAAGTAGTTCATCAAGGGTATAAAATGCGTGCAAAGAGCACAAAGATAGGTTTCGCATAATAAACATACAGAGACTACTTAAAAAAATAAATGCTATCCCATTTTCTCATGCACGGCTTAAAAAAAAGAAGTCGACATTAATTAAAATTTGTGAGGATAAAGAAAAGAATAAACACAACGCGAATACAAAAACGCCTCTATATGCACTTGGCTACTTGTTTTTTTTTTTTCTTCTTCTTCTTTCACCACACCTGTCTTTTTTTACTCTTTTGTCCGCACGTAAAGTAAATATGACGAGATGTTCGGTAAATAAACAAGGAGAGAATATTTCATGTGCTGAAGTTTGAAGGTTATTTCAATAACGCTAAAAGTGTGTATTCAAGACTTGTTCACATTAAACTAGTATTTGATGGTTAGCGCTCTTCTTAAATACTTTCTATATATTATGACGGACAACGTAACCCAGTATCCAGTATTTTCGCTGTTCCTGACAGAATACCACATTGGGACACTTACTTTTATTACCCCCCGCCATCACTACCACCACCACACCACCAATACTATTTTTTTTTTCTTTTTTCTGAGGTGTTTTCAATGACACAAAGAGAGTACAATCGGTGACAGGTATCAAATATGGGTCGTGATATTTCTCTTCGATGATGAAAAAACGTCCCGGCACTATCTTGGGTTCTCATTGGGATGAGCCCGCATATAGCTGCGGAGAGCTTAGGGAAGCAATATTCAACCAAAAAATAAACTCTTTTCTCCCAAAAATCAATGTGGCAGCGCTTAGTGAAATGTGAACTTCTCGAAATTCACCTCGCTCGTATTTTCGGTAACTCTTTTCCTCATAGGTAATAACTTTCCCTGTATCTATTTATTTAATTTTTTTTTTTTTCAATCCTCACACCCCGCAAACGGAGGGCTAGCCCTCCCCCCCATCGCGCCCACAATATTTCTAAGAACGAAACCCAAATAAGATGGAGCATGATGTCTAAAAATGTTTGTCCATAAATAATACAATCGTAAATAATGAAAACTCACTGTCGGGGTGCGATAACTATTGAGGAGGTGAATTTAGAACATTCAGGTTGACCCCGCATAGTAACAAACGCCCACACGGTGGGAAATGCTCTAACGACATAAAAATTAAGTCCTCCTTCAGAAAAACCTGATGGCATATCTGATAACGCGTTTAAGAGAGTTGATAACTTCAATTACATGATACATGTATATACATATATTTCAAACAGGTACAGATACTCGGACGTTGCACCTTTTTTTCATTCATGCCGAAGGTCTCGTGGCATATATAGGTATACAATTCACAGAATGACCTTCGATAAATGACTTTTCGAAGATGCCAACTCTTTGAAAGAAAAAAAAAACTGATATTTAGGGGAGCATGAGCGATTAGAAACCGAATTACGGCTAAAATAGTTAAAGTAAAATAAAAATACTGTTATATATGTCGTATCCATGTCGAGTAATTGTCCATCTCACGAAATGGATGTCCATTTCACGAAGTGGCTCCACTTGCCGTAACTTCAAAAAATTACTACATCTGGACAAAAAAATTGTCCATTTCTTGAAAAGGAAATCGTGTTTGTCCAGTTGCTGAATTCAAGCTTCAATACTGCAAGTGGATGCAACAACGTCATCCTTTTTGTGAAATGGATGAGTGAGGAATCTCAGGTGCTGAATAGTATATTACGATCCAAGGGCGGTATGATGCTCATTACGGTCGAGGGCGACGGGAAGTGCCCGAGGTGAAGCCGAGGGCAGTTGTCGCCCGAGATCGTAATGAGGAATACCGCCCGAGTGTTGTACGCTTTTTTTTGTACAGCCGAAGTCCTTAATCATTCCAATAATACTATCGTGTCAGTTACTAAGAGTATAAGTCAAAAATTAGCCATTTTCCGTTCTTGCACTCAGCTTGACGGCCTGCCTCTACTCTTCTGTTCTCAAGAGTATAAGTCACGAAAAAAACCAAATTCCTATTCCTAAGGGAACTTGTACCTAACAGTATTGATTGGGTTTTATTTAAATTGAAAAGTTTGGAACGCTCTCTTGAAAACTTCAATTTTTTGACTTATACTCTTAGTAACTGACACGTTAGAATAATCATAAAAACCCGTCTTTAAAGCCCTGTTCAGAAGCTTTGTGCTATGCATCTGTGGAGTGTACTAAGCAAAGAAAAATTAATTCCTTCGAAAAATGAAGCATTTTGACAGGTTGCACGGACTCCACAAACGCATATCATATAGTTTGCTTAATAAACTGAAGTGAACACACACTTTAGCCAGCGAATGGAAGTATGACGTAGCTGATACAGAGAGAACTTTAATCGCCTCTCAGCGTAATTTACAGTGCTTATTTTTGTGTTTTTATGGCTAATGTACAATTTTTAAAAAAATTAGGAAAAACAATTTAAAAAAAAAAAAACAACAAAAGACCTAAAAGAAGACGTACCGGGCTGATATTTTTCTTTACGCCCGGCGGGCGGAATGAACCTCATGTCGCCCGCTCAAGACTCTCCCAGCGGTCGAATTTCGAGTCTTTACGCCTGGCTGTACAAAAACAATTTTTTTTATTTAAAAAGGTTATTTTACTGAGCACTCAAAAACCCGCTAAAAAATGACGTTGTGCACCCACTTGCAGTAAGAAAGCTTAATTTCAAGAACTGGACAAACGCGATTTCCTTTTCAAGAAATGGACATTTTTTTTGTCCAGATGACGGAATTTTTTGAAATTACGGAATGTGGACCCACTTCGTGAAACGGACATCCATTTCATGAAGTGGAAAATTTCGCCAAGTGGATGCGACATATAGACGATTTCACGGTCGGTGATACCCGAAGTTTTCCGAGCGTTTCCGAGGTCGGCCGTTATCGTATTATCTTTGTCGAACCATTTCTGTCGTTTAGTGCATTGTTTACAGTGGTGATTTCTCAGTTTTTTCAATTTTTATCCGGAATAATGATGACCGGAGCGGTCAAATATTGTAATTTTATTATTTTATTGTCAAATATTGTAAAATAAATAAGACTTTAACACTTCTGAACGGTACACGAGCTGCCATCTCCTATGTTTAGACACACGGACGATTGATGGGTTCGTTGCTAAGGAAATCGGAGTATCAAACATTTGTTCATTCATTCCATTCGTGCCATATTTCAAGGGACCCGTACACAATCAATCTGGATGTCAACTTATAGCGTTCCCCATTGGCACAAAATTCTGCATTTGGGCAGTCCATTTCCACCCGTCTTCACTGAATTAAATCATATGTTAGTGGAGAAGACGGGTGGAAATGAATTTTGTGCAAATGGGGAACGCTATAAGTTTACAAATTTGCGAGTTGACAACCAAGTTGACTGTCTGTGGGGGGTTGTCAACACACGGGCTACTTACAAAAGTTACAAATTTGTAGGAGTTTATATAGCAACATGAGCTGAACTGGTTTGAAATCTACACAACTTGCAAAACTTGAAATTTTTTTAGGTTTGGAGGGCAGCCCGAAAAGAGCTAATTTGTAAACTAAAGTGGTCCATACATGATCAACCTGGTTGTCAACTTAGTTAATAACATATTCGTGTTGACAAGAAGATAACTGTCAGAAAGGAAGTTTATGGATGAAATTTCGAATTCACTTGCCTACAAACAGTCAACTTAGTTGTAAACACGCAATGTTCAACAACACAGTTCAAACCCACGTTGATCCTGTATGGCCCACTTTCACCAGCGAAACTGATCGCGGTTAAAATTATTATACATTTGTTTCAAATAGCGACCAATATAAATTCATTCATTAGAAGAATTCATGATTGTTGGTGAAGACGGCGGCCCCTAGTTGACAACTAGGTTGATCGTGTATTTGCCCCACTCATTCATTCGAAACTCTATTTGCCTAGTAAAAAACAATCTTCTACGAAGCTACAAAGTCTTCAGATGTAGTAGATTGTATGTATGTATGTACACTTAATTAATTACGGAACAAAAATGAGGAAAATATTACCGAACTTCCGAGATAGCTTAAACGTTCCGTCACGAATGTGGTTCGACACTTTTGGTATCACCTCTTATCGTAACTGGTCAGCTGTCGCGCGCATGTGCCAACTCCGGCCTTGAAATCGTCTATTGATATTGCCTCCATTCATAACTATCGCGTTTAGTCTGCCTGTGGAGTGATAAGAGGAGTTGACATTGACCTGTCGGAAGAAGAAATGCCATTGGATATTTGTACGGAGACTAATTACATACAATTTATGCGACAAACGATTCCAGATAATTATGATCTTCGTTTCATCCGTAACCGTAATAATAATAACTGAAATACCGGTTATGGTAGAGTTAGTATTCTCCTATTATTACGGTGGTCAGAGGTCCTTCTTTGGAAAGGACGGTACTTATTTAGAGTTAGTAGTCCTATGGTCCATTATTGGTATCCTCAAAAGGACCCTAAAAAGTATTATTTTACAAAACTGTTGTAGGCACTATAGTGTATTAGGGCATCAATATGAGTGAAAGAGTCAACAACCACCATTTTGGTTTTTCATCTTGCTGAATTTTATAGAAATTTTGGCTTTAGAATCAAAATTTTCATCTCCCCAGTAGCGTACCGTGGTAGGGGCGAGGAGGGCGGACCGCCCCGGGCTCCCAGACAGGCGGGTTCGCGAAAAGCTTAAATAAGGAAAAATGAGGACTTTTAGGTTCATTCATGTGAAAAGGTTGGACAGCGATTTGGCTCCTTTCTACGGATTTGTGTCTCCATCCGACCTGGAGAATATGTATAACGTTACAAGTGATATCAGCAAAGAGTGTGGCCTGACTATTCGATTGAGCCCCCGAGAGAGCTATTCTGGTGGCTGAAATACAGAAATTTGCGCCTTCTTCAGGAAAATTCATGGATAAAATAGAGAAAATAGACCGTCCCTATAGTTTCGTTAGGTCCTGACAAGCGCACTATAATGTATTGATAGGCAATTTTGAACTGGCTGACGCGGCAAAAACTTAGGAAAAAGCGGTAATATTCGTGCCTTTAACTGCGAAAAAGCGGTAATATTCGTGGCTATAACTGCGAAAAAGCGCTGATTTGTGGTCTGACGATGCAACTTCCAGACAGAGATTGAGAAAAAATAGTAGATTCGCAGTATATGACGGCCATTCCGCGGATAAAATGTAGGAATCAATTCAAGGCTGTACAAAAAAAAAAAAAATTAAATCTCGGATAATTCGGATTAAAATTGGGCCAAAATGGCAAATTAATTTTATAATTAACAACTGAAATGGCGAAAAGATATGCTGATTCACTGCAAAATTACCAGAAAACGCTATTTCACAGCTGAAATGGAGAAAAATCACTAATTCGCGAATAAATTTGAGGAACAACGTTAATTCGCGGGTATGAAAATGAATAAAATCACTAATTCGCGGCTGAGATTGAGAAAACGCAAATCCGTATAGCTTCTGAAAGAATCGAGGCTCAAACTGAGAACCAGCGATGAACCAAAGCAGAAAGTATAAAAAAATTGCTTATGTTGGGCTAAAATCTAAAAAACAACGCGGCTAAAATTGAAAAAATATATTAATTAGGGCGGCTAGCATTAAGAAAAACACTAATTTTCAACTCAAACTGAGAAAAAGTGATAATTCGCTACTAACAATGAAATCTGTACCTGAAAATGAGGAAAACGATTATTCGTGGCTAAAATTGAGGACAAGCGCTAACCCGTGGCCAAAATTGGGGAAAATCACTAAAAGTTCGAGGCTAAAACTAAACAATAAACGCTAATCCATAGCAAAAATTGAAGAAAAAGAATGTCAGTGTGGGACTGAAATGTGAAAAACAAAAAACAAAAAAAACGCAGCTAATATTGAAAACATTCACTAATACACACACCAAATTCTAGTTTTCAGCTCCAATAGGGAAAAAGTGCTATTCCCGGCTAAAAATTGAGGAAAACGCCGATTCGTGGCTAAAATTGAGAAAAAAAATTGCGGATAAATTGTTTAAGAATTTATAATTCAACCATCTCGCCTTCTGAGGGCAACTTTGTGACTGAAATTGAGAAAAACGGCAAATTCATGGCTATAAGTAAAAAAAATAAAATAAAACACTGATTCACGGCTAGAACTGAAAAGAAGCGCTAATCCATAGTTAAAATTTTAAAAAATGCTAATGCGGTGCTAAAATGGAGAAGAACCCGCTACTTTGCAGCTAATATTGAGAAAATCAGTTATTATTTGGCTGAAATTAAGAGAAAGGTTAATTTTCAGTCTGAATTGAAAAAAAAAAAAAAAAAAGTGCTCATATACGCTGCCAAAGAAGGAAAAATTGCCAATTTGCACTTAAAATATTGGATAACGCAAATTCTTAGTTAAAATGAACAGAATTTGCTAACTTACGGGTTAGAAACGCTACTACGCTGCTAAAATTACGAAAAAGCGCTAATTCGCGGCTGAAATATAGGGAAATCACTAATTCACGGCTAAAATTGAGAAAATTCGCAGCTTCCTCGGTCGAATTTGAGGCTAAAATTGAGAAAAAGCGCCAATATTATGGCCAAAGTCGTATAGATACCAAGTCATTTCTCTTCTGATATCGCTTGGTCACTAAAGCTAGAGGGAAAATTGCTCCCGCCAGAGTGCCACATGACATTTGGTCTCAAAATTTGGCGGTTCGGAAAACGCTTATGAACAAATAAAAAAATTTTAGTTTATTAAACCAAATGAAAACTATGAATATCGGGTCTATCACGACATAATAGTAATGAATAGTGGATGAATGGTTCAAGCAGACAAGCAGACTAAAACTGAAGAAGATTTCCGTTGAGCTAAAAAAGGTTTATAGTATATCTATTGAAATGTTGTTGTTTTACGATATTTTGTCAAGTGCAGCGAGATCCTGGGCATTCTCAAGCGTCAGGTGAGCATAGTATTTCTTCCATCCCCTCTGCAGACCGAACGTTGAGGGCGAGTTTCACCCAGATAGTATACCTCGCCCCCTCCGAACAGCCTTCGTCAAGTACATGGCATAATTTTTCACGCCTTATTTGTGCTGCACGGATTTCAAGTACTCATTCCAATCTACAGAAAATTGTACATAAAATGCTTTGTATACACTAAATTCACTAAAATAAATTCACTTTACACAGCACAAGACAAGAGTAACCCATAACCTGGCCTAAGCGGGTTGCAAAACTGTTGAAGTAGGACTGGAGAGCGCATGAGTGGAAATCGTCTATTTTATTTGCTTCATATGTAGTTTGTGAATCAGACACTTTATTAAAGCAAAAGTTGAGACCAAATGTTGTAAGTGCGCTCTGACGGGATCAAAATTACAAATTTTATAAATGACCACCGTTACCAAAGCGATCGTGTGTGTGGAAGAACTTGGGTTCTACATATACAACTTTGATTATGGCTATGGGTGAAAAACCCGCAAATTCGCGGCTAAAACTGAGAAAAAATCGCTAATTCGTAGCGTTATGGTTATGGTAAACATAAAAATGCTAATTTGTCGTAAACATTTAGAAAAACCGCTATTTTGCGGCTAATATTGAGTAAAACGCTAATTTTCAGCTCAAACTGAGTAAAGTGCTAATTCCCTGGTCCCTGCAAGGAAAAATCGCTAAGTTGCAGCTAAAATTGTGGAAAACGCCAACTCGAGAAAAAGTTGAGAAACATTGCTGTTTCACACTCACAGGATAAAAAAGCTACTTTGCTGCTGAAATTGAGAAAAAGCGCGTGTTTATGTCTATAAGGTGGGGGGGGGGGATCACCCACTAATCCGTGGCTAATTTGTGGAAAAGTTGAGCAAATGCGCTCATTCGCGGCTAAAATGGAGAAATTCGAGGCTTAGGCCCGTATTCATAGTCGTCACTTGAGTAGAGTATTTACTTATTTCGATTCAAAACAGATGACTCACTTATTAGAACGACCGATTTGAAGCAACTTAAGTAAATACTCAGCTTGAGTGACGTCTATGAATACGGCCCTTAAACTTGGCATAAGCGCTGTTTGGCGGATAGGTTGTGGAGATAGCGGTGATTTGCCTAAAACAAGAAAAAGGCCTCGTGGAGATTTCCGCCCCGGGCCCCGATACGTGTAGGGCCGCCATTGCATCTTCCAAAGTGTTTATTTAGTGTCTGAATCTCATTCAGTGGCCAAACAGACAATGTGGTCTGTGAATTACTTTGGGGGTTAACAATCAGTGGAAAAACTATAGTCAGGGCAAGAAATACTAATGAAACTGCAAAGATTCAGGGCTAAGTAGGCATGAAATTGGCAGTTTCGGGGCTAAAATAGCCATGAAATTACACATTTCTATGATAAATATCCGTAGAATGCAAGTTTGGGACTAAATATCTACGAAACTGCACGTTTCCGACTATAAACAGTCATGAAATCCCAATTTTAGTGGGGAAAACCAGCGAAATTCATAAGCAATATTGTTGATGTTGACCGTGATTTTCAATGACGCAATGACACCATCTCCACGGCACAATGAAGATAACGAAAAGAAAGATCTCTCACTTCTTTATATCAATGAATTACGTAATTAGCAGGTAAGTCATTTAACAACTTTCACGGCCAAAAAGTCGCTATTTGCAACATTGCAACCGTGTCGTCGTCTCCTTTTATGACTCCTATGATGTCAGACAATTGCTACAATCGGAGATTAAATTCTGCAAAATTGGAAGTTTCGGGCTCAAAGTATTAGCGAAATAGCTTGTTCCAGTCTTTACTTTCGCGAATATAGTGGGCGTGGAGCCCCCCCCCCCCCTAGCCAACCTCGAGATTGCCCAAATCTAGATGAATAGCCACATATTCATACCATCCGGAGCGAAGCACATATTTCCAGAATTACAAGTTTTGGACTGGAATATTCTGAAAATTGCAAGTTCATTGCCTTAATTTCCCCTATAAAAGTTTCGGGTCTGTTTTTTAGTAGCCACGAAAGCCACCCAGAGCCTGCCCCTACGGCGCCCCACTATGAGCTGAAAATCAGCAGCAAAATCGCGGATTTTCGATTCGAGAAATTGCTTGTTTCTTGCCTTTATTTTCGCAAAATGTCAAGTTATGGGTCTGAATATTTGCGACATTGGATCTTGTTTGTGACCGCAGAACCCACGCGGTCTATATCCGACCACGAATTCGCCTCAAGTCTGGCGAATAGCTGCAATATTGCAACATTTATTAGGAGCTAAATATCCACTAAACTCGAAGTTTTCTGGCTGATCATCCGGGGGATATTTAGCTCCCAAATTCCCAAATGTGAAAATTTTACGACTATCGTCGGACTCAGAGCTCTGTCATGGCCGGCTAGACCGGGTTCAGCGATCACTAAAAAGAAGCCAGAAAACTTACAATCGCAAAAACATAGACAAGAAACTAGCAATATTGCGAATTTTCATACCCAAAAGTTGAAATTTCGCTTATTTTAAGCTCACGTTGATAATAATTTCGTGGCAATATTTGCCAGGTTTTGGGCACCGTTGGGGCCGGTTAACCGTAGGGTTCCACCACGGTCACAACCGGTCACGGTCAAAGGATTTTTCACAATTATAGCCACAAATTAAATAAGTTGTGTCCGCGAAATATAGGACTGTTCCTAGTTTAGCCGCTTATTAGCCCTTTTAGTCAATTTCATTAGCAATTTTTCTCGAATTTTTGCCGTGGATTATAGCGTTTGTCCCAATTTTAGCAGCAGTTTAGCCATTTTTCTAAATTTCAGTCGTGAGTTAGTATTTTTCGAAAAATTAGCCCCGAATAAGCGTGTTTTTTTTACTATTCTATACGTAGCAGGTTTTCTTGTCTTTTCTAAGCCTTTTTTTGCCTGATATTGTTAGTGAGATCGCTTAGACTACGAGGGTTAGTAGGTAATGCATGCATGAAACTGTAGCCGTAGGAGCCTACGTTGTCTGTCTTCCCTCGTTGAGGTGCGTTAAAAACGAACCGGTTTCGGCTGCTCGCCATCTTCAGCGAGGGAAGACAGACAACGTAGGCTCCTACGGCTACAGTTTCATGCATGCATTACCTTTTTTTGCCTTTTAGTGCTTTCCGGAAAGGTAAATACTGGACCACGTCTCAATTTTACCTAAGAACAGCAAATGAGAGTTTTCCCCTCATTTTAGCCAGAAAGTGGCATCTAATATGATCTAGACCAGTAATGTCATAACGAGTTCATAAAATTTGCTTTAAAAGCCTTACTGGCAACGTAGGCTTCTATTGCTACGATTTTTTGCATGCATTACCAACTAACCCTCAAGCATAAGCGCTTCTACTAACAATTTTAATGGTGAAAAATCGCTGATTCGTGGCTAATTCACCGATGAAATTGAGAAGAAGCGCTGAAGTGAAAAAAAAAACAACAAAAAAACCACGCTGATTCGCGGTTTAAATGGAGAAAATGTCAAATTCGCGGCTTCGGAAGGTAACTTTGTGCCAGAAAGTGAAAACAATTGCGAACGCACGGCAAAACTCAGAAAAAACTCTAGGTAATTCTCTATGAAAATTGGGGGAAACTCTAGTTCGTGGCTGAAATGTGGAAAAATCTATAATTTTAGCGTCTAAAATGAGGAAAAACGCTAATGTGTAGTTAAAATCGAGTTGAATGGCTAATTGGTAGTTAATTTGAGAACATTTGCTAATTCAAAGAAAATTGAGAAATTGGCAAGCTGCGGTTTCTGGAGGCAACTTCGTGGCAAAAACGCCAATTTGCGGCAAAAATTGAGAAAAATGGTTAACTAGCGGCGGAGACAAATCGCTTAATATTCACCGCTAAAATGGGGGAACATATCTAATTCGCCGATGAAATTGAGAAGAAGCACTAAAGTTTTGAAAAACGCTAGTTCACGCTTCACGGTTAACGTGGAGAAAAAGCCAATCGCGGCTTAATCTGAACGGTGACTTCATGGAGCGTCGGTGAAAGATTCGCCCGCGGGCGCGCATAATGTCCATATTTGCCACTATCAACGATTTGGCAAATTTTATTGGCTCCAGTGCGGCTCAAGATCGTGGGGGTCAACTATGGCATTTTTAGTCCTCGTAGGCCGTTTTTTTTTTCATTTTTGTTTTGTTTCAGGAGGAACAATAAAAGTCGCTTTTTCGGTCGAACATTATTGCAATATTAATGAATCAACGGGAAAGGAAAGGTAATGTACAATTGTAACAAAAACTCCATACTCGGTAATTGCATTTTATAGTTTTCGCCCACCTGCTAACTTCATTAGCCCTAAAGAAATACCTACCGGTTTTATGAGAGTCATAAAGACGAATCCGCCAAAGTTTTCGTATAGTTTACCCTCAATGCGTTTAACTCTTGTGTTTCTTTCGCGAGCTTTGTTGAAGGAAGTAACTAATTTTAATTAAATTTAATTTTATGGTGGTCGTAAAAATCTTTAAGCGGTAAATAACATAAAGAAGGTAAAATAAATAAAAATTTCGCTCCGGCAGCTGGAGGTCGGAAAGAGTGCATTTCATTTTGTATACGGATACCGTAAGCCGTCCCAGAAGTAGTAATGTTGAGACCATGATTAGTTTCGTTAATGTTTGACCCTCCCTCGTACTGTTTGCTGCCGGGTTTGTTTAAGCTGAACTTAATGGGAATTAAAGGCTGCTTCAAAATGAAATCATCATACCGAATATAATGCTTCTGGAATCAACTGGTGATTTGTAGTGATTTCTTTACCATTTCAAGCCCAACTTTCCCCCCCCTCCACCACGATCGATTGGGCCCAAATGCAATACCGACCGGGGTCTTATGACTACTGATTTTTGTGCCAAACCGCGTTCCGCTAAATTAACTTCTACGAGAGTTATCGTGCTAACAAGAAAACGGCCATAAATAAATAAATTCCGGAGACCACTGAATTCGTGTTCTAGAGGTTCTGAAACATGAAAAAAACATGACCTGACCCATGTTTGCCACCATCACGACGAGACCAATAGTGCATTTTCAGAATGAAATGCACTAAAAGTTGTTTGTTCTTTTTTTCTACGGAAATGAATTGTTGACTAATTTGCTGTAGGAGGTTATTTTTCTCAACTTCCATATTTAGTGCATTTCATTTATGTCAAAATGCACTATTTTTTCATTTAATTTTTTGTCCCATCCCAGCGGAGCTCAACTTCTGAATAAAAAATGAGCGTAATGAACAAGTCATACAAGAAGCCTGTACATCAGCGAAACTGATGGTGACGGACAGTTGCCCTTGCATTGCTATTCCGCCGTTACATTATCGTTTGTTGGTGGGGGCAGGGGCGATGTCTTTTTTTTGTCAAATTGCAGTACCTTGTCTAAATTTTGAGTTATCGTTTTCTTCCAATGGCTTTGTCCAGCGTATCTCGCTTGGGTCTTTTGTTCTTTTGGGTACAAAGAACAGAGAGTCTCACCCATACAGTCACTCATTTTCTCTCTCTCTCTCTCTTTGTGTTTTAACAATTCTTCGCTCGTGAACAAGAAGTGTGAAGTTGGCCGGGGCAGGGGGGAACTGAAATGAAACTGAAAGTACGTTTTGCCTCTTCGCGAGTCATAAAAACCTCTTCAATTACATGAGGCAATCTCTTTTGACAAGGTTAGCAATACTGGAACTGAAACTGAGAGAGAGACTGACCTCGGTTGCAGAGTAAATGTAGAGGAGAGGGCAACAGCCTTTATCTGGGTCTCTTGCCTGTTGTATTTGCAGAGAGGAGGATATTTAGAAAGAAAGGAGAAGCAAAATGTCGAGTGTGGTTGTTCCTAACTTTTTGACAAGTGCACCCTACACTCATCTCGTTTTTTCATCGGTTTTTAACGATTATGCGTAATTGTACGCTTAATGAGTGAAACCAGTTTGTTTTAACTAATTTTATCGACCGCAAGACTCTCCTCAATTATCTGAACCTGAAGGATTTTGAGTGGCGAGGCGGGCCCTGGAATTATAGTCCGAACTTGCTTCAATTTTACTGACTCTTATGAACTGAGTTTATGAGTTGAGATAATTCTCCCCCTCACCCTTCTCGTTATAATGGGAATGTTTACGATGTTTTGCATCCTTTAAACATTGTATTAAATAAAGAAAGTTCGGAAATTTTCTACGACAGGCTTTTTATTGTTATCGACGTGGTGAAAGTTCGGGTGCCCATGCGCTCCACGGTTAGTTCTTCCGTCGTTGGAACGTGGTTTTAAAACCAAATTGTTCCTATTTTTATCTATTTAACTACTTCGATAAATCTGTTGCGTTGTGTCATTTACTAAACTTGATAAGCACGACAGGGCCAGTTTCACTGTTGAATTCGATGTTGATGGACAAAAAAAAAACTTTCTAGTCCCCGGGCGGTAGAACTCCAAAAAGCCGAATGCGGCTAGAGATATAGGTACAAGGAAATTCGCGATTCTTCTCAGGTATGTTTTATCGTATTTTTTAGTCTATTAACCGACGTCTATGTTTCCACTGTGAAACTTCCCCTTAACTAATTTACTATCCGTAATAATTCTACAAGCGTCTGGGGTCATTGCATAAGTCTGCATAGAGTAAATCATCATGACTTGTATCGAGCGCTTGACGAATGAGGCATCATGTTCATGCATAGGACTCGTGTTTGGTCAAGCGTTATGCATCGATCATCCTTCAAGCTTATCTTTCTAGTCCCCCCCCCCCACTTTTCCATTTAGTCTACGGGGGTCACAAAGTGTGTTATGACGGATGCTGAGCTGTCTACCTCCCTCCTGTACAATACGACATAAAAAAAAAAGCCCATTAATTCAACGCTGAGCCGTATAGTCAAACTAAACAACTGAGGACAAAATGGGTTGAGAGAAGGTCCTAGAAAACCACCAATAATTTCATTAGCCGTTCCTTTCACTCGTATAAATGCGCTTCCTGAATGCTGAAACCCAGTAATCAAGACTCACCCCTCACCCCCGCAATTCCGTACTGACACAATAACAGGCTGGATGGGAAATAGCAAATTACAAAAAGGGGAAAAAAAAAAAAAAAAAAAAATGGGATTGCAGTTTCGGTTGGGCATTTTCGAATGAATTATTCCAATTACAGAGTGGGAGAAAATGTGCGAGACGTGTCATTTTAAGCGAAAGAAGAGTCGATTTGATGATGGTTATTAAAAGTATGCAAATTCGCTTTCGCTTTGAATAAAGTTAAGTAGAGACAAAGGAAGCTGGGCGGGGAGTGAAAGATCTCTGCATGTTGGAAAATTGAGGTACAGCTTGGAAGGATTAGAACAGGTTTTGAATGAAAAAAAAAAGTAGTGAGAGATAAAGCTAGAAGAAAAAGTTCTTTATTATTTTGTTGGAGCAACTTTTTTTTGTTAGCAAGTAATCATAGACGCCCGCTAGATGAACGAGATGAATAGAAACATGCATGCATTCACGTTCAACCACATGAGGCCCCCTCCCCAATATAATAGGGACAAGAGGAAAAAAATGTTTGCCCCGTGGAGTATCGGATAACTCGATTATTTAGATTCGACTGCATTGGGCAACGAATCTTGAAATTGTATCCCCCTTGGGCACTCACTCAAAACTCTTCCGAGTAAGGGCTAATTTTACCCTAAAGTTCACGTTTCAGTCAAGAAACTTTGATTGGAGAGGACAGAGGAGTGAAGAGGAGGAGGAAACAACAACTATAATCCTCCTTAACCACGGGAGGTGGGCAATGCTATGTGTATATTGCCGTAAATCATACCAAATACCATAATAATCCCAGATTGACCAATATCACAAGTGATGCCACCCGCCTTCAAACCCCCAAGTCAGATTTGTTTAGGGTACCTAACCAAAAATGTCTCCAAGGGCGCCTGGCACAAGAGAGTAGGAGGCAACCAAAAAGGAGGTGCGTCCGCATGACCACTTCAGT
Organism: Corythucha ciliata; assembly: GCA_038030265.1. NCBI lineage: Eukaryota > Metazoa > Arthropoda > Insecta > Hemiptera > Tingidae > Corythucha > Corythucha ciliata. The sequence goes on along the minus strand of CM075943.1, from coordinate 39,657,565 downwards.
GTTTCTGGTAGGGGTTCAAGGACCCTGGTGAAATTAGGATTTTGAAGGAGCAATATCCGGTAAATTAAGTTTTGAAAAGAATGAGAATCCGCAAAACTGGGGTTTGAATAATCAAAAATGACATTTGGAAAATGGAATTTGGTTTTTGAATGAGCCAAATCCACGAATTTCGGTTTCAAGAGCTAAATTAGTTTTTCGAACAAGTCCAAGATTTAAAAAAGAGTTAAAGTCCTAAATTTGAATTTGGAAAGACTGAAAGTGGAGTGGGATATGAAATATAGCGAAAACCCGTGAACTTCAGTTATGAAGGAGCCAAATCCGTGACATTTGGTAATGCAAAAGCGAAGATTTTGTTTTTTCAGCGAACCGAATAACCAAGCCTGTGGCTAAAACCATGATTTTAGGTATTTGATAAAGCTTAAATCCTGTGGCTCTTAATTTGGGTTTGATGGTGCCAAATCCAAGAAATTTGGTTTTACAGAAGGAAAACCCGCCAAATTGAGGCATGAAAGAGTCAAGCAAACAAAATTTGGGGTTTGCAAGAGCTAAATTCCCTAAAATTAAAATTGGTATGATGCTAATCCGCAACATTTGGTTTTGAAGGAGCAGAAATCCACAAAACTGGGGTTTGTGAGAGTCAAAATGACAAAAAATGGTTTTTGAACTACTTTTCCGCAATTTTTGCCGCGAATTAGAGCCTCTCTCATAGGCCGTATAATCCTTAAATAAATTTTAATTATTTCGTGAATGTTGAATAACTTTATAGTCCGGAAGCCAGCTAATCGCCAATCACCGCTCTTGCTCAATGATAAACCGGGAATTTGCTGATTTTCTCTAATTGATCTGCGAATAAGCGCTTTCCTCCATTTTAGCTGCGAATGAGCGATTTACTCAATTTGAGCTGGCGGGTTTTTTCTGTTTCAGCCACTTTTACCAGGTTTTCTCAAATTGATTCGCGCATAAGCCTTCTTTCTTAATTTCAGCCGTGAATCAGGATTTTCTTTTCGCAATTTTCGCCGCAAATTATTTCTTAATTTTAGCTACGAAGTTACGCTTTTAATCAATTTTAGCCCCGGTGAATTAGCGGATTTTCTCAAATCGATTCGCATGATGGCTCCCCCCCCCCCTACATTTTAGCAGCGAATGATGGCTTTTTGTCAACCTTAGCCGCGCGTTAAAGCCTTTTCTCCATTTTAGCAGTGAATTAGCGAGTTTTCTCACAATTTATCCGCGAATTAGCGTATTTTAAGTAAGCTTTATTTTTAGGTGCAGGACCGGTTTCGGCCTCCCTGTATCAGGCCATTTTCCAGCCATCTATGACCATCAGGCTATAGAAGTTTATAGACGCTTTTAGCGAACGTTGTTTAGAGCGTAACTGATTCGCTAATTATTATTTTTTATAAGACAAAATCAAAAGCCGAACTATTTTATTTTTTTTAAAACTCTCTAGTCAGATGAGTAATAATCATCAACAAAAATAAACAGTTATTAGTGGGATGTTGCACTACATCACTTCCCCCTAATGTCGATGACATTAGAAAAACGAACTTTCTTTTCGACTAGGTGTGACGGTCGAGTCTTTTGCGTAGCCCGTACGACTGGAGCAGGTATATGCGAGGTGTCGACTACTGATAGCGGTGTCTGGTCATTTTCATCTTGGATGAGATGCGCTGGTTTGAGGCGATCCAGCGATACGACTGATGTGCGACTAGGATCGGAAAGTTGAATCTTGAAAGTTTTCGGACCACGTTCGAGAACTTTAAACGGTCCATAATAGGGTGGAGTGAGAGGAGGTGACACACGGTCGTGTCTGACAAAAACGTAGTCACTCGAGTCCAAGTCTCTGTGACGAAAAGTAGGTCGGGTGGAAGTTCCAAATTTTGCAGGTCGAAAATGGGACATTGTTTCTTCGAGCGATTTAATTGAATCGGCTGTTAGAGTGGTTGAAGACGACGGCGACGGTTCAAAAAATTCGCCTGGCAGACGAAGGGGTTGACCGTAAACGGCTTGTGCGCAACTAGCGCCGATTTCGTCGCGCAGAGCTGAGCGAAGTCTGAGAAGAACAGTGGGGAGGGCTTGTGACCATTTCGACTGATGAGCCATGAGGGATGCCTTCAGGGTCCGATGCCAACGTTCAACGCAACCATTAGCTTGGGGGTGATACGCTGTTGTTCTGCATTCGATGCCGAGTAAACGAGAAAATTTAGCAAATAATTGACTTTCAAATTGTCGGCCTTGATCAGTTGTAATGCGAATGGGTACGCCAAAACGAGCTATCCACCCCGAGTAAATCGATTCAGCTACTGTGTCGGCGGATATTTCAGGGATAGGGAGTGCTTCGGGCCAGCGAGTAGCTCTGTCAACGATGGTGAGGATGTAGCGGTTGCCATCCGAGACGGGTAAAGGACCGACTATGTCACAATGAATGTGCTCAAATCGACCGGCGGGTGGAAAAGTTGCGAGAGGAGTCGACGTGTGGCGGTGTATTTTTGACCGTTGGCAAGCGAGACATGAGCGGGTCCATTTGTTAATTTGACCGTTCATTCCAGGCCAAAAATAACGATCCGAGATAAGTTTTCGAGTAGACCGTATGCCAGGGTGACTGAGTCCATGAAGACGATCGAACACAGCGCGGCGACAAGTAGCTGGGACGTAAGGTCGAGGTTGTGAGGTTGAATGCTCACACAAAAGAGATTGAGAAGCGAACGGTAAAGGAATGGAACGAAGTTTTAAAGAGGGGTTGTCGTATAACTCGCGAACTTGTGAGTCTTTCAGTTGCTCGTCGGCAATAATATCCAAACCATTGGGGCAGTTGATGGGTTCTATTCGGGAAAGAGCGTCGGCAACTGGGTTGTTTGAGCCGTTGACGTGACGAATGTCTGTTGTGAACTGACTGATGAAATTCAAGTGTCGAATGCGTCGGGGAGGGGCAGTGTCGACTTTTTGAGGAAACCCATGGATCAACGGTTTGTGGTCGGTCAAAATCGAGAATTGGCGGCCCTCGAGAAGTGGGCGAAAGTGCTTCACAGCCAGATAGACAGCGAGTAATTCACGGTCGTAAGCAGAATAACGTTTTTGCGTGGAGGTCAGAGCTGTGGAAAAAAAAACCAAGGGGTTCCCAGTGGTCGTCTGACTTCTGTTGTAAAACGGCGCCGATGCAGGAGTCGGATGCATCACAAGCGAGCGAAATTTCGGCGTCGAATGAAGGATGAAGAAGTAGAGTCGTGTGTCCGATAGCTGTTTTGCAATTTTCGAAAGATTCTTCAGCTTCCGAAGTCCAAACGAGTGGCGTTTTTGGAGAAAGGGAGGAACGAGTCGAGTTTTGTCCTGTGAGCATTTTGTTGAGGGAAGACTGAAGTTGGGCAGCTTTTGGAATGCATCTTCGATAAAAGTTAAACATTCCGAGGAAACGGCGGAGTTCTTTTAGGCCCGGCACACACTAGGAGAAAAAAGACGCCGACGCGCGAGTCGGCGTCTTTTTTCTCGGGGAAGAGACGACTCTCGCGTAAGCGTCCAATGTGAAAGGTTCCATAGAGTTCTATGTGTGTTTACTGCACGAGTCGGACGCTGACGCGCGCGTCGGCGTCTTTTTTCTCCTAGTGTGCGCCGGGCCTTACTGTTTGGGGTTTCGGAAATGTTTTGATGACGTCGACTTTAGTGGTCATTGGCGTTATACCTGAACTTGTGACGTGGTAGCCAAGGAAATCGACGTCGGGAGCGGCGAAAACACATTTCGAGTGGTTAATGGTCAAACCGTGGGTGTCGAGTCGACGAAAAACTTCGCGGAGATGCGTTTTATGGGTGCCCTTGTTGGGCGAGGCTACGAGAATATCGTCGATGTATGCGAAGACGAACGGCAGGTCGCGAAATATCGAGTCCATGAAACGCTGAAAGGTCTGCGCCGCATTTCGGAGGCCGAAGCTCATCCTGAGGAACTCGAATAAGCCGAAGGGTGTGATGATAGCTGTTTTTGGGATGTCGGTGTCGGCAATGGGGATTTGGTAATAGGCGCGATTGAGGTCTAATTTCGAAAATACTTTTGCGCCGCGTAGATTGTTTTGAAAATCGAGGATGTTTGAGACTGAATAACGATCTGGGAGTGTTTTGGAGTTCAAGCGGCGGTAATCGCCACAAGGTCGTAACTCGCCGTTTTTTTTTTTTGTAAACGACGTGCAATGGACTAGACTAAGGACTCTTCGAAGGCCGGCTAATTCCTTCGGAAACCAACTGATTGAAGTATTGTCGGACTTTGTTGTAATTTTCAGGGGCTAGACGACGAGATTTAGAAGTAACAGGGTTGCCACTTGTTTCGATAAAGTGTTGGATTGAATGACGAGGAGTTTTGAGCGCTGCGGATGGTCGTGTGACGGCTGGAAATTCTTGTAGAATTTCGGCACTCCATGGCCATGTAATGGTAAAGCGTGGACTGTTGGCGTAGAATCACAGCATAAGTGACCACGTGAGCTTAGTTTCGTCTCGGTGTCGATGAGTTGGTGTCCCTTTAGGTCTACCATCAACGAAAAATGGTACAAGAAATCAGCGCCGATAATGGGTTTGGAAATGTCGGCTAGAACGAAAGACCAGGTGAAGGGGCGACGTAGGCCAAAGTCGAGGGTCATTTTGAGTTCACCGTAGGTTGGGATTTGGGTACTGTTAGCAGCGTACAAAGTATACGAGGATGTCGATTTCCTATGTTTGAGGTCGGCGGGGTACACGGATACAGCGGCACCAGTGTCGACGAGAAAACGTTTTCCAGAATGTTTGTCTTGAATAAAAAATCGGCGGTTGTCATTGAGTGTGACGGCGTCCGCCTGAACCGTCATCACCTTCATTCGTTTTTTTGGAAATGCGACGGACGGGTCCAAGCACACGGCTGTCGACATTTGTTTGCTTTGTCGCGAAAATGTGTGTGGTAATAACAGAGGTCGCTGTTGGATCGAGTTTGAGAAGGTGATCGATGTCGGGATCGGTTCGGGCTGCGGGATGAGTCACGAGATGGGGTTGACATGCGGCGGAAACGCATTTCTGTTTTGAGAGCAGCGACTTCTTCGATTAAACGCGAGACGAGAGCGTAGAGTGCTGGTCGGTTGCCTCTTGAGGTGGTTGGACGGTGCAGATGGTTGGTTCTTAAACCTCGAACATGCGGTCAGCGATTCCGGCCAATTTGTCGAGATCGGAAGGATCGACGGCGACAAGTACGTCTTTCATGCGAGTGGGTAAAGCCTTCAGCCACAAAGTTTTGAGAATCTCTTGAGAAATGTGATTGTTGGCGAGATGACACATTTCGCGTAACAGTTGGGAGGTTTTACGATCGCCTAATTGTTGTCCTTCGAGAAGCTTTTTGACACGCTCGTTTTCTGAGTCCGAATAAATCGAAATGAGACGATTGCGGAGTTGACTGTACGGGTCAGTTGGAGGATTTTTTACTAAATCGGCAATTTGTTTCAGGACGTAGTAGCCGAACTTGGTTACACATTCTTGAAATTTGCGGGTCGAACTAGTTATCCGGTTACCAGTGAAAACGGTCTCGGCTTGCAGAAACCAACTGCATGATTGTTCTTGATGATTATTAGTGGGATGTTGTTCCACTACACGCTTGACGAGTGATTGACGATTTAAACATTTATTAATATTGACGTGAGTCCCCCCCCCCCCTTAATGGAATTTGAGCAGTGTAGAAATTTGCAGTTGAAAATGGCCTGATACTGGGAGGCCGAAACCGGTCCTGCACCTAAAAATAAAGCTGAGGAGAGACAAACAATTTTCGGTCATTTCACTGAAGATCTGCAACCTCCACTATCTCGCCCTCAAAAAACAATGAAGCGTATTTTAAGTTCAAGTCTAACAAAGTTCAAGTTTATTCATTGACATCTCCAGACAGTACGAGCAATGCAATTTTTGTCTGGGCCTCTAGTGCCCTCTTGGAGCCAAAATAACGACATTTCGGTTTTGAATAAGTCAAATCGGAAATTTTGGTTTTACAATAACGCATTTATACTTTTTTAAATCAGTCAAACCTGCCAAACTGATTTCAGTTTGAGGTAAAACCACGAAATTTGGTTTCTAAAAGCGTGAAAATTGATGGTTTGCAGTAGTCCAAATCTGAAAACTGTGATATCGGGTTTTAAAGTGTCGAATCCGAGAAATTTGGTTCGGGAAGAGCGGAAATCTTCCGCAAAATTTGAGTTTGAAAAATCAAAAACCACGCGAAACTTTTTTTTTTGTCGTTGATTTTTTGAATGGGCCAGTACGAAACCGATTTTATAATTACCAAGCTTAAGGTACAAATTCGGTTTTGATAAGGAAAAAACCCAAAATTTGGGTATTAAAAAAGGGCTTTGAAAGACCACAAAGTTGATTTTTGACAAAGCAAAGCCCGCGAAAGGCGATTTCGCGAAATTGGTATTCGAAATAACAACAATCCGTGAAATTGTGGTGGTTTTGAAGGTGCCAAATATGGGATAGGTATTTGTTAATGGATGAGCAAAAATGTCTGGAAAAATTAGGCTTTATAAAAGCCAAGATCACGAAATTTGATTTTTCATCGAAATACTATTGGAGTAACTAGTTTTAGTTCGGAAGCTGGCGACATTCCCATTCAACCGAAGTCATGAGACTTTGTTCCATTTGACAGCTTTTGTGGGGCTGAATACAAATATGAGCGTCTGGGATTTTTTCGGAAGCAGGCGGTAATCATTTGGGACCAAAAAAAGAAAATTTTTACCGAAGTGCGTTTGTTCCAAATGTGTTTTCTTACTGAATTATCGTCAAAAAGGCGTTTTTTTGCCATTATTTATTATTTATTTTTTTCGAAAACAGATTCGCACGAAATTCGTTCCCACTCCCAAATTCAACTTCAATACTGATAGTAGAACAAAAATAATATTTTTGGGGTCATTTAAAAGGGTGTTCATTGATCGAAAATCGCCCAAAAAGGCCAAAAATGTCCATTTTAGGAATTTTATCTTACGTGTGTCATCGTCAAAAAATCGAAAAACTGGAGGGCCACATATGGGGTTTTTAAACGCTGCTATTCTAAGTCCATGATCTTCTTTTACCCGTCGTCTAATATTTTATTTTGGAAACGCACTAAAAACTACAATTTTTTTTTGGTACAATGGTCATTTTAATCGGGTGAAAACAGATCGAGATATTTGCAGTTGAAACCACCAGGTAAGAGTGAAGCTGTCATTTACAGCATGAAAATGCTTAGCAGGGGAATATTCTTCGTAGGAATCGTTCATCAAGGAGGAAAACGATTCAATAACCGTAAATTTAATTACGACACATGACTGAATACTTGTTTTTCACAATTCATAAGAAAAATGCCATCGTATAGTCTATGAAATTCATGTACAGAGAGTGAATGAAAGGAGAGACCATGGTACATAGGGTATTTTCAATTGAAAACAAAACAGTATTTTATAGGGCCCTCCGCACACGAGTCGTCGGCGGTCCCAAAAGGTATACAATTTCGCGCCCTCTCCGTCAACGTCGGGTTATTTAGCCGTAGTTCACGGTAAAAAAGTGTCGAAGTTTTTCACAAAAAAAGTGAGAAAAAAGTAAGTTTTTTTAAAAAAGTGTCACTGACTTAAATTCTCGATACATGGAACTTCCTCATTGTAGAAAATCGTCCCGTGCGTAAGTCAAAAGCCTTCGATGATATCGACATCGAGATTAACCGCCAATTCCGCTTCGAGTGCATGATGAGCCGTGTGTGGACGGACTGTGGAGGGCCTAATTTTGAACAATTCCTGTCATTTATACCTAAACCGGACCCAAACGACCACGTGTTATGCATGTGCTTGTCAGATTGCATAGACTCCATAGAACACGTAAATGTCTCAATGCGACGGTAGTGCGATCTAGCAGGAGCAAAATTTCAAACCCAAGAATGGTCTCGCGAACTATTCTGGTAAGCTGGATAACTTGGTTTTCTACATGACTTTGAGTTCAATAAAGATTTTTCATGGATAATATTTAATATAGTATGTTTATGGGGCTGAATTATTAAATACGTGTTTACAACAAAGAATATGAGGCGATATCCTCAGTTTCAGACAAATTAATTGGCTTCTAGCTCTAATTAGATCAGATTATATTATAGGGGTCCCACAGCACAAGTCCAGGCGGAAAATTCTGTCACGCCAACTATTATAAACCCAACACTTGGCAGTGTTCGCCACAAACGATTTCACTGAAATCGGGGGGCTCGCGTAAAAATGTATAGAATGCCTTAGCCCAAACGCTTATCTGGTAATCGGATGGTGTACAGAAAAAAAATCTACGTATTAAGTCGATGGTTTACTAACGAAAGAGGAAAAATGAGTAAGACAACGATATAAAATTTCACTGAATTCCGTGAAAGTGCTCGCATGCTTCTGAGTTTCTCTGAGTACAAATTAATCGTGTTATTATAGACATTGTGATTGACAATTACCCTTGCCGTCCAATATATTAAATAAATGACATGGAAGATGGAAAATTTCGTAGGACACCTCGAATAAACAATCAATAACACATTAAATAATAATAAATATTATTGACAAACGTTTTCCTTGAAATTGTCATTTTTTATACGATCTAACTTTTTTCTCTTCTCATCCGCACTGTATGTAAAGCAAGAAAAAAAGGACAGAGTGAGGAAGAAAAAAAACATGAATTACGTGAAAGGGCGCTTTAACATTCATAGCTTGCCATGGCGAAGCAAATAAATTGCCGGCTGAATTAAGCTCAGGGGAGCTCCGAGTCGGTACTTTATTAGTTTTATTTTCTTTGGAGTGTTTTCTTCTGTATTATACTGGCGTGTTGGAATCTTGTCCCCTTCTTTCTTAGCTGATCTCATAAATAATCTCATAAAAGCTCCCCTCCCTTCTCCATTATCTATTAACCTAAATTATGGACCATAGAAAACAGCAAAAAGTAAACAAGAAGGAAAAGTTCAGTAGACTGGGTCCCTTTCATTGAAATAACGGTTAATTAGAATAACGAAATAATTTTTGTTAATCGTTATTTATAATGAAGAAGGTGAGGTAGTTGGCGGAGTGTGGGCTTAACCTAATTGGAATAATCCCGGTGGCTAAGAAAGGGCAGTAAGTCGGTTCGGATAAATTTTAGTCCTGTTTTTAACGCTATTGAAAACGTGACCTATGTCATGTTTAGTTTCAACAACAAAAAGCTTCCGCAGCAAGCTGATTGTCTATCTCTGAAAACGTTCCACCCCGCCCCTCCTTTACTATTGCGATGCAGTGTCTGTAAGAAGGTCATAAAGACCTTAATGGTTTCATTTCGCAAACATGCTCCCCCCCCCCCCCACAAACCATTCCCGTGGGCAATGTATAGTGCTGAAAAATCTCACCGTCTCACCCATTTTCTTCATTTAAAAAATGATTTTGTAAAAAAAATAAATTATAAAACGGTTAGTAAAAAATGGGAGAAATGACAGGTGCAAGCCGTTCTTGCACATAACTTTCACCTGCACTGATGATCAGTATAGTGCAGGTGGTTAAAGGTGAAGTTTGCATCTCCAATTGCAGTTGTCTTGTAGTTTTTTTTCCTCCTGGGTCCTGGTCCTGGCGTAAACCATTTAAAACAACTTGTGCAATTTTGTGCGAGGAGAATGGGAGAGTGTTGTCCCATTAATTTTGAAACTTGAAAATATTATCTTAATTCAATATTATAAATAGTTTGTTGAATTCATTCCAAGTTTTTGGCATTTATTGCTACATTTTTTTTGTGAATAGGTAATTCATTGCTTTCTACGTGAAACCCAGTGATGTTCCGCTGCCCGTCAAAAAAGAAAAAGATATTTCACGCAGACATATTTTCAAACACTGCAGTTTTGAACACCTTATACAGGGCCATGTCTTGTGAATTTCCCACAGTGTCATAATCTCTAGAAATCCTAGTTTCATAGTTTCTGAATAATTGGTGAGGGGGGTCGGGCTGAGTACAACGTCTGTGGGTCGTTCAACTTTTATGATTTGAATGCCGGAGGAGGGGGGTACAATTCAACCTAGTGCCCAGCTCTCGTTGCCTTCATTTTTCAACTCCTAATGTCCTATTGTCACGATTTTTAAGAAGTGAGTCCTTCGAGCATTAAAGATAGACGGATAATAATTTATTTTTTTTTAGAAAACTTGTTTTTTCAGTTTGGGAGTAAACACACACCCTCTTTGCACACCAACAACAAATGTTCTGGAGGGTTCAGAGGGGCTGTGAGAAGTGAGACTTTTCCTTTATTAAAGGGATATGCTTCAGCTCGTAAACTACTGGAAATGAATGGATCAAGGGACTTTTCGGGTACGTATGGGAAGGCCCATAAAAATGCAATGGAGAGAGAAAGGAGCTTTAGAATAGAGAAAACGATGAAATCCATTCGAAAATATAAGGGGGGGGGGCGCTTCTTTGTCCCCAGGTGGTGTCAATCCATTGAACGCTCTTCTTAAGTTTTGAGGAGGAGGAGGAGGAGGAGGGGGGGGGGTGAGCAGGACGGCTCCTTATTGGGCAAAGGCCTCTAAAAAACCCTCTTTTTATTGCCTTCAATCCGCTCTTCCACCCCTTTACTCGTATTATATACCATCCCTTGCCTTTGCCCGCGTGTAATGTGACATTAACAGCCACATAAAGTTTGGGAATCCCAAAGCTAGCTCCCGTCAGCGTTGAAAATCCCTTCGTCATTTATAATTGAAAAGAGGATGCTTTCTCATCACCATATGTGTATGTAGAATGGAGGGGGGATAGATTTATTGTCCTTATTTCTTTGAACCGAATGAAAATAAAGGCAATACTATAAGGAACGACACCGGCTGATCCAGTTTATCACGTCAGGGGATAACGGATGGAAACTGATGAAATTCTTATATGGCGTCTTTGAATATGAAGCGTCTAAAATTAGGTGGATCTGTCCGAATAGCGCTTTGTTTTGTTTTTTTTTGTTTTTCGTTTTTTATTAAGCGGAACTTTGTTTTAACGTTCTTGGTAGTTGATGGGTAAAGGGGTAGTGGAACCGATTGCATTACCAAGTATAATAAGCGTCCAAGTTGAAAAAATGAACGCGGTATTTCACGGTGGATGACAAGGGGTAAACAATGAAACATAATATGCAGATACACGTCCGTTGTAACAAGCATTTCCTTCCTGTACTCCACCAAATCCCTAAATGGAACCAGCGAATATATTAAGAGGATGAGATTTTTCGTTGTTTTTTAACATAAGCGTTCCTTGCCGATGAACCCTTAACGGAAGGCTCAAAATAAATAGATTGAAACGCAAAAATAAAAAAAAAATAAACAAACAAACAAAAACAAAAAACAAAAACAAAGGACATGGATAGGACAAGGGGAGGGGGTCAAGGGTTTCATCAAGCTTATGGCGCTCCCGGACCCTGGAGGCGGTGGCCGGATGGGTCAAGGGCCGGTCGGTGGCCACAAAAAAAGGTCACAAACTTGCAATTTCTCTGAAATTATTACCCGAAAGTTGAGTTGCAATCAATATTCAGCCAGGAAACTTCCAACGTCGTGAGTTTACCCGTCAGGCTTTGGCGCTCTTTGGTACCCACCCGCTAGCCCGGGGTTCCGCCGCCACAATGTGGATGGTTAGCCCGAGGTCTGAACTCACAAAAAACAACTGTTAATTTCGAATTTCAAACTTGCAATGTCAACGAAAATAAGACCCGTAACTTTTGCAAAGTGCAACGGGGGGGGGGGGAATGGCCAGTTCATCAATTTTAGGGCACTAATAGTCAATTCATCTTTTAAGGATGCGAATAGCCAGTTTGGCCATTTTTACGGCGCAAACTGTCAGTACCTATGGTCATTTCTAAGACATGAATAGTCAGTGTGAGTTCAGTGCTCGAATCTTTAGTTTTACCAGTCTAAATGGTCAGTTTTGCTGTTTTTGGAGCGAGAAATTTCCAGTTTTCCAAGCGCTAATGGTCAGTTTGACCAGTTCAAGGACAGCAACCGTCGGTTTAGGCATTTTCAAGGCTCGAATCGTCAGTTAAACTATTTTTAGGGCGCATAGAGCCAGTTTTACCGATTTCATGGCGCGAATCGTCAGTTTTGGTATTATGTATAGTAGGGTGCAATTATATTCCCTTCTAGCCAATTAAGCACGAATGGCTATTTTGACCATTCTTGGCGCGAAAAATGGTCTATTTTCAACTTTCAGGACAGGAATAACCTGTTAATGCATTTCCAGGCCGCCTAGAGTCATTTTGGCCATTTTCGAACGGGAATCGCCAGTTTGGCTATTTTAGGGCACGTGAAGTCAATTTGGCTATTTTATAGAGTGGTAAATGACAATTTTTAGGGCGCAAAATAGTCATTTTCAATGCAAGAATCGTCAGATTTGCCATTTTGGGGCGCGATTTATAGTCAGTTTAGCAGTTTTGGGTATTGAATTACTGTCAAGCCATTTTAAGTCAATCAAGCGAGGCACACAATATCCCAATCCCGCTCCCTTGACCAAATCCTGGATCCGCGTCTGAGTACGATTATGCCATTTTTAGGGTGTGAATAGCCAGTTTTTCTTTTTTTAGGGCACGAATAATAAAAAACATTTTAGAGGCGTGAAGGCTCTGTTTGGCTATTTTTGACACACGACAGCGAATGGTCGTTTTTTCCATTCTCAGGACAGGACTAGTCTATAGTAACGCAAATAGTTAGTTTAGCTTTTTTCAAGGCGGAATTCGTCAGTTTTTGCCATTTTTAAGGTGCGAATGGTCAGCAGTGTAGCCATTCTTGGTGAGCGAACGGTCGATTTTGCAAAAGTCCTCTCTCCTTCACGGCTGTTTTTTGGTTGACAAATTCTTCCCTCCTCTTTTTTGAACGTTGACAGCCAATAGCTGGCTGGTAGGATTTTGAGAGCTCTTGGTAGTTATTGTTTTGTTTATGTGTATGGTTCTCTTATCGTTAGACTTTAATCCCCATTGTTATTTTGAACAGAGCGGGGTCAGTTGTGTTGTAGGAGTCGAGCATGTAAGTACTATAATTGTATTGTTATCATTAATTTGAATTGTAACACGATGGTGCTCGTTGGTAACTCTTAGGCTGAAGAGGGGTTCCAGATAGGGCCCGAAATGCATCCGTAAAATAAAAAAAATTGGCTGTCAACGTTCAAAAAAGAGGAGGGAAGAATTGGTCGATTTTGCTTTTCACAGGACAGGTTTCATCTGTTTAGCCTTTTCCTGGGCACGCATAGTCAGTTTAACCGTTCTTATGTCGCAAATAGTCCGTCAAGCCAAGGCGCAAATTGCCAGTTCGGTAAGTTTTAGCACGCGAATGATCGATTTAGCCATTTTCATTGCGGGAATCGTAATCTTTTAGGACGCGTGAAGTCAGTTTGGCTATTTTTACGGTACAAATAGCCAGTTTTGCCATTTTGGAGCGCGAGTATAATCAGCCTAGGATTCTTTATGGTGGGAAATAGCTAATTTAGCTATTTTTAGGCAGCGAATGGCTGTCAAGTCATATTTATTAGAATTTCTCAAGCCCCTCTCTCTTGAAGAAAGCCTGAACCCATGCCTCGACAGTGGTAAAAATACCATTGATGCCGTGGATAGTTACTTAGCGGGGCTAAATTGCTAAATAACGAACTTTTAGGCTCATACAAATCAGGTTTTTGTTGTTTCTTTTATTATTTTATTCATTTTATTTTATTTTTCTATTTTTAATTTTTATTTCTTATTTGTGATGGGCTGAAGTACTCAGGAAGGTGTTCTCCCAAAGCCCTCCCGGCTTAACAAGCGTGGGGCTGTTGGTACAGTTTGTCAAACGCCTTTTTATAGATTTTTATAACTTTTCGTATACGTTGGGTTGATGGACCTTCCATAATTTTTTTCGCATTACCCCCGATTTTTATTACGACGACAGAGTTCTACCCAGAAAACGGTGATAATTCAATTCTGAATTACCCTCATGATGGGGGGGGGGGGTTGAGAGAAAGGTCAGATGATGATGTGAAACCGAGCGTGATTCAAAGAACACGGCGAGTGTGAAGTGAACTCGCTCTCTCAACAAATTTAGACCAATTTATATATAGCTCAAGTTATTTTCAAAAGCAGTAAACACGAGGTGAAGAGTACAAGAGTAGTTTATGTAATGCGGAACGACTAAAAGAAAAAAAAAGTTCAAGAGGCAAACCAATCAACAAGACGACGGACGTTTGATAGCGCCATCATCCGTTCCTGATGTTATTCGTCCTTAGCTGTTGCTGCTTTTTGTTTCTTTCATCATTTTTTTTCTCTCTTTTTTTGTACTAGACCTGACCTAAATTCACGATAAACTGCAACTATCTTCGTATAATTTCATTTTTTTTATTCAAGTTTTCGCCGACCTGTAAAACAAATATAATTCGAGATAGGCCAGTGCGTAACAATCGTTAACGAAGCGATAAGAACAATTAGCGAATACACATCATAAAATGTTTACGAAATCGCACTCAATAAATTCGGGGTGCCTCGTTCGCTACTAAATCCCAGCCCTTGACGTGAGATCCCTTTCACGTCATCAGCCCCCCCTTCCACTTATACAAACACGCGATAGATTCTGGGCGTTTGATCATTTGATTCAATGAAAAAGAAGAATCTAATCTTGAACAGATGCGCTCCTGAATTGTTCAAATCTACGGGTTGGATCAAGGCTGTGGCATTTATGCATCTGTCCGAGTCGATTCAGACCATCCAGTCGGACTGAGTGTCTATGTGAAGGAAGTTCAAGCAGTAAATCAATAACGCACGTTTTGAATAAGCATGAACAACAAGGGTCATTTTCCTCCTGAATTTCACTCATTAACGCCAATCAGACTACGTGCTCGGAGTCAGGATGTCTGTATCATCATAAGTAGTATCATCATAAGTATCATCAAACCCGCCCCTTAAATATCAATACGTTGGCCGTTCGATAATAGAGCATCAATCTCGTGAATTATAAGGGCATGGTCGTGGTACCATATTGGTTGGTCAAAACCAGAAGGCAATCGTAAACCTACTAATGTTCGTTCAGTCGCATTTTTTTCTTTCTATTTTCGCGTCCACTCGTTAATTACCTGACACCGAACGGTTGGCGACAAAGAGTTGTTTATTTTTCCTTCTTTTTCTTCCTGCTCGCTATTTACAACAAGACCATCCATGGTCCACAAACACGAGTGAGACAAGACTATATGAGGTTGCACAAAGAGTAGCTCAATGCCAAGATTTATAAAGAGTGCACACGAGCAAACAACAAAAACGTAGTAATTGAGCGTTAACACCCTCTCGAAGTATTTATGAGTGCACTAATTCTTCGTTTTGTGAAGGATGCTCCAAATGGATGGTGGGGGGGGGACAAAATAAAGGTTGCCAAGTATTCAGGACGAAAACATGTTGTTCACTTCACTAGGAAAAGCGCAGTTTTTTTTTTTAAATTCCTTCCTTCTTTCCGCATGGTCTGAACCCCATTACAGTGGAATTAGAGTGTATTTAGTTGGGCAATCGCAAGTCACGATGCGTGTAAGGGTGGGAGGTAAGCTAATTGTCTATTCATAGACAATTTTAAATTCACAGGTGCTTCCATCTTGAATATGAAGGCAAATTAACATTGTTCTCGTGAAAGAGGTTAATTTAATACAATTGCGCTCTTGTTAAAGTAAAGATGGTGAGATGCAAGAATCGAGGATCTCAACCCTCATACACTCTTCTTTTACAATAAATTGCCGCAAATGGTCAAAGAGGCAGTTTCAGTCATTCCGGGTTGAAGAACCTTTTCAAAGACGATATTATTTTGTTACAAAGTTCACCTTGCGAAGAGAGCTACCAGCTGGTGATTTCAAAGCTTTAAAATAGAATTATATATAGCGATGGTGGATGGGAGGAAGTTAGGAGTCCTTCAATCCTATTTAACGGAGAGAAACGGCTGGTGTCGATTAGGGTGGTCGGGTTCTAGCGAAACTTTTTGAATTTGACAGAACACCCCCCCTGATTAACCCCCCCCCCATTTTAGTACTTTATAGCCGGACCGGCTAGATTCTGCGATTGATAATTACCCAAAGGACTCATGTACAGATCGGCGATAGAAAGAATGAACCTGACGGGGGAAAGCAAGAAGTCTTTTCTGAAAACATTCTACTCCAGCTCTCAATGGCAGGCAGAAGAGGGAGACAATAGAATGTTTTCAGCGGAGCACTGTTTTGACCCTTCCTAACCTTCCTCACCATGTTGCCTTCACGTTCATTATTTTGATCGCCGAAGAATACTATAATATGGTCCATCACGAACCGGAACACATGACATAATGTCTCGGGGAAAAAGTGCCCATCTAAGTCTAACCATCACGAGCATGTTTTCAATAACTAACATTTAAAATTGAACTAAAATTGAGATAAAACACTCATTCGCAGGTAAAATGCATAAAAACGCTAATTCACGAATCATTTTAAAGAAATCTGCAAATTCGCGGCAAGAATAAAGTAAATTGGCCAAAATTGAGAAATAATTACCGGCTAAAATAAAGATAACGGGAGGCTATTTTACGGCAAAAATGGAAAAAACTCTCATTAGAATGACTGAGTGAAACAAAACGCTAATTATCGGAGCAAGTTGAGAAAAAGCGCTAATAACTGCTAAAATTGAGAAAACCCCCCAGTTCCCAGCTAAAATTGAAATAAAGCGCTCATTCACTGGTAGAATCATCATTGGTCAATGGTCATTCTGTCATAAAACGGCCAAAATTGAGAAATAATTAGCGGCAACAATTGAGAAAAGCGCTCATTCGAATGTCTAAGTGAAACAAAACACTAATTATCGGCGCAAGTCGAGAAAAAGCGCCAATTCGCAGATCAATTAGAAAAAACCTGCTAACACGTGGCTAAAACTTAAACAACCTACTTCCCAGCCAAAATTGAGATAAAATGATCATTCGCATTTCGCAGGTGAAATGCAGAAAAACGCTAATTCATGAATCAATGTAAAAAAAATCCTCAAATTCACGGCTGAAATTGATCCTTGGTTAAAATTGAGAAATAATTTGCTGCTAAAAATTGAGATGGGGCTTATTCGCTTCAAAATTGAGGAAAAGCGCTAATACACTGCTAAAATGGAGAAAAACGCTAATTCACATGGCCAAGACTGATTAAATTCGCTGATTCCCACCTAAATTTGAAATAAAGTGCTCATTCGCAGTTAAAATGAATGAAATGCGTAATTCACGGCTTAAGTTGACAAAAAAAGCTAATTTGCGGCTAAAGAGCAAAAAATGCCGATTCGCGGATAAATATAAGAAAGTATGCTCATTCGCTGTTAAAATAGTTTGGTGATTCACGCCAAAAGCAAAGAAAAGACGCTGAATTACATGGCCAAAAAGGGAAAGAAATCGCTAATTCCCAGCAAAAATTAAGTGAAAACGGTAATTCTCGGTTGAAATTGAAAAGTAATGGCGGCTAAAATTGTGAAAAGTGCTAACACGCTGCTATAAAGTATAGAAAAACGCTAATTCACTGCTAAAACTGAGAAAACTTACTAATTCCGGGCTAAAGTAAAGTGGAAATAAAGTGTTCATTCCTGTTGTTGTTTTTTTTGTTTTTGTTTTTGTTTTTGCTGTTGCTGCTGCTGTTGTTGTTGTTGTTGTTGTTGTTGTTGTTGTTGTTGTTGTTGTTGTTGTTCTTCTTCTTCTTCTTCTTCTTCTTTGTTTGTTTTTTTCTTTCTTTCTTTCTTTTTGTTGTATACGAAACTTTCGTATACATCACTTTATTTATTTATTTTTTTCTTTTGTTCTTTCTTTTCTCCACGCGTCTGTTCACATTCTGTATGGCGAGGCCTCGTAGAGATTACGCCCCGGTGGGTATTGTTGGTGGTCAGCCACTGAGGTCCCGTAGTAAAAACTTGCAGGGGGCAAAATTGGGCCCCGGAAAACTTATAGATTCCCCCCCCCCACCACCGTCCAAGTCTGCTTTGTCCACGCTGTTTGGTGTTTGTTTACGTTCTCGATTCTACAGGGTGTACATAAAGCGACTGGACAGAGAAAAACCAGTGAAGGGGCAACTCATTTCTGATCGAAATGACTATTTGCACTTTCCCGAAATTCCGCTTTGTTTCCGAGATATCCGTCATTTTCTGATTTTTTCAGAAACAGCTTGTTGCACACGCAGTAATTGTTGCAACGGTAAAAATGATGAGCCCATTGGAAAGAGCACAAAATTTTCTATTCAAAGAACCTTTTTCAATCCGGATCAGACGACGTCTACTACATTTTGAATCCAGTGGCGAACCCTCAGAGCAAGCGAGGCAAGCACCACTTGCCCGAAATTTTGGGGGCGATTTTCAAGTTTTTTTTTTTTTTTTTGTCTAATTTTTTGAATTTGGTTTTGTCGTTGACTGAGAACTTAGCTTTTTGAAACATTAATAATTAATTGTTAATTATTATTTTTGATTTTTTTTACAAATTCCGTTATTTTATTTGTTTACAATAGTCCAGTCAAATCGTATAAAAAAAAATACCATACGTGGACAAAAATCTCGTCTTTGATTTTTTCACTTTATTCTATGTTTTTTAGGGTGAGGAACACGAATTTGAAGAGATCCAACAAAATTTCCATGTGCGTTTTGAGAAAATTGTGAAAAACTGATAATTTTCGGCACTTTTTTTAGTTTTTCGCCTGCAACTCCTCAATGACGCATTCTACGGAAAATTGTACCCTGTTCTATTTTGAAGAGCGTCAAGTTCTGCGTTGAATCATTTTCTCTTTTGTCACAATTGACCCAGCCGTTTCGCAGGTAACAATTTTTTTAAAATGGTCATTTTTAGTCGTTTTTGGCGAAATTATTTGACAAAATAAAAGTAGTTCAACTCTCAGTTGAGTGATGTAATCTCTGACGCTCCGTATAATACTGTTGATATCTTGAGTTTTAACATTTGTGGACCAAATTGGTGGGCATAGCCACTTTTTTTGAGACAAAACCTATTTTGTGCCCTGTTCAGAATATTTTTTGGGCCTTGAAAAATTTGGCAAATATGGTTTCTGACTGTAAATTTCACCAGCAAAAACGTTCGTCTGAAAAAAGGAGTTATAGGAAAATTACTCATTTTGCGAATTTCCCACTTCGTTTTATTGCCACTTATCGGGTCTTTATAAAAACACCATACATGACTCCTTATAGGAAATTTAACGAGCTTTCAAATGAGTTTCTTTGAAGTTTAGTCGGATGGATATTTTTTGAGTTATAAGCCGAAATGTGGCAAAAAACGTTTTTTTGCATCAAATTTCAAATTGTTTGACGATATGGCCCTGTCTTATGTTAATATTCAAATGAAATTTCATATAATAGGTCTGATAGAAAATTCAATCAGCTTTCAGATCGTTTTTCATAGAAAAAAATTGGACTACTAGTTCCCGAGCTACTGGCAAAAATGTGCAGAAAAACGTGGTTTTTGGGCCGCCTTTTTTCGCGTTTTTTTCCGCATAACTGATACCAGTGATTTTTCCTGTAGGTTTCAAGGCTTTTCACTTATGTAAAATTCAATTCTGAACCACTTTGATTTCATGACATTTTCCGATTGGAATAGCCGCCTTTAAGCTGCCTCTGCCTTAGTAATTTTTATTAATTTTACCAAAAGTGGCTAAATTGACCATTTAAAAAAAATCAATACCGGTGCAACGGCTGGGTCAGTTGTGACAAAAGAAAGTACGATTCGACGCAGAATTCAATGCTTTTCAAAAATTCAGAGGGTAACATTTTCCGTAGAATGCGTCATTAAGGAGTTATAAGCAAAAAACTGAAAAAAGTGCCAAAAATGAGCAGTTTTCGCGATTTTCTCAAAACGCACAAGAAAATTTTGTTGGATCTCTCCAGGTTCGTGTTCCTCACTCCAAAAAAAACATGGAATAAAGTGAAAAAATCGAAGGCGAGATTTTTTCCACGTGGAACTACCGTTTGACTGGACTACAAGCCAAATAAAATAATAGGAAGGAAGCAATTATGTACAAGAAAGATGTGAGGCACTTCAGAGCGATCGGCAAACCGACAATTCACGAAGGCGGGCTTCACCGTTGGGAGAAGCGGTTTGAATTCCACTTGCAGGGACGATGCCAGTGTAAGTCCAAAATGCTATATTTCGGACGTTTTACTTCAACATTTCTATCCCAATTGAGCTCATTGATTGAATTAAAGCGATAAATGAGTCCAATCGTCTTTCTTTTAATGCCAAAAATTGGTTTTTATTCATCTCAGATCTCTGATTCTTTTCTCACAAACCCCTCAAGTCGTGTATCCAGAAGTAGTACAGCATTTTTACTCGTGGAGCGCGCTTCCTTGTTCGTTTGCTTCCGATTCGGTGAACGAGGTCCGTGGTGGTAAGCCATTTGTGTATTTGTGTTTGACCGTGGGGGCTATTCTGTAACTTTAAGGTGTCGGATTTTCAATCGAAAACCGAAAAGGCACCTGTGAATTAGTTGCATTGTAAAAGAGTTACGACAGCGATACCTGAAAGTTACAGAATGCCCTCATGATTATAACCGTTTCTATTTTCGTTCGTTTTTCGTTGTCTTGGTCCTTATTTGTTTTTTTTAAACAAATAAAAATAATAATAATAATAATAATAATAATAATAATAATAATAATAATAATAATAAAGGCTAATGACCACAGCTGTCGATGCAAAATATATATATATATATATAATGCTTGGGAGCAAGTAGAATTTCGAGATTTTGCCCCATATCCATGGACTCCACTTCAAATAAAACCGTGACTGGCTGTGACACGCACGAGTTTCTTTCAAACAAAATTATTTCAGCGGAGACGATAAGGATAATTTCAATTCAAGTACTGAGTATGGAAATGGCCCATAAAAGCCAACATGAATTCTCAGATTCGATCAGAAAAAGTTGGAATCATGTCCGAATCATTTTTCAGGCTGCTTCAGGGGCAATGAGTTTTTTCTGGAATTTCATTATTCGAATTACCATATTTATTATCAATGCAGTTGACTAATTTTCAAGTCTGAAAATTGATCTGATTAATCGTCTGGACATGAATTCACTAATTTTCGTATCAACACACATCTAGTTGAACGCCTAATCTTTATACTTATATTATCTAATTAATAAACTCGTTGGGAACGTGTTCAGGTAACATATTTTGAAAAGCCATTTTTGTTTCTTTGGATGCCCGATTTTGGTCCTTTACCGCTTGCCCTGCCTTTCGAACCAGCATTCGCCACTGTTTGAATCAGCTTATTAGCGAGGAAACTTGATTCCGGAACTATTGGTGGCATGGTGAAGTAGTCAGAAAATTAGGGTTTTTCGCGAATAAGCTAATTCATAACGTAGTAGATGTCGTCTGATCTAGATTAAAAAAGGCTCTTAAATAGAAAATGTTGTGCTCTTTCCAATGGGCTCATCATTTTTGCCATTGCAACAATTATTGCGTGTGCAACAAGCTGTTTCTGAAAAAATCAGAAAATAGGTTAGTGTCTTCCAAAGAATTTTTGGCCGTGGTTGGGGGGGGGGGGAGATTCCATTGGTGGTTGAAAGTCCAAAGTTGATTCTATATCTTCGCCTATGAACCCTACATAAGACGCCCTCGTAAAAAAAAAAAAAAAAAAATCATACACGAATTTTCGCTCTTTTTCATTTTAACAAAATAGCTTTACCTAATCCGTCCAATGAGCGTGGTTAAAATCAAATTAAGTGAAATGAAATAAGAAGCAATGGTGGTGGGCCGGTGGGGTGTGGAAGCTAAGCTTCCTTTGACCTTCTATAATGATGAATTCATCCACGGGTAATCCAGGATAGAATGGGAGAGATCGAGTGATGTAGCGGTGGTGATGAAGAGGATAAGGAGGGGGGTCTTAAAAAAAGGGAAAATAACGACAAAGAATCTCTATACCTAAAAGAATATTAAAGGTCACCTTCATTTCTTTCTTCAATCTTCAAACAGAATGAATCCCTCTTCGTGCAGTTAGCGACAAGTTAACTCCCTCCCCGTTCAACTACAAGGCTTCGCTAATTAAAAACTTCAAATTTTGCGAGAAACGTGCTTCTTAAAAAAATGCGTTTCATTTCGCTCTGGATGTATTTTCCAGTAATATTATGCATGAATACACACTTGAATACAATTCATTCGAGTCTTGTCTTATATACTTACTAATATACTTACTAAATCTTATATACTTATTTTCTACTTATTAAAATAAGGCCGGAATTTCTATTTTTAATGTCACATTGTTCTTATTGTTGAATACGGCCCTAAAAAGATTGTCTTATATACTTATTATTTATTAAATGGTAAAGACTTGCGCTCTTAGCAATGTGCAACGCCAGTTGTTTGTCAGGCTAATTATAATACTGCTTAAACTGAGAGATGAAATGCTAATCAAGATGTTTATTCAAGGAGCGAAGCACGATTTTTTTTTTTAATTGTGCCAAGATGCCAGGTGTGGCTCGCACGATTGACTCATCAGCTCATCATCTAAAATGTAAAACCAGTACATACGCCTTTGTTTTCATTTTTTTTTTTTTTTTTTTTTTTTTTAAATCAAACTCTTTTTCTTTTTTTAACCACTCATGTGTTGGCAGACGTCATGGCACCGCACAAGGCCGGGAGCAAGAGCTGTGTCCCCACACGAAGCGTATTAATAGCCCGCGATGGTTCGGTAATTGTATCAAAAAGAAAAGGGAGGCATTTTCTGACGTGATTGACAGGGGCTGTACTTTATTTGTACTTTACCCATCAAACGTCCAGCTTTTACAACGTAACGAGAAATATTTGGAACATTCAAGTTATTTGACGTTCGAACGATAGTTAAAAGTCACACTTGGTAACTCGCTGAATATCTGTTTCTCACCTCGCGTAGCAACAGAGAACATTGAAATTATTCTTTCACTAGAGTTAAACTAGTTTTTGTTTTTTTTGCATGGAAAAACAACTCGTTTTGACCGTTTTTGTTGTCCCAATTTGACAGAAATGAAGGAAACATCAGCTGCATAAAAAGCTCGTTTTAAAATGAAGAATAGAAATTAACAAGGCAGATCATTTTTAGAAAAAAAATAAAAAATAGACTGGCTGCAATTTTCGTTGTTGTTAGCATAGGGGTCGAGTTCAAGGCAAATGCTATTACCAGGCGTTGGCGTTCTTCTTTAGTTTGTTTGAGTAGACAACGCTCAAAACAAGGCTCTGATATAACTACTTGTTGAAAATTGTTGAAAGCTGAAGAGTTCGAATGACACTCGAATGATCGTGACAATTTTTTCCCCCCGTCAAGAGGGCATAGTAATGGGAAGAGGGGTGGGGGAGGTAGTCTTGTTGCTAAGCGTGAATCTAAAGAGCGTTATCTTCCGCTCGGGGCCTGGGATATGGGTAGAATGAGATCGTCTGGAGGGACGAGGGGATGCCGAAAATTTCTTGGCATATCCAAGAACTATCGAGTCTCGAAGAAAAGGAAGGGGAAAAAATCTAGGAATACGACTAATTTAGAAATAATTAATTGGCCCCAGAGTGGTCTCATTTTAGTCTAGCAATACAAAGGAGAGGTGGTCTTTTTTGGCAGCTATCGCCTTGAAGTGGGATGAGTCAGTGCTGGAATTAAACTTGCTATCCCAGGGGCTTTGAGGGGTGCGGGGACAAGGTGTCGGGGAACGATTTACTGCAGAACAAAAAATAATTAGCCACGTGGACTGTGAGAAAACAATTTAGGTAATCGATGAATTAATTATGAGAAGACGCAAACAAAGTGGCAGCAAAATACTTTTTAAATCCATGTTCTGGAGGCAAGTAAGGCAAGTTTGAAAGAGAAAAACCCAACCAAACTCCAGTCCAAAAACTACGGCTTGTTGGGGCGACCTAATAATTTTATCCGTATTATTAATTGGGTTTTAAACGAGCCAAGCCCACAAAATTGGGCTCTGAAAGAGCGAAAGTTCGGGAAAATTGTTCATGAAAGAGCAAACTCACGAAAATGTTCATGAAAGAGCAAACTCACGAAAATTGGATTTTGAAAGAGCGAACCTCACGATATTTAGTTTTTAAAAGCGTTACAATCCTCGAACTTTGGGTAAGAAATTACGGAAATCCGTGAATTTGATGCCTAATTTGAAACATTTGGCTTTGGAAGAGCTTCAGGAAGTAATTCGGTGGGTGAAAACGATGGCTTGTTCTCCGAGTGAAGTGTGCGTTGCGCTGCGGGCTAACCCGGCAAAACCTAGTCGGGTAAGAGGCCCTGCTCACAAGGGCTGATAAGGACCATGAACAGGCGAAACGTGGACAGGGGACGTTTCGGATAAGCCCCGCAGCTTTGTTTGAGTTCGAAGTTACAGACCCAGCAGACGTTATAAGTTGAACCGGAAAAGTAGGACAAAAAAGGAGGACACTTTTGACCTCTCGCTCTAAAATGTAGGACTTGTCCGGGGAAAGTAGGACGTCTGGTCACCCTTACTACAGTCTATAGTTATAATAGGTACGCGTGAATTTTCGATTTTGTGAGTAGGAAATAAGATGAAACATCACATTTTCTGTGTCCTTGACTGATAACCGGTTAATGGTTTGAGGAAGCATTTGTGCGATGAGGGAGAATCACTAAAATCTCCAGTTTTTAGGAAGGGGAAGGGGGGCAAACAACCACAATTTGGGCTAAGTTCTCAGATGCTTTGACGCTGGAGGATGATTCCCCCCCCCCCGCCCACATTATGCGTTTGTGCCTTTTTCCTGTTGTATATCAATCTTGTACTAATTTTCCTGTTGTATATCAATCTTGTACTAATTTTAAAAGGAATAGTTGAGTTTGTCTCCTCCTGTGAGTCGTTTGTTGTCTTTGCGTTAAAATTATTCCATCTGTCGCGCGTTTCGTTTTTCTTAAAAGAATGCTGTTAGTGTAATTAAGACAACATCGACGTTACGTTCATTAGTCGAGCAATTTTTCGAACGTATTATAGATTTAATGTTATCCTCGAGCTGTCACAGTTGATTTGTAGAGCTATGGGGCATGTAACTGTGCATTCCGTATATCGCAGGTGGATAATTATACCGTTAGTGGGATAACGAGCCGGGAGAATCAAAAGATTTATTGTTTATTGTATAGTGGAAATAATAATTTTAGCGTGCAACGTTTTTCATAGTTACTCAAAGCTCCCAACAACTGAACTTAATAGTCTTTAATTTTATTTTTTTTTTCAAAATTACATTATTCTCAGCCTTCCATTCCGCGACTTCAATATCATTACAGCATTCAGGTACTAAAGTTCGTAATTAGTGTACCCAGCGTTGAGTTGGGAAGCTTCTTCTTCAGCTACCCAACAATGCTTCATCACCGCCTGCCGCGTACTTCTCTTTCATGCGTCTTTAGAAGAAAGAGTGAGACAGACGTATACATTATGTAGAAAAGAAAATTTTGCCTCAATAGATACGCCTTGCACAAACAAAAGGGATGTGGCCATGCCCGTTACGAACAATCCATTTTTTTTTATTGTGTCACAAGGCGGAAAACTCGACTAAAAAATATTCTTTAATAGCTCAGCAGCCTCCCTTGTCAGTCACTCTTGCGGACGAGACGGTTCAATCCAGTCTAGTTTCTTTATGTACTTTGAGAAACCTGTCAGTTTTTGAACATTTCGGTATTGGGTACACTATCGTATGGAGAGAGTTTAAAATGATATCGCCCAGTCACTTCTATTCCGATGCCCCGGCGTACTTGTCGCCACTCGCCAGGCTGAGGTGATCAACCTCGTGGTGAGGTGGGGGAGTGTTTTTTTTCATCATTAGGAATTAATGCATTTTTAATGACACGTGTTAATTTGAAAGGCTGTCCTTTAGTTGGACATGACCATGCTCAGCAAAAGCAAAAGGTGAAAGAGCTCTAATCCGGCCGTTGTAAAGATCACCCACAATTTGGACCACCTGATGCAAGATCTTTTGAAATTACTGCTTAAATTGGTGGGCCAAGGAGGTCTACGGTTAGTGGAGGGGATTTTAATTGCTCCCGCTTCGATTGCCTATTTCACATTAAATTTCTGATTGCTCGTCGCTCGTCCGGCTCGTCATCGTCAACGTCAACTCAATTCCTCCCACCCCCACCATTCAGACCCTACCACCTCACCTCATCATCCCCTAACGCGCTTCTACTCCCATCCCATTGTGTTTCTGGCTGGCTGTTGGTATCGACCGGCAAAACCGCCTGAGAGCTCTAGAGTGGTGAGGTGTGGTAGAAGAAGGAGTGGAGAAAAACACATGATAGACTGCGCGGCCGGTTTCTCATCCTTTCCCTTTCCTTGCTTATAGCGTCACAGCGGTGTTTTCGGCTCAGTCCACAGCCTCCACCTCTCAGTTCCCCTTTGGTTTTCACAGTTCAGTACTTCAGTAGCAGTCTGACTGACGTTTGATTCGGTGTGTACGGTTAGACGCTCGCGAGACTCGCTCAAGTTAATTTCTCGTCAGTTGTTCCACTGCCCCTCTTTTTCATTTTTTTTTCTCTCTCTCTCCTCTGGGGTTTGGGGTTCAAAGCGAACTTAAATTTGAATGTGTCTGCAGTGTTGATCATTTTAGTGAAGGAAATCTCATCCCCCAACAAAGGGGAGTGAGGGAGAATTTAGTCGAAAGTGAAAAAAAAAAAGAACGTTGTTGACCCGGCTCCGCTGGAAAGAAATTTAGTTTTTCGTTCTCTGTTCGGTTTTGTAAACGGCCTCAAGATTCCGATCGCAAGTAGAAACGACCAACACGGCAGCGAAGCCGCCGTTCCCGAAGAAATGGGACAAAATATCGTCAACGTGAGTATCATGAGTATATCAGTCTAACTCGAAAAAAAACAGATATTAAGCAGCGACTCATTAAGGAGGTATTAACGCAAAAAAAAAAAAGAAAAACAAACGAAAATTACCGGCTTACTCGTTTGCTTTTCAAATTAATTTGTTGTTTGGTGTGACTGTGTAGTGTATTCGAGAAGGGGGGGGGGGGTATTTTGTGCGTGGTCCTCTTGTTTCCATCCCCTCGATCCTCGATATAATTTCGCTGGGGCAGCCAATAAATATGCTCGCCAGACTATTTCTTTTTTTATTATTTTTAAAAAAGCTTCCCTGTGAGGAGTCTATGAAAGTTGTTTTTCTCATGAGGAGGGTCAAAAAAAATGAAAGGTCTAGAGGTGGCCTTGGATTTTTTTTTTTCTTGTAGATCAATTTTAATGTTATCCTAGCAGGTAAACAATTAGTGCACAGCAACCGCATTTGATTGAACATCTTTAATTTGAAGTTGACCTTTTTCTATTTTCGTCGATGTTCGCGAAACTGATGATTGCTCTTCCGATTTGACTTCACCTGAATGATTTTATCAGTTACCTGCAGGTACTGTGGTCGTGCTCTGTCCGATAAAAAAAAGGTGATTTGATAATTATAATCCGGAATATCAGCCTATAGTATGTGACAGAAATCCTTTCTACATCTTTTTAACAATTTGTAATTTTCTCATTTTATGACATACCTACGTCTAGCCTAGAAGCTAAAAAAAAGGGTCAGAGTGGGGAATCTAGTCCTGAGGGCAATCTATCCGTTTTGACCCCTCCCCCTCCTCACAATACAGCTACAACCATAAGTTTAGCTTCGGAGAGATTCATTGTGAGGTGAGGCGTTAAACTTCAATCAAAAAGACTTATTGATGTTCTGGGGCCTCTTTTGCATTTTGAACGTTAAAAGGCGAGATTCCGCACTGGCCAGGGGTTGACCGCAGGATGGCACCTTATTTAAGTATACAGGGTGGATGCGTATAAGTGTAAAGAAAAAAATTGAGTGAAAGTAGACCTCATTTGCGATCGAAAACACCCCAAAAGTCTTGGTCCGAAAAACAAAATCCTTCGAGATTTGATTTTTTAAACATCTTTTTAGGATAACATCATTTGCCTTGACTAAATGCGAGTAACTCGCTTCCCAGCTGACTTTCTGCAACTTTTGACGATGGAATCGGGACGAGCGCACTCTTTTCTGTCAGGCCTCTATATTTTCGTCAAAAAATAACTATTTTCTGTGTCCTCGGCAGCTCCTTCAAGTTGTGCGAAACGGAGATTTTTAATTTTTCAATAAAAGTCGATTTATTGTCACTAAATCCGTTGTTTGGTTACAAACTGGTAATTTTGCCGCTTGAACTGACCATTCGGCCCTAAAAACGTTCAATTACGCCCAAAAATGTGTCAATTCAGACAAAGAATAGCCCAGCCAAACTGCAGCGTATACCGAGGTGAGAGGGGTGGACCACCCGGGCCCACTATCTGCCCCCGAAAAGATTGAATAGGAAAAAAAGGAATGTTTAGGTTCTACATACAGGGTGTTCCAGGAGGAAACGTCAATACCTGCACATGTTGCACTACTAAGTAGGGCGAAACAAAATGACTATATGGACATAGGGTCGGAAACGCATTGTTACAGGGAATTACAGGGAATTTAGTGTTTTTTAAGCCAAATCACCTCTTTTCCACAAAAAGTGGTCTTAACGGACTAACTGTTCCACATAGAACAAATTTAACTACATTTCTGAAAAGAGCACAAAATTTAACATTGAAAAAATCAGGAATAACATATTAAAATCGTCTTTATGTACGTTTAGTTATTTTTGGAAAATCGAGAAAGTGTTCGTTGAATTTTCGTGTTTCTTTCAGAGGCGAATTTCGCTCAATTTGTGAAAACATGCCCATTATGTGAGCTTTCAATTAACGTAAAAAAAATTGAAAATCGCTTGAATTTTTACTGTGATATGACACGAAAGGTTCGGAAAAACAGGGCAAATCGTCAAAATGCCATATTGCAATTGTCAGGTAAAATCCCCCAAAAATTGTTTTCCGACGTCAAAATAACCCCGTAATTCAAAGAACCAAATAATTTAGGAAAAATCAGTGCACCATATCCATCATCATCATCTCCCGACCACTTTCACTAGCAAATAATCAATTATTAAACAAATTATCTGGTCTGATTCCTTCTAATTTTCGTCTGGTGCTATTTTTCAGACGTTTTTGTATGATAATTGCAGAGATTCATGCGCATGATATGATTTGTACCAGAAAAATAAATTTTGAACTAAAATAATTACGGAAGGATACCTTAAAAACTAATTAAACGAGTACTTACTAGTGAAAGTGGTGGGGGATGATGATGATGGATATGGTGCACCATCGGTCTGCAACTACCGTTGATATCCTTCTGTCCATTTGCCAATTCACCGGTATACTTTTCTCCCAAATCGGGCATTCACGCCCGATTCCCCATTTTACTACTAAGCTAGGGATTTCAGTTGTTTTTATGTTCAGAGAAGAAAAATCTGAAAAATTTGCTTTTTAGTTGTGTCAGATCTGCGAAAACGGTATTTTGGGACGCCAAAACCGCGAAATCGGTCTTTGAAGTACGTCACCCTGGCGCAATTTGTTTTGTGAGCAACAAAAAATCTTCGAAATTGATTTTGTTATATGAGCGCCAACGAAACAAAATGTGGTTATCCTGAAGTATTTATACTTTCAGAAATTTCAGAACGGGGTGGGCAGCTGCCCCACTAAATCTGCGCTTTCGAGTTTAGGGGAGGGCAGCAGCCTACTCCAGCCCCCTCTGGCTACGCCCATGTTCACACCTTGTTTGTATATCGAGGAGAATCCTTGAGCTGCGTTCTTCGATTTGTCGAAACGGGGAGGGGGGGTCGACTTAGTCGACCACCCTCTTTCTTGTGACTGTAAGCTCGGGCACAATGCGGACTGGTTCCGGCTTCATTCTTATGTATCTGTAGTGTCGTTTTCAGAGTGTATGGATCAATAATCGCTGCTTGTCCTACAGCTCGTGTGGTCCTGTCTGTTGTGCCTGAGGGTTCGATTCTGGGGCCGTTTCTTTTTTTTTTTTACTATCTTGCCCTTTCGTTTCAAATTGACTGTTGAGTTACTGCTCTACTTGCTTTCTGCGGCGGACCACACCGCATTCATTCCGGTCTAGCCTAAAGACCGGAACCGGTTTCACCTCTTCTCTTGGATCTGATCCCCCAACTTACAATTAATTTACTGCCCTGAAACTTCAATTTACAGGCTGTTAATGCCCCTCAACTTCTAATTTCGTGGCTGTGGGCCGTATTCAGAAACCCAGCTTTACAAAGCCTTAACTAAAGGAGTTGAAAAATGTGATGGTTTGTAAAAATATGCCATCTGTTTTGAAGCGCTTAAAGGAGATGTAAAGGTTAAGGTTGGTTTCTGAATACGGCCCTATGTATTCCTTGAAACTTCCATTTCGCGGATTTTACCGGAAGACGGGGTGGTAAGCGGGGCACAGTGTAATTTTGCGGTTAATATCCTCCATGACTTATCGTGGCTATTCATAATAACAAATTTGCAATTTCGTGGATACTTATCACGCAATTTCGTGGCTGATTATTATTCGAAACTCGCCATTTTGCTTCTATTGCTGCCAGGCAGTGGCGGCTCGTGGCCTCTTGACGGGGTGGGGCACGTCATATTCATAAATATCATTTATTAAAAATCTCGGCGAGATAGAGGATTTCGTTTATGCTTTATTTTTCAATCATAGGCTGAATAGGTAGTTCACGAATAGGAATTCGTTATGTAGGTAAAAGCCAGAATGCCTTGAGGTAAAAGTTCGGGCTTCGGATAAATTCGTTGTTGGACAACGTGCATACACAAGCTTTCAATAGGTATTGCCCTTTGAGAAAACTCAAACCCGACAGCACTTGGACGTGTCGAACCACTCAGCTTTTGAATAGGTGTCTACATTTCGAATGGTTTGCCTTTTCCTTTACTAGCTGTCGGCGTCAAGTTTAGAGAAGGAGTCAATCGACCGAGATTTTTGATTTGAGAAAATACCAAGAGCTTGCAGATTTTGACACTATTCATGCTAAAACTAACTTGAAACTGCGTACCTGTATTGCTGAATTAACACACTTGTTCTCCTTTATTTTAATGTGAAATTTGAAACTGCGCACATTAAAAGGCTGAACCACCTCGCACAAATCACAAAGAGCACCTCGAAGGAAAGAAAAAAATACTGACACGACAACAATAAACAATACACTGACTGAAAACCGGCTGAAATCTAGAGAAGACCGTTAGACCGAGAGGTTCCTTTTCCCTCCTATCACTACTAGACATAGAGAACCTATAATCAGACAGGTAAAACCAAGGTGACTAAATTTTCTATAGGTGCCGCAGATCGCTGTCCTTCACCTACGTCACGAGCAGTCCCAACCGCCATTGCGCTGGACCCAGTACATTATTAATTGTTATTGGGCTGTGATTTTTGAGAATTCATAAACTTCAATTTCAAAATTAACTTGCTCTGCTGCTCTGGGGTGAGCAATCGGGAGCAAAGGGCTGCTGGTGACGTCAGTCTCCACCCCTCCCGACCGATAGGCAGGGGGCAATCTGCGGCACCTATAGTAAAGTTTAGTCACCTTGGGTAAAACCACAGACGCCATGTTCGCTCTTATCAATTATCAGTCTTATAAAATCCACCTTTTGTTGATGCTTCGTGGAGCTCAACAAACCACCCCCAACCATTCTTATTAAACTGATAAGAACGAACATGGCGCCGTATGCGTCTACTCGTCTTTAAAGGTTCCTTACTAGACAACGTTTTTCTACTCCCCATACTAAACCCAGCTTAATGAAACGCCAACACTTCTACATAGAGTAAAAGTTGTCGAACGCTCATTCCCAGTTCCACATAGAAATGCATTGGAGCCCCGGGTTGGTGCCCGGATTTGTGGATGAAGCGTCGAAGGGAAGGGAGGGAAAAGAGCCTTTTGCGCACCCAATTTTCTGCGCGTTCCAGGCACAGGACCACACTGGAAATATTCATTTGTCCCTTGAAATATATGGTGGTTTCTCTTCCACCAAGAACGGTTGAATCTCCGCCTGTTGGAAGCAAAATAAGAAGGTAATTCCTGAAAATTGCAAATAGAAGCTAACTTTTTATTTATTTTTTTTGGAATTTCTAATTTTTCTGAAGTCATTTTGCCCTTTTTTCTTTGTTTTTTTTTTGCATTTTTTTTGGGTCCTATTTTTGGTGGGGCGTGTGCCCTAATGGACGAGCCGCCCCTGCTCCCAGGAAATTTGCAATTATGCGTCATTATTTCCTGAAATATTCGTCCTCGAAAATTTGCAGTTTCTGCTGTTTATTCTTTGAAACTTGAAATTTCGTAGCTAATTAGACCTAAAACTACAATCTCGAAACTCACATTTCACAGAAACTTGCTATTTCGTGGCTATTCATCCCCAGAACTTGGAATTTTGCGGCTGATTAACAATATAAACTAGCAGTTTCGCGGCTTTGCTCCCACGGATTTCCTGCCTGATTCTTTATTTCATCTCTCGGTCTTTTAAATGTGTTCAAAGGGGTGTGATGAAGCCCCCCTCCTCTTCACCATGCAGAATTGAATGGAATAAAGCCGTTTCATCGCTGTAACATTGCGTCTACCTGATTCTTGCATGATTTCCCTCCAAAAGTCAAATTCATGGCTACTATTTATCCTGAAAAATTTGCAGTTTCTGCAAATTCTAAGCTCAGTTTAAGGTCGGTTTCCAAGTACACTTTGTACGTTTAAACTGGGTTTTAAAAAGGAACGCATCGTTCCTTCGGAGCCGATCGGTGAAAAAGCGGTGGATATCGAAACATCAAAGGAAGGAAAGGAACGTGTTCTAAAGGAACGGGCAACTTTTTATCCCGTTCCCTCGTAGAAGGAACGGTGTGAAGGAGGTAGATACTGGGAACTGAACGTGGAATCTGATTGATCGAGTCAAGATCCCGCATTTTAACCCTCTGAAGGATCCTTGGTATCAGGCTTTGAATCGGGGAATGCAGCCCATTAAATAGGCTATTCGCTACTATGCGTCCACTGAGTTCAACCCAAAAAGTTTGCACTGAAAACTTGGGAACCAACTTACCTTGTGAGAGGGTGAGAATAATCCAAGTTCAGCCTAATCCGAACTACTCTCTTTTTTTGCAATATTGCTGCTGCGTGGATCACATCACTGATTATACTAGTTGATCGTTGTGTAATGATGATTCGGTGTATTTCTAGCGCTATCCCTAAAGAAGATTGTATCATGATAAGGGGCATAGGTTAGGGAGTGGATTTGTCCTCGTTCTTTTAAAAAGTAATGAGGACTCACCATTACCCCTAATGCGTAATGCTTGTGCAGCTTTGTACGTCATTAAACTTGTAAGGGCTGTGAACCCTTTTGGCTTTTTTACAATTGAGACTCTCGTTGAATGACACTTTTCACAAAAATCCACTCTACTTTACCCTTTTTTTTCTTTTTTATTTCATCTCTCGGTCTTTTAAATGTGTTCAAAGGGGTGTGATGATGCCCCCCTCCTCTTCACCATGCAGAATTGAATGGAATAAAGCCGTTTCATCGCTGTAACATTGCGTCTACAATAAACGTTTTTTCCTCTCTTAAGCTTCTCTTGTAGGGGGACCTCTTCGTGTAGAGCAGTGACCCCGAAAGGAAAAAAAAAAAAAAAAAAAAATGTAATAAGTAGGTCGCAACCGATCTAACAATTATTCAGAACTGGTATCATTAACAACATTCGCGATACGAGACTTTATTTATTCAATGCTTCTAGGTTCAAAGAGAAGAAAAATTGTAGTGCAAATAATTTCTGAGCCAATGAATTATTTAGCAAATAATTAAGGAGGTCTACCTTAAGGAGGTTTTTATATATTTTTTATTTATTTTATTCTATTTTTCATCATTTTGATGGGTAATTTAAAGCGGTGCTGTGCTCTGTTCGTCAACAATTTCTGGATTGCATGACTTAACTGTTGTGTTTGTATCTCCTACTATAATCTAACGTGTCAGTTACTAAGAGTATAAGTCAAAAAATTGAAGTTTTCAAGAGAGCGTTCCAAACTTTTCAATTTAAATAAAACCCAATCAATACTGTTAGGTACAAGTCCCCTTAGGAATAGGAATTCGTTTTTTTTCGTGACTTATACTCTTGAGAACAGAAGAGTAGAGGCAGGCCGTCAAGCTGAGTGCAAGAACGGAAAATGGCTAATTTTTGACTTATACTCTTAATAACTGACACGATTCCTCTTTAATGTGTTGTCTAACGTGAGTCAGGACCCGCGCGATTTTAGCGTTTAGAGCGGGTTGAGCGTTTGTAGGTGGTACGCGACTGTAATCGAAAACGCACAGATAGAACACTACTGGCGTTTTCCGCTAAAAACGCTAAACGCTGAAATCGTGCGACTCCCGCTAACGTAGGGCGGAGGCTAATGCTTCTGATGAGAAAATTCTCGCAAATACGCCACCAGTTGTTTTAGTTTTAGGGCGGGGGGGAGAGGGAGTTGTATGGAAGAACTTGACTTGGGCGAAATTTTAAATTGGCCGTCAATTTCGCCCTCGTAAACAACCATCAATTGGTTTGTTTGACGAATAATTGAAATTTCTTCTTGAATAATTGAAATTCTTAGAATCAAATTGTTCAGCTTAGGCTTGTGACTAAACAGACGATGTGGTCAATAAAAAAGTTTCGGAGGTTAACAATCAGTGAAATTACTAGTCAGGGCGTGCAATAGCTAGTTACGAAACTGCAAATATTCAGGGCTATTTGCTATTGCCAATTGCCACAAAATTGCAAGTTTGGAACTAAATAGTCGCCATACAGCCACGAACTCACTACTTTAAGAGGGAAACCAGCGAAATTTTAAGGAAATATTTTGCTGTTGAGCGTGATCATACGTGTCATGGAATGCTTTAGCTGATATAAGTCCTTCAATAAACATATTTCGTACTCGTATTTGTACAATCCACAAAAATTGCAAGTTTCGGCAGTAAATATATCAGTGAAATAGCAATTTTCTGATGTTCAGCGGATTTTTTAAAATAGTGGGCGTGGAGCAAAGTCGAACCGGGGCCAAGATCACTATATAGCCACAAAAATCATAAGTCAAGAAGTACCGATACCGAGTACATATGGATACTTTTCTTCCGATACCAAGTACCATTTGATACTTCCCATTCGATACTTCAAATGTGTAAAGTATCGATACTTTATTGGTATGGATTCAACACTAGCGACGCCAAGGCCACAAGTGGGCTCCTACGTCATACCCATCTATCTAACTGTGCACTTCACACCCGTACTACGCAGGCGTTTCGGTCGGTGCGCGGTTTATTGAACGCACACTGCCGGGAACGCCCACACGAAGCCGAGTGTGCCGCGTCACAGCTCGCCGCAGCCTTGTAGTGTAATGGGCAATGGCTGGATTCGATACCGAGTAAAAGTACTCATTTGAAACGATACGTAGATTCAAATGAGTACTTTTACTCGGTATCGAATGGGTATTGATTCAAATGAGTACTTTTACTCGGTATCGAATGGGTATTGAATCAAACGAGTAAATACTCGGTATCGAATGGGTATTGATTCGGTATCGTACTAGTTTTAATCAATACCCATTCGATACCAATAAAAGTACTCATTTCAATCGGTACGTTTCCGATGCCGGGAGTTTACTTGTTTAAATTAATTTTAAAAAATAAAAAATACTCGGTATTGATTTAAAGTATCGAATCGTACTCAGTATCGAATGATAAGTATCGATTCCTGAAGTACTCATTTCCCAGTATCGAATTAAAGTATCGAAATAGCACTTGGTATCGAATAAAAGTATCAATACCAAAACTACTGGGTATCGATTGAAAAGAATCGATACTTCACTCTATTTACTAGTATCGATTCAACACTAGGCTTCGCCAGACTCGGCTTGGCCGAGAAAGGCATCCCCCGAACCTCCCCCCCCCATTTTAATTTTATCGTTTGAAAACTATATCATAGACCACCAGATTGCTTTTTTATGACTGAAATAGCCCAAAAAACGCGGTTTATAGGCCCAATCTGAGCTTGGTGTAAATGACACCCATCCTCCGTCAGCCATTCTGTCGTTTTACAAAAACGAGGATCCTTGAAACCCGAATAAATATATGTATAAATGGCTGGTGCCTCTTATGTTGAAATCATGTCTCGGAGAGGAGGAACAGGATTTTCAGAGAGCGAGTCTTGAAAATGATGTGCCTCTCTTTCTCATTTTCCTTAGCTTAATGTAAATGAAATCCATATTACAACCTTTGGCAGCCATCTCTTGCATACAATAGAATGAACTTTGTTCAGCTCTGTGCCGATGTAGGCAGAGTAAAGACAATATTCATTTAGTCTGTTTACACAAGACTATTTTTTCTTCATATTTATTTATTTGGTAACCCCTTGTCAATGCAGGTCATTCTGATCGGATCTCACCATTCTAACTACGCGCCTTTTTTTCACTGGAATTGTGAAGAAGTCGGAATCAGAGATTTTAAAGCTTTTTGTATCGAAATTAAAGTTTATTTATTTCGGACTTGCAGTTTTTACAAACAAGAGTGACATGGTGCTTTATGTGTCGTGAGAAAAAGAAACTGCCACGGAGCGGGAATCGAACCCGGACACCGTATCTCCGGTACGGCTCTCAAACCACCAAGACACCGCGGCGACCAGGAACTATTCAACTCCGGGCCATCTCTTTCCCCCACGACAACACCATGTTTTGATTGCTCGGTCCCGATTTCCCACCCCATCAGATTGTTGACATATAGCAACTTTACCGATGGGGAAGGGGTGTGGGGGTGAGCTATCATCTGAGGACGCGATAATTAATTTTAAAGCTTTTTGTATCGAAATTAAAGTTTATTTATTTCGGACTTGCAGTTTTTTCGGGACCGAGCAAACAAAACATGGTGTTGTCGTGGGGGAAAGAGATGACCCGGAGTTGAATAGTTCCTGGTCGCCGCGGTGTCTTGGTGGTCTGAGAGCCGTACGGGAGATACGGTGTCCGGGTTCGATTCCCGCTCCGTGGCAGTTTCTTTTTCTCACGACACATAAAGCACCATGTCACTGTTGTTTGTAGAATCAGAGATTCCCTGTTGTTGTTTTCAAAAACGTGGGCTGGATGGGAGGGGGGTACTTAAATTATTTTATTTGTTCTCTCGATTTTTATTTCATTATAAGCAACAGTCAAAAGAATGGGAGCACATCTCGTGTCCTTGTAAGGCAGAAAGTCCTGAGAAATATTCATTCCATTTTCCTAACATTTTTATTTTTTAAATTTAATTGGAGATCTTCGTGTCTACCCCCATTTAAAACAAAAATTGTATTGATTAAAATGAATCGAGAATAAAATTTTCTCCCCGGGTGTTCTTTGTTTCCAAGTAAAACAAGATAGAGTGAGTTGGTGGAGGGGGGTATATCATTATTCTTTTTTTTTGTGTTTAAGCGTCATGGAAAAATGACGTGTTGAATGATTAAATAGGTAGATAAGTGTCTGAATATTCATTAAAATCAAAGTACCTAACTGTTGATATGCCCAAAGTATTTCCTAGAAAACGCACTTAGCCTGGTGTACACGTGTAATCTTGTTCTTACATTTTTCACGAATTCCACTTTTATTTGGTCAGCGTGGGCAGATTCCAGATTGTGGTGCGAGTACCGGGAGGGAGGTGTCTCAGTTGTAGGTCAATGCGATGGTCGGTATTTTATGTACCGGACAAAGAACGATTTGGTCGTGGGATGGGTAGGGATAATGGTGAAAATACTTAACATTTGATTGCAAAAGCATGTGTGGACATGTTTCTTCAATACATCGGCGTCCTCTCCCCTTTCATGACTTGACGGAAACAGGTTTCTTACTTTTCTTTGATATATCACTTTAAAAAAAAAAAAATACGAGTATTGTTCCCCTCTCTTCTGGAGGGCTCGAAAGTGTTTACGGTCATCATCATCAACATCTGTTGTGCGTGGCGGAGGTTTTAAGGTAATGCATTAATGTCCAGCATGATTGAAATTTTATTATTAAGGCCCGTATTCATAGACATTTCTTAAACTTAAATTTTTCTAAGTGGGTGTCTAAACAGATGACTTTTTTCCAGAAACAACTGATTTGATTTTTACTTAGGAGAATTTTAACTTAAGTAGCGACTATGAATACGGGCCTAAGATTACGTCAAAATACCGAATACAAATTTTATGGTATTTCGCCATCAGTTGCGAAAGTTATAGCAGATCATACAATCATTTCCCAAAATACCCGTCTCGTAAAGTCCAACTACTTGATGATTGGCAAAAATAACCAAGTGATTGGTTGGTGCTCTCGTGTTCTATGATTTCTTTCTATACATGCAATTCTTCCTCAGCAAATGTCCCCCCTCCCTTCCACAACGAGTTGGAAATAATTTCGACCTTCTGATTCCTCTTATTTATTTCTTCCACCTGTCTTTCTACTAAACAAAAACAAAGGACTATCTTTAAGTGAAGGGCTTGTCCTTCTTCTTTTCACGAGATACTAAAAAAAAACAAGCTTTGCACGGTTAGGCCGTGAATATAATTAAACAGTTCGTTGCGTTTTACTTTGATATAGCTGGAAATAGTGAGAGAAAAGAATAATTTTGTACAGGGGCTTTCGTGTAAAGTTGTGTTATTGCCCGAACAGAAAGTGATGAAGGCCGGGAGAAGAAATGTTTAAAAAGAAGGGAGGGGGGGCAGAGAATAATCGTTGATTTTCTCATTTTCGGTTGCAGTGTGTTGATGGAAGATTTGTTTGTTCCAGCTTCACGCGCTGCTAGATTCATTTGCATGAACATATCGCGGGATTACTGTCCGTGAAACCGTATAATATTAAAGGACACTTTTTTCGAAGGAGAAGTGGCTTTTAGCTTGTTATTCTCCAAAGGACATTATTATAATTTCTTCATTTTATTTTTGGTTCCTCCAAGATAGTCTTTAAAAACCAGAAATAGCTTTGATTTCAAAACGACTTAACGCTGTGACAAATTTATGGTCATATTTTGGTATACAATGTCAGGTGAAAGCTGATCCAGTGGGCTTGAATTTTTTTCTATTTTTTACTTCAGTTCGTTGAAAACTCATTCCTTTACCTCGCGATGTGCGGCCTCGTCTGTGTAGAGAATTATTACTGAAACCGCAGTTGAGTCGGGTTGTTGGCTTGGCGGTGTTCCTGCAGTCACGAAACAGAAAAATTACGTCTAAGTTTGAGGAATTAGCCGCTTCGGTGAATAAACTAAAAGTCGAGCCTTTTTGTTACAAGTGTGTAATGATGCCACTAAAACTGCTCATTCTACTGTTCTTTACCCGACAACAGTAGCTATAGACAAACGGGGACGTATGAACGCGATCTGCGTTGCCCTGGCAGATTTTGGGCTCTACTGTTGCTGAACTTTCTAGGGATCCTCTGCATGATGATTTTTAGAATAACTAAACCCGCGAAATTTGATTTTCTAAAAGAGCCAAGGGCCGCGAAATTGGTTTCTTGAAGGTTAAAACTCCCACAAAATTGATTCATGTCGACCCAAACCAGCCAAAAATTACTATGAAAATAACCTAAGCTTGCAAAATTCGGTTTTTCAATAATTAAGACCCATGAAATTCTTTTTTAAAAAGTAACTAAAACGATTATAACGAACTTTTCACAATAAAGTATTTCATGGTCCTCCCCTGCTGGCCCCAATCTAATGTGTTTGAGCGAAAATTCCCCTGAGAGTCCTAAAATATTACCTAGTGGGTAAGACTTGGATGATTTTTGTTTTAGACAAATATCCCACCAATACTCCATTTTTAGTTTGTTCAAACTGCCCAAATCACTGTTTAGCGTTTATCCACAATTGTAACCGCTTAATTGCTTCCCGAAATAGCCCAATACGCAGCCCAGACTGGCATCTCCGAAAACGGCCTCAACTCAAAACCTTTTGAATCATTTCAAAACCATCCCGCACGCGGCTAATTTTAGACACTTATAGAAACCATTTTCACGATTCTGGCTCACTAAAAGTGTTGCTCACCAAAGAACCATTTTCTATGGGTCTGGCTTACTATAAACCCAATTTGACCGAAAAGCCAATTTCGGGGGCTTCCCTCCGTTTTACATGTTCATGGTGCATCTGACACCTTCTCCGGTGAAGCTGAAGCCCACCAGATCTAGCTACGCCCATCCCCATTTGACCCTTTTGTTGTTGTTGTTGTTGCTGCTGCTGCTGCTGCTGTTGTTGTTGTTGTTGTTGTTGTTGTTGTTGTTGTTTGTTTTTCAACAGAAACAACAGATTTAGATGGGTAGGTGCACACCACGGGAGCCGAGGGGCGATCGCCCTCTACACTTGTACCCTATACGGGAATAGTGAAGTTTAAAACAACACTCTAGAATTTCCCTATCTATACACTATTTCTTGCTTTTTTTGCTTCCGAGCTACGGAAGCATTGTTTTCACTTTTAGGAAATATTTTTGTTTTCTTCTTTAAAATCGAAATTTCCACTTGCATTTCACGTTTTATACCTTCCTGAACAATTTCGGTTTCGTGTCTGTCTGTCTGTCTGTCTGTCCGCAAATCCTTGTAACAAGCATATCTTCCATAGTTTTTATCCGAATTTGATGAAATTTTCAGGGAATATATGTGTTGGCTAGCAGAGGGTCCCCTATCAATTTCGTCAAAATCGTACAAGGGGGAGGGGGTGAAAAGCGAGGAAGCACTGTGCTATAATCATTAGCAGACTTTTTTTTTTGGCTTTAGGACAACAAAATTGTCAGAAGAAAGACCTTTCTTCTGTATGTGGAGCGGGGGGGGGGGATTGAAACCTTGAAAGCTCTGGCATTTCGGAGGGCGTAATTTTCCGTAGAAGTTATCTTTTTCGTTATCACTTCAGCTTAACTGTATCATGCCAAAAAATCGTTAGCATTTTTATTTGTTTATGCCTCATGGCCTGATTGAAGTTTACATCAATTCAGTACGGAACAAGACGCGATAAGGCTCATACATTCTTGTCGTTCGTTGAAATGCGAATGTTCCAGTAGATAAAAAGATCCTGAATCTCACAGAAAAAAACAACAAACAAACAAAATTAAACGAGATAAGTGCAGTAAATAAAATGCGACTGATTTTATTTTTATTTTTTCTGGGGAAGACAAGGGGAAGGAGAGTTCCATTGGCCTCTTTTCTAGGAAAGAACGCGAGATGAATGCGCTTCTCAAATACGAGCCCCCCGCTCTACTCATTTGGAAAAAAAAAAATATCGTGTAAAAAATTATGACGCAGAAAAAAAAATGCTTCGATAGTACACAACAATAACAAAATTGTTGCAGTTCGCTTATTGATTTTTTTTTTTGCTCGTTTTTACATAGTTTCAGGATGTCCGCTCAAAAATTGCTGAGGTGGGTCGAAATTCGACTCCTTCTGTCTGGGGTATTTTTCTGGGAGTACCATCAATCTCAATCAAGAGACCATCGTGTTTCAAATACATATATTTTCGACTATGTAGTAAGAGCTACATAGCTTCATAATAGCTACGGGCTAAGGCCCTCACGCCGAAATATGGTTAAATGATTGAAATGACAGTGGTTAAATACCACTGTCATACCAGTAGTTGAATGATTGAAATGCTGTTTCCCGCACCCTCGCCGTTTCAACATCTGTGGAAAAATCTTGAGTATTGAAAGAAATAACTAAAAACAGAACCTTCGGGTTGAGCGAGGAGACAAAAACAGTTCGGACTCTCTTTGCTGGGTTAAAGGGAAAAATCTGTTGTGAAGGGAAGCAATACATCATGACTCATGATGTAAATTTTTGTTGAAGTCATGAGTCTTAAAACCTTATAAGATAACAACTTCCTTGAACTTCCACGTTCCCTGGAAATGAAATAAATTAAACGATATCCTTATCAAGAGAAAATAAAATCGACAATTACGTACAAGAAAAAAAAAAGGACGATGGCGAAGAAGGGAAGCGAGAGTAGAAGCAAAGTCAAGCCCTTAGCAACAAGAAGCGAGAACAGATTTTCGTTGGGAGGGTGAGAAGGTCAGTGGCATGAAACGATGGTTGTCATGGCGATATAGAGCTTTTAGGCAAAAAGCTTTGAATTTTAAAACCGTTCTTAACTCGTTGCATTCACGTTTCTGGTCAATGACTACGCATTTGATAAAACCTCGATAAGTATCAGTTGGAATGTGTTTTGAACAATTAATTGCAGTACTTGCGTACACTTCACTGTATAAAAAAAAAAAAAAAATCGAACAATGAAGTGTGCATGGTATGAATACAATGAATTTAAGCTCGGGGAGTAGTAATTGCTAATGAAATTCATAGCAGAAGGGTTTTCAAATGATTTTAAATTCAATTTTTTCAACATTATAATCACGCCAAAATAATTAGGTACTTGATTATAAAATTTAAAAACAAAAGATCCCTACATCATGCTGTACTTCCTTGTGCTTTGCTACCGTGTGGGAATCAAAAAGTGCACTGCCAGCATATATTAACATTGACGTCGAGCGTACAGTAATTTATCGACGCGATTGGAAAAATACCAATGGAATTTGATTCGTTTGTTTAGAAATTCCTGCGAGGGTGTTATCACTTTTTGAAAAGTGATTAAACCGTGAATGACGGCTTGTTTGTGGCTGTTGAAATTCCGAACAGTGTATTTTCTTTGGCCTTAGGGGGGGGGGGGGATCGAAGAATTTTTGTTGCACATAATTTTGAGTCGATCAACTTCCATTTGCCCCCGAGAGAGAGAGAGAGAGTGAGTGAGAGGGAGCGAGAGAGAGGGGAAAAAAAAGCTCAGAATCACTCTCAGTTTTCGTGTTCGGCTATTGAGGGGGTCTCAGCGGCGCCAAAAGACGTTTTTGTGTTCGGGGCGGCTCATTGTCCAAGGAAAAAATGAAAGGGAAAGAAAAAAGAGAAAATTATTCTTCCGATTTATTGTTCCAAGTTAAAAGAAGCGAAGTCCCTCATTCCCTTCGAAGCTCCTTATCGCCCGCGGCTTACAATAAAAACTTTTTACTTTCAAAGTATTTTTTTTTACGACTGCTTCGTTATCAATGATGAAGGATTTTCGGTTCATCAGCTTTTAACTTGACGCTTGATCTAGTAACGGTGTATCTAGGGATGCCCTTCACGCGTGAATAGTATAAAATTTCAGTAAATACTTCAAATAATACAAACAGTTCAGAAAATGGAGATTTGACGTGTTCAATTGCCATTAAATATTTCCGGTGTATAAGGTCAATTTAGTGAAACTCCCCTGCACAACTACCGCGGCAGAATTAACTGTCTCTGATGCGGATATTTGGTTTCTGCTGGGGCTGAAATGCAACTACTTATTAACTGTGGTGCTTAAGAGCGAAAATAACAAACCCCCAAATCTATGAATTTGGCTTTTGAAAGAGGCCAACCTGTGAAACCGCGTTAAGAAAGAGCTAAAACCACGAAATTTGGTTCTTGAAAGAGTGAAAGTCCGTGAAATTGTGGTTTGAAGTAGCAAAATCCGTGAAATATAGGTTTCGAAGGAGCCAAAAGTGCGACGTTTTGTTTCGGAAAAGTGAAAATCCGTGGGTTAATTGTGGTTTAAAAGAGCTTTCGCTTTTGAATTAACAAAACCTGCGAATTTGGCACACTAGAAAATCATATTCGCAAGTCTTGCTCGGGCTCACTAAAAAAAACCAATTTCTCGAATTTCGCTAACTAACGACACCAAATTCTCAATTTTTCTCGTAAAGCAAAACTTTTTCGCCGGTCTGGCTCATGAAAACCCCATTTTGTCGGATTTCGTTCCTTAAAAAACAAATTTCGCGGGTTTTCGTTAAAAAAAAAAAAATCTGTGAGGTTGCCTCGTTCAAAAACCAATTTCATGGCTGCGCTACTAAAAAAACTAATTTGCTTTTTTAAAAATTTATTTGTTCGTTGTTTTAAATAAGTTGTTCATTGTTAATTTGTCGGCTAGGCCGTGACTAAGAAACAAATTTCGCAGATTTATCTGACCAAATAAACATTTTTGTGATTCTGGCTCACTAAAACGCCTATTTCGCGGATTTTGCTTGTAAGGAATCGTTTTCGTGGGTCTGGCTCAGTAGAACCCCAATTTTTTGTGGGTCTCGGCTTGCTGAAAATCCAATAGGCAGGGTTGCCTCATTGAAATGTATGTGTTTAACCAGAATGTCGACCCTGGCCCATAAGACTCATAGTTCCTCGGGATAACGTAGCTTATCTACGTCACGAGAAATTACCAGTTTTTTTGTGAATGGCGAATATTCCCGTTTTTGAGACTAAACAGACTACCAAAACGTCAAGATCTGCGGGTGCATTATTTCAAATTTCGGTTCATCGGCTGATTGCCTGTGGAAACGAATAGTTTGCTTTCTCATTCATACGCATATAGCCGAGAGGCTAGGGATGGGCTTTGTGTGCTGTGTAATGGAAGTTGCGCCCCCACCCCTAATTTGAACTTGGAGCCCCCTATATTTACCCTAGTAAATCTTTATGTTTTGTTTCATCGAA
Source organism: Corythucha ciliata (assembly GCA_038030265.1). Lineage (NCBI taxonomy): Eukaryota > Metazoa > Arthropoda > Insecta > Hemiptera > Tingidae > Corythucha > Corythucha ciliata. Next base: position 39,613,253 of record CM075943.1, on the reverse strand, counting down.
TGTGTCAATTTTATAGATTTCAATACAGTTGTAAACTTCAAAATAATCGTTCGGACGGAAATCGTGGGGAACCAGCATTGGCATTTCCTAGCTTCCGTTGTTTTTCCTGGCCCAGTGTACGATAGATTCCCGGCTCGTCCCACTTATCAATATATTCCGTGTCTGTAGCAATAGTAAAAATTGTTTCTTCAGGGTGGGTATATGTCACCGACCTGTGTGGAAAGTTTCCTTAGTATGAGAGGGGGTCATGAAACTACCCCTACCGTACAGAAATTTGATGGTTCCCTAGCAAGTTACAAGGTGGGAGAACGCCTTCGAACTCTTCCCACCCCACCATGCCCATCATGGGTGCCGACGTATGAAGAGAGACAAATTTAGGGTGGTAGAAGTTGGGCCAGTTGGTTTTCGGCAATCAAAACTCTTTTGGACTACTCTACGATTATTAGCTACTAATTCAGGTATTTTTAACTATCACAAACTCTTCCCTTTTTTTCTTGTTGGGAGCCTCCAAATACGAATTTCTGGTGGTTCGCAACGTTTCTAATCTAAAAAAAAACGGTTCAGCACCATCCCGCTTACTCGTTTTATTTACTATTTATTTATTTTCATGGGAAAGACTTGTACATAACAAGGATCAAGGTTGCTCCAGAAACATTTCCTGTGATACGGTGCGTGCACTAGGCATCCAGGATTGGGGTTTATAATGGGGCACCATTATGAGGGTGGGGAGTTCCCAAGTGTCACGCCACGGAAGGCGACACCTTGAAAATCCTCTGGAGTATATCATTTAAACTCGAAGTAATTCTAAAAGCCCTGATTAAGGGATTATTGTGAAGGAGAAAAAAAATGTTGTGTTTCTAGTTCAAAATGTATCCTTAGCCTGAGGATGTGAAGAAGGATTTGGGGAGATCGTTATAGTTTCTCCACATCAACCTATACCAGGGTGTGAGGTTTTAGGTTAAACATGATGTTTTCCGCTCAATAAATTTATGGTTTCTTTAAACATAAATACCAACTTTTTTCGTACAAATACGATTTATCGTCAAAATGTGCTTCTCGCTGGTGTTAACTGTAAACAAAATTCGTTAGCCCAAAATACACCGAAATTCTCGGTAAGAAGACTTTAAAACATTACTTTCGCCTCTCTCGAAAAATACGCTATTATTTAGATTCATTGTCAAGGTCTGTTGAACATTTCAAACCATAAAAATTAATGGCGCCGTCCACGACTTTGAGAGGAAGATGTCTCCGGGGAGGGGGAAGCCGGCTTTTTTTATCGTAAATTGTTCAGACGTGGCCTATTTGTGGGAGACCCTCGAAATTGGGAGAACGGGTAATGGGAAAGGAGTAAAGGACCTCGTGTAATCTTTTCGGGAGTATATTTCCCCGCCCCGCCGTCTTTTCTGAAATACGTAGACTGAAAACAGCTTATCGAGCAGAAAGAAGAAGAAAAAGGTAAAAACGTAAGAAAAGGAGTGATAGTAAAGTAGGAACCCGCAAGAAAAGAGGGACCGGTTTTATGGTACGGAACCGCCCACGATGGCGTGATTCTCTCTCTTCCCCCCACCCTCTCATCACTCCATCCTCCAAAGGTTCTCATGATACATATTTGAAGAACACGCTTTTTATTATATTTCCTAAGATGCCTCCCCCTGTGTGACTTTTTCAACGAATAACAACATTCCAATTTCAGATTTACTGAAACGAGGTCAACGTACTTCCTTTATTCATGCTAAATTAATCTTGTTTTGTCTGCGAACAAAATGTGTTCATTCCATTTTGAAGTAGAAAGTAAATATTGTCAGGATAGCCGGGATTTCCATTTTCATTTATCGAAGAAAACATCCAATTTTTATTTGTCTTATTACATCCAGCCAATAAAGAATATAATTTTTCACTCATGAGGTCAGCGCTGTGGGAGGGGAGATGGATCAGTGTGTATGTAACTGGTTTCAGATTGTGGTAAACAGAGGCCTCTTCTCAATGGGTGCACTTTAGGAACACCAAGACCAGTTTTCTCGTAAAGGAAAGGTACCTTTTTTTGCACCGGTCGAACACGCTCAGAAGTCTGCATTACATAGATTAGGCGACAATGCGCTTGATTTCGTTCCTTATTAGCTCAAGGAATGGGTTTTTAGCAGACAGTGAAAGCGTAGTTTACCGCGAGCAATAAGGGACTAAATTACAAGTACATATACCTACCCTTTTTCGCCCTTTCGAGGATGAAGAAGGGCTGATATAATTCTTGAGGTTTATGGAAGCTCTTGACTCGGAGGTTAACACTTCACACCTTTTTTTTTTCTCTCAGCACTAAAGATAGGAATAGCCCACGGGCATTGGTTCAAAAATTTAACTTTTCTTACCTGAATGGGAACAAAAATAAGGGCTGAAGCTCCTTCTTTTCCAAAAGTAAAGATGAGTGTCGGCACTTCGTCAGGGAGTAAAGTGCAGCTTTACGCTCTCGAGGGAGTTACGTTGTGTACTTTACGTACAACACATCTACTTGTTTGGCTATAAAACGTGATAGGAGAGTTAAGTCCAGAAAAATCATGACTCGACAAATAAAGGTCAAAAGTGGCTATTTTATCGTGGTAGGTTTATCTCAAATGGGCCGTCATTTTTACCCTCCTAAACAACCATCCAATGGGTTCGTTATATTTTGTCGAATAATTGAAATTTTATTTTGCCTTGGAATCAAATCGATGAGCTCCTCAAGTGTGTTTATTCTGTGTGTGAACCTTCACACACTAGGACGTAGGAAATAGGAATGAAATTTCCAGTTTCGGGGCTAAAATTGCTAGAGGTGACCAAAAAGTTCGAGTTCGATGAATAAATTTCTACGAAAGTGCTTGTTTCGAGGCTAAATAACTGTAAAATGCAAGTTGGGACGAAATAGTCGCAAAACTGCATGTTTGCGACTATAAACAGCCGCGAAACCACTGTTTGGGGGGGGGGGCATCGAAATCATAAAGTAATAAGTTCATTGTTGAACGTGATTAATATACGTGTCATCGAATGAATTAGCAGATAAATCATTCAACAAACAAATTTTATGGCCAAAGAACTGCTCGCCACAAAATTGCCAGAATCAGAGATAAAAAATCTGCAAAATTGCAAGTTACGGGTCTAAATATCCGCGAAATATAAGTTCCGGGCACCTTTTTACTTCCATGTATGATATTTGTGAGAAAAATCGAGTAGCACCTATAGTCTATCCGGCCCCAAGAGTGCCCTAGCCGCTTACACCATTCGGGGTAAAGTATCTGCGAAATTGTAAGTTTCGGTTCTAAACATTCTGAAAATTGCAAGTTTATAGTCCTAATTTTTGCAAAATTGCAAGTTTGGAGCCTTTTTTTGTTAGTGTTCGTGGGATCCAGGCTAGCCAACACCATACAGTGCCCGAATATTGTAAAACACTAAATTGCAAGTTTTGTAACCAAATATTCGTGACATGGGTTCAAATTTGAGCAAAATTTCAAGTTTCCTGGCTGAATATGTGTGTAATTGACAGTTTCGGGCCTTAGTTTCAGCGATATTAGCGCGATTTGCAAGTTTCAGGGCATTTTTTGTGGCGGTGGAACTAGGGGTAGGGTCCCAAAAACCTGACGAATACCCACGAATTGGGAAGTTTCCTGCGGCTGAATATCCGCGCAGCATTACAACTTGCCGGTCTCAAGAGGGCATACAAGTTCTACCCCTCGCCAATTATCCCCTCACCGTTTTACGGGCAAAGTATCTGGAATATTTCATTTTTTATGGTCTCACATGAAACCTTACAGGCTTGAGCCAAGGCCAGCATCAGAGCCCAAATTTCAAATTTTGACTTTCCTTGAATTTCAAATTAAATTTATAAAAGTTCTAGTAGTTTCATCAAGTTAATTTAGAATTTGAGTAAACTAAAAATTGAAATTCGGGCTCTGCTAACCTTGCCTCTAGGCTATAAGGTTTCATATGGGACCATAAAAAATGAAATATTCCAAATACTTTGCGCGTAAATCGGCGAGGGGATAATGGGTGAGGGTTAGTACTTGTATGCCCCCTGAACACTTGCAAAGATACAAGTTTCGCGTCTTAATTTCGTCGAAACTGCAAGTTTTCGGAAATTTTCTTTCAGTAGCCACGGACTCTAGTTCAGCTGGCCCGGCGAGCGCTCAAAGCTTGATGAATAGCCGTGAAATATCATCATTCGGCGCTAAATATCAGTTAATTTCGAGCGGTTTTGATGATAAAAACCAATTTCGCGGGGTTTTGTACCGTGACTTGGTGACAACCGTTGCTACAGTATGGAGTTACCATGGGATAGCAACGGTTGCCATGGTAACTTTTACTACGGTAATGGTTACCATGGCAACCATTTCCATGATAACGGCTCACATAGCAAAGTTTACCGTGACAACCGATGCTACGGTATGGAGTTACCATGGAGGTAGGAACAAGTGGAGAGAGAGAAAGGCTTTTTTAATGTAGAAACATGTGAAGCCGGTTTTTCCGCCATTACACACCCACTGTTATCATTCACCTAGAGTGGACGGGAGGGGAATTTATCACTTTTCACTGATCAAGTATCAAATTGTCAATGTTTTTGTTGAGTGAGGCCTGATAACAGATGGTGTGTAGTAATGGCGACCGGCTTCACGAAAAATGCGTTTCACTCCCTCCACTTGTTCCTACCTCCATGGGTAACCTTGCCCATATAGCAACGGTTACCATGGTAACGGTTACCATAGAAACGGTCCCCAATGTTACGGTTACCACAGCATCAGTTTCCATGGTAACCTTTACCATAGCAACTGTTGATATTGTAACTGTTACCGTGGAAACCGTTGCTTTGTGAGCAGGGTTTTGTCGCCAAATTTTGTGTGAGCATTCAAAAACTAATTCGGATTTTGTGCACTACAAAAAAATTTTCGCGGGTCAGGTTTAAACTTGATAACCAATTTTTAGGATTTTACTGTCTACATATAGTCTGTCCACTTAGTGATGGACTCTCGAGCGTGTGTGTTGCTTCATTTCGGTAGTTCGATTTTTTCACTCCCACCAAAAATAGTTACTGAACTCGTTGAAAGAACTCAACAAAAAACTTTTACTACGGGCACTATGGTTACGTAGGCGCTACACAGTGATCATTAGTTCCAAAATTATTCCCTGGTCTGGCTTTATTACTAAGTAGAAGTAAAAAACTGTTTATTTACTAAATAGTAAATAAGGGTGGTTTGTCTCGCTTTAAAAAAAAAATCAATTCTGTGGATTTTGTTGCCAAATTTGACGTGAAAACCAAAGTTCGCGGGGTTACCCCATAATCATAAACTAATTTCGCTGATTTTGCACACTTGAAAACAATTTTCGCGATTCTGGCTCACTACTGTACTAAGGTCGCTTGCAAATAGTCATTTTCGCGGGTCAATTATCAAGCTCACTAAAAACCTAATTTCGTAGGTTTTGGCTTACTGAAAGCTGAATGTCGCGGGGTTGTTTCGTTGAAGAAACCCGTTTCACTATTTGCCTGCAATAGGTGACATGTTCACCAGGGAAGCTGCTCACTAGCCACCCCTAGATCAGAGGCTGGCTACGCCCCTGCTTCTTAAAAAAAAAAACAAAAAACGAAATATGTATTAGAATTAAAAGCTTTGCAAAAAGTAGTGTGTGAATCTCGAGAAAAGTGCCCTTTTTGACCGCTCGAGAATATATGTCTGCGCTTCGGGCGATCCAACTTCTCTCGGACAAGAGAGTGACACTTTGCTCCCTAAGCACACAATACGCTGTAATTTCCTGGAGGTCTGAAAATACGTGTTTTTTTGTGAGCGGCTCAGGGTGGAGCGCTTGAATGTCATCGCATCGACAAAGCTGGAGATATTCCGATTTCAGAGATTTGATGGCAAGTTTTAAACATTATTTTTTTGAGTATGAGCACCCCTGAGAGCGATTCTAGTTTTGTAATCTACTGTGCATATGTACCTACTATCAAAAATGCTATAATCATAGGGTTTCACCTGGTAACAATTAGGCTCCTTCACACACGGGCAACGAAACAGTAAATGGCTGGGTCATGGTCACCCTCCCCATCAACCACCTTCCTCTAAGGTTCCAACTTTCGACTGTTCCATTCGAAAATCCGTCCACGTCCACTCTTCCCCTTTTATTTCAAGAGATGAACGCTCAATACACCAAAAGCCACTTGTTCCGAGTTATAGGCACTCTCTAAAAAGTCTGCTAATTCTAGTGCGTGGCAGAGTCCTTGGAATCGTCACCCATTAATAACATCTTTTTATGGGTGAGTGGGCTGGGTTATCGCAGTGTATGGGGATTCCTATGAAAGATTCGTTTTCAAGTTGTGCGGTTATATATATATATATATAGCCATAATTAGCATCATCAAGAAACAGTGTACAGCTGTTGTTGGCCTCACCGCATTCCCAAGAATTAGATACGATCGATTTTTTGTTTTCTTGCCCCATAGAAGTTTTTTTTCTTCTTCTTCTTTCTTTCTGTGAACAGCGGTAGGGGGATTTAGCTCATTTCTTGGAGGAAGTGAAGCACTGAGGAAGAAAATCGCGTTCAATCTGACCTCACTTAAACCGAGTTCTGAACCCTTGAAATCTAATTCTGTTAAACATCTCGTCTAAATATAGCCCGGCTCCAACCAGAAACGAGATTAAAAAAAAAAAAAAAAAATGATCTGTGACTCGAACAACTTTCCTTTAGTTAACGATTTTTTTTTTTTTTGTAGTCGTCCGCATTTGTTCTTTAATCCGAGTTTGGAGGGCGAACGCGATGGAGTTGAATAAAAAGCCGGGAATTGAATAAAATAAACAAAAGGAATAGAACGAGGAAGTTCAAGCTACTACTTCTCAACAATGCCTTTTTGAATGACCAATTGTGTTTTTACAAACATTGTTGAAGGAAGAAGGGGTGAAGGGGTATTTTTGAAGTATACTGCTAATATGTTCATTTGTCGAACGTTCGACTACAAACTACTAATAAACAAACGCTGGGTTGCCTCAAACGGGGTTAATAATTTGTCTGAGAACCGGCTGAGAACGTGCTTAATACCCGCATTCTTCAATTTTTGGTGTATGTAATAAGCGTGTTGTTATGTCGAAGCTCACGGTCGCGATGAGTAGCTTTCAATTGTAGGATTGTGTATTACTTGAAACTGTGAGCATGGGCGGGTCGAAGCGTGGACGCCGTCTTTACTGGGCTTTTAGATGTGAAATTGGGTTCTGTTAGCGTCAAATCCACAACATTTTGGTGCTGACAGGGCTGAACCCGCAAAATTCAAAGTGCCAAGTCGGCGAAATTTTGGTTTAAAGTGGTGAAAAAAAATTCTAGCCACCGATGTAACCAAGACCGTGAAGAAGAGTATATAAGGTGACTCCGGGAGTCTGCTGTTTCGTCTCCTCCGGTTGGCTTCTTCAGGGAGGAATCCCCACGAAATTGAGGCCCTTGAGGGAGGAATATGAGTTCCTTCAGTTATGGTATTTTCTCATTGATCTAAAGTGCCCTCGTTGTTCGCAGTTTTTCTTCATTTTTCACATTTTTTATCCTCGCCTGGAAGTCAAGGCTCTTTGTAACCCTACGAGTATAATAATTGCATGTTGAGCGTGATAAGCCAAGAGGTCGGTCCATACCTTGCGCCTGTTTCAAACGTACTTTTCTGAACTGGCCATGTTGGAATTTGAAAACTGTTCAATTTGGATACCAAGCGAACGCTTAAAACGAAGTTTTTTTTTTTTTTTTTTTTTTTTTTTTTTTAACTACGGAGAATAATTTTTCAATCCAGAAGTTGCTTAACAAGCCTTTTTGAGGCCACCTGTCTCTCTTTTATTCGACGACATTAATACTATTCACGCGCCTAAGGATATGACATGATTATTCCATTCAACTGCGCCAGGAAGTCTGGTCACCACCTTTCTTCATCCGTTTGGGAAGAGTAGAAAGGAGAGGGATTTTTTAATTAAAAATTTCATTTTCATTGCACTTCAAAAGACCAAGGACCACTTCTGTTGAATGAGTGAATTTAACTGAATGAAAAGCGGTTTCGAAACGAAACTTGTCTGGAATACATAGTTTTTCAAAATGGATGTTCCGTGACTTATAGGGAAAATTCGAAAATGGCCCTGTTGGACTCCACATCATTAGTGCTTGAATAAAATCGCGAATTATGGAACTGTTTAACGTTCGTTTTATCTGCAATTGTGACTCCCCCCCCCCTCTTTGAGTACATTATCCAACCCCTGCAAGTTTAAAAATCATGATAATACTTGTTAGTGTCGATCCAATCACTTTTTGTTAATCTGGTCTGATGGACGAGCGTCATAAAGCACTTATTAAGTGTGACTCACCTGATTTCAAATACGTCTGCTCAAATACCACGCCACCGAGCGAGAATCGCACGTAAATTAACTTGTTCATTTTTTTTTTTTTTTTTTTTTTTTTTTTTTTTTTCAAGGCTTCCCACATGTTGTTCGTCGATGCCTTTCTACAGAACAACCGAGTGGACAAAATCAGTCAAGTGATGAGCTTCCATCCCACCTATTTGGACGTTTTCCTAAGGACGCAACATTTCATCCTTAAGGGCGACGGGCCACTGTCGTACGACTACAGACATTTCATTGCCATTATGGTGAGTTTTTATAAAATTTATTTTCACGTTTTACTGCATCTCTTTTATTTCTTTAGTACAACCTTAAGCCTCGGCTCAATGCGTGTTCACCAGATAATGAGCTAAACATTAATCAATTTTAAGTATGGCCTAGAAACGGACCAACTGTAAATTTGATAATTTTGCCAATTATTTGACGAATACCACATGTGCGTGTAATATAATATGATCAGTGATCACATTTTAACTAATTGAATTGGTTGTTGGCAATGCATTGAAAAAACGTCTGCTAATGATTATAGCACAGTGCTTCCTCGCTTTTCACCCCCTCCCCCTTGTACGATTTTGACGAAATTGATAGGGGACCCTCTGCTAGCCAACACATATATTCCCTGAAAATTTCATCAAATTCGGATAAAAACTATGGAAGATATGCTTGTTACAAGGATTTGCGGACAGACAGACAGACAGACACGAAACCGAAATTGTTCAGGAAGGTATAAAACGTGAAATGCAAGTGGAAATTTCGATTTTAAAGAAGAAGAAAAAAATATTTCCTAAAAGTGAAAACAATGCTTCCGTAGCTCGGAAGCAAAATGTACTTTCGTTCATATTAGATAATTTCAAATTGCTTAGCTAGCAGTTTTATTTGCATTTTCACAAAGAATGATGCAATTTTGCTGAAATTCGGTGTGAAAAGAGTGACTATAAAACTACAAAGCGATTAATTTTTTATTTGTCTGGCAGTTGCTTTGAGGTGTTGTTGATTCTCGGTGTATAGTAGCGCGCTATTTATTAGCTTATTTCAATTATTATTGTAATTTAAATTTTTCTCGTCGCTAATAATAAATTGCGCGTTCAACTGTCAGGGCCAACAAACAAACACCTCACGCCGATTATGAGTGCGGGGAGGGGGAGGGGAGTCGCGAGGAAGTGGAGCGACGTAATTTCTGCTTTTTTAACATACCGTTTCTTAAAATAGAATGTAAACAACAACAAAACGCGCTGCATTTTTCTGTCTTTCAGTTCAATTACTGTCTGGGATCTGAAATGGGGAACTTGCACATTTTTCAAGCATGGTGTTTCTTGAAGAGGGCTCTTCAACAAGACAATTGCTCACATTAAACATTGAAATCAATCAAGTTTTTTTTTTTTTTTAAATGAATTTTTAAACATTTCAGTGGGGGTTTGATTACGTCAAAGGACAGTCAATGAAATGGATGTTGTTGGGAAGAGGGGAAAGATGCGGTTTATGGGGTTCAATTTTTCTTGTTATTTGTACACAAAACATTTTAGAGTTCCCTCAAATGCTTCACAACTGCAAATTGACGTAATTTCCCCTCGCATCATCCATCCCCTCCTGAAGAACATTGAAATGTATTTAAAAATCACCAGATCAATCGGGCTGCATACCGGTGATATCCTTCTGTCCATCTGCCAATTCACCGGTATACTTTTCTCCCAAATAGGGCATTCATATTCATGCTAGTTCCCCATTGGTTGGAGGATTTGTCTTCACGTGGCTTTTTTTTTTTTTTTTTTAGATAAATTACCCTTTTCGCGGACGTCGGTTAGAAACCTCCGCGATAGAAATGAATTGCTTATTTGATCGACTCCCTAAAAAGAAATTTTCGTGGGGTTATAATGGTCCAGTCAAAAATCCAATTCCCCGGGGTTGACTCGATAGCCGAATCTTACGGATTTAGCCACTCGTCGAACCCGATTTGACAGTTTCGGCTAGTTCAATAACCAAATTTCGCAATTTGGCGCCTTATAAAAAGCAACTCGCTACTTCGGCTCTTTTTTAATACCAAATATTGCGGATCTGACCCGTCGGAGATCATCTTCGTGGTGTCCACTTCAGGAGGCCGACATCGGGGCCAAAGAGGTTATATTTAGATGGACTGTTATCTACCCCTCTTCCCATGCAATCCTATGCAAATCGTGATAAGGTAACCCTTGTGTAACCTATACCTACATAAAAAAAGTTGGCCCCGATGTCCGGAATTCTCCACTTCATGGGATTTTACACCCCCCCCACCCATGGTGAAATTTCGATCGTGTTGTTGATGGTTCATGTAAAGAGCAATTTTTCGGGCATGGTTCGTCTTTCAAAAACAAAATTTCGCAGTTTTGGCCCATTTAAAAAGAAATTTCGTGGAGTAGGCTCATTAAAAACCAATTTTGACGGGCCGTAGCCCACGCTAAAAACAAATTGCGATGTTGAACCATTCAAAAAGTAATTTTACGGAGATGTTTAATTTTAAACAGCAATTTCAGGCGGCTGGCTCTTTCAAGAACAAAATTCCGCATGGCTCTTCCTATAAATTCTCATTTTTCCATATCCAAGCTTTTCGGGGGGGGGGGGGATCCGCCTGCGTCAGTAGCTTGGATATGAAAAAACTGGAATTTTCGGGTTTCATGTTCATGGATGTAGAGTTGTGAAGATGAGCTTAACTCCCCAGCCAGCCAGGTCCGCCTTTAGGCGGCTAAAATTGAGAAGGCACTCCAATATGCCGTTCTTGAGGGCAAGTACGCCACTAAAAGTTTAAAAAATAGTAATATTCGTGGCTGAAAATGCAAAAAAAAAAATCGCTCATTCGTTGCTAAGATTGGGAAAATACTTTAATTCGCGTTTTTTTGGTGCAACTTCAATACCAGAATTGAGAAAAAATCCCTGATACACGGTATATGGAGGCCCCTTTACGGCTAAAAATTCAGAAAAAACGCTAATGTCTGCAATTCGGGGCAAGTCCGTGGCTCAAATTAAGAAAAAGCTAATTCACGCTAATTCGTGGCAAAAAGTTAAGAAAAGCGCTAAGCCGCGGCTCAAGTTGAGAAAGACACTTATTTGTGGCATACATTGTTGCTGCGCAATTCGCGGCTAAAAGAGAAAACATACTAATTCGCGACTAAACTTGAGAAAAACGCCAATTCGCAACTAAACTTGAGAAAAACGCCAATTCGCAACTTCGGGTATATATTTTTTTTAAAAAAGGCTATAGCTGCATGGCTAAAGTGAAAAATAAAATGTAAATTCACGGGTAAACAAAAGTTGCGAATTAGCGGCTAAAATTGAAGAAAGGAGTTAATTTACGGCTAAAATTGAGCCCCAGTTCGGTGGGAAATTCGGCTAAATTATGTAAAAAGCGCGAATTTATGAAAAAACTACTAATTCTCAGCCAAAACAGAGAGAAAGCTCTCATTCGCGGATAGAAAATGAGAAAAGGCTCAAATTGAGATGAAGCTCCAAGTTGCCCGGTATATGGAGGCCCTTTCCGTATAACGGCTATACGGCTCTTGGAGCAAGTTCGCGACTCAAATTGAGAAAAATCGCTAATTACCGTCTAAAATGGCAAATTCATCGATTAAGGATAGTTAATCGTACTGACCTCTCGCCATCCTGAATTATCCAATTTGGAATTTTGGTGCTTAATTATTATTATATGTATAATTCCACTACCTTCGAATATGATAGGCCAGATATTCAATTCTTGAAATATTGGACGGGAGTGCTTCCCCCCGTCCTCCTTTCTCCTTCACAACTTCCTCCTCAACCTTCTCAACTTTCGCACTGTCCTGAGCAAGCATGTCCGTTGTCTGCTCAAAGCTTGTCGTCAAGAGGGGTGCTGAACCATTGATTCCTCATACCCCCATCTCAGGCCCCCCGCCTATAATTTCGTTAGGCATATCCGTCGGTTGTATTTCTGAACCGGATTTCGTACTCTCATTTTAATCTCCAGGTGGTTTCCACAAACCCACTTTTCGCATTTCGCCTCTGAAATAACTTTGAGGCCCTTTTTGAACTTTGAGAAGAAAGAAATTCACGCTGTCTCAATCCTCCGAATCAATGGTTCAGCATCCTCTTAACTCTTTTAATGGTGGCAATAGCATGATGAGGAGGGGCTCGGTGTTTTCTAACCCGTCCAATGATCTAACTGACGATAAGTAACTATTGATTGCCTCTGAGTGAGTGATGCAATCCAATGACAAAATTATAAATTTGAAATGTTTTATCCTCCTATTTTCTTTTGATATCATTTAATAAACTATTTGTAGACAAAATTAATCAAATACTTTTAAAGTTATTATCTAAATCCGAATCTAATCGAGGAACGCCTGGCGACAAGCGGACGGGAAATTTATATTTGACTGTTTACTCATTTCTCTCCCTCGATCTCTTTCATTCTCTCTCTTGTTTATATTCGTCTTGTGAGCGATTATGTCGCAAGATTGCCTTGTGGTTTTTTATTCATTTGATTTCCTTTCACGAAACTGTTTAAAAAAAAAAAAAAATCCCTCCAGTCAAGCCCTGTAACGTACTACACTATAAAGCTTATAAGATTTTCTTTTTAGGGTATTTCATTTATGACAAAGTTTTTTGTTAAAAAAGTAAATCCCCCCTCCCCAACAAAAAAATGAAGAGTAGGGAAAAGTGTTTAGACAATTAGCTAAGAAACCTTTTGCTTTTATTCAAAATATTTCCTCAAAAGTTGGCCTTTTGCCTTTCTCTACTCGCGTGTGCATTGGAAGATAACTATATACAACGGCCTATAATTTTCTTTTGTTTTAACTTTTAATCGATCATAAAGCTTTCAGAAAGAGGATGACTCATCGCTGATAATTTATTCTGGCTGTGTCAAAAACTATTCTGTTAACCCTAAGGAATTGCCACGCTCGTTAATATTAAGTAAAATAGTTATAATTGGAGCTCTTTCTTTGTTGTGGTATGAAAGATATGACGAGAGGGGGGGGGTTTAGAATTTACGACGTTACCCAGACGACTTTTGTTTTCGTAATGATCTACAAAATATCTACCTATTGACGAAAAAATTTCTCTTAACGAACGCTTCGATTTTCTTTTTCAGGCAGTCGCCCGTCATCAGTGCAGTTATTTAATAAATATCCACAAACAAGAATTCGTTATGCAGGGTGGTGATCAGGAGTGGCTTCGAGGCTTGGCGTTCATTCCTCAAAAACTGAAGAATTTGTACGAAATCAACAAAATTCTGGCACATCGCCCTTGGTTGCTCAACAAAACTCACATACAGGTTTGTTCCCTTTTTTTAATGCCTTACATTTTATGGGTTTTCAAGGGTGAAGTGGCTGGTTCTGGTTAGGGGGGGGGGGTGATATTGCGAAGGATATGGAAAAGTTGTAACAGACTGCTTTTATCTCGCTCGTGTTAAACCAGATAGGCTAATCTAGCGAAGAGCAAAGTGCATTCACTTTTATCATTTTGTTTTAAAAAGCCTACAATGCCTTCTGTTTCTATTTCAAATTTATTGCATGTATGTTGTTGTTTCAGTCATCATGTTAGGCCTTCACCCCTTGATTTGATCTCTCTGAAGAAATTTATTGACCGTCGCTAGTTATCCGTGGTCAAGAACATACACGATGCGAGCCTTTTTCAGAATGTAAACGAGCGAGTATTCCAAAAATAGTTCATCATTTGGGGAGGGAGAATTCGTATACATCAGAGGTTGCAGTAACCGCTGTCACCGCGTTTTCTGGTCCCTAGGGTCGCGATTCCTGAGCACCCCTTCCCCTGCACCCCAAGCGGTAAGAGCTGAAGGGCGTGTTCCCCTTTCAGAATCATCCCCCCTTTCACAGGGTCGTGAAGTTTAAGTACCTAATTTTAGTGGAGAGCTATGCGGCATTTTAGGATTTCCCCTATTTTTGGTGATTATTGGGTGGCTCGTCCAGTTTTCGCGTATTTAAGTGATGAAGGTAGCCCAAATCACGTTTTAGAGCTTTTTCTCCATTTTAGCCGCGAAATACCTCCGACTCACAATGCGATGTGATATCATAGCTCAATCCGACAACTCGGCTGGCCAAGCCACCAAGCGCGGATCCTGAGTTGCGCTCCAGGGTTGGCGCACCTGATGTCGCCCTCACACGTTTGTCCAGCCAGAAAACTATCATGTCAGCCCGAAAAAACAACGAATATTTAGCTGAATTAAATGTAACTTGACGGGAAACTGCCAGTTGAGCCATGAGACTCGCCATGAGCAATTCTTCAGGAATTTGCGATTAAATGGCTCTTTAGCTCCGACACTACGATGACACACCTGTGAGCCATGTTCCACGAGTAATTCCGCGCCCTGTGTTGCGGACAGCGTTGACACCGCGGGAGGACACAGTTTAACAACGATGTGAAAAGTGCTTGGCATAAATAGCAGGGAAAGGCGTATGAGCATAGATCTCAGCCCTGAGGTCGCCTCGGCAAAAAAAGGCCCAGACATTTCTCTGATTCGTGGTTTTGGACGCATTTCGAAGCTTAAGTTAAGAAAAACAGCCAATACGCTCCCCCCCCTCCTGGAGGCTGTTTCGCGACAAAATGTAACAAAAGGTGCTGTGGTTCCCAGTTTCTGGACAAATTTTCACGGCTAAAATAGAGAAAAAGTGCGTATAGCTAATTAGCGGTTTTCGGAGGCTTTTTGTGGCATTCATAAGCCCACTAAAAAATACCCCGAAACTTCCAAATGCGCGAAAATGACTGTGCTGTGAAAATGCGGGGCTAGAAAATGATGCGATTACATGCCTATTCGTCTTGGGCACCTCGTGTTCCGCGGCCTCGCAATTTTGTTGAAACAGAAACTCGGTATTTCGTGGAATTCAGCCAGGATACTTCCAGTTTCGCTCGAAATGTTGCTATATCGCGGCTATTCGGAGTGCTTCGGCTTGGAGTGCTGTCGGAACTGACCAGCCGGGGGGGGGGGGGCTCTGAGGCCACGCAAAAAAGGCCCTGAAGCTTGCAATTCCGTGTAAATTAAGATCCGGAACTTGTAATTTCACGAAAATTTACACCCGTAACTGGCAATTTCGCCCCGAGGCTTATAATTTCGCAGACATCCAACTAGGAAAGTTCCGATTTCTCGGAAATTCAGCCAATAAATTTCCAATGTTTTCGTATTATATGAAGCCAGAAAACTTCCAATTTCGCGGATATTTAGCTGTATATTGCAAAATTGCGGCTATGCGTCAGGTTTTGGGCATCGTCCGGCAGGCCAGAGTTCCACAGCGTGGTCTCCAACGATCAAACGAGCCGTTAAAGGGGTTCTCACCACCCGCCTATCCACCGTTTTTGGCCGTATGAATTTGAATGAGAGGGGGGCCTTTAAGTCTACTAGGGGGGGGGGGGGATTTTTTTCATCTGATTTAGCTGATACCAAACTTTTGTGGTTAGGCGCCTCAAGAATCGTTTATGCAGTCGCTGACACAAAGATTCATAATTCAGTTTTTATTTTTGTTCCAGAAACTAACTAAGGGCTCCGATAGTTGGTCTTTGGCCGAAGTAGTTCACGCTATAGTCATTTTGGCGCACTTTCACGCTTTAACGAGTTTCGTTTTTGGTTGTGGTCTTAACGACGAAGACAACTCGCCGTCAGTTAAACCGTCGCAAGCCTCCAGAAGCGACGGCGACGACGTTAAAGGTACGCGTTTTTAAAATCAAATTTAATTGTCATTTTGTCACCCGGGTCAAATTTTTAATACAATTTTATTATTATTATTAATTTGAAGGTTGGACCGAGGCCGAAGTCGACCTTGACTTGCTCATGGAACGCATGAAATCACTGTCTGAGCGAAACGAAGAATATTCGGAGACGGAAATGGCCAAACGTTTTGAAAGGGTCGAAACTCAAACTGCCGAACTCGTCCCAGTGGCCGAAAATGGGCCGCCGCTAAAACCGAGCATTGAACAGTTTATAGACGATCCGTCGTTTCGATATGAGGACTTTGCGCGGCGAAGCGAGAGCGCGGAAATTCCTACGTTCAGGGTACAGGTAACTTATAAAACTCTTATTTTTTCTCTTTTATCGTCGTCGTCGTTGTTGTTGTTGTTGTTGTTGTTGTTTTCGTTTTTGTTTTTTGTCTGGTTCTCGGCGACATAATGAACGTAAAAACCGGTGGTGAGGGACAGGGTTATCCCCCCCGGGTACAAAATTAAATTAAATGGCATTAAATTTTCAAGTCTGTGTGAAAATGAGAGTGACGTGACAAATAATGCCCCCCCCCCTCAATTCAAGCTATCTCGATAAATAACTCACAAAGTGCCCTCCGCGGTTTTGTGCAAATTTCTGTTCTCTCTCTCTCTCTCTTTTTTTATTTATTTTTTATTTTTTATTTTTTATTTTTTTTAATTTTTATTCACGACACACTGGCGTGACCTACTCGCCAATTATTGCTGGTATCTGAAATAGAGTGGGGATTCGTTTTAATTTAATTTTAACTTAGTTTTAACTTAGTTTTAATTTAATAGATAGATTTAATTTAGTGCTGGGGGAAAATGCCCTGCCCTACCACTTCATTTAACCCCCGCCTCCGACAGTTTCTTGCCTTGTTGCCATTTCAGAATGATGGGCGATCACCGCAAAATATACATTTAAGCGAGGAATTGTGGATAGTTGTGAGTGGAGGACGTGTTCCTGGTGGGGAGGGGGGGTAGAGAGAGAGAAAAAAAGAAATAAGTAAGAAGACTGCAGATGTTGAGAGTCTTTCTTGAACTCTTGACGGCGGAAATCGAACTGTAAATAAAAAGTCTATGTTGAGGTCAACAATAATGAAATATGACGGAACAGTTGTTTCGGGGGTTTTTCTCAGAGCCTTAACTCCTGCGGCTTACTTTTATTCAACAGTTTTTTTACTCAACCGTCTAATTCACCGAATGGATAAGCTCCTGCAAATCTCGGTTGTCTACAATTATTGTTTTTCACATATTCCCCCTCACCATTCTCAAATCTCCAATTTCTGGTAAAAATACGACACTGCAGGGGCCGTCTTTACTGATGTTGTGGTCCCGGGCCTGGAATAACACCGGGCCCGGGGGGGGGGGAGTCCACGTGAGGTTCACATTTCCCATGGTTTCAAATTAGTTTTCAAAAGTAGCTACCTTGTGTAAAAATTACTGTGCTGTTCGGGTTACAAAGGAAGGTATTTAAGTCAATTTTTAGAAATATCGTTATAAAATTTGGCCACTTACCCGGGGGCTGATTCTATAACTCTCAAATTTCCGCAACGGAAAATGGAAGGAGGGCGTGGAGAGGTACCCAGTTGCCATGGTTTTTACGATTATAACGGAAACATTTTATTATTTCTTCTTTACTTTTAATACGAGACCTCCCAATCTAGCTTAAAAATTCCAAAGTTTTATTCTTCAGGTATCGTAAAAACCATAGCAACGGGGTACCTCCTACGCCTTCCGTCCATCTTCCGTTGCGGAAATTTGAGAGCTACAGAATAAGCCCCCTGGCCACGCCTTTTTTCACTTTCAGCCGTGAACCAGCGATTTTTCCACTTTTAGCCAAAAATTAGCGTTTTTCTCAATTTCGGTCGCGAAAGAGCGCACGGAAACTGTGAATTTCTTATTCAATTTTAGCTACGATTGAGCGCTATTCCTTAATTATTGATTTTCTGAGCTTTATCCGCGAATTCGTATTCCTCAATTTTAGACCCCGAATCAGCGCTTTTTCATAATTTTAGGCCCGAATCAGCCGTTTTTCTCAATTTTAGCTGCGAAAGGGATTCTCAGTTGTAGTAATCAATAATTAGTGCCTTTTCTAAATTTTAACAGATAATCAAGGGTTATCACTATTTTGGCCGCGAATCACCTATTAGCTCCCCCCCCCCCACGATAACTTCGATAACTTTAGCCTCACTTGACCGTTTGAATACGTGAACTAGGACAAAAAAGAAGACACTTTTTTGACCTCTCCCCTGACTCCTTGAAAATGAGTCCGACTTTCCCCACTTAAAAAAGCGCACTTATCACTCAAAAAACCAATTTCGCGGGTTTGGCGCACTAAGTACACGAGTGAAATCAAAACTTCTTGGGTGTTACCTAATTTTAACGAGTGATTTCGCGGTGTTGCTATTTTTATCAACAAAATTTCGCAGAGTCGTCCCAATTTGTCACGGTTGGGCTTCATTCGCTGGCCATTGTGGTGATTGACTAATGACATTGCGGCGTGTTGGCTCATTTTTGTCCAGACGCAGGCCCAGGAGCGGCCACCCTTCTTCAAAGCGGCCCATTTTGATTTTTGTTGAAGTAAAATTCAACTTTTAAAATCTCAATGATATAACTAAATTCTTGGTGATTATGTTGCCCCTGTGGTGGAAAATCGGAATTTAGCGTCAAACGGAGCCACAGAAATTAACTAATAAGCGGCCAAAAACTGGACATAATTATTCTGAGACAGGATTTTTCATGAGAACGAACTCTAGTTGGGTCCCAGGAACCCGCTTTTTTGGCCAAAACAAACGTCAGCAACTGGCAATTGAGCCATACTGTCCCATGTCAACGGCCTAGTCAAATTATGGCCCATTAAGCAATACATGCCGGGCAAACCTGACCCAACAGCACTTAAAGCATGACGATTTGCCGCAAAATTGCAACATTTTGAAGGCAAACATCCTCGAAATTGGAAGTTGACTGCCTGAGTATTCGCGATATTGCAATGCGTCTTAATATCACAGTGAAATTGCATGTTCGGTCTGAATATCCACGAAATTGCTTAGTTTCTGGTCTGCAACGTCACTGCAAGTTTCAGGGTATTTTTGATTTTAGTGGGCGGAAACCATAGGGCAAGCCAATCCCGAGAAAATTTAATGATTTTGTAAGTTGGGGGTAATAATTTGAGCAGCATTACAAGTTTCATGGGCGAATATCTGTGAAATAGCAAGTTTGAAATGGTTTTTTAGTGGCTTCGGACCCCCGCCGGGATAGCCGGCCACGGGCCGACGGATTACAATTTCGAGCCTCAATTTGAGCGAAATTACAAGTTTCCTGGCTGAATATCAGCAAAATTGAAAGGTTCAGGCCTTCGGATGTTAATTTAAACAAAAATTTAAAGTTCGGGGCCGTAGTAATGGCAAGTTTTGGGGCCTTTCACTTGACGGTTGGTCCATCTGGCTGCCCGGCCCTAACAGAGCCCACGGCCTGGCAAATACCCAGGAAATTAGGAGATCCACGGCCGAAAATCCGTGGTAATGCTACTTTTGGGCTTTAATTTCTAAAAAACGGGAAGTTTTGGGTCCTAATTTCGGAGATTTTGCTAGTTTTGGGGCAATTTTTACCAGTGGCGGAAAGCCGTTTGCTTGATGGAACCCCTGACTGACCCCCTCCTCCTTCAAATGTCGTTATCCGACGCGTTCATTGTTGGGTCCTACACACTCAGGACACAGGGGAATACACTCGAGGACTCAGGGGAATGAAAAAAGCTGCCTACCCTTCTGCCTAGAACCTGGCCTAGAACGGCCATGTTAATTACTGTATTCACTATGTAGTGATTAGTCACTGTAATGTTACTAACCCTCGTAGTTTAAGCGTTTATTTACTAACCATATCGATTGCATGTTGGCGTAACTGGGAAGTGCAGAAAGGAAAATCGATATTTATGGTGGAAGTCATTGTGTCGCTGTAAATCTGTCCATGTCCGTCAGAAATTGTAGCACTTACGACAAAAGAAAAAATTTAAAAAATCCAAAATTGCAGGATTATTCGTGGGACGATCACGGCTATTCTCTAGTCAACCGACTCTACAACGACGTCGGCACTCTACTCGATGAAAAATTTAAAACTGCCTACAATCTCACTTATTACACGATGGGCGGGCGTCGCGATGTCGACACATCGCGTTTTCGTCGTGCTATTTGGAATTACATCCAGTGCATGTACGGCATAAGGTATGACATCATTATTTTTCTGCGCGGTAGAATTTTCCTTTTTTTCTCACGGGGAGCGTTTATTTCAGGCATGACGACTACGATTACGGCGAAGTGAACCAATTGTTGGAGCGTTCTTTAAAAGCTTTCATCAAATCATCTTGTTGTTACCCTGAAAGAGTGTCTCCCGCCGACTGGGATAGAGTCCTTAGGGAGTTTAAGCACAGCGAGAAAGTAATTTTGTTTCGTCTTTTTTTTTTTTACCATTTCCTCCACTTATATTAAATTGTTTCGTTTTTTCTCTTCTCTCTATTTTTTTAAATGACAGGTGCACGTGAATATCATGATTTTTGAAGCTCGCGTGCAGGCTGAACTACTGTACGCTCTTCGTGCTGTGATGCGCTACATGACGTAACTATGTGCCCAAGAAAGAGTTCTTGATGTTATTTTTCGTTTTTAAGAAAAAAAAGGTTATTGCCTACCTTATATATTTTTTTTCGTGATAATGGAATTATATTTTGTTATATTTTTTCAAAATGAAAGTCTAAAATTCGATTTAATTACTAAAAACTTAAGTGCCGATTTTTTATTTATGTGTTTCGTAGAAAGCGAAACATAAACGTTTTGTATAATTTAAATATGGAACCACTCTTTTGTTTTTGTTAAACTCGCTTTTTGCAACGACTGATAATCGGTCTGTACTGTTATTTTTTTTAATCATCCCCTCCCCCACTATATTTCTACATAAAACGGCACAATATGCACCGCCTTTAAATCATTTTTGGCAAATGGTGGCCATGTAAAGAATAAGATGAACGTATGATTTAACTTTAGAACAGTTCTGAAATTTTAATGTATGAAAAGTCAAGTTGCCTTGATCTCAGTATTATTGGATTGTTTTATAACGTTCTGCCAAACAAGAATCGCCTAAGTACATTTTTAAAAATCGATCTCTCACGTATTGTGGCCCAATTTGATTTTTGTTTTTTAATTTTTTTACAGTTACATGAGTGATAGATTTATAGTTTTCAACATGTAATTATCTCTGTGATTCCGCCTGAACAAGGGCCTCTTAGATTGTAAGTTTTCCAGACGTCAGGAAAAAATAGGCACTTCTTATACGAAGTAATCAATTGAACATATTCGTTTCGCGCTTCGATGAAATTAAAAGAAAAATTATTTACTTGTCGTGATGGCAAAGATGAAAACAAAACAATAAAATATGAAATTAAATAAAAACAAAAAAAGATACAACAATATTTTTATCGAAGATTTTTGCTGCTGTATTTTTCAGTGTTGATCCAAATAATAATCTTTTGAAACAATAGTTTCGTTGCTTAATGCTTGTTGACCGAAGAGACCATTGTCCCCCTCCCCCAAAGCTTGGATACTGTGGGGGAGATGCATTGGGCATGCCTCCCTCACCTCGGAATCGAGATCACAAAACCACGTCCCAAACATAATAGATGGGAGGTCAGCTTATCTTTCAAGGAATTTCATCAAAGTTACCGTTTTGACTTTGTAAATTGAGAAAACGCTAATTTGTAGTTCTGGAGGGGGCGAATTTCCCCGATTATAATGAGAGAACCAGACGTCGCCTCATTAGGGGCGATTTGACTGAAACCGCATACATTACGCTCTCTTAGGGATGATAGAAACGGCGGATTTTCCCTCAGACAAGCAATTGAAACTAACTTTTCTGACGTTGGGTAATTGGAGAAATTAATTTTTCAATGAGCCAGATCTAGGAAAATTTCGAAGTCTCTGAAAAATTGTTTTTTTAGTGACGCAGAGCCGCAAAAATGGGTTTTTAGTTAGCTGGCTTTTGAATTAGGCCACCTCGCGAAATTGGGTTTTCAGCACAAAAGAAACGCGTGATTGGTATTTGGAGGGTGAAATCCGGGAAATTGGTTTATTGCTGAGCCACACCTTAGATCACTTTGGCGATACGATTGCCACATTTCCATCACCAGATGCCGATGGATTTTAACTTATATTTTATAGTATCGAAAAATGACCAGCTGCCCCACTAAGTAGGCGCTTTCAAGTGTAGGGGATGTAAACTCCCCACCCCTGCCCCCTCTGACAACCACTACAAAAACGGTCCAACCACAGAAAGCTCCAACCACAACCACTGTAATGCACCAACCTTATCATTATTTTGGGGTTCTCCTCACGGGAAATCCGAAAATTGAGACGAATTTTATAGAATTTCTACTCAATGCCAGTAGCTCTGTTTGTTGGCTGCTTCCAGTATTGCAAATAAAACAGAATAAACAAAACACACCAATTTGATTGGTTAAAATCACGCTTCCCCATGACAACTGCTAATTTTACTGTACTGGCAGCAGCCTCCGAACAAAGCTTTTTAACAAAACCGCGAACAAGCCTGAAGTCCAAAAGGAAGAGATTTTGGAGGTGTTTTTGATGATTTTAATGCCCTTGAAAAGAATTGAAACTTATGACGACACTGAGATCCAGCTCGTTGGCTCTCGAAGAGATATACAAAATGACAAATATAAAATATATAAAAAAAGCAAAAAAAGAACGAAACAAGAAATAAATAAACTCACGAATCTATATACCTACTTAAGTTCCAATTCGGTCGTAGTTAATTATTTGATATTTGCTCTCTCGGGACGAAATCGAGGGGCCCCTCCGTGTTGACGAATACCCGTTACAGCTTTACACGAGAGCCCGAATTAATTAACGACGACAAAAACGAAAACAAATAAACTCTCCGAACACACTTTGAGAGAATTAACTCACTAAAAGTCTACAAAGAACGAATTTTAACAGTTCACATGGCACGTTACACTCAAAACTCTCGAATAGAGCTAGCAACAGAATTAGAGTCAGCACTTTTTTTTTTTTTTCCGTGCGAGGGTCATCCTTGGATCCGTCACTGTTCAAGGGATGGGCCAAAGAAAAATGGTACGCTTCGGTCCACTAAAAATGGATTGACAGCCATTCGCTGGCTAAAACTAGCTTTTCCCACTCGCGCCCGGAAATTCAAAACTCACGATTCACGTTTTGAAAATTACTAAATTGACTTCACGTGCCCTAAAAATGGCTAATTTGGCGATTGGTGAATATCGTGGTTACCGCCAGAAAGTATCTAAATCGACCATTCGCGCGCTAAAAATGACCAAACTGACCTTTCTCGTGCCAAATATGACCAATACGTGCCTTTGGCTTGACGGACTAATCGAATCCTGAAAACGGCCAAAATGACTTCACGCACCGTAGAAATGCCTAAAGTCATTATTCCTGCCCTGAAAATGGCAATATCGACAATTTGCGCGCCAGGAATGGTCAAACTTCATGTTATTGGATTAATGGGCTATTTGTGCTCCAAAAATGGCAAAACTGACTATTCGTGTCTTGAAAATGGCTAAAACTACTATGTTTGAACCCTACAAAATTGCCGAACTTACTTTATGAGCTCTTTAAAAAAGTAATAAACAGACGAATCGCGCTCTAAAAATACCTGAACCGGTGACTCCTGCCTGAAAATGGCAAAATCGACTACTCGAGCGCCGAAAATGCCCAACCTGGCCGTTCTCGCCTTGGCTTGGGACGTACTATTCGCGCCTATAAGTGGAAAAAACTAGCTCTATGCGCCCAAAAAATGGCAATTACGGCTATTAAAGTCTTGAAATCGTCAAAACTGACTCTATGTGCCCTGAAAATAGTTAAATGGGCGATTAATAGGGCCTCGAAAATGCCTTGAGAGGCAATTCCAGCCCTGAAAATAGCCAAACTGACCATTGGCACCTAGACCGGGGCTGAGCTAGTTATTCCCGCTCTAAAAAATGGCTTAATGGTAATTCCTGCTCTAAAAACGGCAAAACTGTCCGTTCGTGCCATGAAAATTTCACACTGGCTATTCACCCCCTATAAATAATCATACAGACTATATTAACGCCATAGAAACGGCAAACTGACTATTTGCAGTCTACAAAAAGGCAAATCTGACTATTCACGCTCTAAATTGGCGAGGGAAAAATTAGCACTCTATAATTTGTCAAACTGATAATTTGCGCCCTCTACAGAGCCTTAGCCGAGTGTGGTTACACACAGCCGAAGGACTGGATAAACTGATGACCACTGTCACGCTATAAAATTGCTTGCCCGGATAATCACCGTAACCGTAACACTTATGGCTCAAAGCGCTCTTTTTTTTTGCCACCGGGGCTTACGCTCTCTTAGAGGCGCCCTGGCCAAAATCGTCAGCATTTATCATTTCAGCATGACCTGAGGGTCTCATAAACCACGTTTGGCTCAGACCGGAACACTTTGAGAAAAATGGCAAAATTCTTCGCCCACCGGAAAATCGAAACGGATTTTTTATCAGACGAGCAGTTGAAGGAGTTCTCTCCGCGACTCTAACGATTTTGGTAGATTTGGCCCGTTTTCCGGGTCCCAACGAATTGTCCTTTGGGCGGGAGCCACGTTATCATCAGCCCGAAAGTCCAAGGAAGAGCCTCGATGCAGGCGGACCCCGCTGACCCACCGTGGAGCGGATAACTTCCCCTATTAATACGACACAGTAAGGAAGAACACGAGAAAGTTAATAGTCAAGTTGGATGATTGTTCGGGCAGAAGGGGCGCGGATATAAAGCCATTATAGAGGTTTTTAATGAGAATTTGAGTGCATGGGAAAAAATAAAGTTGAATGGTGGGCTTTTATTACAAAAGACAGTCAATTTGTATAACTGGAAAACGAGAAACACTTACAATATTATGGGTAATATTGTACCAGAAAAATAACTCTTAAATAAGGAAGTATTTCCTAGCTTATTAAATCTAGCACCTAAATAAAAATTATTTACGTACTTCCACATTTAATTTAATGAGAAATATTAGTGTCTGTTTCATGAATTCAGTCGGAATTTTAGGCTCTTATTGCACAAAAAGTCCCCCCCCCCTCTAACTAAAATAATTTGGGAATATTCCGACTGCATAGTATTACTAATATATTTACGACCAAGATGGATGAACGGAAAAATAAATAAAAATAATAAGCGAAAAAATTAAATCACTTCAAAAAACGAAGTATGAAATGACAGGTACCGAACTAATTTACAACGAAGTAGTAAATGAAATGAGTTTTCATCATTAAAAAAAAAGAAGGCAAAATCACTTCGAACAATGAGCAATAGTTGGTCTGTTCTAGATTGCCCCGGCGGTGCCCCAAAAGCCGCTGTCACTTTTTTTTGTCTTCCAGTCCATCCACTACTTCTACACTGAGACACTCCAATGTGCCCACACTTTTTCCCCCCCTCGTATAGACCAACTTTGTACTTTTAACAAAAAAACGGGGAAAGCCACTGATTCACGATGTGCTTCCATGGACATTGTCCAAATCCAAACTAAACCAGGTGGGGCAATTCAATATGAAGAGGAAGGGGGGGGGGATGGCCACAAGGAACCAAAGATTAAATTAAAAATTGTACTTATGTCGCAAAAGTAAAACGTTAGAGAAAGAGAGAAGCTCACACATTCCTCAATAGTTCACAGGTTCGAGGAATGGTTAAACTGGCATTTTTGAAAGCCTCAGTTCAATTTACCGATCGTTGAATCACCGAGAATTGTCAGGCTCTTCCTTAATTGAAATACGAATGACATTCTAGTTTATTTTATTTATTTTTTTTTTCGTTCTTTTTCAAAGTACTTACTACTTTCTCTAAAATGATTAAAATTTCCAAGCTACTGCCAGAGGCCAGCGTAGTTACCGTATACGTTAGCCGGCAGCGGACCACCAGCGGTAAATAATCGCGTGCCGGAGTAATCGTAGCAATGAGTGTAAATAGCCGGTGTGTACTTCATTTGATGTAGGCCATCCATTAGTTCTTCATCTGGAAACTATAAATCGAGAAAGAGGGGAAGGGGGGTGATGCAGAATATAACATTAGGGGGAGAGGGGAGGTGCAAATGATAACACTTACCACGTATCCCCGGGATGATTTTAAAATAACTGTTCGACTAGAATTAATACTTGATTCGAGGTATTTGCCAGCTTTGAGGTCGTAAAAGAGGATCATTCCAATACCAGTGCCGATGGTAAGTATATTGCTCTGAAAACTCGCCGACCTGATGCCTAAAAACGGAGAAAAAAAAGTGGATCTCAACACGACTGAAAAGAGGGAAAGGTATTCGCATACCACAGCCGCTGTAACGTGACGGAATCTTTTTAACCGGTTGAAGCGTCCTAGAATCCAGAAGTAAAGTATTGGATTTGCAACCAATCGCGTACATTGATCCGTCATTTTGTACGGCGAGACATACGTTGTCTTGGCTAGAAGGAAGCTTTCTGGATAGTTTCTTTAAGAAGGAAAAAAGTCGAGTAAATTTAAATTGCGACAGAAACAAATTATAAAGCATAATTTTACCTGGCGGAACCTTTCGACGTCCCAAATGTGAATGTAACCGTTCAGGGACAGGGCGGCCAGTTCACGTTTTTGCCGGTTGAAAGACAATGCTCTCACTTTCAAAGCACATCTACACTCCTTCGATTCAAGCGGGTTGATGACTCTATACGTTGGCATTGGATCCCGCGATGGACAGTCATCGTCTTCATCCAATCGCCACAAACCCATTTTGGCATCTTTCGAACCCGACACGAGGATACGATCGTCCAACCAGCAAAGATCAAGCACCCAATCTCGATGGGCACCCTACAAAAAATAAGCCAATAACGAGAGGTGGCCTTTTAAATTGGTGGTAGATAATTAAGAGAACGAAAAGGCGAGGAGGAGGAGGAGGAGGGAGTTTTTACCTGGCCAATACAGACGGGGTCGAGGGTCGGAAGTCTGTAGAAGGCGATTTCGTTCGAGTTTTTTGCCCCGGCAGCTAGAAGTGTTCGAGATGGGTTGATTTGAAGAGCGTGGATTCCGTTGGAAATTTCCCCCTCTC
The DNA here is from genome assembly GCA_038030265.1 of Corythucha ciliata. Classification (NCBI taxonomy): domain Eukaryota; kingdom Metazoa; phylum Arthropoda; class Insecta; order Hemiptera; family Tingidae; genus Corythucha; species Corythucha ciliata. The sequence goes on along the minus strand of CM075943.1, from coordinate 39,586,069 downwards.
GAGCAGCTTCGGCGTTTGATGATTCACGCTTGCCATAAAGATTTGGAATTTGGTCGAGTCGTTCCGTTACTACGTCGTAGACCATTAACTGTGCAGATGAGAAGGGGGTGGGGGCGTGTGAAATAAAAGTAATCGAGCAAGGCAATAACTTACACGGCAGAATTGTCTTAATATTGTTATTTATTTGTAATTGCAGGGATTCCAGCTCCCACGGATCTACATGTCAGAAACTTTTCACCACTAACACCTCGGGGCTGGTTAGAATTGAATGCTTGAAAAGTCAATCTCTTCCAAATAGGTTGAGCAGCCCAAATTGTCGAGTACCTCACGTCCCCTTGACCGTCTGCTGTCGCTAGCTAATCATGGCCTGACACGGGCGTTATTTACGAAAATGGCCAAAATTCAAAAATTGACGAAGCCGCGTATCCCGGGGGGTTTTTCCAACGGCGAATCAGACGAAGGGGCCGTGGAAGGGGCACTATCTGTTATTCCGGCCCCTTAGCTTTGGCCGATTTTCCGGGGGCCCACGAATTGTCCCGTGGCCACGTGAACCTTAGCACTGATGTCAAAGGAAAAGCCTTGACGCAAGCCGCCCTCGCTGACCCACGCCTTAGAGAGGAAAAATTCGACCGAAGCGAACGACTTACGCGAAACGCACATTTAGGGGCTCTACCGCATACATTTCTCAATTCAACACGGTCTGAGGGACTCATAAACCACGATTGCCTCAGATCGCAACACTTTGAGAGAATTGACAGAAAAATTTTCCCACCCGCCAGTAGTCAGCTTTCAGGTAGGCACCTAAAATCATATTTTTTTGGTCTAAAATAATAGGGATTTCAGTGAAAATTCCAATTGTTCTTCCCAAACTTAATATTGTTCATTTAGGAACAAAGACAATGGCATCACGGTCGAAAGCCCACTTCAGTTGCCGCAATAAAAATCAGGCAGTAGAGTATCGATGTAGTGGCGAGGGGGATGCGGACCACCCCGGGGCTACGAACATCTTCAAGATGAAGAAATGGATATTTTTTGGTTGTTCAGATGTAAAAAATCACTAATAAACTCACTTCTAAAATTGAGAAAAAGTATTAATTCACGGCTGCTCATTGAGAAAAAGTGCTCGTTCCCATGTAAGTTAACCTGGCGGAACACGTATCACGGAACATGACGAAATTGGCGCCATTCGTACGTTTACTGCTTGTTTTCGTTTGTTTGCTTCCGCAATATAAGATTTTAAAAAAAATTGTGCCACCAACTTTACGCAACGGCACGGCCTCAATGACCCGAATCGTTTGTTTAGCGACTTATTCAGACACAACGTAGTTGTGTTTGCTAGCCCTGCAAAATATTCATTTCGAAAAAACAGAATGTGCGCTGCCAATAAATCACGTTACGGCACACATGAACCAAATCGTTTGTTTAGCGGCATGTTCGGACACAATATCGTTTGTTTAGTGCAAATGTCCTTTTGTTTAAAATCGCAACACTTTTTTTCTAAAATTAAAAATGTGCACCGCCCACTTTACCTAGCCGCACACACGAACCAAATCGTTCATTCAGCGGCATATTTGGACACAATGTCGTTTGCTTTAGCCCAAAGTACCGTTTGTTTAGCCCTGCAAAATAACTGTTTATGTTTCCCAAGCGTGAATGAATATTTTTGAACAATAACACAATAAAGTAAATAAATAAAATAAAACATTTATGAGATGTTGAGTCGTCAGCTTTTGGTGATTGAGACCCAGAAATCCATCACCCGCAAATGCCTGACTAAAATAAGTAAATTATACATTGGGGGGGGGGGGCAAATACATAAACCTTGTCCTGTGGAAATCCTTGTCTCCCAAGAGATTTAACCTTTATTTCACGTGCTCGTCTCCAAAATTGATGCCGAATATTCACTAAATGAACAACTTTCCACACCATACTCATTCAGGGAATCACGTAGTACCCCAGAGCTCATTTCATTAGTCATGACGACCTAAGTAGTATTCGTTGGGGCGTAATATACGAAAATTTGGCGAGGTACAAACGATGTTGCTACGACAAACGATTAGGTTCATGTGTGCCGCTACGTGAAATTGGCCGTATACATTTTGTTTTTTTTTAAAAACCGTTTTATGTATTGCGATAAAATTGAGATAAACGCTATTAACTTCTTAAATCGAGGTAAAGAGAGTGCAAAAATTTGTAAAAAAGCTCGTTCGCAGCTAAAATTGAGAAAAACGGTAATTCGTGACAAAATTGAGAGAAAGCGCTAATTCGCGGATGAAATTAAGAAAAAGCTCTACTGTTCGCGGCTAACATTGAGCAAATGCGCTAATTCACAGCTCAAATTGAGAAAACACCCATTTGTGGATCTTGAGGCAAATTCACGGCTGAATTAAGCGCTGGTTCATGGCTAAATGTCAAGGAAAAGAGATGATCGGCGGGTAAAATTGAGGCAAACGCTATTGACTTCTTAAATCGTGGTAAAGCGCTAATTCAGTGATTCAAGGGAAGAACGCAGCGCGCCTCGATGGTGTAATGGATACAATGCTCGCTTCACAACCCAGCGGGCCTGGGTTCGAATCCAGCCATTGCCCATTACACTATAAGGCTGCGGCGAGCTGTGACACGGCACACCCGACTTCGTGTGGGCGTTCCCGGCGATGTGCGTTCAACAAACCGCGCACTGACCGAAACGCCCGCGTAGTACGGGTGTGAAGTGCACAGTTAGATCTGGGTATGGCGTAGGAGCCCAAGTGAGGCTTAGGCGCCTGCCGGGTTCAAAGCCCGGCGCCCCCGAAGGGAAGAACGCGTTCACGGTCAAAACTGTAAAAAACGCGAAAAATTGATCAATCGTGGATAAAATTGAGAAAAAGCGCTCATTCACGAATTCACAGATTCTTCAGGCAACCTCATATATCAGGAAAAAGTTAAGAAAAATAGTTATGATTCGCAACTGAATTTGAAAATGAATGCTAAAAATCACGGATAAAATGGAGAAAAAGCTCTAATTTACGGCTTATATATACAGGGTGGTCGGTTTTGAGATGCAAAAAAAAAATTGGGTAATAGTACACCAAAAATGAGATAAAAAAGTCCTATTCGGATAGTGGCCTATCTCTTTTTGTTTTCGAGTAATAATTTTTTTAGTGATTTTTAGGCGCAACTGTATTTTTCGCCGAAAAACTGTTATTTCTCAGCTTCTACCTCACGTTTTTCCAAAAGTGATGGCAGTTTCGTAATCTACGGACAATTTTCTACGGCATGAACGCAAAATCAATATTCTAAATTGTCATAAACGCCTAAAAACGTAACGTTTTCGTTGCGCTAATACAAAAAACCAAGAATTTGACTTCACAAAACAATTTACTGTGTCACCGAAAATAGCTGCACACGTTGTCAAACGACATAAAAACTTCTCCGTTTTCCCAGCTTTCCAACGGTGTACTCGAAAGTGGAATTATCTCCCTCCTTTGACGAGAAAATGTGAAAAGAAGCGAAAAAGTCATACATTTTGGGCTAAAAATGTGAATAATAACAGGTGCAAAAATTCATTTGTTTGGCTCTCTTTCTTGAGAAATCCAAGCTCTGGCACAGTAAAAATTAAAATGTATTGCATTTGAAGAATAAACAAATTAATAAAATGGACGAAGAGGTGTGCGAATTTAGGGCATCTGCTGGTTTTTTATGGGGGCTGGGCTTGGATCGCCGGAGACCGAAATCACCGTCTTCCTGGAAAATAATTTGTTCCCTCAGCTCTGGGTCCATTCCGTCAAGAAGACGTGGCAATTCAAATTGTAGGAAATGCAGGTAGCCTTGCCCCGTTCCTTCGAAGAAATGTGAGCCTATTAATCGGTCTCTCCGACCCATAAAAAACCAGCAGACGCCCTAAATTCGCCCACCTCTTCGTCAATTTTATTAATTTGTATGTTTGTTGTTTATTCTTCAAATGCAATACATTTTAATTTTTACTGTGCCAGCGCTTGGATTTCTCAAGAAAAAGAGCCAAACAAATGAATTTTCGCACCTGTTATTATTCACTTTTTTAGCCCAAAATGTATGAATTTTTCGCTTCTTTTCGAATTTTCTCGTCAAAGGAGGGAGATAATTCCACTTTCGAGTACACCGTTGGAAAGCTGGGAAAACGGAGAAGTTTTTATGTCGTTTGACAACGTGTGAAGCTATTTTTGGTGACACAGTAAATTGTTTTGTGAAGTCAAATTCTTGGTTTTTTGTCATTAACACAACGAAAACGTTACGTTTTTAGGCGTTTATGACAATTTAGAATATTGATTTTGCGTTCATGCCGTAGAAAATTGTCCGTAGATTACGAAACTGCCATCACTTTTGGAAAAACGTGAGGTAGAAGCTGAGAAATAACAGTTTTTCGGCGAAAAATACAGTTGCGCCTAAAAATCACTAAAAAAATTATTACTCGAAAACAAAAAGAAATAGGCCACTATCCGTATAGGACTTTTTTATCCCATTTTCGGTGTACTATTACCCAATTGCATCTCAAAACCGACCACCCTGTATATATAACTCATGAGCTATAGAGAGAATGACAACTCGAGGTTTCCGGAGGCTACTTCACGGCTAAATTTAAGAAAACCCCGTAATTTAACGCTACGTAAATATTCCTAGTTCATTTTGAGACTAAGGGGTCTCATGATATAGTTTTCCTGCCAGGGCACCGTTAGGTGTTATCCGTCACTGAAATCAGAATGAGGAACAGTTGGCGCGCCTCGATGGTGTAGTGCTGTAATGAATACAATACTCGCTTTGGAACCCAGCAGCCCTAGGGCTCACTCGGCTTCGTGTGGGCGTCCACGGCGAGGCGGTGCGCATATGACATATGAAAAACCAAGCACTGACCGGAACGCCCGCGGAGTACGGGTGTAAAGCGCACAGCTGGATCACGGCATGGTGTATGAGCTTGCGGATGGCTATGTCTCCGGCGGGTTCGACAAACTTGACTCCACCCCCCCCCCTAAGAAGATTTTTTGACCAAACAGTAAAATTTTATTGTTAATTTCCTGTTTCGTAGCTGCAGTTTTTGACTTTAGTGGATGAAATTACCAGTTTTTGGGTCGACAATTTTACTGGTTTGGCTCAACTGACAGTCTCGTTGCTCAACAAGGTAATTTCATGCCCTGTCAGCATTAAGTTGATTGATGATGATGCTGGGGATTTGGAGTTGTATATTTCTGTTTCTGGAGCTCAAACGAAAGTTTTTCGGTTGAACAAACTTGGTAGGAGGACGTGTTTGTGCCAAACTCGGTCCATAAACGCGATGCCCCACCAAAACACTAATTATTCAGTCTGATTGATGGGTCGAATTACCGATCATTTGCCCCAGAATCTCATTTTTCACTGAAGTTTTTTGAAATTGAGTTTCCCAGCGTGCTATTTCGCTCAGAAAATTCTTCAGATTTTTGGTGAGTGGCCTCAGGGCTCGGGGTCTCCGGCGATCGCCGGCCAGGCCAGGCATTGCCCCAGGCTACGCATCAAAGTGTTTGAAATACTGACTCTTGTTACCTATTTAGTCACGAACCACAATACTAGAGCCAAATAGCGCTACTCTAATTCACAATGTAAAATTATACAAAAAAATTGAAGATTAATCAGGGCACCGCTTACCTTATTGCACTTCGTTCCGAAAACAACTTGTCTGTCACTCAGCCACTGCGAGCAAAACACTTTGTTCATATTGTTCAATGAAATGGCATGCTCTCTAAACATGTCATGAGCGAGTATATGCCGCGAACCGTAATCACGATTGAACGTCCTGTACTCCCTCATACCCAACTCGCGACTCCTTATATAGTCCACTATGTTGTACGAAGTGTTCAAAACTTGTTTCTGCATGAACGGAGTTTCCTCCTCTTCATCCGAGTCCGTGTAGCATATGAAATCCTCCGGTTTTTCCGGCTTCTTCGACTTCTCCAATTTAATGGCACAGGCTTTGACCATTCGCTGTTCGAGCCTTCCATTGTACGCGCACGGAGGCTTACGACCGTAGACGGGCCGACGAACGGTCGTGGCCATTTTAAAGCGAGACCGTTTGAATGTAAAAGTGCTAGGATTTGGCTTTTTTAAACAAGTCCAAAATTGAGACCTACCGTCATTTGGAGTTACTTAATTCGTTCGAGAAAACGAGAAATTTGCCCCGGCCAACATTCGCGCACTTCACTCGACACATCTCGCGACTGTTTCTTCCGGTCGACAAAAACTCCGAAATGCTTTTACAGAGTTTTAGGTGTGCTCCGGTGATTTTTACACAGAAAAGTGCAATAATTTGAAGAAATTCTCGGCATACGTACCTCTCTCGCCCTCATTCCTTTGAACTACCTAATCGCCATTTGTTGTGACAATACCATCGATGCTGCCAACCATCATAATCATTAAAACATCGGCAACGTCCGAGTTTCAAGTAATTTAATGATTTATCCCTTCAAATTTACCCTAAAAATAATGTTTGACGATTTTTCTCCGTAGGAAACTCAAGAAAATCCCAACAGGAAAAGACAAACGCAAAAGAGAAATTCGATGATAACAGCTGATAACGACGTAAACGCTTGTCACAGTTGTACCCAGCTCATCTCTTTTCTGTATTTTTGGGATATAAATTCGTAAAATGTCGAGCTTACTTTTGGGTGTAAGAATGACTTTATTCGATTTCAAGCGCATTAAAATGGATGAAGTTGATTTCGACTCGAAAATAGAAACTTTCAAAAGCGAAGTGTCGAAAAAAGCCAACATCCCCAAGGAGAGTCTGGGTAAGTTCGACTTATTTTTAGAAGTTTGGCTTTGTTATGTGAATTTCCGGGGTTTTTGAAGAGCTTGTTTACTGCGGAAACATTCTGGAGGACGAGTCGACACTCAAAAAGTGCGGCGTCAAACCGGGGGTCATGGTCCACGTCTTGAAGAAGAAAACCAAAGGTACGTGGTAAAATTCAGAGCTGGTGAAAGAAGACTGAACCTGCGTTTTTTTAAATTTCAGTAATGCCTATTCCGACTCATCCTATGACGGAGACTGAGATCCAAGCTTTGGTGGTCGCTTTCAGAACTCTTAATTTAAGTCCAACCTTCAGGAATTCCATTCAGGTAGGCTTCCTATCAATTCAACGCTTCAATTCTGTACCAAGGAGTGTTTTAATGTGCTCGTCCTCCAGAATGCACCCTCGAATGTACGAGGGTTGTTGATGCTGCGGGGGTGGGGGGTAATAAGATTACGTAAATCGTGGAGTCGACTGGTATCATGGCAGGGAAGTCAGGAGCGGTCACGTATGGTATGACCTGAGTTGAGGGCTCACACGGCTTGGACGGCGCAAGTGCTTCCCACCAGCTTTAGTATTAATTAGAGTGTTGAGCAGTGGTGTAACTAGGGTCCATGGTACCCGTTGTTGAGCACCTTTTGATGATCGTATTCGATTGCGCCTAAGCTTAGCATCCAATATGTGTACTTTCAGGGATAATCCGTGATGTGTCGTTAGCCCATGTGCATCCTAACCAGATGACCGAGGAGACTACGACAGGGTCTTGCTACTTGTGAGTGTGTGGAGCCATTGTGACAAGCGGCTTGCCAAAAACAGTGGCATCGGACGTGGAACCATTTCAACGGCTCGTTTAGATAGTTAAATTTCCCGTGTCGAGAAACCCTGAGATACGCGGTTTCCGTCCCATTTTAAATGTTGGCCATTTTTGTCTAAAACCGGCCGAGTGGGTTTATGAGGGAAATTTTTTTCGAGTCCCGGCCAAAACACCCTTATAAGAGGTCGTTAGCACCAACAATGGAACGTTTAGCACTGTCGTTGGGTTTAAACGATTTTGCTCGACTCCAACCCAGAGAGTAGCCTATGAGGCCCGGGTGCGCTTTTCTTGCGGAAAGCTTACTGATAAGTCGGTGTCTGAAATTTAAAAAAGGGCTAACGCGCAGGTTGTGTATGACCTCACTCAGCTAAAATTGAGGAAACCCCTTATTTGACGCTCAAATTAAGATAATACTCCAAAATTCATGATACCTGGAGACAAGTTTGCGGATATAACTGAGAAATTGCACTTATTGCTACGATGAAAGGTAGTTCACTGCTGAACTTCAAAAGCGAAAAGTACTAATTCGCGGCTTTTGGAGATAACCTCGCGCGGCTAGTGAAAATACGCTAATCCCAAGTTTCTGAACGTTCCTAGGCGACCGAAATTGAGAATGCGCGGCTAACAGTTTGCAAAAACGTCCTAATATTCGTGGCTGAAATTGAAAAAATTACGCACATTCAGGGGCTTAAATTGAGAAAAAGCGCCAACTTGCAACTTTTAAACTAGAAAAAGTGCTAATTCGAAGTTGAAATGAAAGAAAAGTGCTAATTTGGGGCAATACATGGAAATGATGCCCTAATTTGCGGCTTAAACTCTGAAAACCCGCTAATTCGCGGACAATGAGAAAAATAGATCATTTGGAGCGGCCAATAGCCTGTTGGCCGGTGGAAATTGGCGAAGACAACTTAACGTGGCTAAAATTGAGAAAAAAGCGTCAATTCATTATTATATGTGAAAAAATCAATAATTCGATGCTAAAATTGAGAAAACGTGCTAATTAGCGGCTAAAATTTAGAAATCGTGGATACAATGAAGAAAAACCGCGGATTCGTGTCTCAACCTGTGAAATGAAGCGCTAATTCGCTGCTAAAATCGATGAAGACCGGGGGCGTTGGTACGGGAGGGGATATGGGGGATAGATCCCCCCCCCCCCAGAGGTTCAAGTCTACGAACGAAGGAGCACTAGTACCATAACGAAGAGCCCCATAAAATCGCCAAAAATGAGCGTTTCACGTTGAAGTTAGGTTTAACAGAAAAGGTCCGAGTACGTCCAGCTTTTTCCTTGGACTTCAGACCCAACGCAGTAGTGTACCGGGGGAGGGGGGGGGTCACCCCGGACCCTCTTTCAGACAAAAATCGGTAATATTCGTGGCTATAGCTGCTAAAAAGCGCTGATTCGTGGTCTCGCGATGTAAGTTCCAGACTAAAATTAAGAAAACAATCGCTGATCATGGTCGCGGTACATGGAGGCCATTCTTCAAATGAATTGTGGAAATCAACGCAAAAGTGTTGTATTTGGGCACTTTAACCCCGCGGTTAAAGTCGAGAAAACACGCTATAATATTGACAAAAATGAAAGACGCTTTCAGATTAAAATTGGACAAAAACGGCAGATTCACTACTGAAATGGCGTAAAATCGATGCTGAATGGCCGCAAAATTAGCACAAAACGTTATTTCACAGCTGAAATTGGGAAAAATCGCTAATTTGCAATTTGCAGATATAAAGTTGTGGAAAAACATTAATTCGCGGATACAAAATGAAGAAAATCACTAATTCGCGGCAAAAATTGAAAAAATCACCAATTAGCGCAGCTAAAATTAAGAAGAACGTTAATTTTCAGTTCAAATTGGGGAAAAGTGCTAATTCTCAGTTAAAAATGGAAAAAAATTGCTAATTTGCAGCTTAAATTGAGTCAAACGCCAATTCTTGGCAAAAATTGACAAAACTCGGTAGGTAATGCACGGGTTGGAAATGCTACCACGCGGCTAATATTTAGAAAAAGCGAAAATTCTCTGCTAAAATTGAGAAACATCACTAATTCTCGAAAAAAATCGAAATCGTCGTGAAATTTATGATTTAAAAATGATGATTTTTTGACAGAAATGGATGGGTAGATGTAAATATTTTGGTTTAAAAAAAAAATACATTTATAATTCAAATTCGCACCTTCTGAAGGCATTTTTGTGGCTAAAATTCAGAAATATGGCAAATTCATGCATGGCTATAGTATAATGTTTAAAAATAAGCTAATTCGCGGCTAGAACTGAAAAAAAGCAATAATCTACACCTGAAAAACCGCTAATTTGAGGGTTATATTTAGAAAATAAAATAATCATCCTGGTCAAAATTAAGAGAATGGTTAATTTTAATCCTAAAAATGGAGAATATTGCTGCTAAAAATGGAAAACATCTTCAATCTACAGCTAACATTGCGCCAAACGCCAATTTGTATTTGAAATTGAGAAAATTCGCTAATTCACAGGTTTGAAAAGCTACGACGCGTCGCCGCTAGAATTAAAAAAAAAAAAAAACGCTAATTCGTGGTTGAAATTATGAAAAATTCTAATTTGCGCCAAAAACTGAATATACGCCAATTTACGGATTCTGAAGGCAACTTTTCAGGCTGAAATTGAAAAACAGCGCCAATTTATGGCAATAGGCGAATCGCTCATGCATTGCGTATGGTGAACCAAAAAAATCCTAATTCGTGAAAAGTTCCCCTATTTTGCAGCTAATATTGAGGAAAACACTTAAGAAAAACGTAATTTCCCGCTGAAACTGAGAAAGGAGCTAATCCCCTGGTAAAAAAACTTAAAAAATCGGTAAACGCCAAAACTAGCTAGCAAAAGTTAGCTCATTCAAAAAGCAATTTCGCTTACCAAAATCCCACTGAAACAAAGTTTCAGAAAAAAATAAAGTTTCACAAAGTTGGTTCATCAAAAACTGAGGCTGTCGACCGATTTAAAAGGCAAATTGTAATTAAAAACAAAGTTCTCGGGGTTGTTTGGCCCAATAAATAAAATATTTCGCTATCAAAGGCAGAATTTCGCGCTCAAAAAGCAATTTTATGGGGTATGGCTCAATCAAATAACCAATTTCACTGGGTTGACTCATTAAAAGGAGCAATTTTGAGCTGGTTAACCTCTTTCCAAGTCTAAATTTCGCGTACTCGGCTGTTTCGAGAACGAATTCCGCCTTTAGGTCATTGAGAAAGAACCATTCCGCCGTACTGCCTCTTTCAAAAACCAAATTTCGTGGATCTGGCTCGCCATAAACCAATTTCGCGGGTTTCGCTGCTTCAGAAACAAATTTTTGCGCTGTTGACCCACTACTAAAAGTCAAATGTTGCTGTGTTGGCACCCTAAGATGTCAATTTTACGGATCACACTCAAAAACAAAAGTTCCGGGGTATTGTCAATTTCGTGGATATGGCCCATTCAAAACCAATTTCGAGTGATTGTCTCACCCAAAACAACAATTTTGCGGATTTTGGCCTTCTCTAGAAGCCAAATCGACTGGTCTAGCTTCTTCGAAAATGAAATTTTATGAGTAGGCTCGATCAATCCCATTTGTGCGGGGATAGTTCCCTTAAAATACTAAATTTCGCGGGCATGACTATCGCCCCCCCTCCCCAAACGAAGTTCGCAAGATACATCAACGACAAAATTTCGTGGACCTGTGATTGACGATAAATTGATTTTTCAGTCAGTTTTTGGGGTCGGGGGTGCCCTGTTCATCGCCAGCTAAAAACAATGTTGTGACCATCGCCCTGAGGAAGAAAACGTCAAAATTTAAGAGCGCTTCGTGGATTAAACATTAAAAGCAACTTTTTCCCGTTTCATTTAGAAACTGAGCCGTCCCAACGCTCTCGAAAACATCATAATGATAACGCCCGGCTTAAACCAGGACCCTGTCGCAATTTCAATCATTCAAGACCCCGAGTTATTAATGAGGCTAGGTGACACAGATACTGTTCGAAGGTAATATTGTGCACTTAATGCGTCGTTCAAAGCCGTAATCGTGATTTTGTTGTGTTTGTTGTCCTCTTTCGCGCAGAATCGTAGAATTTCATCCCGCTCTCGCTGAAGCGGCTAATCATATCGCGGCGGCAGTTCACGCCGAAGCGGCATCAAATAGCGCAAACTCGTCGGCAGCTAGTACATCGGCCGGCTTTGCCAGTTTACTTGATTCAATCAGCGATGACGACATGGAATCCTCTCAGGTATAATTTAGTGCATCGGGCTTTGTTTATGCAGTAATTTTTAGCAGCGTTTTAATGGTTTTTCAGTCGTCCGATTCAATCGTCGCCGGTTCAAGGATGACGCCTGCTCCTAATATCATCACTTCCGCTCAACTGGCCGCTGCTTTGGCATCAGCGTCACAAGCTGCCGTCGGTTAGTATTTTGGTGATGAAAAAATGTTTGACCCGCTGTCAAATCGCTTGTGTAAACAGCTGGAGCTGGCGCGACGGGTGAAACTAATTCGACCGACGGTAGCTCGGCTATAACTTCTGAAATGGTGAACGAGGCGATGTTAAGAGCTTGGGCGACAGTTGCTCCCGACGGAGCGTTATCCAATACGGATACTACTCCCGCCTCACCGGCAGTCACCACAACGACTGCGTCGGTACCAGCGGAGGTTCAAGTCCCCCATCACCCTAGGCGTCGCTTATTCCTCCCTTTCCCTATTTAATCGTTTTTTGTTTTTTTTTTGTATTTAGCCTGATTATGAGGATCAATTGAGACAAATGCGCGAGCTCGGTCTCTTGGATGACGCTTTAAATCGTCAGGCACTGCTGATCGCCGCAGGAAACGTACACGCGGCTGTCGATCTTGTCTTCAGCGGCGCTATTTTTCCTAACTCTCAGTGATTCAAGTTATCAAAGTTGAGTTGGTGGTGTGACGGCTAAGCACTGTCTCAGGGTGATTTTAGTGAACGTTTTGCTTCCATTTCTCTTATTCCTATGTTTTCTAAATTGGCTTATCGAGATGTAACCGGGAGGTGTCATTGTCGCCCCGATTTTTGTCCTTGATCGTTGAAGTTTCGATCGACGTACTGTGATTTTTAATTCTTTCATTTCGTCCTTCATTTTCAGATTCAATAAATTTCCGAGAAAATTCGTCATCTTATTTTGTAAGAGCCTCTATTGGTTTTCTAAAAAAGCATTGTAGAAGTTCATCGTTTCACCTTAAAGTTTCGTAAGACTTCTTAAAGTCGTAAGACAACAAATCGATGATGATGGGGAGGGGAATTAATTTATAATACCTATGCTTTTTCTTTAATTTGCCTAATAGTACAATGCAATTAGACCTAAACCCCAACATTCAAAGTAAAAGTTTTCCTTCAACGCCAAATTGTTCCTCACAAACCTCATATTGATCGGTGAAAATGTCCATCATTTGTGGAGCTATGGGTTTGGGGGGAGGCGGTATAAGTTAGTAGATTCTTATTTCGTTCCAGTATTTCTCAAATATTTCGAAATCTATGACGTTTAGCGTGAAAATAAGCACTACAAAAGTAATCTTCATCAAATTGCCCACAAAAATAATCCCCGAGATAATCTTACTTAAGTGAACGGTGTCGGTCGTGAACGGTGTAGTAGTAAAATTTTTTCGTATTTTTAAAATTTTTTGTCGATAAAGTGGCATAAGGAAACTTTTTTTTTTTTTGCACGATTTGAGGTTCGTAAAAGCAAATTGCAATTGAAGTGGACGTTAGAATGTTGGTAATATGCCCTTAAAGGAACAAAAACCTCCCTTTCTTCTCAAGGGGTGCTAATACTTTTTAAGGGATAATAGACTTCCCCTATTCCCTATACGGGGTATAGGGAATATATCTAGGGGGTAATATAGCGAGTAGTACGGATCCACCTTGTATACCGGGTGTTTTAAAAATGGATGTCAATATTTTGTCCTGTGAGTGTACGTCCAAAATGCGTCAAAATTAGACGTATTGACCATAGTTCGATTCCTAATAGTTTCCGAGATATTTAGGATATAAGAACTTTTGTAATGAGTCTCGGTTTTATGGATAATATCGCTCGTAGCTTGGCAATCAGAGCCCTCACGTCAAATTCAATGCCACCATTGGAAATAGCTGACTTTTTTCCATTACACTTCGTGTCCACAGACTGACGATGCTCCAAGAAAACGGCCCTTACTTTCTCAAGTTTGTTATGGTGTATTCACATTTCACGGTACCCCTGAAACTAATTTTTCTAGAGAATAAGATACACTTGCTCACGACATTCGTCGAGAAACGTTAGTGGAAATATGATATGTGAATACACCATAAACAAGCTGTTAAGATGGGGACGGTTTCGTGATGCATTGCCAGTCTGTGGAGAAAGCCGCTTGGGTACAGCAATCTGTTGGAAAGCGTACTTATTGTGAAGTTTACGTGATTCTACGACAAAAGACCAGATTTTTAGGAGTTGACGATAATTTCAAACAATGAAATGGCCTCTATCCTAACTGACATTTTCCGTAGTTTCTGAAACTGTCATCAACGTTTGGATCAAGTGCCGAGAGATCTGGGATTTTTGAAAGAAATTACCGTTATTTTTTTAATAAAAAAAAATCATAAATCTCGAATGGATCTAGATAGGACCTGCCCAGAAGTGGCATTGTACTCGGCTTTAGACGTAGTTTCACCCAAAATTTTGGGTCACAGTTATACGGATCCACTCTGTGTATAAGGGCTAGGCCTATGAAAGCCTTTTATCCCTTTAAAAGAAGCGCCCAACTGGTAACCAACGCGCCAGGAACTGGTAGTTCGCCTACTCAGATATAGGCGCTTTATATTGTCAAGTTGTTCCCCCAGAAACTGAATTTTCACCGAAAGGTTCGGAATCCGTCAAGAAACTAACATTTCTGCTGGGAAACTGTCGTTTGTATAGCCTTCTACTCAAGATTTCAGCCCGAAAATTGACAATGTTTCCCCCAGGAAGGGCTTAGCTCTGACGTGTTACAAAATGCTGTGTACAAAACTGGCGATTTTGCCACAAAACGTTTACGGTTCCGCCTCAAAATTGAATATTTTACCCCAAAAAGGTTTATTTTACCGTGGAAAGAACTTTGTTTCAACTGAAAAGGGAAGATTTTACTCTAAAAACTGACGATTCCACTCCCCGAAGTGTTGTTCCGTATATTTCACTACAAAAACTAACAATTTTATCCGAAAAATTACGGTTTTAACCTCAAAACTTATGATTTCATCCCAAAAATTCACGTTACATACTGACGATTTTACCCTAACTAACGGTTATTGGTTTGGGAAAGTGGTTATTGTACCTCAAAGTTTCAAAACTATATTTTACCTTAAAACTAAAAATTTCACGCCAAAACTGACGTTTTCCCAAATTCTGACGAAATTGTCTGTTTTGAGGTAAAACCAATATTTTTTAAAGGGTGAGATATGCAGTTTCTTAGTGAAAACTTCAGTTTTCTGTGGGGTTGTCATAGAAAAGTGAAACCCTTGTGAGACGAAATGAGAATGAATTTCACAGCACATTTATTTCATTTTTCTATTACAATCCTCCTGGAATTTGTTCTGGGGTAGAAACTTGAACTTTGGGTGAGGATAAACTGACAATTAGTTTAAGGGTAAGATCACCATTATTGTAGTGAAATCTTCGGTTTTTTTATATAACACTTGGCAGCTTTGGCGTGAAGTCTTTATTATTGCACCAAAATCGACACTTTTCGCGGAGAAAACCTAGAAAATTAAAGATTTCATGTCAAAGGTGACGTGTTATATCAAAACTAAAGATTTCAAGACAATACTAGTGGTTTTACCCTTGAACTTGACAGGTTTCCCTAAAAAGGAAACGTTCAGCCCCAAACAACACGTGATTTTACCACAAAACTGGCAACGTTTCCCCGAAACTGAGGTTTTTTTTAACTCAAAATTGAAGTTTTTACTCTAAAACTGCTACCAGAAAACTTAATTTAATGGTTTTACCTCAAAACCAAAAATTGTACGTCGAAACTGCGATCTTAGCACAAAATGGCGGTTTTGCACGAAAATTTCGATTTTACCACAAAATACCGATTCTTCTAAATACTGCAATTTTGGTTTTTGCATAAAACTTCCAATTTAACACTAAGCTGGCGATTTTAGATTTCGGAGAAGCGTAATTCGAGACATTGGGTTTTCAGTCTTGCGACCTCCATTTTGAGACCTGCGGAAATGGTTTCTTTGGTATGAAAAATCCGTAAAATTAGTTGTTGAATTTGGAACCCCACAAAATTGATTTTTCAGCCACGGAAACTCACAACTTTCACGAAACAAATCCGTGAAGTGATGTTTTCTAGATAGCGAAATTTGAACAATTGGTTTTAAAAGAGCAGTGAGCCAATCGCGCAAAAATAGATCTTTAGGGCGAAAGCGTGAAATTGGTTATTGAATGTGCTAATTCCGCGAAATTAGTTTGTCAGTGAGCTAGACCTGCAAACAATTTTTTTTTAGAGAAAAATTCGTAAAATTTGGGTTTTAAAGCTAAATCTGAGTTTGCCTTCAAATTGAGTAAGATATGCGACAATGGATTTTTAGGGAGCAAAAATCCTCGAAATTGGTTTTTCGGTGAGCCAAATTTCAGAAATGATTTTTTTTAGTGAGCGTCAACGTAGCAAATGTGGTAACCCTGAATGATTTGAACATTTTGATGGTATCTAGGGGAGGGCAGCTGCCCATCCCTGCCCCCTCCGGCTAAGCCCATGTAATCTGACCAGCTTATACAGGGTGTTTCAGGAGGAATGATCAGGACTAGTAATAACGAGGACGAACCAAAATCACCATATGAACATAGGGTCGCAAACGCTTCATTTCCGAGTTACATGTATTTTTGTCATTTTTCGGCCAAACGCGTTCTTTTCGTCAATAATCATTTCTAGCGTCCTAGCCATTCGTAACAGAACAATACCGATTACATTTCTGAAAAGAGCAGACATTTTGGGTTTAAGATACGCTGTTGCAACTAACCGAACTAATGTTTAAGTATTTTATTTTATTTCTTGAAAAAGCGAAAAAGTGCCGTGCGAAAAGTGTTTTTACCGTTTCCTTCAAAGACAAATCTTTCGAAGTCTTCGGTGGTAAAGGTACGGTTAAATTATTGGAAAAACATGCCAATGTTGTAAGCTACAAAACGGCTTTTTAAATTTTAAAATCGACGCAGTTTTGACAGAGATACCACAGCGAACGTTCAGAAGTTCCTGATCAGATCGTCAAATTAAGCCATATTGCACCTACCACAAAAAAAACTAAAAACGGTTGTTTCCGCGTCAATACTTTTGTAATACGCTGTAATGTTATTTAGTTTGAAAATTACTCCCCCTCCCCCTCCCATTACAGCCCACCATCGGCCTCAACTACCCGTCAACAAAAGTACAACTTTTCGATAATTTTGGTGAGATTTTGGATATACTGATGGGTAAGTGAGGAGGAGGGATGGGGAGGGAGTTATAATTTGACAAAATAACATGATGTATTATGATGGGTAAATTACACATTTTCTATCATTTCGGGAAGATTTTGGTTACTGTTGAGGTGTAGGTGATGGGGGGGGGGGACAAATTAATTATTTGGCAAAAACATGACGTATTCGTTTTAAGAAACTATTTCTGAGTGCACAATCAAAGATTGACGTGGAAATAGCTGTTTTCAATGTTTTATGCTTGGTGAAATGTGGCTCAATTTGACGATCTAACCAGGAATTTCTGTACGTTCGCTGTGGTATCTCAGTCAAAAATGCGTCGATTTTAAAATTTAAAAAGCCATTTTGTAGCTTACAACACTGGCATGTTTTTCCAATGGTTTAACCGTACCTTTACGACCGAAGACTTCGGAAGATTCGTCTTTGAAGGAAACGGTGAAAATCAAATTTGAACTTTTACGCTTTTTCAAGAAATAAGAGAAAATACTGAAACATTAGTTTGGGTAGTTGCAACAGCGTTTCATGAACCCAAAATGTCTGCTTTTTTTAGAAATGTAATCGGTATTGTTCTGTTACGAATGGCTAGGGCGCTAGAAATGATTATTGACGAAAAGAACGCGTTTGGCCGAAAAATGACAAAAATACATGTAACTCGGAAATGAAGCGTTTGCGTCCCTATGTTCACATGGTGATTTTGGTTCGTCCAAGTACTACGCCTGGTTAAAGTCCTGATCATTCCTCCTGAAACACTCTGTATATGGGCAGATGCAAGGGCCTAGCCATGATGGGGCAAGGAGAGTGGCTGCCCACCCCTGCAATTCTCTAAAACTGCGGCTATACTCGGAAACCATCCATGGCTGATAGGCATTAAAACTAAACATTTTGACACGATTTTCACCCTGAAAAACAAAATTATTGGTGGAATTTTGCCAGAAAAACGGATTTTCCACGGCAAAAGTAGTCATTTCTAATAAAGGCGCTTTCACTTCCAAAATTGAGGAAAACGCTCATTTGCACTTAAAAACTGCAAGAAACCGCCCATTCACAGCCATTAACAACATTTTTCTCGGGACCACATGCATTTGCCATTTTGAAGCTATTCTGATGACTCCGAGGGGCTCATAATCCACGTCCAGCCAAAATTGAAATACTTCGAGCCAAATTTCAAGGCGCGAAAAGCCAGTTTAGCTATTTTCATACATGCGAATCTACTTCTAAATTAAGACCGTCAACTTGCAATTTCGCGAAAATAAAGACCAGAAACTACCAATTTACTACTACCAAACAATGGAAAATTTTAAGGGGAAACTCTCATACTTTCGGAGTCGGTTCCTCATCTAGTAATTTTTCCCCAGAAACTGACTGAGTTCAGGAAAAGTAGCGAGTAAATGAAAATTCAAATTAGTGAATGACAAGCAACGGAGTTGAAATTTTCGGAAACGTAGGTGACGTTTCGAGTAATGAATAGTTCTTTTGGTTCCTGAGAAAAACATCGTGTAACAATCGAAACGCGTTGTATTGGTGAGCTACACAGCCGAACAGACAATTTGAGAAGATTCAGTTATACTAGAGGGTCGAAAAAACAACTCCCTTTCTCCCTGCACCAAAGAGCAGAGAGTGATGGATTTTGCACCGCATTTATCGTCATCAAATTTTGATGGCTTGTACTGCCACCGGAGCAGAGTCTAAATACCGAAAATCAGCCCAGTCGGAACAATTTAGGGCGAGTTATGGGCTGGTCCGCCGAATTCATTTCGTTGGTCCGCAAATTAGGAGGACCCCTCACCATATTCGGTGATTCTAGCAAAAAACGCCACATATTGATATTGAACCATTCAAGTGTGTTTTGGGCGGGCGGGCCGCAATTGGAATTGTCGGAGGAACTCCTAAACCGCATTCGTCTCAAATTCAGGCCCATTTTCACCAACAAAATTGATCTCGTTTAAATAAGTTGATCGCGATTAGTTGCCAATAACGACCCATGTGAATTCTCATGTAAGTGTTTACATTGTAATCGTAATTAGTTGTTGATTGTGGTTTAATAAGTTGGTGAAATCGGACCTTATAAACACTCATGAAAAAACCAAAACGAAAACCACATGGTTTAAAATCTTAGAAGCTGCCCGTCATCACTTACTAAAAAAAAAAAAAAAAAAAAAATCTTGACTAAAAAGTATGAAATGTTCTGAAGCGGTGGCGGGGAGCCCCATGATGGGCTGGTGCGCCCCAGGGCACTGGATCATACCAAAAACCATCCGCGGGTTAAATTCAACAAAAATCTAACGAAACGGGTGGTGGAGTAACCGGGAATTTTAAAGCCAAGCTTTCCTAAACGCCCGTAAACCCTGCAATGCATTCTTGTTATCTTTTTATTGATAACAAATCGTTTTAGATTTATTTGCACAACTTCTTCAATCTTTCCTCAGTTTCCTCCGGTAGTTGGAATTACTTTATTATTTCGTCGCCAGTACTTTTCGGTCAGTTTCACGAATACGATTTTTTTTTTCCAGATAATAATGGCTGAAGACAAGAAAATGTGCCGGTGGGCCAAAGTGGTTGTCAAACCCCTAACAGTGGAAAACATAGCGTTTCATTACGGCCCGATGTACGGCATAGCTAACTACGCCGCTTTGTCCGTCAATGTGATGAACCCCTGGCTGATATCGCAGTAATTTTTCGTCATTTAATCGTTTTTTGTTTTGAAATTTTCGGTGTGTATAAAACAACGCATTTCTTAAGAGTGGTTCCTTCGAGGGACGTCACAAATATTCTGCTGGTCAATTCGGCTTTTGGATCGGCTCTGTATATTTACAATAGGCCACATTTGAGAATGGCATCGACTCAGATGAGGCTTGTATACAGGTAGAGTGAGCTTAGGATTGACAAAAAACGGTCGTATCATTTTAAAAACGTCCCCCCCCCCTCTCACAGCGGCTTCGGTTCTGTCATGTTCAATTTTGGATCCATTCTCACTTGGGCCGTACTGCGAACTGTGACACGAAGTAATTGCATCGCTACGATCATCGGCCTTTTGACCGGTTTCGGACTGACGGCGACCGGCCTCAAGTGTCTTCAGTATGTGGACAGTGCTTGCGTCACGTCTACGTCGAAGTAGTCTTCTAGTCTAGTCGTTTTACTCTCATTTTCATGAAAAAAACATTTAGTAGTACTGACTATTTCATTGTTGGGAATGAGCTCATTATTTTTATATTGTAAAGTTTCTGAGATTCAGTCGTTGCATTTTCAACACACCCCTCATAAATTAGATGCAGCTTTTCACTAGACTCCCCCATATTATTCCCATAATGTCGAATCGCACAACTTTGGCATTTACTTCACATATTTATGATCTAACATGCTGTAAATCAGTCTTAATTTTACTATTTGGGACTATTATTTCAATCAATGGTCTTACCCAGCGCTTTGGTGCCCAATAATACACAAGTTGAGACCACAAAATGCCTTTTCAAACCGCCCCCCCCCCCCACGCAAATAACAGTGGATTTGTCCTGACGAAGAGGTCACTTTTTTTTCTTTTAATTAGGAAGGAGGTGTTTTTCTGGGCATAGGCGAAGTTAGGAAGCATAATTTCTGTCCCAAGACCAGACGAAAGCCCGCTTTCGAATGTGCATGGGAAGGTTTTACGATAAAACGTGGTAGTTATCAGTTTGTTTTGAATTATTTCTGCTGTGGAATCACGTGGATGGATAAATTCTTAAGAAGAACAGTGTTACTGGACGTCAAAGTGCATCAAATGAGCATTTAAACGGGTTAATACGATATGGACTCGCACGATCTATTCAAAAAGTTGACCGCTGGAATCAAATTTCAAAATCAGAAGGTAAGTCTTAAGTAGTTGGTGAATGTGGGCGATGATTTGGAATATTCTGCTTGCCCTGGGTACTTCCTCCCTTCCCGGGGCGTTCCTTTTAAAAAATGACGCGTAAAATGTCCTGACGGATCCAAGAACCTCGCCTTGTTGATTCGGGTAATTGTAGGCAGAGGCAACGACGTTTTTCGGTGCTACCTTTTATGCCTTTATTGATAACCAGCCACGTCTTTGTCCATAATTGTCGACGCCATGGATACGGAAATACCGTCAAATTCACCATAGGTGTCAAGGAAGATCCCCACTGCTAAGAGCGGTTATACCTTGGCGACACCACAGCCCATTTGAAACTGACCGAGGGAGCAAGATTCACCCTGCTGGTAGGTGAACGTGTACAGAAGAGCGAGGTGGCAGTTTCCACTAATTTGCCTATCCACCAACTATTGGTGTGATGAAAGATGGGTCGAATTTATTTGACCTGTACGTAAAATCATTCCCTGTAGCATTGTGGGTCACCTGACGGACCCTTAGGCCTGGTGCACACGAGCGATAAGTGTCGCGCGGTCGTCACGACACTTATCGCCGCGACCATTAATTTTTCGATGCCCACGAGCAATAAGTGTCGCAGTGACCGGCGATTCTCATGTTCATAGCATCCACTAGTGAAACCCAAATTTATCCAGCATTCGACAGCTATAATTTTCTCTGATATATGATGAATTTGGCAGTTCGGTAAATTCGGCTGAACAACCGAATTTAGCGGGTCGCGAGCCGCAAAAGGTTGAAAACCACTGCTCTAGTGTGCACAGGTATAGGCTGTTATCTTGTTGATTCATAATAGGAAACGTTACCCACAGAGAATCAAATTATTCGTCGGTAATTATTCGTTTTTCTGAGGATGGAAAACCCTCAAATACCGAATTTGGGTTGATTCCGATGACAATTGAAACATCATCCCCTAAGGCGCACTAAAAGCATGCAATAGCAGTCACAGGGGGAGGGAGGTTGAAAAAAAATTGCATCCCCCAACTGACGTCATATTCTTTTTTCTGAGGTCGAACAACCTCTAAATACCAAATTTGAATGGAATCCGAAAATATGAAAAAATCAACCCTCGTCGCCAGGCAGCAAATTTAAGCATTTTCGCGGGGGAGCCCCTGTCGAGAAAAATGAAATTGGCCAAACAGACCCCATTTTCGTTTTTTAGATGATTGAGAAACCATTATAAACTGAATTTCAAGTGATTCTGAAAATATCGGTAAAACAGCAACAAATTGGATGTAGGGGGCTATGCGCCCACCAAACATTCACGAAGATTGCATCCAAGGTGTCGTCCACTCTCCGTTTCGACCTCAGACCTTCAGCCACCAGGGCTACTCGGTCCTGGTCTCATCAGCCCGGCAATTGAGCCGAGTACGGAGCCGATGGACCGCCCCTCGCCGGGAGCGGAGGTGCTACTGCACTAAGATCCCCGCCCCGGGCTCTCTTCCGTTCTGGTAAGACCAAGACGGGGAGTACCCGGCTCACCAGAACCGATGAGAAACGTGAGACGCAACGGAGACTGGCGATGTTGCGGCTATAGGCGCCGCGGCCAGTGTTCAAATTAGAACAAATCTTGAAGTACTCTGCTCAATTGCCGGGCTGATGAGACCAGAACCGAGTAGCCCTGGTGGCTGAAGGTCTGAGGTCGTAACGGAGAATGGACCGTACCTTCGGTGCAATCTTCAAAACAGCGTTGTATACACAAGGGGGTTGGGGGTTGGATGCCGACGGCGTCCATCTGACGCTAGGGGGGGGGGGATAGCTCAAGACGTCATCAGGTGGGCATTATAAGTTTGAAATGGGGGGGGGGGCAAAATTCTAAGGGGATGTAGCGTTCATGTTTCACATCAATGTTACTTTCTATCCGGTGACGTTTTCGAAGGGTCCTCCCCGAGACTGCCCATTCAGCGTTGTGCGGTAAAAAGGATGGGGGGGGGGGAGCAGCTGTGAGTTTTGAGGGATACAAGGAAATGAAGTCTGAAGTTTCGTGGGATTAGTAGCCTCAAAATTGAAGTTTCAGGACTTCATGGACAACGTAATTGACAGTTTCGATGAATAATCAGCCGCGAAATTGTGGCTGGAGTCGAGATTAAAGTTTTAGGGCTAACTAGCCACGACATTGTAAGTTTCGGAGGATAAAAAGGCAGACGTAGAAGCAGATAAACGTAGAAGAAGCGCTCGGCTGTAAATAAAAATACACCAGTCCGTGGCATCTGAAGGCAACTTCGAGGCTAAAACTTGGAACGTTTGAACGGGAATTAATTAATAATTGAAAATTAATTAATTTGACACGAAATTGCATGTTCCCTGGGAGCCAGCCCCGCAAACTTTCCGGTTTTGAATTATCATCGGCAGTGAATTCATCGTCTATGTGATTTATGGCCGTGAATTGCTGGCTTCACATAGCCGTAAATTTGGAAGTTTTAGCGCAGAATTTCAAGTTTCGGTGTTGCGTTTTTCTTAGAGGAGTTTTTGGATAGAAGTACATGTATTATTTTTGTGGCCAAAATCCACGGACCCACGGAAACCACGAAAGGATAAATAGCCTCGAATATCAAGTTGAGGGACCGTTAGCCGCGAAATTGCAGTTTGAAGGATTATCAACCCCGAATGATGAAATGATGGGATGAATTTTTAGCCGCGAATTTTTCATCAATTTCAGTCGAAGAGTACCGCGTTACCGAGTTTCAGCTGTGTATTAGGGGGTTTTGAAAAATGTCCGCGTTTTTCTCAATTTCTTCCGCTTCAGCGTTTTTTCTGTTTTGGGCGTGAATCACGGCTTTTTCTCAGTTTTAGTCGCGAATTATTTCTCAATTATAACCGAAAATTACCGCTTTTACTCAATTTTAGCCGCGGATTTTCTCAAATTGATAGATGGATTAGCGTTTTTCTTCATTTTGGCTGCGAGTGAGCGCTTTTTCAAAAATGCGTATGGACGGGGGCCCCCGCTAGGGGTGAACGACTCTCGCCTCGCTGGCTCTGGCCGCTGGCGAGCAGCGGAAGTTACTTCATCATTACTTTTTTCCCCCCAAGTAGCGAAATCGTCTATCCGTTACCAACATTGTAACGCCGCCGTTGTTAATAAAGTAACGAGTAACGCGTTGCTGTCCAGCTCTGGAAACGCCGATTTGTAGAATTTTATGTTTTCCGTCTACAATTTTTTTTTTTTTCATTTATTTCACAGAAAGAGCAGACGATCAAAAGCGAGGATGCACCCAATGATGTTAGTGGAGCGAGTACTTCTCGAGACAAGAATGAACTGGTAAGCTTTTCATCGGAATGAAACTGTGCGACACAATCTAAATCGCCATCTTTCGTCTTATTTCAGGGAGCTTTTGCGAGGAAAAAACACAAAATCGCTGTCAAAGGCAAGAATATACCGGCGCCCGTTGAAACATTCGAAGAACTCCTATCGGCGTACGATTTAAATCCGCAAATTGTGGAGAATCTCAAAAATGCCGGGTACTCTTCGCCCACACCTATTCAAATGCAATCGATTCCCGCTCTCTTAAAAGTATTTTTTTTTTTTTTTCATTACTGATTTTTGAAACGTTTTGATTGGAGATAACTTAATTAAAACTATCTTTTTGTATTACCAGGAGAGGCAAGTATTGGCGTGTGCGCCGACTGGTTCGGGAAAAACGGCAGCCTTTCTCGTTCCAATTGTTAGCCACCTGAAAAAACCTAGCCGGGATGGTTTCAGGGCCTTAATTTTATGTCCGACGAGAGAACTGGCCCGACAGATTTTCCGGTTTAAAATATTTTATTCGATAAGTTGAAACGAATGTTTTTACCGTCCCCTCCCCTCTTTACCTATTTCAGAGAATGCACACGTTTAGCCGAAGGGACGGGCTTAAAGCCGCACATTATTACTAAGGTTTCATCGAGTGCCAATAAATATGGTCCTAATTTCTCCAAGAAATTTGGTACGTTCCCAACATCCCTTTCCCCCTCTGATAGTCATGTAACACAACCTACTGTGTCCTTACAGATATTTTAATTAGCACGCCGAACAGACTCATTTATTTATTAAAACAGGAGGAAAACGTGTTGAATTTAAAGTCGTAAGTCCGCGCCTCTCCACCCTTTCGCACGCACATTTCAGCCGCTCTAAAATTTTCCGTTTGTTTCTTTGCATAGAGTTGAATGGTTGATCGTAGACGAGTCGGACAAATTGTTCGAAGTGGGTGTTCGCGGTTTTCGCGATCAACTTGCCGAAATATATCTGAGCTGCGATAATTCCAATCTAAAGCGAGCCATGTTTAGCGCCACGTACACAGCACCTGTCGCTAGGTGGTGCAAGAAAAATTTAAAGAACGTCTTATCCATCACCGTTGGCCACAGGTATTTATTGATTTGATCCCTTTTATTTTCGGCTCCAATTTTAAAGACACCCCCCTTCCATGTCCCAATTCCTCCTCGCCTCTTCTGTTAATAGGAATACAACTGTACATGATGTCGAGCAACAGTTAATTTACGTTGGTAATGAAACTGGAAAGCTTCAGGCGATACGTTCATTAATTCTAGAAGTAATAGACTTTAGTCTTATAAGGGAGTTTCATTGTTCTTGCTGTGCTAATATTTATGTTATGACGACAAAAAGGGTCTCACGCCTCCGGTGTTAATTTTCGTTCAATCGAAAGAAAGAGCGAAACAACTCTTTAATGAACTCATATTCGACGGAATAAGCGTTGACGTAATTCACGCCGACAGGACTCAATTACAGGTTTCCGTCGAAATAACGTCAAATTATTTGTTTTGTTCAACAACGTGCATTTTTTTTTTCTTCAAGAGAGACAACGTGGTTCGAGCGTTCAGAGAAGGCAAAGTCTGGGTTCTTATTTGTACAGAGCTAATGGGCCGAGGTATTGATTTTGTCGGCATTAAACTCGTTATAAATTACGACTTCCCCTCCTCGGCCATATCGTACATTCATCGAATTGGTGAGGTTTTTGTGTGTTGTGGGATAGGAGAGACGGTCAATTCATAATTTTCACTTTTTCGTTGATGTTATTCACAATAATAACGTGCAGGTCGAACGGGTAGAGCTGGCCGTCCCGGCAAGGCCATAACTTATTTCACAAACGACGATAAACTATCTCTGCGAAAGTAAGTTTTTTTATTTTGTTCAAGTTTTTGGCTTCTTCGTTGAACTTAACGGTTGAATTTACATCTCAAAGTATCGCGAGAGTCATGAAAGACTCGGGATGTCCAGTTCCTGATTATATGCTAACGCTGAAAAAGGTTAAAAAGTCGGATCGTTTGAAAAAGGAGGTTGTCGCACCCGACAGAAAACCCATTTCGACGTCGATTTCTTACGAAAAATACAAGAAAAACAAGAAAGAGTAAGTGAATTCTTATACTTTTATTTTGACCTCACATTTTAACGTTGGATTTTATGTTTTTTCAGCAAATGCATAGCTAAAACGAAGAAACTGAAAGAGAAACAAACTCAGGATGAATCGCCATAATTCTTAACAAAATTTTTACTTTATTGCTGTTTTTTTTACAACTCGAAGATTAAAAAAAATTAAACGTTTTTAAAACTATGTTCCATCTTTCACAGTTGTTCTTTTTTGTAATGTAACCTTTCACGTCCTACAAGGATTTCTCGTTTCAGCATGACCTGAGGGACCTTAAACACATTCAAATTCTAAAGTGCTTTGGGGTTATTTTAGGGATAAAATTTGAAAAAGCAAGATCTAACGTCACTGCAGAACTTCCTGAAGATTAAAATTAGACTTTGAAATCGAATATTGGTGCAGAAATGGAGCCAAAATTTATGTGTGAAGTTTAGGCGAGGGGCGTCTGGAAAGGGGTCGAGGAAACCCGCCTGAAGTCCCGCCTTATGGGTCATTCACACTTGTCACTTTGGTTGTTCAACATGGATGAATCATCCAAAGTGGCACGTGTGGATTGCGTTTCACTCCCTGTTCATCCGCAGTGAACACCCAAATTGAACGCGTTTTCGTCCTTTCAAATAATGGTTGAACAGCCTTTCATTCAAGAGGCATTCGCACATGCGCCTGAACGATTCTTCGACAATTCCTTGACCTTTATTATCTTGTGAAGTGACAAGTTTGTATGACCATTACCGATGAAAATGTGTGTATAGGGATGATTCACTCTTGATGAACGCGCCGTGTTCACTTTGGCTGAACAACCAAGGTGAAACAGTGAACACTTTGAGAAAATTGGCTCAAAACACTCTTTTTTGGCCACTTTGAGGGGGGGGGGGCTGACGCCCTTTGAGGCCTGTTAGGGCGTTAGGGCTTGAGAGGTGTCCTGGCCGAAACCGCCGCCGGCATTCATAGTTTCAGCGTGGCTTGAGAGACTCATAAACAGCGTTTGGCTCAAATTGGAACACTTTGTGAGAAAATAGGCCTTGGACGCGCAGTAGCCCACCACTTTTGGCAAAAATTCAAAATGGATGAAACCGCGTATTTTTGGATGAAACATTTTTTCCATCTGATGGGACGTTGAAGAGGTTCTTCCCCTGATTCGTGAGCTTTTGTCAACTCTGACCAGTTTTCCGGCCCCCAAATTATTTTTCCTCAGCCTCGCACGCAGAATTTCATCACTTTAAGAAAATACCGGGAATTTTACGAGTGGTTTTCATTTTCCCAATAATGTTTTCCCCTTGCACACACAAATCTTGCCTCCCCGTTCACACGAGGACTGGAATAGTGGAATGAGGTGTGAATCGTTTCTCGCGCACACTAGGAGAAAAAAGACGCCGACGCGCGAGTCGGCGTCTTTTTTCTCGGGGAAGAGACGACTCTCGCGTACGCGTCCAATGTGGGAGGCCCCATAGAGTTCTATGTGTTTTTACTGCACGAGTCGGACGCTGACGCGCGCGTCGGCGTCTTTTTTCTCCTAGTGTGCGCGGGGCCTTAGGGGAACCCGAGTACTCTTTTTCCATTTTGCTGTTACGCTCCACAAATCACGTAAAAAGTGTCGATAAAGTGGTAGGGGCGTAGGTACGGGGGGATATGGGGGATAGATCCCCCCCTCCCCTAGTGCTACAAGTACACGAACGAAGGAGCATTAGTACCATAACGAAGAGCCCCATAAAATCTCCAAAAATGAGCGTTTCACGTTGAAGTTTGGGTTAGCAGATTTTCTGGACTTGAAGCAGCCCCGAAAAGGTCCGAGTACGTCCAGCTTTTTCCTTGGACTTCAGACCCAACGCAGTAGTGTACCGAGGTAAGGGGGGAGTTCGCCCCGAACCCTCTATCAGACAAGAATCGGTAATATTCGTGGCTATAGCTGCTAAAAAGCGCTGATTCGTGGTCTCGCGATGCAACTTCCAAACTAAAATTAAGAAAAAAATCGCTGATTCACGGTACATGGAGGCCATTCTTCGAATAAATTGTGGAAATCAACGCAAAAGTGTTGTATTTGGGCAAACCCCGCGGTTGAAGTTGAGAAAACACACACAAATATTGACAAATAAAAAGACGCTTTCAGGTTAAAATTGGACAAAAATGACAAATTCACAACTGAAATGGCGTAAAATCGCCCCTTCGCGTATGCAAAAAGGAATAGGATGCTGAGTGGCCGCAAAATTAGCACAAAACGCTATTTCACAGCTAAAATTGGGAAAAATCGTTAATTTGCAGATATAAAGCTTGTGGAAAAACGTTAATTTGCGGATCAAAACGAAGAAAATTACTAATTCGCGGCAAAAATTGAAAAAATCACCAATTAACGCAGCTAAAATTAAGAAAAACGTTAATTTCCAGTTCAAATTGGGGAAAAGTGCTAATTCTGAGTTAAAAATGGAAAAAAAAAATGCTAATTTGCAGCTTAAATTGAGTCATACGCCAATTCTTGGCAAAACTGGACAAAACTCGATGGGTAATGCACGGGTTGGAAACGCTACCACGATGCTAAAATTTTGAAAAAGCGAAAATTCACTGCTAAAATTGAGAAACATCACTAATTCTCGAATTAAGTTTCGTGAAATTTATTATTTAAAAAAAATGATTCTCTGACAGAAATGATGGATAGATGTACATTCTTTGGTTTGAAAAAAAATTTACATTTATAATTTAAATTCGCACCTTCTGAAGGCATTGTTGTGGCTAAAATTCAGAAAAATGGCAATGTAAAAAAATACGCTAATTCACGGCTAGAACTAAAAGGAAGCATTAATCTATACCTACAAAAGTGATATAGTTTTGCTAATGCGGTGGTAAAATGTGAAAAACCGCTAGTTTGCGGGTAATATTTAGAAAATGAAATGATCAGAGTGGTAAAAATTAAGAGAAAGATTAATTTTAAGTCTAAAAATTGAGAAAATTGCTAATTTGCGGCTAAAAATGGAAAAATCGCCAATTTACAGCTAAAATTGCGCTGAACGCCAATTTGTGATTGAAATTGAGAAAATTCGCTAATTCACAGGTTTGAAACGCTACGACGTGTCGCCGCTACAATTTTAAAAAAGCGCTAATTCGTGGTTGAAATTGAGAAAAATTCTAATTTGCGCCAAAAACTGAATACACGCAAATTTGAGGATTCTCAAGGCAACTTTTCAGTCTGAAATTGAAAAAAAGCGCCAATTTATGGCAATAGGCGAAGAAACCGCTAATTCGCGAGTAAAATGAGAAAAATCGCTCATGCATTGCATTTGGTGAACCAAAAAAATCCTAATTCGTGAAAAGTCCCCTTATTTTGCAGCTAATATTGAGGGAAACACGTAAGAAAAACGTTAATTTCCAGCTAAAACTGAGAAGAGTGCTAATCCCCTGGTAAAAAAATGTAATAAATCGGTAAACGCCAAAACTCTTGGATAATTAAGAAACATCGTTCACGGGATAAAAACGATACTTTGCTGCAAGAGTTGAGAAAATGCGCAAATTCATGGCTATGGGAGGGGGTGGGGCAAAACCGCTAATCTGCGGCTGAAATTGAGAAGAACGATACACTCGGCCAAAACTGAGAAAAGTCCCTAACTGAGAGATTGAGGCTATGATGAGGCTAGCAAGATGTCCAGATTCAAGAGTGTGCTGGCTGGTCGGAATGATGACTGAAACGTGAAATTACCGCCCTCCCCTCACTCATCAGAGTTTTCAGTCTTGATCCCCTCCCCTCCAGGAAAAAATTCCTACCTACGCCACTGTAAAGTGGAGGTATTTTATAATATCCCCCCCCCTTATTTAGAGGCGTAACTGACCACCTCCCCCACCTTTATATTGTGATTATGATTACATTTTCCAGCGGAAGACGCTCATTCCGCCGTGTGATTATGTTCTGCGGGTTTTTAGTATAACGCCATCTTGTCCGGCGCTGCTGGTATTTCATGGGCCGCCCTCGAGCGGATTGTAGTGACGATGAAACAGCTTGACAGGAAAATGTTGAATTTCGTTGATCCCACTGCAACACTGGCTAACTGATTATAAACAACTTTTCAGGAGAAGCAAAAAACTTATTTTCAATAATTTTATTCTTCACCCAAACGTTCACCATACCTTTTGCAACTATCTTGAAAACCAATACTATTATGGGTATTCAGTTTAATAATTGAAAAAGTGGCTGTAATGAAAAAATGTCAAATAGCTGCTATTGTTTCAGGCTTAGGTAGATAACTACTAACAGTAATAAATTCAGTAGATAAATAATAAAAAGTAACTGTTCTTTTTTTTTCTTTATGTGTCCCAGCAATTAATTAATTGCAAATTAGACGACCCTTGTCTTAGGACTTTTCAAGGAATTCCCCCCTCACCGCACCACCCTAGTCACCCTGCAGTGAATTCGAGGGAGTGGGGAGGCTGAAAATAAAGAATTAAACTTTATTGAAGCTAAATACTTCCCATTTTAAACTTGTTTTGAGTTCCGAGAAAAAATTGCTCCCAGGGTAATTTTTTAGTAATTTTTTACTTGTACTCAAAACAAGTAAAAAATGGTAAGTATTTAGCTTCAATAAAGTTTAATTCTTTATTTTCAGCCTCCCCACTCCCTCGAATTCACTGCAGGGTGACTAGGGTGGTGCGGTGAGGGGGGAGTAATCCCTTGAAAAGTCCTAAGACAAGGGTTGTCTAATTTGCAATTAATAAAAAATAACTTCATGAGTGAAAAACCGAGCTGACCATTCGATCCGCCACGAAAATTTGAATCTAGATTCATCACAACCCCAAAACCGACAAAATGTTAATTAGCCGGTGTTGCAGTGGGACCGACGATTTGTAGGTTTGTCCTTGTCCACCCCACCGTCCTACCTCTACCATGAAAAAAAATTGAAATTCACTCCTGCAGCTGACGGTACGACAAAAATGTGTTCATCCGAAGGATGTGCGCACTGAATGGATTCTTTACGTAACTAAACTATCCAACGCCGGGAAAAATGGTGCGTGATCAAGCTTGAACATGTAGCTGGGTTTTATACTGCTCAAAAACCCCGTTGTTGCTAGTTATTGCTACCGTTTTGTAGTTGGATTTGTTAAAAATGAAAAAAACCTGGTCGGTTCATATGGCTGTAACTTGTATAGTTACATTGGTCTACAATGATCGAAAAGGGCTCATTTCAAAGGAAATGTAATGCTCTTCAACTTATTTTCTGAGAACTATCGTGAGATACTGAAAGTAGAGTCGTTACAAGCAAATGTAACGTTCTTTAACGTTGAGGGGGGTCACGTTTCCCTCTCCCTTCCCTACTCCTTTCTTTAACTTTGACCCTTTATTTGCGAGGACCCTTGCTCATTGGTGTGTAGGAGGAGGATAGGTCTGATTTAACTACTCGACGTATCATGAAACGATGTTTATTATGTACAATAACTTTCATAAAGAACGTCGAACAAAACTAATTATGAACTTAATTGATACTCCCAATTCGAGAGAGAGAGAACGGGCCAATGCCCGAAAGTTTCCCGAGGGCTAGGGAGCCAGACGCATGCAACCACCAGGCAATGCCAGGGGAAGAGAATAATTTGACTCACCGACGGGCAGTCACGGGAACAAGGTTGTCTCAAGAGAGACAGTACGACGATGACGATTGGAGAACGACTTGCCTCAGGTGAGGCACCCAACGACGGAGACTGAAGACTACTAGGGAGCCTCAACGACGGTGACTGAAGACAACTTGCCTCGGATGAGGCACCACAACGACGGTGACGGAAATTGTATCAGGGGAGACCCTGGACAAACAACTCGGAACTTTACACTTCAACAGAGTCACGAACCGATCTACTGCCTGCCTAGTCTGAGGCACTGACTCACAACCGCGGACTTCTACCGCTGGGCTCACTTAAGGCCCTTTCGGTCTGACTTTACTTTTGAACCGATTTAACTGAGGCACTGACTCACTTTGAAACTATCTTTCTCGAACGAATCGTACTCGCAATTTCAGAATCTTCGTGGTGACTCTCCGATTCCGACGCATCGAGTCTTTGAGCGTGAAACTTGCGTGGGCCAACCTTGCTTGCTGCTGCCGGTTTTTCCCTATTTAAGGGCTACTCCCCACCCCCGACATGCTAGGTGGGCCTGCGCCGTACTCCCCAGCCTCCGAATCTCATATGAGTCTTTTCCCTTCACCGTTCTCTCTCTCTCTCTTTCGTTAATCTCACCAATATACGTCACACAAAAGAGTCAAAAACAGCAGAAAATGGCGGTTTTTAACACAATTTTCGAATATTTCCGAGATACGTAAGTTGAAAACTATTAGGAATAAAAACAAATTCTTGGGGGAAGAAGTTGTGGCAAATTGTGTCAGCTATTCATTCTAAGAGAAGGTCTTTGGCATTACGATTTGCGGCGTCCGATATAGATAGGAAAAATCGAAACAAGTGACCTTCCTGGTGGCCTCCAGCTTTTAGTATGTTTTATTAATATGTTACTTCCGCTCACATCGGACATCCGGTGTCTTTTAGTATGTTTACCTCCAACTACTTTAAACACAGCGGAAAAATACAAATTCACGAAAATTAACCATTTCGTCTATATTCTCTTATTGACATGACTATAATTTAGTCATTAACACTGAAACTTCATGTTGTAAAGTTATGTTGTGCTATTAAACGAATTTCCCCTGGTCATTGGGGACCAAAACATGTCAGAAAACGACGATTCTCCCCTTTTTCAGTGCTACGCGTAGGGTTGCCAGATGACCGGTTTTCGACCGGCCTGGCCGGTTTTGGAAGTCCGAGGCCGGATGCCGGCCGGACCCTCGACCGGCCTTAAGTAAAGCCGGTTTTCGGATTTGCTCATTTTGTAATAATTTTTTTTTTAATTTTTCCTCATTAAACTATTCGTAAGGGAACTTAGCGACAAGATTTTATTTATTTAAAACGTCGGGGATGATTTCGTGACTTTCGTGTGACTTGTGCAGGCCGGCACCGCGCTATAACTCTCAGCCTAGGTAGGGCCTATTGTATTATCAGTTGCAGCGGTTCAGTCACTGTATTGTTGTGTTGTCGTGGAGGAAAGAGATGGCCCGGAGTTGAATAGTTCCTGGTCGCCGCGGTGTCTTCGTGGTCTAAGAGCCGTACCGGAGATACGGTGTCCGGGTTCGATTCCCGCTCCGTGGCAGTTTCTTTTTCTCACGACACATAAAGCACCATGTCACTGTTGTTTATAAAACTACAAGTCCGAAATAACTTTAATTTCGATGCAAAAAAGCTTTAAAACTGTTTTGTATGGTTGACAGCGTGCGGTGACCTTTAATCGGAGTAGTCCATTTGCGTAAAATTCTGCTCTGGGCAGTTCATTTCCAACCTTCTTCTACATTAACAAATTTAATTAAGAGAAAACGTATGGAAATTTACTGCCGCGAGGCAGATTTTTTGGGGAATCGAAAACGCTATTAGGCCCTCCTCAAATTGAACCTGTGAACATACACATACTGGTTCACACATTCACAGTCAATTATTTTTTGTCCGCGCGTGGGAGTGGCCTGGGTTCAATTTACAGTGGGTCACCCGGTATATATTTATGTGATACACGACTTATATATATATGTATAGGCCGGTTTTCGAGCTTTTCAAATCTGGCAACCCTAGCTACGCGGTAATTTTAAAACTCTAGTATCAAGAGAATATAATGTTCTTGGCGCATATTCCGAACGAGTTACAACGCAAAGTGGTTAGGTCTGTTTCAAGTGGGCCCTATAAATGCTCTCGAGCAGGGGCGAAGCCAGCCCGTGATCAAGGCGTGGGCAGCCAGGCACGGATCCAGAGTTGTGGGGTGGGGGGGGGCACGTGGATGAAATCCAGAAAAGAACATTTTGCGGCTAAGACTGAGGAAAAACACCCATTCACGGTTAAAATTGAGAAATAGCGCTGATTCACGTTAAACTAGAGAAATAAATCTCATTATTCGCGGTTAAAATTAGGAAAACATACCAATTTGCGGTTTCGCGCAATTAACGGTTTATACAGCTCTTTTCAAGGCTAAAATTGACAAAATAAATTGAGGACAAACGCCAATTCAACCTGGCGGAATGAAGTTCATTCACGCTGGTAAAATTGAGAAAAGGCGCCAGTTTATGGTTTCTCGAACCAAAATCTCGGTATAAACATTGCGGAAAAGTGATAGTTGACCGTTTTTATAATACATGGCAAGTTTGCGGGTACTATTGAGAAAGAGCGCGACTTTGCGCATACATTTTTATTCAAGTCTAAAATTCAGGAAAATGGTTCGTTCATAGGTGAAATTGAGGAAAACACCCATTTCAAGATTTCGCGATGCAACGTCCGGGTCAAAATTAATGAAATTCGCTAACTTGCGGATTATGTAGAGCGTTTCACTGTTAAAATTTGAAGGGGGAAGAAATCGCTCAAGTAGAATTGAGAAAAAGTACTCACTTTCACCTAAAATTAAGGAAAAACGTAAATTCGAGGCTAAAAATAGTGCTTATTCACGAGTAAATGGGGAGGGGGATTCTGTGCATTTCTTCTTGAAAACTGGATCCACGCCTCACGTGGACAGCTTCACTGGCGAAAATATCAGATGCACCATTGCCTTTTTGCTGACTTATAACAAGATCTCGAGGTTACAATCTCGTCAATTCACGGTCATCAGAGAGACTAAATTTGTACTGAAACGGCCACTATCCGTCAAAAAATAAATATCCGCTGGAAAACAGTCGTTTTGTAGCCTTCTATTTCGGATTTTATGTAGAAAAACTGAAAACTTCTCCCCCAGGAATGTGATACTTTTGGAGCTAAACTTAAAAATTTTAGAACTGAAACGGTAAAAGGAGCTGGCACTTTCTACTCCCACCCAACGTCTGGCTTTTTCTGTGAACAAAAACCAGTCAAACCAGCTAAAATAGGATTTTATGCGCAAAATAATTGAACTTGGTCTCCCAATTTCGGCAATCTCGCAAAATTGATTTTTTTAGCAGCATAAATCCATGAAATTGGATTCACAAAAAAAAATTTTTTTTTGGCGAGAAAACCCCACTAATGGTTTGTTATTGTGAAATCCGAGTTTGATCTTTGAGTTAGTTGAATTTGTGAAAATGGGATTTTAGTGCGAAAAATCAGCAAAATCGGCAAGAAATTTGTGTTTCTGTTAGCCAATGAATTAATACGAAACCATGTCACATGTCTGAATTGCTCAGTTCTCCCTCCTCGATCCTTCTCCTTCCAGTGTCAAAGGTCACAGTTCAAAGATCAAGGTCCAAAGTTAGTTGTGAAGATTCAGAAAGTATATAAGGGTCAAAGTTCAAAGGACAAATTAAGAATACAAATGTAGGGCTTTGAACAGAAGTTCAAAGGTCAAGGTAAGGTAACTATACAACCGAGTGAATCTATCCTCCATATTGAGGTGTATAAAGCTAAAATGTTGTGGGTAGGAGGGGTGTATGGAATGGAATTGGAAATACTGTGGAGGAGCCCACGAGGCTTTTGAGGCAAGCCGATAATGTTATCTAGTATTTAAGCCTTAACCGAATCTTATTGGTCGAAAGGCAGTCGCTAAGCAAGCGAGTCAGCTGAGTTTCTCAGGAAGTTATGTGAACAAGAAATTTATGATAATTTTATCTATCCCAATATGACCGTGAGTTCACCTGGTAGTAAAGGTTCTCTAGCCCAGGTGAAGATACAGCAAGTATAGGTCAAAGGTCAAAGTGAAGATACAAAAGTAGGGGTCAAGGTTTAAAGGTCAAAGTGAAGGTACAAATAAAAGTAGGGGATCAAAGGTCACTAAAATGTCAATGTCCCTCAATTTTCCAGGCCAGCCCAGAACTCCCCCGCCTTTGTGTTTTCCCCCACACCATAAGCTCCCGGCACATCATATTATCCTAATCAACGGGTACAAAATTTGTCAAAAACGGCGATTTTGTCCTCTTTTCCAGTGAATTTTGGAGATTTTTGAACTTTCGTATCAGGAGAAATGTTTGCCGAAAAGGGTTTACTGGGGTGGTTTAGCTTACGATTTCAACGTGATCGTGAAGCGTTCTAAGTGGGTCCAAATTGTTCTCGAGGGTGAAATCGGACACCCCCAAGAAATTTCGATCCCTCAACCCAATTAGAACGCCTAAAAACGCTCTAGATAATTTAAACTGCACCTTTATCACTTTCCGGCAAAAATCCCTCTGTCCGACGAGCTCCCAGTCTATTCTATTCTCCCGGTCATTGGGAAAGGGGGGACAAAAACTTGTCAAAAACAACGACCCCCCCTTTTTTTTCCAGTGTGATGCGGTGATTTTCGATCTATCGTATTAGGAGAATATGATGTGCTTGGAGATCGGCTCCGGTCGAGTTTTTGCCACAAATTACTTGTAGCCGTTGCTTAAATCGACATAAAATTTCCATTGTGTTATTGAGAGTTCCAAGAGGTTTTTAGGTCCAGTTGTTGCTGGACCTATGGGGAAACGTTCGATTGACCTTCAAAAACAGAATATTTTTGCCCAAAAGTGACAATTTTGCTACAGAATCTTGTTTTTATGTTCGAAAATATGTAATTCAGTTCACAAAACGTCAAATTTCCCCAAAAATATCGCTTTTTGGGAACCGTTAATTCCTTTAAACAAGATATTATCCATTACCCCACCTGTATGACGGCTTATTCGTCATTTAACCCCTCCCAATCACCCTTTGAAATAAGGGTCATCATCAATCCTCTCTACACGCTCCTCAGCCTGCAAAGTCATTGTCCTGGAAATTTTACACGAAAAACGAACCGTAGATGCCCCACTGACGAAAGCATGAAAACGTTCATGGCCAAGTAGCAGCGATTGCAGACCCTCAAGTATAGATTTTGCCCTGAAAGTTACCCGCAGGTGCTCACGATATCCACTTTCACGTTTCACGTTCCTAAGTGGGTCAAAGATCAAGATGGAGTTACAAAAAGTAGGGATTAAAGGTCTAAGAAGTCGAGAATGTTCAAGGCCGGCGCAGAACTCCCCCCCCCCCACCATGCTGTTATCCCCTTGCCGTGAGCTCCCGGCAGATTCTATTCTCCTAATCGTACGGGAACAAAATTTCTCAAAAACGACGATTTTATCCCTTTTCTCCGGTGTTTTGAGGCGGTTTTCGATCGAAAATAATAATGTGCTGGGAGCTCGATTCCGGGTAATTTATTGTTTCCCGTGAAGTAGTTGGGTGTGGTTTAAACGGGCGTAAATTTCACTGTGGCTACGGAGCGTTCTAAGTGGGTCCAAACGGCTCTTCGGGGTGAATATCGGACGGCCATAGAAATGCCGATCTAATAACTCATTCTGAACGTTCTCTGTGAATGCTCGTCTCAATCGCTTACGAGAAAACGGGGGTTTGAACTACCAGCAGTTAGTAAGGAACCAAGGAAGGAATGAAAGAAATTTAAAGAAATAGAAAACAAAATGCACAACATTAGGTTCTCCCCATCCACAGGTGTCTTCCGCAAACATGTCACCTGTATGGATCAGTCCGATACCTCATCGATCCTTCCAAGTCCTGAGGTCGTCGGTATCAGCCGATTCTATTGACTCCAGGGGCACTAGTACGAGCGGACGGTGACAAAACGAATACTTTGTCTCAGTTTTCGGTTTCCCTGTGTAGAGAAACCCCAAAATAGAAAGATTCAGCCGCCGATCAGACTTGCTAATATAGGAGGGGCTTGGAAAATTGTGGGTTTCGCTCTACTGGAAATGACTTGCGGCAGCCATTTACTGCTTCAAAATAGCCAAACTATGGCTATTCCCACCTTAAAAACCGCTAAACTCTCTGCAATCGCACCCCACAGTGGTTAAACTGACGATTAGCGCCTAGCAAATGGCTGTTCGCGCCCTAAAAATTGCCAAACCGGAAATTCCTGATCTAAAAAATAGCCAAACGGACTTGAAGCGCCCTAAAAATGGCTAAGCTGACGCTGAAAATGGCTAAATCCACTATTTGCGCGCCAAAAACGGCAAAACTGGCAATTCGCGTGCCAAAATGGCCAGTACTGATCATTCGCGTCTCTGGCTTGGCGGACCACATTTGCGTTCCAAAAACGGCTAAACTGACTATTTGCACCCAGAAAATGCCTGAACACGGGTGGAAATGAACCGCCCCAATGCAGAATATTGTACACAAATGCACAGGCATAGTTTGCTTGCAACGAAACACGAAACACCCCCCCCCCCCAACCGAAACTGCGAATGCCCAGGCCAGAAGAGCAGGAGCCGCCACTGGCCTGAACAGATGATCCCAGCCGTGAAAAGTGCAAAATCGACCATTCGCGAGCAACAAATGGCGCCGACCACCTCGTAGTGCCCAGACTTCGCCTTGTTTCAGCGAACAGCTAAACTGACTGCAATCGCACCCCACAGTGGTTAAACTGACGATTAGCGCCTAGCAAATGGCTGTTCGCGCCTTAAAAATTGCCAAACCGGAAATTCCTGATCTAAAAAATAGCCAAACGGATTTGAAGCGCCCTAAAAATGGCTAAGCTGACGCTGAATTTGGCTAAACCCATAAAACCAATTTTGCGGATTTTTCTTACTAAAAAAAACAACACATTTTCGCTTATCGGTTTCACCAAAAATCAATAATTCGCGGATGTTTGTTGCTGACAAACCGACTTCGAGGGTCGGCTTAACTTTGAAACCGATTTTGCTGATTTTTCGCGCTAAAATCCCATTTTCGCAGGTACGACGCGCAATTTCGTGTGTTTTGGCTAGCAAATCGTGTTTAGCCCGCTGTGCCATCCAGACTGGGAGAGGAAATGCCAGCTCTGTTTACCGTCTCAGGTCTAAAATTTAAAGTTTAGCTCCACAGTTATCACTTTCCGGGGGAGAAGTTTCAGTTTTTCGACATAAAATTCGAAATAGAAGGCTACAAACAACCCATTTTGTTGATTAATGTTTTTTGAAGAAAAAAGTTCTCTGACGATGCCATCAGCAAAAGAAGGAGAAAGCTCAGGAAACGAAGAAGTGGAAGAAGAAGAAATAAACCAAAACCCTAAAAACATAACATTAATAAAGTTGTATGTCTTAAAAACTAATAATATTAATAACCCATTTTCTTCATTTGAGCCGTTAAAATGTCTCAAAAAACCGTGAAATTACGCATTTTTATTTATTATTTCAATTGCGGCCAGCACTGGGCATACTAACCGCGAACTGGTGCGTTCGATCTGTCAACTTCAGCCGCAAAAGAACAGGTTTTCCTCAATTTAACCTGTGGATGAACGCAATTTCTCAATTTTAGCCACGACAATTCCATCAATCAACAACAAACGGTGACAATTTTGCCAATTCGTTTTCCCTCAATTTTAGCAGCAAATTAGTGCTTTTCCCCAATTCTGCCTTGAGCAATTTTTTCCCCCTTCAAATTGTTGCAGTGAAAAGGTCCACATAACCCGCATGTGAGCGAATTTCATTAATTTTGACTTGGACGTTGCATCGCGAAACCTTGAAATGGGTATTTTCCTTAATTTCACCTGCGAACGAACAATTTTCCTTAATTTTAGCCGTGAATATAAGCACCTTTTCAAAAATGTACGCGATCTTTCTCAATTGTACCCGCAAACTTGCCATATATATGTATAAAAACGGTAAATCAGCACTTTTTCGCAATGTTTACCGAGATGTTTGTTTGAGAAACCTCGATTTGGCGCCTTCTCTCAATTTTACCTGCGTGAATAAGCACCATTTCTCAATTTTAGCCGTGAATCGGCGTTTTTCCCCAATTTTAGCCAAAAATGAGCGATTTTTCTCAATTCTACATTGAACGGGCAATTTATTTTGTCAATTTTAGCTGTGAAAAGAGCTCTATAACCCGTGAATAAGCGAATTTTCTTAATTTCGTCGCGGACTTTGCATCGTGGAAACTGCAAATTGGTATGTTTTCTCAATTTCAACTGCGAATAATGAGATTTATTTCTCACGTTTAACGTGAATCAGCGCTACTATTCAATTTTAGCCGTGAATGGGTGTTTTTCCTCAGTCTTAGCCGCAAAATGTCCTTTTCTGGATTTCATCCGCCAACATTTTTTCTCAAGACGTGCCATCCCCCGCCGCCAACTGTGGACCCGTGCCTAGCTGGCTGCCCACCCCTTGATCACGGGCTGGCTCCGCCCCTGTAAGCTTTTAATCTATGTTTTCCTTTTAAAAAAGTAAATGTAAAAGAATCTAATGATACTGAGAAACACTGGTACTCGAAGGATTTGTATGAGCTAAAGACAAGACTTGAAACTGTGATTAACTTATCGAACTGCCACAACGATGGTTCCTTTGATGATAAATTAAACGTAAGTTAAGAAAAGAATATAAAAATGCGGTCAATGCAGCTAAAATTGCATACAACGATAGTAAAATAAGAAACTCTAGTAATCTGCAAAAGGCTACCTGGGACCTAATAAACAAACAGAGAAACAATAACAAAAGTAGCCCGTCACCTCCATTTAGTGCTAGTGAGCTAAATTATCATTTTACAACTAGCATTGACAAAAATGTTTTGGCAAATATTAAGACAGGTAACGTTGATTTCTGTGACTTCAAACCAATTAAGACTCTTCATGGAGCTTTTGAATTTAATCAAGTTGATGAACTGGCGGTGAAACGGTGTGTTCTGTCTTTAAACATGAGCAAATCTCTGGATTGGTACGGACTGAGCGCTCCTATTCTCGTAGGAATTGTTGACACTGTCCTCCCACAGTTTACACATTTAATAAACTGTTCCCTTTCTTCAGGCCATTTTCCTAATGCTCTGAAAGTATCGCTGGTGTCAGTTTTGTACAAAAAAGGAGAAAAAACGGATCCTAACAATTACAGGCCGATCAGCATCTTGCCCGTTTTTTCCAAAGTGCTTGAGAGGTTCATGAAAAACGACATAGTAGATTTTTTTGATAGACTGGAGCTTTTTTCGTCGCGGCAGTATGGTTTCAGGTCGGGTAAAAGCACTAAGGCTCCGATGCTTGATGTAGTTGACAGTGTCTTGATGAGTTTTGAGGAAAAGAAATGCGTTAGCGGCGTGTTCATTGACTTGAAGAAGGCTTTCGATAGTTGTCCCCCATGATATTCTCGTCTCAAAATTGCGTTGATACAACTTTTCACCGAGTTCCATGAACTTAATCAAGTCTTACCTTTCCAATAGAAAACAAGCGGTTAAATTGGGCGATGAAGTTTCTGACCTGAGCGATATTCTTTATGGCGTGACCCAAGGGTCTATTTTGGGGCCAATACTATTTCTAATATTTATAAATGACTTCCCGGCAGCCTCATCTGCTCATTGTATCCTTTTTGCTGACGATACTACCCTCTTAGTTAATGAGTTTTCAAGAGCGGCTGCTGCCATAAAAGCTGATGAAGTCTTGGCCGATGCTCAAAATTGGTTCTCAGCTAATCGTTTAGCTTTAAATGGCGAAAAGACAGTGCATGTGGATTTTGGCCTTAAGAATGATACTGTGGACGATGCAAGATCTTTTGCGAAGTTTTTGGGGATATGTGTCAATAGCCGCTTAGTTTGGGATCGCCATTGTAACTTCTTAACAAATAAGTTGTCACGGGTCTCTTTTCTTATTAGATGTCTGAAACATTGTGTCTCATTGCCTGTTCTTCTGACTGCTTATTTTGCGCTGTTCCACTCACTGGCCACTTATGGACTGCTTGCGTGGGGGCATAGTCCTCACGCTAAGACAATTTTCTCCCTCCAGCGTAAAGTTGAGAGAATTCTTACAAACAGGAAGTTCAGGGATGATTGCAGAGAAGACTTTAGGAGCCTTAAAATCATGCCTCTGCCAGCATCCTATAGTATATACCACTCCTATATATACACTTTGATCCTTTGTATTATCTATGAGCGGAATTGTCTATCTGTGAAGTGATTGTTACAATGTTGCGGCTATATTTAATAATTTATTGTCTTGCCTAATTAATTAATTTATACTATTGACGATTATGTTACCATACTTCGTGTTCATAATAAACTCACTCACTCACTCACTCAAGTCTGATCGGCGGCTGAATCTATCTATTTTGGGGTTTCTCTACACAGGGAAACCGAAAATTGAGACAAAATGTTCGTTTTGTCACCGTCCGCTCGTACTAGTGACCCTGGAGGCAATAGAATCGGCTGATACCGACGACCTCAGGACTTGGAAGGATCGATGGGGTATCGGACTGATCCATACAGGTGACATGTTTGCGGAAGACACCTCTGGATGGGGAGAACCTAATGTTGTGCATTTTGTTTTCTATTTCTTTAAATTTCTTTCATTTCTTCCTTGGTTCCTTACTAACTGCTGGTAGTTCAAACCCCCGTTTTCTCGTAAGTGATTTCGACGAGCGTTTACAGAGAACGTTCTGAATGAGTTATTAGATCTGCATTTCTATGGCCGTCCGATA
This sequence comes from Corythucha ciliata, assembly GCA_038030265.1. Classification (NCBI taxonomy): domain Eukaryota; kingdom Metazoa; phylum Arthropoda; class Insecta; order Hemiptera; family Tingidae; genus Corythucha; species Corythucha ciliata. The sequence continues at coordinate 39,543,427 of CM075943.1, read as the reverse complement.
TTCACCTCGAAGAGCCGTTTGGACCCACTTAGAACGCTCCGTAGCCACAGTGAAATTTACGCCCGTTTAAACCACACCCAACTACTTCACGGGAAACAGTATATTACCCAGAATCGAGCTCCCAGCACATTATTATTTTCGATCGAAAACCGCCTCAAAACACCGGAGAAAAAGGATAAAATCGTCATTTTTGAGAAATTGGCAAGGGGATAACAGCATGGTGGGGGGGGGAGTTCTGCGCCGGCCTAGAACATTCTCGACTTCTTAGACCTTTAATCCCTACTTTTTGTAACTCCATCTTGATCATTGACCCACTTAGGAACGTGAAACTGTCAGTATTGGTCACTTTAAGGGGGGGGGGGCTGACGCATCATTTCTCATTTCAGCATGGCCCGAGAGACCCATAAACCGCGTTTAGCGCAGATCGGAACACTATTTCGCCCGTCTAACCATGAGGAGTTTTGGCTAAAATATAGAAATGGACGAAACCTCGTATTTCGGGGTTTCTCATCACATGGAATTGGAAAATCGAAACGGATTTTCCATCAGACGAGCAGTTGAAGGAGTTCTCCATGTGATTCTGGCTTTGGCCTGTTTTCCGCGAGGCCCCACGAATTTTCCTGTGTTCGCCGGCCACATTACCGTCAGCCCTGAATCCCAAGGCAGAGCCTCGGCGAAAGCGGGCCTCTCTGGCCGTTTTCTTAAAAATGAACCCTCTGGTTCTTTTGACACCTGCAATGAAAGTCTAATTGTGAATGAATATAATAACGCCGTATTCAAACCCCCAGTTTTTCACTTTATACAAAAAAAAATTGTATAAAAAATCACAATGCCGTGACGTTCTATGTAAAAGCCTGTTGCGTGACTTATTTTATCTCAAGAAATCGTATACTGCGACCCGTAATTCCCCCATTTACGCGAAGAAAAAAAAAATTAAAAGTGCATGTTTGGTTGACATTTTCAAGCCAATGTGTCTATTATCTTATTAAGGATTTACCCGGAGTGTAATTATTTTCACGATTTCTCATGAGCCATAACCTATTAATTAAAAAAAGGTGTTTGTGTGTGTGGTGGTGGTGGTGTTGGAGATGGGGGAGGCTTTATGGGACGCGGATAAGACGATATTAATACCGTAGCAATCATTATAAAGCAATTTTCTGATGAAAGTTAAGACAAAAAAGTATTGGATGAAGTGTTCGGAGCTGGTGGGAGGGGGTTAAAGGGACGAAAAGAAGATCCATCTTGAGTTTTCCATCCATCACTTTTTTTTCCCCCCAAGACGCTCACGATCTGTTTGACCCATAAGGATTGACCGCTGCTATAAGATCAAGAAAAGTTTCAAGTTGAACCAATTTTTTCTTTCAGCTTCCCACAAACTACTTCCAATTTTGTATCCACTAACAGCCGAGTGTTTTACGCTCAAAATATCGTTTTACGAAAGTAATCAGATATGGCGAACGGTTTAATGGTGTGAGGGGGGGATTCGATCGATTTACTGGCTATCTGCTTCCACCTTTACGCCGCCTGTCACATTTCCTATACCTCCGATGAACTCACGATTAGTTTAGGATCAAAACGGCAACTTCCAATGTTTAATAATTGCAGAAACTCGCTATTGAGCTTCCAATTTCAAACAAAAAATGTAATTCAATTAACTTCCTAGGCAGCACGACCTTTGATTTATAGAGTAAACATCCCCTCTTCCTTGGAAAACGCAAAATAACAATTACCATAACTAAAAATCGTGCGTTAAAATTAATTGTTTCTCCATTTTTTTTAAAGCCAGAATTTAATCCATACTTTTCAAAAAAATGACTCAACGGCGTTTCCGCTAATTATTTATTAAGAAGTTCCTGAGTTATCCGCCAATTTCAAGTTAAGACACCCTTAATTTGTCCACAAGGAAGCCCAACCGATCGATTCATCAGCCATGATTTCATTATGGTATTGAAAGGCGGAGTTTGGCTCTCCTCGAAGCTTGAGTGGAGGGGGGGGGTGGAGCTTTGAGCTTAATTTCACAAAACAACGGTTCGGACGGTTGGACTTGAGAGAGGGAAAGAGACTGACGAGGTGAAGAAAAGGGTAAACTTCTCAACTTACTGAAAGCGTAACATCGTCATCTAAAGTTAGCGTTAGTTAACTATTTAAGCGATGAATTCGTTAAGTTGGATGCCTACTGAAGCCTGTGTATGCAAATCAAATAAAACACTCGACGTTTTTATACGACGGTCGTTAAATTTATAGAGAACAAGTTCCTCAGAATTGAAGCTTTTTTTTTTTTTTTTTTTTTTTTTTTTTTTTTTTTCTTTTAATGCTGTCTGTGCGATGAAGTTGGATCTTAAAAGCCCCCTTTCTGGCAAGAATCTCCAGAGACAACCCTTCCCTTGAAAAAAATTACAATAGGACCTTTTGAACCTCACTAATCTCCTTTTTCTCAATCTTTTTTTTCTCTGGGATTGCTCAGTCAGAGACAAGCTTATCACTGCCTTGGAGCGACAGGCTCTTTTATTGTTGATTATGAAACGTGCCATCGTCTTTGCTATAGTGACGAGGGTCCTGGAACACTCATTGTTCCCGATCTTATAGGATTAGAACTGGCAACGTTTTTTAGCCACATATTAACGATTAAGTCCAATGGCTTTTTTCTCTCGTTCTTTCTTTTTTGAAGGGTCTGATAAAAGAAAAAAAATGAAAGAGTGAGGGTCGGCGTAAAACTGGAAGTGCATTCAAGCTTGCATTCTTTCTTTGTAACAGTAAACTTCTAGGTATACCGTGGAAAAACAGGTACATCTGTCTAAAATCTGAAGCGTTCATAGACCTAAGATAATGAAGTTTCTCATATTTCTTTTACCAAACACTCTAAAGAAGAAGTTTTTCTCACTAAGCTCATCCTTTTAAGAGAAAATCACATAGACCTAAACTAGAAAGACTAACTATCATTGTGCAGGTATCATTCTATCCGCTCATTTCACAAAAAATGTCTTCAATCCCTTATACTCTTCACAGGTTTGCTCTACAAAAATCAAGTTTACTGGGTTTCACTCTTACAAACACCTAATTTTGTGAGTTTTGCTCTTTTAAACCCCAATTTTGGGAACTTTTGCTCTTTCAAACCCAAATTTCGAGAACTTGGGTAATTTAAACCACATTCTCAGGTATATTTTTGCGACTTCAAACCCCAATTTAATAAATTTTCAGGCTTCTTGTAACCCCAATTTTACGGATGTTTGCTAATTTGCGTATTTTCATTATTTTAAAAACCATATGTCGTAGCCTTAGCTCTTTCAAGAATCAGGTCGGTTGTCCACTGGAAGTGTTTTCGAGTGGCGCTACAACGAGCGTACATCCCAAAGGCTCAAATTGAACGTGACATCGTCCACTGCAGGCTTTGCTGCAGTGATTTCAACTGAAGTCTTTTTGTATGCACGCTCGTTGTCGCGCCGCTCGAAAACGCTTTCAGTGGACGAGCGGCCTCAGTTTCTCAGATTTCGCTGGGTCGAGAAAAAATAATGTGGCTTGGTCTTTCAACAATCAAAAATCGGATTTGGCACTTCCTACACGGGATGACATTGAGTTGCCTTCATTTTTGGGACAGCTGGATGGCAAATGGTGGTGAAGAGGGCGTTCCCCCAGTATCGGTGGGGAGGGGGGTCAGATGGGGCCCCGAAAAACTGAAATATGAACAAATGGGAATTTTTATGGTGTTAGGATGTGAAAAATTCGGTAACTACCTTCTAAAATGGGGAAAAGTGCTTAATCTCAGCCAGTGGCGTGACCAGGACTTTTTCGTGGGAGCGGTTTTCAAAATTACATAATTGGATATATTAATATTTGTATAACATACCTAATTACCTGTGCATACAAAATTCAAAAAATAAATAATGGAGGGGTATTCAAGGGATTCAAGTGTCCATGAGATATACAGGCGGGGGCCCACGCATTAAAATACCCTCCTCCACCATTGTCACTAGCGTCCCGCCCAGCTATGCCAATGGGTCCGCGAAAAATTCGAAGCGTACGAACGGGCCTTATTACGAACGTTCGGGAAAAAATGCCGCAAGCGGGATCCAAGGACGCCGAATAAGAAATAACATTATCCCTGAATCCACCTCCTTCTTCATGCGATTGTCTCTCTGCATATTCTCCTCTCGTTCTCCAATTCGGAAACTAATTACAACCGTAGAACGAAACGTCGACATTATAACTTAATATAATAAATAGAGGTCTACGAGGACATTTCACTAGCAGATATCAACATGATAAAGACATCACTCCCCCCCCCCCCAACCAATATGAAAAAAAAAATCAGTAAAATAAATAAGTACAATGAAAAAGTAAAAGAACGAAGACAAACACAAAATAAAAAACGGATTTGTTTGGCCTCAAAAACTCCTAGTAACTAACCATACATGGCATCAATGATATTTGTACCACTTCGCGGATTTAAGATTTGCTCAAAGGGAGGGGGGGGGGCTTGAGAAATTGTTAGGGTCGCTCAACTAAAAATTCCTTGACAGTCTTCGCTGCCTAAAATTAGCTAAATTTGCTATTCCCACCATGAAAAATGCTAGGCTAACTATAGTTTGGCCAAAAAATGGCTAAACTGACGATTCGTGTCTTGAAAATAGCTAAATTGACTATATTATTTGTGCCCTAAAAGTAGTCAAACTGACTTCACATGCCCTAAAAATGGCTAAAACAACGATTCGGGCGGCCCTGAAAGTTCATGATTCCCGCCATGAAAATGACCAAAGACCAAACTGACAATGAGGAAGTAACATAAAAAATAAAAATCGATGGAAACATTTTTTTTTCGAAAGAAAATTACTAAATATGACCAGGAATTGAATACTAGTGCGTAAATGATCGATTTAGATTTGTAGTGAAATAATAAAACTTGCCAATTATGTTTGTTACCTTAACGGCCGGTCTGTGACTCGTGACGTAGTTAACCCTTTAAGGTACCGGGGGTCCAAATGAGTTTTGGGTCTGGACGTTTTGTGTACCTCATATTGGACACCTAGTTGGAGACTGCGCTATAGATGAAATGACCTGGCTTTTGAATCGGAGCGGGTTAGAACACGTTTATGAGTTGAATAAACTCCAACTGATAGTGGTAGGGCACGTTTTTCCTGGCTTTTTGTGCGTTGTGTCCAACACAGTGAACACTTTCTGGGTTTTCGACGCCATTTTGTTGTGGTTTTCAGTGTTTGTTTGGTTCAGGAAGTTAATGTCAATGAGCTCGGCGGAACTGGCAGTGAGATTCTTCCAATTTTTCGCTGGTAAACGGTAATTTATACTTCATATTCTTAAGCTGAGTGCCCCATAAAGTGAAATTATGGATTTTTAACCCTTAACTTCCTGCTGAAAAATGAAAAACTGCTCCACCGTGCATACCCTTTTTTATACTTTATCTCTTCCTGATTTCATGTGAACGAGTTAATTGATCTTTAACGAATGGATATCGCATGCTGAAAAGGGTTTTAATGGAATGATGTGCTGGTAAGGAGCCAATTAAGTTCGTCCAAGAAAAAATTTCGAGGTAAATCAAGTTACTTTAGACACCGTTAGATTTTTCATGTATAGAACGCTTAGTGTCCAATATGAAGCACACCTCCCACGTGGTTTGGGTGAAAGGTGTCCCGAGCAGGGCCCACCAAGAGTTTACTACATTTTCCTAGTCGCATTTGTTTGTTTGTAATGCCAAAATTTTCAATTAATATGTCGCTAATTCATGTTTTATTGTTTGAACAAATACCTTATTTTAGTATATTTTTGGTCAAGTGATAACAAGTTGAAGAAAAATTAATTCAAAATGCTTAATTTTTTCGGACTGCATGATATGTGTCTCGTGTAGCGAACACCATTAAATTCTCTCTGAAAACTTTGTTAATGAATTTATGGCATAAAACTTCGTTTTCCATGGGTCACTGAGTGTATTACAGTCAATTTGAATGACTTCTGACGCGATTTTTGAAAAAATGTTGAGGGGTACTCCCTGGGTATAAGGCAGGTGTCCAGAATACGACGCACTAAGACTTAAATGGTTAAGGGGTTGTGACTCCTCCCAACCCTCCACATCAAGGCTGTTATCATGTCTTGCCCCTTCTTGTCCTTCCCATTTCTCTTAAGTCCTATTGTTTGTTTTGTGGGAAGGTTATGCGCATGCTGTTATTGCGTCATCAGTCTATCTGGCCTATTTCATTTGAACGGATCGTGTTTTCATGAGTTTTGGTACCCAAGCTATCACGACAGCATGATTTTGGAAAATGTGTTACTTCCTCATTCACGCATTGGTTTGACAGACTACTTGCGCCCTAAACTGACTACTCGCGCCCAGGAAAAGCCTAAACAGACGATTCCTGTCCTGTGAATTTCGGTGCAAGTTTTCGTGATTGTTTGGTGGGTCCTTCCCCTAACATCTTTGTCGTTCTGTACCGTAGTAGCTGTTAAAGGGAGTCAGCACAGTGAGAACTGAGAAAGTTTGCGTAGTAACCACAAGCAATGCATAGAGAAACTACGGTATTTTCGAGGTTTGGCGGGGATTGAATGTTTTGCAACATGGCTTGGCCTCTCGCTCGCCACCCTATTCCGATCATCATCTAGCCTAGCAACCCTACGCTTAATAGAAATGCATTTGATTACATCGCCTGCCCCATCAATTAGTTCCCACTTCAGATTGGAGCTCTCCACTAGATTGTGGTTAATCGAATCAATGTGATTAGTTAATCATTCAATTTACAGACCACTGCAGGCTGAGTAATTTTCGTTAAAGCAGAAAAAACTATTGATTTTCGCTCCATTTTTCCCTTCCAAAATTAAATAACCCGAACCAGGTGCCCAGCGCGTTTATAAAAATGGTATGCAACAGCTGAGACATTCTGCTGAGTACCTAACATATCATCCCCTACCTCCAAAGAGTTGAAAACACGAAAACGAGTGCATTCATGCTCCTGAAAATAAAATAGGACACGTTCATATAATACGGTGTCACGGTTGAGTTCTTCCTCGACAACGGAAATCAGCAAAGGTATTGTCGCAAGCGGAAACGGGTTCCCCCATCAAGCGCATGGATAAACAATGTTCCCCCAGTTCTATTTTTTTCCCTTTCCGTTTTTAATTGCTATAACGATCCACACGCTAGTTTTTAATTTTTGTGTAGAGCACTGGGTTCCCGTTGGTGGGAGTTGGGGAGCTTTCCATTCACATTCGTCGTCGTCATGGAAACTAAATTAAATGAAAAAGTGAATTGCTAAAAGCTTTCAGGAATTTCCAAAGGCGATTTACCGAGAAATGTTATTGATTTGAAGGCCTAAACGTTGAAGAATAATGTTTGCAATAAACACGGTTTACACGGAAAATCCTTAAACGTCTGCCTGTCTCCCCTGTCCCACTATTCCACGAAAACCATCTCTTTTCTCTCTCTCTTTCCTTTTTAAACATCACTAGCGTGAGAAGATAGCGTATCACATTTTCTCTCTCTCTGATTGATAGCGTCTTCAATCTTTAGGATTATATCGCTCTAGTTTTTAATGGGTGCGAGATAGGCTTGATGCAGTAATCAACCATGATGGCCACTTAGAACTAACGACTATTATATACGCCTTAAGACAATTAAACGCTGTAATATCGATATCAAGATCGAACTTAAGGGATTTGTCGAAAAATGTTTTAAGGAAAACTCCCAAGGCGAGGTAGAGAAAAACGTCGAATGAGGTTAAAAAGTTTTTAAAGTAATATTTTGACCCCTTCTATGGTAACATGTTTAAAAATTACTGGACATTTAAAGGCGATAAAGAACGCTAATGCTCTGGAAATGTCTTCTTACAAAAAAAAGGAAGAAAAACAAAACAAAAACGAAGATTAAGGCCGGGTACCCCATTTACTATACGTTTGACTAATGGGCAAAAAAAAGAGATGTTGGGTCATTAAACCGGTCGCACTGGGTAGAGGAGAGGAGAAGGGCTCACGCCTTCAACTGTCAAGAAACATTTACACCTGTAAATTTAAACTTTTATGAGCCCGTAGGATTTAAGGGGAAATTCAATTCCTACCCAGTGGTTTTACCCGTCTGAGAATATAATTGAAAAATCGACACAATCCAGTTTGACTTAAAGACCTGTCTGTGCTCCAGCATTCCATAAGTGTCCTCATTGGAACCATTGGCCACTTGAGAGCAAGTCGATGTTTTTGTACAAACATTTGCCGCGAGCTCTCCAAGCCGTTTGTCATCCTCAGGAGTTTTCCCCCTCTCTCACACTCTGTCTCTTCTAGTGCTCTCGTCTTCCTTCTCGTCTCTTTTCAACGAGGTTTTTATTGATCTAACAACAGTGTGACAACATGGAAGGGAAAAGTGGGGGGGGGGAAGCCCACCTGTACGGTAGAGGTTAAATAAACTATGGCTCCCACATTAAGTCAAATGTGACCATTAATGAAATAAAAACAAACCGGGAGGAGGGTATATGTATACGATGGAAAGTTTCGAACAAAAAGAGAAGGAGGGGGGCAAAAAGTGGGTAGAAAACTGTTTCTTCCCTCTTTTTATGTCGAGGAACTTCATTGAAAGAGACGGAAAAGTGCCTCTGGAAAACTACATTTCTTATTTACTTTTTGAGACGAACGAAAGAAATACGCGAAAAGGTTATTGCTGTTTTATAACTCAGGTGTTGGCCCCAGAATTGTCAATATTCGAATTTAATGTTATTCTTTTCGCGATTGGAAACTTTTCTCATTGTGGGGAAAAAAGAGAAAATAGTCTTTTTTATTTATTCATTTTGTTTTGTCGTTGCTTTCGCCTCAATAACAATGAATAAACAAACCTTAAAGAGCAATACGCAGTTCTCACTTCATCAATTTTTTTACTGTCAGACGTCAATAAAAATCGAATTCGGCGAAATAAGGTCGGAAAAGCCAACTACGGAGCGTGGAAATGAATCACGCTCCCGCCATGTTTGATTTCCTTCAAGAGGAAAAACATTTTTTTTTTTTTTTGTATAGGAAGTAGGAACCTACCACAAAGATGAAAGGAAGTGTTGCAGCGGAAGAAACTTTCAGCTTTGAAAATATAACGCGCGATATGAGTTTCGCGAGGCGTCGTCCTTCGCGAATGATGGGGTGCCACCGGTGTATCATCGCCATCTTTTATTAATACATAAGGGGAGAATGTATACTATGGAGGAGGATAGTGCAAGTATGAAAAAAACACGAATAAATATAAGGAAAGTATAGAGTCTCCTGTATATTTTATAGCTTCGTTTTTTCATTACGAAAAAAAAAAATAAATTCCATTAATCCTGTTCGCCGTCCTCCTCAATCACGATTTTACACTCATTTGTCGTCATTAAAGTTGCTACTTTTATCCCAAAATTATGACCTGAAGCCCAATCTAATTAACCTTCCCTCCAGCGCTTTCCTTTCGTCATGCCTTATGTTTTTTTTTTTTTTTTTTTTTTTTTTTTTTTTTTTTTTTTTTTTTTATAGGGCACAGCCAGGAAATGGATAGCGTTTTAAGAGAGCTAAAGCAATCACCGAAATTACTCTCGACAGTCGAGGAGAGTTTCTTACCAGCAGTAAACATAGGGAGGGGTGAACCGTTCATTTTGATGACATTTTCGCGAAAGGTTTTCTTGTTTAAAAGGGGGTGCAACCTCTGCAAATAATTACTTTTCCACGGAGAGAGGAAAATTAGCAGTCAACTTTTTAAGGGTTTTTATAAATAAAAAATAAAGTCGTTACTCGGAAGGAGTTTGATATTATTATCAATCAAGAGAGAAGTTGAGTCCCGCCCCTCGTTAAGGGCAATGAAAGTTTGAGAAGAACAATTTAAACGTTTCATTAAAAGGTGATGGTACCAAGCTCAGGTTCAGTGGATGAACTTTGTGGTTGGTGACCAGGAAAAACCCCGGCAAAAGTAGACAATGCAGACTGTCTGAAAGACCACAAAATGCCCGACCACATCAAATCTCAAGAAACACTGAAAAGCCCCAAACACATCAAAGCTCCAAACAAGAAAAAAAGGCCAAAACCCATCAATGCATCAACCACAAAAAGCTCTATAACCATAGTACAGCCCCAACCACAGCAAAACTCACCAAAAAAAAAAGCTGCAACCACAAAAATGTCTAACCGCAGTAAAGCCGCCACCACAGCAATGCTCCAAACCCCAGCAAAACTCCAAGCCACAGTAAAGCTCCTAGCACAGCTAAGTTCCAAACCACTGCAAAGCTTCAAACCACAACAAAACACATCCCACAGCCAAGCTCCAAACCACATCCCCCACATCCCTCACATCCAAGCTCCGGATTGGATGTGGTTTCCGGATTCAAACCCAAAATTACGAAGTTTTGCTATTTCAATCCCGATTTCGCGTATTTGCACTCTTTCAAAAACCCAAATTTCGTGTTTTTTTCTAAAATAGGTTTCGGGGGTTTGCCTGATAAGAAAAACAATTTTGCTCTTTCAAAAACAGAATTTCGTTATTTTGGGTCTTAAAACTCCCAGTTTTAAGTGCTTTTCGAATTGTTCTCGTTAAATCAGTTTTGCTCGTTCAAAAACCAAAAATTTCGTGGGGTTTGCTATTGCATGGACGTACACTCTTTCAAAATCCAAGAAACTTGGATTTGGGGTATTCAAAACTCAATTTCGGGGATTCATGCCCCAAAAAATAATCAAATTTCATATTCTTTAGATATTTCTACGACTTTTGCTAGGTCAAAAAACTAATTCGAGTCATCTGAAAATCTAATGTCATGGTTTTTTGGCCCTTTCACAACATGGAAGTAAAATTGATGCAATTGCTGAATTAATGACCAAATTGCCCCATTCCACCTCAGTCCGACGAATAACGATAAGGACGAATAAAATGCAGCCGAAAGGCTTCAAAGGCTTTTCGTTGAATAGACTTACTATATCGACTTATAAGTCAACATTTCGCTGCTCCTTTTATCGCGGCTTTTTCCATCCCCAGGCTGGCATTTCCCAGTCATTTCTCTTTTCACGGAACACTTTCCTTTTGAATCAGAAGGGGAAAACGAAAAAAAATGAATCTGCGTCCTCCACGCATCCTAGAAGATTAGTAAATCTGCACTCCCTCATTTTCCCATAAGTTACTGTTTGTTGGGAAATGTCATCAGCTCCCTTGAACTTGAATATATAACAACTTTGGTTATCATGAACTATAAGAAATAACAAAATACTGACGACAATTTTACAATGGGGTCTTGCATGAATGTCCGATTTGGGAGAAAAATAAACCGGTGAATTGGTACATGGTCAGAAGGATATCAACGGTGGTTGCAACCCGATTGGTGCATTTGGTGATTTTAAAATAAATGTCGAAGTTCTTCAAGAAGGGATGGATGGTGCGAGGGGAAATGACGTCAGTTGTCACTTGTGAAGCATCTGAGGGAACTACAACATTTTTTGTTTACAAATAATAAGAAAAATTAATAAGTATATATTGTCCCTCTGAAAATGCTTCTTACCCTGTCTTCCCCACACCATCCATTTTCATTGAATAACCTTTGACGTAATTAAACCACCACTCAACATTTTTAAAAATTCCCTTTAAAAAAATCCTTGTTTGATTTCAATGTTTAATGTGAGCAATAGTATTGTGGAAGAGCCCTCTTCAAGAAACACCAGTGCTTGAAAATGTGCAAAATCCCCATTGTGCTTTATTTCGAATTGTGCTTTATTTTGCGAGTGAAAATAACTCGCAAAGCGTTTCTTTTATAAAAAATTGGCCATGAGTATTTTAGATGAAAATCAAAAAGAGTAACTCTAGCCCACGAAGGGCTGGATTTTAAAAAACACAAGTCAAAGCGAAATAGATCTCTTTATGTGAGGGATCTCATAAATAACTAATTTTCGGTTCCTTTGTCAAGGATCCCTTCCCTTTTATTTTGCTTCGCGCCTTTTCTGACGTAAGTGTGGTATATACGTGTAAGTGGGGCAGATTACACCAAATTTCTGCTTGCTTTTCAACCCTAAAGAAGGGTGCGAAGACGCGAGGGCTGACGAGGCGTAGAAATCGGAGATTTAACATTGACATTCTCAACCTGTAAGTTTGTATCAATTCACCCTCCGAATCCCTTTCGATGGAAGATCCCATTTGAAATGCAATCCACCCGGGCTCACTTCCACAGTAATAAATGAATATTAAGGTTCTTAAATAGCGGACCGACACCCTACCCAACACTAAACGGCGCCTGGAGTGAAAATCTTTATGAGGCTCCACAGTCTCTAAATAAACCACGAATATAATTTTTACGCTCAGCATTTCACGCAATTTCAGCAAAGAAGCTGCCCTCTCCTTCCCAGTAACCACGAATATTGGCGAATTATCAATACAGCTGCAAATAAGCGCTCTCAATTTTAGCAGTGAAATACCGTTTTTTAATAGCTTTTGCATTTCTAAAATTTATCCGTGCATCAGCACATTTTCAATTTTTTTGCCGCAAATATCTCTTTATCTATATGTAATACGCAAATTAGGATATTAGCCATGAATTAGCGCATTCTCTCAATGTTATCCCCGAAGTAGCGCTTTTTAAAAATCTATCCGTGAATTAGCGTTTTCTCTATTCCAGCCCTTCTTCACCTTCAGATTTGTTTCACTTTACTGTTTCAATTACTTTTGTTCAATTTTAGCCGCGAAATATCGCTTTGTCTCAATTTTATCCGCCCTCCATAGAAACCACCAGAGTTTCTTTAATTTAGCTGGGAGTGATAGCTTTTTCTTAACTTTAGGCGAAAAATTACTACATTATTTTCTCAATTTTTAGTGCATTTCATTCTGAAAATGCACTATTGGTCTCGTCGTGAAGGTGGCAAACATGGGTCATGTCATGTTTTTTTCATGTTTCAGAACACGAATTCAGTGGTCTCCGGAATTCAAATACATATGTATATACAGGGTGGATCCGTATAAGTGTGACAAAACTTTTTGGGTAAAACTACGTTGAAAGTGGAGTAAAATGGTACGTTCGGAAGTGTCCTACGTCGATCCGTTCCGGAGTTATGATTTTTTTTGTGTTTAAAAAAGTAACCAATGCTTGCTTCAAAAAATCCGCAATTTCTCGGCTTAAATCGCACCAAATCCAAAAAGTGATGGCATTTTCAGAAACTAAGGAACATTTCCTTTAGTATAGAGGCCATTTTATTGCTTGAAAAAATCGTCAACACCCAGAAATCTGGTATTTTTTCCATAAATTTACGTTTCCTCTAAACTTTGTCCGTTTTACGAAAAGTCGCTGTACCCAAACAGCTTTCTCAACAGATTTTCGGTAAATCACAAAAACTTCCCCGTCTTCTAAGTTTCCTTTTGGCGTGTTCACATTTGATGTTACCACTGACGTTTCTCCCAAAAACGTCACGAGAATGCACAAAAACCGTGTTTTTACGAAACATGGACCATTGTCTACGGTATTCGTGAAGGGTGCAGGGAGATCGGCGGTAAGTGAGAACAGTATATCTTACCATGGAGAAGTCAAGAGGCATTCGATTTGACCCCTTCCCCCACCAGTGATTCATTAAATTGTCGCCATTCAGGGGGGGGGGGTATAATTGAATGACGTTTGCCTACGATATCTTCTCCTTCCTAAAATATTCTGTCCTCCCCTTTCTAAAACAGTATTTTGACAGAAAAATATAGGCAATTGCCTTTGTGCCAGGTGCCAACAATATTCGTGAAGGGTGCTCAGAGATCGGCAGAAATGGATGGGGGGGGGGGGTCAAATTGAATATGTCTCTTGCCTGCGGTATCTTCTCCATGGTAAGATATCCTGTTCTCACTTACTGCCGATCTCTCCGCACCCTTCACGAATACCGTAGACAATGGCCCATGTTTCGTAAAAACACGGTTTTTGTGCATTCTCGTGACGTTTTTGTGGGAAACGTCAGTGGTAACATCAAATGTGAACACGCCAAAAGGAAACTTAGAAGACGGGGAAGTTTTTGTGATTTACCGAAAATCTGTTGAGAAAGCTGTTTGGGTACAGCGACTTTTCGTAAAACGGACAAAGTTTAGAGGAAACGTAAATTTATGGAAAAAATACCAGATTTCTGGGTGTTGACGATTTTTTCAAGCAATAAAATGGCCTCTATACTAAAGGAAATGTTCCTTAGTTTCTGAAAATGCCATCACTTTTTGGATTTGGTGCGATTTAAGCCGAGAAATTGCGGATTTTTTGAAGCAAGCATTGGTTACTTTTTTAAACACAAAAAAAATCATAACTCCGGAACGGATCGACGTAGGACACTTCCGAACGTACCATTTTACTCCACTTTCAACGTAGTTTTACCCAAAAAGTTTTGTCACACTTATACGGATCCACCCTGTATACACATCTATCTTTATGACCGTTTTCTTGTTAGCACGATAACTCTCGTAGAAGTTAATTTAGCGGAACGCGCTTTGGCACAAAAATCAGTAGTCATAAGACCCCGGTCGGTATTGCATTTGGGCCAAATCGGTCAAGGTGGAGGGGGGGAAAATAGGGCTTGAAATGGTCAAAAAATCACTACTAATCACCAGTTGAATCTAGAAGCATCATATTCGGTACGTATACCCCATGATAGACTAGCCTTTGATTCCCATTTTAATTTTTTGAAAAAGTCAAGGTGGACTGGGTGGTGCCACCGGAGTGGAAGTAAGTCTGTGGTCTCGTTAGCACGATAACTCTAGACAGAAATTAATTTAGCGGAACGCGCTGGGGCACAAAAATCAGTAGTCATAAGACCCCTGTCGGTATTCCATTTGGGCCCAATCGGTTGACTTGGATCATTGGATGGGGGGGGGGGGGTTTGGTTTGAACTGGTAAAAAAATCACTACAAATCACCAGTTGGTTCCAGAAGCATTATATTCGGTACGATGATTTCATTTTGAAGTAGCCTTTGATTCCCATCAAGTTCAGCTTAAACAAACCCGCCATCAAACAGTACGAGGAAGGGTCAAACATTAACGAAACAAATCATGGTCTCAACATTATTACTTCTGGGACGGCTTAGGATATCCGCATACGAAATGAAATGCACTCTTTCCGACCGCCAGCTGCCGGAGCGAAATTTTTTTGTACTTGAATTAGCACCTTTTCTCAATTTTAACCACAAAGATGCCTCCAGAAACCGCGAATAGGCGTTTTCCCAATTTTAGCTGTGAATGAGCAGTATGTCTCAGGTTTATTCTCAATTCATGCGCAAATTTTCTCAATTTTATTCGCAAATTGACATTTTTCTCATTTTTGTAGCTTTTTTGTTTTTGTAGCAATTTGAGGCGTGAAGTGGCGATTTTTCTTAATTTATCCACCTATCGCGCCTTTTCCTATATATCTTGCCGCGAGAATTTCCGATTTACTTCACTTTTAGCCATGAATTATCCCTTTTGCTAAACGTTTAGTCCCGGAAAACTGGCCCAAAAGCCGGCACCTTAGTACGCCTTCTCAATTTCACGTAACGCCTACCGTCAACCGTCCAAGGACGTAGAAACAGGGGGTTAGCGTATTTTCTCTATTTCAGCCGCGAAGTTACTTCTAGAAGCCACGACGTATAATACTTTTTAAAAAATCATTCAACACTAACGACAAGATAAAGCGTTCCTTTTTATCGCCTCTGACGATCCCGTTACATGAAAGGCGTTTTCACCGGGACCGGGAAATCTCCTTGCTCACCTGGTTGGGTGGGATGCTACTGGGCTAACCGCACGACACGGACTTTCCCCGAAAGTACCCATATATCGAATCAGAATCGTGGGGTCAGGGGCGTAGGTAGGAATTTGTCCTAGGGGGGGGGGGCTGATTTAAATCTCGCCACGGAGGGGGAGGGGAGCATTTAATGTCAACCGTCATACCAGGACAGTGCCTTTTTCCATCCCAAACTTGACCCCCACACCATTTTTCAGGCACGAATGAGCCTTTTGTACTTGAATTAGCACCTTTTCTCAATTTTAACCACAAAGATGCCTCCATCTTTTTTTACAGGTCGCGATTTTCAGTCAAGGTTTTTGTATTGGGCAAAGAGAAGTCAGCTAGTTTATAGTATAGCCATTTGAAGGTGCGAATCGTCATTCTGTAGCCTCCAAAGGGTGCGAATGACCAGTTTCGCAATTTTTGGAACTTGAATAGCCAAATTTGCTATTTTAGGGCACGATCGTTAGTTTAGATATTTTCAATGCGTGAAGGCTCAATACGGTAAGGCCAATTTTGACAATGATGGATTTTGTCAGTTTCGTGACAGAAATAATCCGTTTAGGCCTTTTCAAAGGCCGAATCTTCAGTTTAACCATTTATAGGACGTATAGATACAGAGTCAGCTTTGCCAATTTTAGGGCGTGGCTGGCCATTTTCACGGCGCAAACTGTCAGTACGGTCATTTCTAGGGCTTGAATGGTCACTCGAGTCAGTTTCATAAGAATTCAGGACACGAATCCGTCATTTTAGTCAGTTGCATGTTACGAACTTAGTTCAGCCATTTTCAAGGCGCGAATTGTCTGTTCAGCTAGTATTTTTGAGTCCACTTGGCCGCTTTTTTGGGGTTTCTCATTTAATACAGGCCGCGAATAGTATTTGTATAGGTTCATCAAGCAAATGTGTGAATTTGCTTAGCTTGGCCGTATTATTGGCACGCGAATGGTAGATTTTGCAATTTCCAGGACAGGAATAAGCTGTTTAAGGGATTTTTAGGGTGCAAATCGTCAGTTTATCCATTTTAGGATGCGTATAAAGTCAGTTTGGCCATATTTAGAGTGGGGATCACACGTTCGAGTATCTCTTAGCGTCATAGCATGCATGCAATTGGCTTATTAGCCTTTCGCTATTTTCAAGGCGCAAGTATTGAGTTATGGAGGCGAATAGTCAGTACTTATCCGTTTTTAGGACGGCAAGTCCGTCAAGCTGAATGCGCAAATGGCCAGTATTGGCGATTTATGGCACACGAATGTTTGATTTAGGGCGGGAATCATGATTGTTTCAGGCATTATTCAGGGTGCTCAAACCGTCAGCTTAGACATTTTTGGGGCGTGGGAAGCCAGCATTTGGCTATATTTAGAGCGTAACTTGCCATTTTCGCTATTTTAAGGATGCCAATAAGACACTTTAACCATTTTCATGGCGCGAATCGTAAGTTTGCCATTTTGAGGCGTGAATTTGGTTAGTTAACTGGTTAAGCGTATTATTATGGGCTTCAAGATTTTTGTGGTTCAGTTGTTTCTAGTAAGCGCTTTTTGTGGTTAGAACTAAAGTTTTTTGAACGATCCAAGGACAGCAAAATTGATTTTTTCGACGGTCAAATCCACGAAATATAAATAGTAATAAATAATGAATTTTCGATAACGTGGGTGTTATAAATTTTCAGGTTTTTCAGGTGCGGTAATTACCCATCTTCAGAAGTTTCAGGTGGGTAGTGATATACAACATACCCACCTCTTACGCCGGCCCTTACTGTTCAGAACAGAGGCCTACCGTCAGATCGACAATTCACGAGTGAAGGCGTTCTAAAGGCAACTCTAAGGCGACTTTTTGCATATATTACTTACTAACCCTCGTAGTTTAAGCGCTTCTACTAACAATTTAAAATATAAAAATTATTTCGTTGTTTTTATGGGCTGACTTTGTGAACCAAGTCCGTCCCCTTGTATCGAAAGCTCTTCAATTGGAACGACAGGCATAAGAGAAACTGACCACGGCTATATTCAGTAAATTTATGCCCAAAATCTAGGAGTGAAAGTGTAATGCTTCGAAAACGCGTGAGTACGCCCCTGCTACTAAGATGGCGAATCCTGCTTAAAAAGTTAATTTTAAAAGAAGCTGTTTTAGCGTAGCATGAGTAGAGCTTATTTCTTTCCTTAAAAGGATAGGATACCGTTGCCTAGATGGAAGGAGCACTGTTTTTGAAGTAAAAAAATATATATTTTTCAGGAGATTTATTTTGAAGGTGCTATAAATTAGCTTAGGGCGACAAAGTAATTGAAAGTGCCCATAAATCATAACAGACGCTGCACATGTGACTTGTTATTCATTTTTAAGGCTGAAACAAGAAAATGAAAGTAGTTTGTGGGGAGGGTGAAATATTACAAAAGCGAACTGCTTAATTATATAAGTACGACAGAGTCTCCTTCACATGGTTCAGGAAGTTCTTAACATTTTTTGTGTTCCATTCGGTACATAGGTTGGGAACGTAGACATTAATCGTTTATCCCACGAAATTTTTAGGTTGCCTGTAGCCTTATTACTTTTTTGTGCGTTATAATTGGAAAATTCATTGCGTAAACATACCTTGGGAACGAGCGAGCCTCTGTACACTTTTAGTTTCGTACAGGGCTCGCGTGGTCAAAGAGAATTCCATTACCATTTAATGTTAACTTTTGACAAAATTAACATCCGAGTGATGAACCAAGTGTATACTTCAACTCGTCGTCGTAAACATCGCTCAGTAAAAATGTTCGCGTTTCAATTAATTAAAAATTGGAACGGAAACTGACAATTTTTCGTTTCTATGTATTTATTTTGATTGGAAAGCGGCGGTTGGTCTATACGTGAAAGAAAAAATAGGAAAATCTAAAAAAATATCTCTAAGTGAAATTTTTGTTTGAGTTGCATATTGATGTAGCGAAACATCCAACCCTCTCTTCCTAACCTGTCCTTTCCATTTGACCCTTCATTGCGGACTCAGTGATTGGAATGTCTCGCTCTGTAATGAATTCTATTAATTAAAAAAAAATATTGTATTTGAGACAGGTTCAAACAAACAGAATTTGCATTTTAATTCGCAAGCCTCATAACTCTTCTCTTGCATTGATAATACAATTTGATGAACGATTATTTAATTAATGTCCGATTGCGGAAAAGTTCGCGCAAGGTATGTACGAACAAAAAGTCGTCTCAAAAATATACATATAGAGAAAGCATCGCTTTTTTTTTTCTTTTTTTTTTATATTCAAGAAGGGGAAGGGGCTGGGTAATTGAACGTGTTTTGGGGCGCTCTGTGCGGAAATACAGTTCTAATGCTCTTATAACCACTATCTAGTAATGCACACACAACACAAAAACTCGGAGAAACATGTTACGAAGGACTGTTGCGTGCTAAAGCCGCGAGGAACCCTAATTTTTTTTCCTACCCCTCACTTTTTTTTTTCTTCAAATGAAGCTCAAAATTATAGGTTTTATGTGGAAAATATGGGTGTTCTTTTGCGTCGACGAGCCTCACTCAACGCCACGCAAGGTGGTGTGTCTTATCCGCGGGGTAAAGTTTGTACTGGTAAGTCCCTAGGGGGCTAATAGGGGAAACGTCGTAATAGGATTTTCTACAACCTAAAAATGGAAGTAAAAAATAATAAAAATAAATAGAAACCTGCCGTAGGGATTAATATTTATTCATTTGTTATTGTTTCAGAGCGATAAGAGGTTGTAGGCACACGCTATTATTTCCTCCGTCTGCGTTCTTCTAATCCTAGCTCTGATGCACAAGCTCCACTTTGTTTTAGCATCCGTCAATCCAAACACGAATCTCAAGCTTTTCGATGAAGGACTTTCCTTTACCTTCCATTGGTCCAACTTAACCCCCCCCCCCTCCAGTGCAAAATTCAGGATTACCTACCACTCAACTATTCCTTATTGAATCCGTTTCTCTCGATTTAAATCCTAACCCCTCCTATCTCGAATGTCGTTGTTCGATGTCAATCCTACCAC
Source organism: Corythucha ciliata (assembly GCA_038030265.1). NCBI lineage: Eukaryota > Metazoa > Arthropoda > Insecta > Hemiptera > Tingidae > Corythucha > Corythucha ciliata. The sequence goes on along the minus strand of CM075943.1, from coordinate 39,523,744 downwards.
AGTATACCGCAGAAGAAGAAAAAAAAACTATCTGAAAATTAATCAGATCGACAGAAAAAGCCGGTAACAAATAATGAAGATATATCAGAATGCTTTCATTGAAAATGATATACGTATACAACTTCAGTATTGAAAGAGTTAGAAAATCTGCAGTTCTTTCCTTTTTCGCCCCCCTCCCACTCCACTACAACTCTGATAACTTCCGTTTGGAGGCCACTTCCTTAATAAGATGAATAAACCGGCGCATTTCACCGCTTTTTCATAGGTATACACAAGTATGAAATAAAAATGCATAAAAAAGAGGGGAAAGAACTTCGTGACTTATGAAAAACGAAGGGTTGCGTGCTGGTTTTTTTTAAAGGGGTTTTTTCTCATCCTTCCCTCGTTTTAATATGTGTAAAGAGGGCGGAATGGACCTAAGGGGGGTGGTAGGGGGAGAAAAAAATGCATATTTCGAGTTTTATGACTGCCGAAAGAAAAAGGGTAGAGAGATGGCACTGCCGAGTTATCAATTTATTTTAATAAGTTATACTACACTTTTACAGGTCCAAGTCCTGGTCGAAGGGAGAAAGAGTAGATGTAGGTCTAGGTGTACGAGGAGTCATTAGGAATTACTGATCCGAGGGGGATCAGTGGAGACACTAGCTTGAATGGTCTCTTCCTGTCCTTCATATGCCGTTTGACTCGAGGCCCTAAGCATCCTACAGCCTACAGGGGCAGAGGCTGTTCAGGGCTACTTGACCCTGGCTCTTATCAGTCCGAGGATTGAGCCAAGAACTCAGTCCATATGATCCTATGAGTATCGGTTCCTGGTTGTTGCGTCGGCTTCGGTGAGCCTGAGATCCTCTCCGGCATGGAAATCAGGAGTGATGGAGAGGCGCCTATATCCGCTCCTTGGGCACGTTAGTCCATGACCGCCTCAACTACCATGTAAATGAGAGCCTTCACCGAATAACCCTTCTGTGGGCCCTGGTGGAACCGGAAACAGAGACTAGACCGCACTTTGGGGAATTGGACGACGCATTTCGCTCGTAATTTCGATTCGCGCTCTACTTTGCCTCCTCCCTTCGATTCACTAAAAATGACTTGACAGCTATTCGCTGATTAAAAATAGCTATATTAGCTATTCCAATAATAAAATGGCTTAGCAGACTATACTCCCACCGCAAAATGGCAAAACTGACGATTCCCGCTGTAAAAATAGCCGAGACTTACTTCACGCGCCCTAAAAATGCCTAAACTCATGCAGCCGTGAAAATGCCTGAAAAGACTATGGTTCACGCCCTGAAAATGGCGTGAGCGTAAAATCCCACTCTAAATCTGGGCAAAATGACTCTACGAGCACTAAAAGTTGATACACTAACAATAGACGATTTCACGGTCGGTGATACCCGAAGTTTTCCGAGCGTTTCCGAGGTCGGCCGTTATCGTATTATCTTTGTCGAACCCATAGAGGTAAATAACTGGAGAAAGCCGGAAATGGCTGGGGGGTGGGTAGAAGGGTTGTCACAAATATGGCCGCCAAAGTACACCTTCAGAACCTTGAATTTACCTCTACATCGTCAGGTTATCAACAAAAATGCTCACCTCTCCCCTGAGATTAATGCAAAATTGTTCCGACAGCAGCCTGTCGGGAAAAGTGCATTTCATTCATGCGACAATCGAGTCGAACCTCATAAGTTAGAACGATATCAATCAATTATGAATGACATTTAGGCCGTGGTATAGAAAGTCAAAATCATAAAATCGTGTTTCTTTTTACCGCAGGCCCCTTTTTTGGCACCAACTGAGGGGGAACAAAATTATGAAAATGAAAAATGAAACAGAGTCGGTTTGGTCGCCTATACGATATGGGAAGGCGGACTCTTGTTAGAGGAGTTATTTGCAATTAAAATATTTATCCCGGCCTAAATTTCATTCATAATTGATTGATATCGTTCTAACTTATGAGGTTCGACTCGATTGTCGCATGAATGAAATGCACTTTTCCCGACAGGCTGCTGTCGGAACAAAACTTTTTTCAGATTACGTTAATTTTCAGATCAGTTAAATTAGGTTAAATGGTATGTCACTATTTCACCATTGCGGAATGCGGAGTGCCTGGGTTCGAATCCGAAACAATTTTTTTTAAAATTTTTTTGTTCCTCCCTTTTTGGCCCACCTCAGGATTTTTTACTCAAGATTTATTAAGGCTGTAGGCAAATCAAATAAAAGAGACGGCTCAAAATACAATCTCAATGAAATTTTTTGGTAATTGGGTGGTCCAGTAAAGCATAGCGTTAATTTAATAGCTCCCCTCCGCCGAGAACTCCCCTGCCATATCAACGGATTCGGTTCACAAAGGTCTCATTCGAAAGCGCGTTCATTTCTCATTACTCGAGTCAATTTTGGGGGCAATTGCAGCAACAGCCGTGCGGTAGCGAATTTTCAACTAATTCAAACCCCTCTTTCACACCGTTCCCGTGGACCGATTCATCTGGATCACGAACTCGTCCGAGATATTCACGCTATTGATTTTTAGACCAAATTTGGTTGCCCTAAGTCAAAAATTGCGACCGTGATCGTGCTAACAAGCGAGGGGCCATATATATATATATAGCAAATCGAACCGACCTCGGATTCGTGTTCTAGGGGTTCTGAAACGTGAAAAAAAAGTATCACAACCCATATGTGCGACCATCAGGGCGAGACCAATAGTGCATTTTTTGAATGAAATGCACTAATTACAAAAATATGTGCGACCATCAGGGCGAGACCAAAAGTGCATTTTTTGAATGAAATGCACTAAAAAAGAGCCCGAGTTAGAAAGAATAAGGGGTATTTCGGGGAATTTGTTCGGTAAAAACTAAATCAAACTCGACAACACTCTCGTTCTCAAAGCGTGGACGACTTGATGTTCATACGATTTCATTGTAAATGTCATCGTTCATGGCACGTAGCCGTGTTTTCAAGTATATTTTGGTGTTTATTTTCTAAAATAAGTGGCACTGATCGCATTCCATCAACATACTAGGAAAAAGATTACATGGGCGAGACAGTCACGAGTTCAGATATAGCCGTTCCGTCTCTTGAGGACTGCGAAACAAGGATTTGAACAAAAGTCGCCACACTCATGCAGTTCTCGCTGTGCTCGAACCACGGGTCTTCTCATTCGCAGTGCTGGTACATATAATGTTTCTGAATTAGTTTGTTTCTTGCTTGCGAGCGATTATTATGTGAAATAAACGTTCGTGATTTCTTAGCCCTGTATTTCTCTTTGCTATTAGAGGATCGACCCCTGTAGAAACATACCCAAAAATACACAACACATCAGTAAAAAACAAGTTATCTTGAACTTAGAAACATGACGTATTCCATAAAAAACATGAGTGACGGATTTCCCGGTGGCTTCTGTCGTGATTCCCGGAAGAGGATTGGAGCTACTGCGCACGTTGAAATATCCGGAAAAGAAGTCCAACAACTCGCGCATGGTTGACCGTTTAAAATAAAGATTCTCCGGAGTATAGTTGTGGCTTATTCACTTTATTAATGCCCTGTGAAACAATCTAAAAACTCACAGTGACAATTTTTAGACATACTAGAGGAAAAAAGAACAAAACTAGAAATTCAAAGTGGACATGAGTAAATAAAAAACAACTTGACTTGAGGTTACTTTGTGGTTCACAAGGTGCACCTCCCACCATAACTACGGTCAACAAATTTCAAGCCCAAGCTTTCTCCATTCATTTTTATCTTTATGGTCGAACCATTTCTGTCGTTTAGTGCATTGTTTACAGTGGTGATTTCTCAGTTTTTTCAATTTTTATCCGGAATAATGATGACAGCAGAGGTCAAATATTGTAATTTTATTATTGTATTGTGAAATATTGTAAAATAAATATGTCTTCAACACTTCTGAATGGTACTCAAGCTGCCATCTCCTACGTTTAGGCACGCGGACGATTGACGGGTTTGTTGCTAAGGAAATCGAAGTATCAAACATTTTTTCATTCATTCCATTCGTGCCATATTTCAAGGGACCCGTACACAATCAATCTGGATGTCAACTTAGTTTACAAATTTGCGAGTTGACAACCAAGTTGAATGTCTGTGGGGGGTTGTCAACACACGGGCGACTTACAAAAGTTACAAATTTGTTTGAAGTTTATATAGCAACATGAGCTGAACTGGTTCAAAATCTACACAACTTGCAAAAATTGGAACTTTTTTAGGTTTGGAGGGCCGCCCGAAAAGAGCTAATTTGTAAACTAAAGTGGTCCATACATGATCAACCTGGTTGTCAACTTAGTTAATAACATTCGTGTTGGCATTGACAACCAAGTTAATTGTCTGTATGGAAGTTGATGGTTGAAATTTCGAATTCACTTGCCTACAAACAGTCAACTTAGTTGTAAACACGCAATGTTCAACAACACAGTTTACAACCCACGTTGATCGTGTATGGCCCACTTTCACCAGCGAAATTGATCGCAGTTAAAATTGATATACATTTGTTTCCAATAGCATCATTCGGCTGATTAGACGGTTAATGGCCTAAAATCACAAGTTTTGGGGCTGGGTACATTATTTTGAGGATTTCACGGTTCACGGCTTCCTCACCTTTTTCGGTCCCAAGACTTGGACGTTGAACCCATTGAGCGCTGTCCCGAAGGAGGGGCTCCCGCTCAAGGCCACCCCCCCCGCTCCACGTTGATCCGCGTCTGTCGCTCGCTACGAAAACAATTCACGGGGTTTTCGCTCTGAAAAATCAATTTTTCTGGTTTTTCTCCCTAAAAAACCAATTGGAAAAGCGAGCAAAACCCCGAGACGAATGTCAATCTCAAGCAACCCAAAAAATTGGACTCGTACCCGTTGCTGGAGGAAGAGAGTCACCATGTTGGATCGCAACTAAATTGTGACAGCTTGTACTGCGTCGTGAGTTGCCATCAAGCCAGTGGTGTACCGTTGAAGGGGTACGAGGGGGGGGGGGGGCGGAAAATGATGAAAAGCTGGAAAGATGGAATCATGCCTTCAATGTATCAAATATCAATGTCCTTAGGGGAAGTATATTGGCAAGTCCTTGGCTAAAATTGAGAATATCCGTTAATGCCGAGTGTGTGCAGGTTTGTACGCGGCTCAAATTGAGAAAGCGCCCTAATACGATGTTGATGCACCATCTCTGCGGTTAAAATAATTGATTAAAACCTCACATTTAGCATAAGACACGAATGAGTGGTATTTATTGTTATAGAAAAACGCTAAACCAAGTTTCTCTGAGCCCTTAGGCGGCTAATATTGATAAATCGTGAAGGCGGAGTTTCAGTCAGGTTTCCTCGACCCGTTACCAGTCACCCCTCGCCTAACCTTCGCACATTCGTCTCCATTCTGCACCAATACTCGATTTCAAAGTCGAATTTTATTCTTCAGGAAGTTCTACAGTGACGTTAGATCTTGCTTTTCCAAATTTAATCCCTGAAATCACCTTAAAGCATATTCGAATCAGGAAGTTTCATGGGTCAGAACTTATTCACAAATCTAATTTTAAAGGTTTACTCATAATAAAATAGAGCATAAATTGTGATCCGTTCATAAAATAACCCAACAGTTAATAAATACGCGATTTTTGAAGTTTTAGGTCATCTCAAACCATTAAACACGCCAGTTAGCATGTTTGTATCATATGAGCCTTCCGACAAAAATTCGCTTGTAATGTAGGTGTCGGAGAGCGGTTTGTTGTGTTTCTTTGCCTTATTTTCTACTAGAGCTTTCCAATAATAAAATAATGGAGGATAAACAGTTGAGCTATTTAGAGGCATGAAAAGGACAGAGAATACAAGGAAGGCGTAAGGGGATTACTTTGCGGAAAATGTTAGTTTTGGCGGGATTTCAAATATGCCAACTTTTGTTAAGAAATTAAAAATATTTCTGAAGGGTTTTAAATTTTTATTTATTTATTTACGTGGAAGGTTTGATTTTGCCTCATCGAAAAAACAATTTCTGGGAAATGTGAAACTTCCTCATTTTAAAGTATTTTTGGGTCATTTTGGGATTAAATTTGAAAAAGCAAGATCTAACGTCACTTGTAGAAAGCGACTTTGAAATCAGAGATTGGAGCAGAAATGGAGCCAAAATTTATGTGCGAAGTTTTGGCGAGGGTGACTGGGTCGAGGAAACCCGACTGAAACCCCGCCTTAATGTGCTATTCTTGGGGCAAGTCCGCAGCTAAAGAGAAGACAAATCGCTAATTCGCGCTACAGTGACGTTAGATCTTGCTTTTCCAAATTTAATCCCTGAAATCACCTTAAAGCATATTCGAATCAGGAAGTTTCATGGGTCAGAACTTATTCACAAATCTAATTTTAAAGGTTTACTCATAATAAAATAGAGCATAAATTGTGATCCGTTCGTAAAATAACCCAACAGTTAATAAATACGCGATTTTTGAAGTTTTAGGTCATCTCAAACCATTAAACACGCCAGTTAGCATGTTTGTATCATATGAGCCTTCCGACAAAAATTCGCTTGTAATGTAGGTGTCGGAGAGCGGTTTGTTGTGTTTCTTTGCCTTATTTTCTACTAGAGCTTTCCAATAATAAAATAATGGAGGATAAACAGTTGAGCTATTTAGAGGCATGAAAAGGACAGAGAATACAAGGAAGGCGTAAGGGGATTACTTTGCGGAAAATGTTAGTTTTGGCGGGATTTCAAATATGCCAACTTTTGTTAAGAAATTAAAAATATTTCTGAAGGGTTTTAAATTTTTATTTATTTATTTACGTGGAAGGTTTGATTTTGCCTCATCGAAAAAACAATTTTTGGGAAATGTGAAACTTCCTCATTTTAAAGTATTTTTGGGTCATTTTGGGATTAAATTTGAAAAAGCAAGATCTAACGTCACTTGTAGAAAGCGACTTTGAAATCAGAGATTGGTGCAGAAATGGAGCCAAAATTTATGTGCGAAGTTTTGGCGAGGGTGACTGGGTCGAGGAAACCCGACTGAAACCCCGCCTTAATGTGCTATTCTTGGGGCAAGTCCGCAGCTAAAAGAGAAGAACAATCGCTAATTCGCGGTCAGAATTGAGTACGTGGCTGAAAAGCGCTAACTCGAAGCTGAAATTCAGAAAAATCGCTACAATGTGCTGTTCTTGATTTGAATTCGTGGCTAATAACATTGAGGAAATGCTCTAATCACGGCTTAAAGTGATGCAAATCACTAATTCGCTGCTAAAATATAGAAAAACGCCAATTCATGGCTAAAACTGAGAAAAACAGTGATTCGTTCAGTGGCTAAGGGGCCTCATATATGTAGATATCCACCCCTCGCCCTGTGTAGGCAGTGGCGGCGGAAGTGTTTTGGTTCAAGGGGGGCGAAAATTAAGGCTCTCCCCCCTACCCTTTCCCACCATACCCTTCACTACCATCCCATCCTTAGTTTTCATCGATAGAAAGGTGAAGTAGTGTAGTTCTCAATTTTAAGTAAATAGAGGAGACTCTGTATTGTATGGAGGTGCTCAATAGTCTTGAATTTTCAGCATTTTGGGAATGATTTGAATGTGGTATACAACGGCCTGATTCTTGATAGGTTTTAAATAATTTTATCATTTCCTTGCTTTCGCGTGAAAAAAGTCGTATGTTCATCACTCGTAGGAAGTGGATTTACCTCCTCGTTTTTTTTTTTTAGCGGGCTCGGCCTCCGCCTCGCCCGCCAAAAGAACGGTCGCTGGTAATAACCACTTACCTGAACTTGTTATGTAATACACTATTACCGCCGCAAATTTTACGGCGTTTTAGATCCTAGGCTCAAAAGTAATTTTTTCGGACTGTGCTTCATATACTTGCATTGAAGCGCTCTTCATTTTACGAATTAAAAAGCTTGAAACAACTGAGTTAGAATATCAGCTGTTCAGTTAGTGAACCTATAGTTACACACAGGTACTGACAACATGCGCCATATGTAATCCTTTAAAGTGGGGAGGGCTTGTGATTGGCTGGTGAGCGTTAACCTATACGACCGCAGCAGCGATTAAGAGATATCAAATCCCTTTGATCCGCCAATGGACCAAACATTGCGGCATATGAGAGATTCCAAATCTATTTGGTCCACATATGCAGGGGAGACCAAATATGGTGACTGTCAGTACTCGTAGGAACTTATAGAGCCTTAGTTCAGTGACATTATCTAAACATGAAATAACTTTTTCGACTAGACGATTTCCGCGGAAAAAGCGAAGGTTTAGAACTGCAGGTTATGGGTTTATTTCTAGTTGCCTAGAGCCTCTTTAACAGTATTTTTTTTTACATTACTACGAGTGTATTTCGGTTTCAAATACTACATGATTTTTGATTTTTTCCTTTTATTTCGAGTCTGCAATTACACTTCCTTCGCGTGCTTCTCATCTAAAGTCAGAAAAATGCGATACTATTGCTGCTTCAGTGACTGTAAGAGTTCTTCCATTCCGGGTCGACCAGGTTTTGACCCAGCTACTAAATTTATCCCTTTCCCTCAACCTTACCGGCACTTGACTGAAAACGTCCCAAATTGAGGAAAAAGGGAAGAGAAAGTACATGTGAAGGAGTGTGATAAATGCGCAACTATGATGGGACTTCATGTTAAGGTGCCCCCGGAACGACGAGTTTTCATCGATACGTTTCGTGAGACGGAGGCTGAAGAATAAAATCAGAATTGAATAACTGCAAATGTGGTTTTAGGTTGACGGGAATGAGAGAAAAATAAATTCACTTTACACAGCACAAGACAAGAGTAACCCATAACCTGGCCTAAGCGGGTTGCAAAACTGTTGAAGTAGGACTGGAGAGCGCATGAGTGGAAATCGTCTATTGCCATCAAATTTCAAATCTTATCCTGCTTCAATATCAATGCCCTAAGAAGCCCTAAGCCCTAGAATAAAAAGTAGTATGTACACCACGAAGCTAAAGTGCATTTTCAAGCCTCGAGGTGTGGCCGAACGAGGCGAGTCCGGCCATCTCTCTTCTCGTCTCGAAAAGACGCACTTCAGCTCCTGCGTATAATTATAGCTATACATGCTATGCTATACATATAGGTTTCTTAGTTCAAAACATTCAATAGTACATTTCATAACAAGTGCGGAAAGTAAGAAATATCGTGCGAGTGTTGTTAGACGAACGAGACGCAGTCGAGCGAGTCTATTACACGAGCACATGATATTTCACTTTCCGACGAGTAATGAACGACGTTTTTCGCACGACGATGGGGAATTTATAGGCAGGTACTCATTCTGGAAATGTTATGGTATTTACGTGTGAGAAACCCAAACACAGTGAACAAACCAACAGGCACAGACAGAAAGAGGAACAAAAAAAACAAAAAAAAAACAAAACAATAACAATAACGTCATATCATAGAATACAAGTTGAGACCTTCAAGAGAACATAATCTGTGGACAGCAAACATTGGTTAACTGTAAAAAAAAAAAAAAAAAAAAAGAAGCCAAATCAGATGTATCCTAACACACACCCGTGCCTTTTTCGTTTTTTCCGCACGGGTTGACGAAAACAGACACTTTCGAGGGAGGTTTTCAGTGCGGTTCTCATCACTTCCCGTGCAAGTCGTGCGAAAATATATTTATGTAGCAAAGTGTGGGATCACAGATAGGGGCGTAACTAGAAATCTTCCCGGAGGCTGCTGTGTGCTCGTGGGGGAGGGGAGATGTAATAAATGTCCTTCATATTGCTTAAACCCTCTCCAGGGAGGGGGGCCGATAGGTGGATCGCCCCCGTTTGTCAGATGGCAGGGGTAAAGTGTAGAAGAAGAATCAAATATGCCTAACAAAAGTTCTGCAGAAAAGTGAAAGATGGTGGGAGGGGGCAAATGATCTAGACATTGCTATTTTTCATCTTCTCCTAAATGTTCCAGGATTTTCGATCTGAGAGACGGTCGCATGGTCCTCGAATAAGAAGCGAAAAGGATAGAATAAGAACCTTGGGTGCAGTCTTCGGGATAGAATAAGATTGGCATTGAAGCCTGGGGGGCGACGCTCCCTTAGGCTAAATTCTGGAGGGGCGGCCGCCCCTCCTGCCCCCCGGTTCCGCCGCCACTGTGTGTAGGCCCTCCACTGCACTGAGTACCAAAGGACTGGATCAGTGCAAAAACGTGGAATTTATAGGCTGATCCTTCGCGCCACGACAGCTTTCCGATTTTGTCGTCAGCGGAAAAAGGGAAGCCGCGACAGCGTGCGTACTGCCCCATTATCTATCTGTGCCGGGCTCATCAATAATATTCAATTATTGATTACAATTTCTAACGAGAAATTTGAGCACTTTTTAGCCCTGGAAATCAAGTAGTTAGGTACAAAAACTGCAACTTCCACTCTGAACCGCCTCTGGAATTCTTACTATACTTATTTTCGTTTTATTAAACCTCTCCCGTGAAGGGTGCACAAGCGAAATATTTCCTGGCGAAAAGAAGCTTGAAGGATTATTACCTCTGAATGACATTTATTGAACGTTTTTCGTACGACGTCTCATCTCTTCGCCCCACTCAATTTGCATCGTACAGAACTATTCACTTCATTCATCAACGAGGGGATAGGCGTCATTTAGAATCCCAATCTTCGATATGCATCTGTCAAAATGTGAAGAGTACTGGGGGGGCTAACGTCAAACTGGCATCGGCTTTTTCACACGCATGGACTATGAAATGACCTAACACTCGCATTTTGCTCAATTATTTTCTAGAACCAAATTGTCGTTTGCTGTGAAATAATTCAATTAAAACACGAATTCATTAGTGATCGAAAAACCTGAAATATACCATTCACGTCGTAGTCTGAACGCCCTTGTACGAGGTATTGACAATGCACCAACTTCTCATTGGCAGTATGCCACCCTTTTACTTCTTTTCTTTTGTAAGTGAATTCAAAAGCTATTTTCGGGCTGTTGAATAAAAAGAATAATAGAATGTTCGTTTATTATTCCTTTCTGCTCAACTGGAATAATAATATAATTAAAAATACGCTAGAAAAGTCCCACTGGGCTCTATTAGGACCATCAAATGAGGATAATGCCTGAACGCTTGATTAGATGTTCCATTATACGCACATTTTTCTTTCTAACTGCTGTTTATTTAAATTCGCCCCCATTTTACGTGAGCAATGATTGCGAGGCCTACAGAGGGACAATTTTTTAGGAAATCCGTCCCCCAATAAACCGTTAGGTGGCTGCAAGGTCTGAAAGGTGTAACCCAAATTGTGTTTCCAAGAAAATTTCGGAAGGAAAACCCAGAAGGATGGCCTAGTGAGTTTCAGGCCATTGCTCTCCCGTGGACCATCATAATATTATTAATCACGGTGCGGAGCAATGTAGGTACTTTGAGCCACTTTCATTAACATTTTGTTTTAAGTGGGATGAGACCAACGCGAATATACCGCTAAAATGATGGATTATACTTTTCGTCCATGAGAGGAGGGGGTAGGGGGTGAGGATCCTGCTACATATTCATGGCACATTTTTCTGTCTCCCTCCCTCTTCGTTCATTTTATACTTTTTTTTTAGGATCAAAAATAAGCCCACATCCCCCCTCCACTCATGATAAATAATAACCTTCCCCGTGTTTAATAATTAAAACGATGTTTGGCGTTTTCTGCCCTTGAAGTTCAGGCCAATTTATCTTCTTTCGTCTCAAAATGTTTCGTTCCTTTCCTAACGACCTTTTTTGTTTGCTTGTTTTCTCATTTTGTTAATTGAATGAATTCGTTCAGTACTATGCTCGTGAGTGGGAGGTTAAGAAGTGAGGCTGGTGGGGTATTTTCTTTGGGTTCTGCGAAGAAGAGGTTCAACGTTATTTGTCTTGATTAAATAGGGAGGTTTAATGGGGGAACCCCGAGAATAACGTCAAGGAGCTTGCGGCAGGCAATAATTGAGTGACCTAACTTATTGTTACCGAGTTTCCTCTACTATCTATTTTCATTCTACTAATAAGGACACTGCCCTATTTTCGAAGTTTTTCTTTTATGGAAACCTTCGTCTATTCGCTTCTAGAAAGAAGGGACAAATGGAGAAAAAAGAAACCCCCGCTCTGTAAAGTGAAATAATTCGACTCATGTAGATTATACCTACAAACTAAGAGGAAACTAGTTCTTTAAGTTCAACCATTGCTCGAGAATCGACGGACGTGAGCGTCACTGCGGGGGCCCTCTTCTTCTTCTTCTTCTTCATCATTCGCCCTCCCTCGAGGCGCATCTTCATAAATATTTAGTGGACCATTACCAGGGTCGTGACTTTCAGCTTTTGTTCTGTTTTAGTATACCACTTTTAGCCTCCCTATTTCTCACCCCCCCCACCCTTTTGGAATCACGACTGCCTCATATATAGCGCGAAGAAGAGCACAAGAAGAGGAAAAAATGATAAAGCAGGAGTAAGAAGAAGAAAAAAAAAAGAGTTCGAGTTCGAGAGCACGATGTTTTTCAAGTTTCGTTGTTCGATTTGCATTGTGATTTTTCCTACGTATTTATAGAATTTGCTCGACATTTCTTGCAAGAATTATCATACTGATTCGAGTGTATGGGGGGAAGGGATGAGGAGGGTGTTGATGGAAGTGGAAGCGAGTTGTCTTCTTTATAAAGAGTTCATGAAACGCTGTGAAACCCCTTTTCTGTCTAATTTAAAGAAAAGGAAGCCTTGCAACGCACGATGTGTCTTACGGAACATTGCCTAACTTTACTGAGGTCTCTTAAATCTTTGCGCTGCCCACATTTTCTTAACAGTGGAGTAAGAAGTCACTTCGCTTTGGTCTTTGGTCACTGAATAATCACTTCTGTGTGGGGTTGGGGATCATTCCGTGAATTGACTAGTCAGTTTCTTGAACAGAAATTGCTAATGAAACATCATTCCCGATAAAACCCGTACCCATCATCACTGGTGCTTTACGGAAAAGTCAATTTAATTCCTCAAATTCCGGAGGCACGCGGTTTTTACTCGTGAATATAATGCTTCAAAGACTAAATCGGCATCTCATTGATTGCTCTACCCGGCTTTCTCTAGACTTTACCGTGAGTCACCACATCAAAAACGGAAAGGAAGAGGGAAGTTCGTGATGGGAGAGACTCTCAAAAGAGCTGTGGATGTGTATTGTTGGTCCTGAATTTTTTTCTAAAAAAATTGGGCGTGTTCGATCAGAATGTGAACCCTGAATGTAACGCCATGATCAGGCCGGCAGCCAGAGGGTTGATGGCGGCCTATTAAAGCGTTTTTTTGGTCGAATAGTTGTAGTTTCTGGGGCCGATTTCCCAGTACCGTGACTTCGAAGTGGTAAAATCGATGGTAGTCGAGGTTATAGTTCCTGACCAGGTTGTAGAAACATAAATTTCTGCCCAAAATCGTACTTTCAATTTCCAGAAGCAGTCTACAATCCCCAAAACGGTCAATTTCACGCAAATATTTTAGGAAGTGCTGAAGCCACGAAATTTTGTTTTGGAAATAATGAAAACGAAATAGAGGTAGGAAGTACGAGTAAATGGCAAAAAGAACCATTTCGAATTGAAGGAGCCAAATCCACGGCACTTGGTTAAGAAAAAGCGAAAATCCGCAACAAAATTGTGGTTTTAAAGGACCAAAATCTTGTCTTTCAACGAATTCGTTTTTCGAACAAATCAAACCCGTGGAACTGGTTTTAGAAGAGCGATCGCCGTCACATTAGGTTTTTCATGAAGCGCGAATTCCCGTAATTGGGGTTTGCAAGTGCCAAATCCAATAAATTTGGTTTTTAAAACAGTAAAATTCCATAAAATTGGAATTTGGACGAGCAGAATCCGCAAAACCTGCTATTGTAATACCTAAAATCGCCGAAACTGGGGTTTGTAAGAGTTAGAATGACGATATTTGGCTTTTGAAAGTGCCTTGCGCGCGTGTTTGGTATTGAATCAAACTATGAACCAAATTGTCTGGTTTGTCGGTCGAATTTTCTGGATTGTGGGGCGAGTTACCAGATTCATTCTGTGAAATATTGGTGTAATGGTGAGTTTTGCACAGCAGTGTGTGTGAACAATTGAAAATAGCACCGAGGGTGCTATTTTAAATAGAGGGGAGGGGGTTCGACCACAGACCTCGCAAACGAGCGGATATTCAGCCAGGAAACTTTGAATTTCGTAGGTAGTCGTGAGACTTTTGGCGCTATTTCATAGTACACTGACTAGCCTAGGTCAGCCACACAAAATAAGCCCAGAAAATGGCAATTTGGCTCTAATTAAGGCATATACTGGCAAATTAACTGCAATTAAGACCAAAAAATGTCCTCCTACGAAAATTCAGCCACTGATATTTTGCTCCGAATTATGTAATTTTTTGGTTACTCATCAAGTCATCAAGCTTTGTGCGATCTCGGAGCCGGCTGGACAGCGTGGGAAGCGGCCACTTGAAATACAGTTCCCGAAACTTGCAATTTCGCCGAAATTACAACCCAGATTCACAAAAATTTGACCAGAAACTTCTGTTCCGTTGAAATAGAGCCCGGAAATTTGCCTTTTCACACACTGAAATTTAGACCCGTAACTTGCATTTTCACAGGATTTAAGACCCTAAAGTCGCATTGCCGCGGATTTTTTGCGCGGAACTTCCAATTTCCAGGGTGTAGGCTCCGATAGGGCCGGCTAGCCTGTTGGATCCACTGCTACGAAAAAGGTCCCAAAACTTGCAATTTTGCTTAAACTAAGACCCATGAACTTGCAATTTCGCTTAAATTAACACCCGGAGACCCGAAACACTCAATTTCGTGGATATTCAGCTATGCAGGAACTTGAAATTGTTCTCAAATTAGGACCCGAATGCAGGAACTCACAAATTGATAATAATATCTAAATGTTGGAATAACACGGCTAATCAACAAGGTATGGACGCATATCCTAAAAAAGGCATATAAAAAAAGGCCTTGAATCTTGCTATTTCGCTGAAATTAGGACACAAAACTTACAATTTAGCGATAAGTTGTGCCTGGAAAAATCTGATTTTGCAGATATTTGTTTCCAAAATGTTGGGGGGTAAAGCGTAAGGGCCTCGTCAGCCTATACCTTGGTTGGTTGTCGCCGGCTAGCCTAGGGTCCGAGCTGACAACTAAATACAATTGCAAACTGGCTATTTCACAAATATTTCGCACCGAAACTTGAAAATTCTTCGAATTTAAGCGACCCGTAACTTGCAATTATGCTGAAATTGCCTGAAACTTGTGTTTAATAATTAAGACTTGAATTAGGGCCCACGATCGCTCAAATTTGGACCTGAACATGCAAACACAATCAATTTTAAATTTGCTAATGAATTCAGATTCAAAATAAAAATCGGGACGAACGGGCGTAGTCAGGACCAGTTTTCTGGGATTCGCGATTCACGCCGAAAAGGCTCGGCGCTGCATGCTGTTTCACTGAGATTAGAACGTGAAACTTTCAAAATCGTATTCAGCCAGGAAAATGGTTCCAATTTTGTGGACATTAACCTTCAAAATGTTGCAATTACAATTATACGGCTGTTCGTCAGAAGACTTCGGGCACTGTCGTGGCCGGCTATAATCCGGGCTCTGCGGTCACTATAAAAGATCCCCGAAAATAAACATTTCGCGGAAACAAATTCCAATTTTGCGAAAGTACACAGGAAACTAGTAACTTCACCGATAATTAGACCCGAAACTGGCCAAGTCACAGATTTTCATCTCAGAGGTCTGTAATTTCATGGCTATAATTTGTCAGGTTTTGAGTAATGTCGCGGCTGGCTAACGCTGGGTTGACAACCTCCAAGAAAAGCTCTGGAACTGGGCAATTTCAAGAAGGGTAAGACCGCATAAACTTGCAATTTGCAGGATAGTTCGAATTATGCAGGCATTCAGCTCAGAAAGTTGTGATTTCGTGGCTATTTTCCTCAAATTGCATGCAGAATGCAGATTAAATGCAGGTTAAATTGAAAAAAAAATCATAAATTTTTAGTTGTGAATTAGCGCTTTTTCTCGATTTTATGGGAGAATTAGCGATTTTCACAATTTCATCTCAGAATTGGTGGTTTCCCCCCTTTTAGCGTTGAATTAGCGGCTTTTCTTAATTTTAGCCGCGCACTCGACCCAAGGACAGGATATCAGCGCTTTTCACAATTTCATCCGTGAATTGGCGATTTTTTGAGCAGTTCCTGGGTGTCTGGCCTGGATGAGTTAGAGTTAGTGAGATTCCTGAGATGGATAGTGAGATGCATGAAAAGACGTTTTAAAAACTATACAACGGCGGTTGAAAACAGTCCAGATTGTTGATGGGGACGCTGGTGGAAAATGTCCGCAGTGTTTAAACCTTTCAGTTAATTTCTAGTCCCATAAGGAGCTCTTGAAGGCAAAAAGTGTGATGTATTGTACTAAAAAAACATAATTTTCGGTTTCTGGTAACTAGAAATGTTGTCTTTCGTCGTAAAATGACACTTATTTAGTTTTCAAGCCCGAGTTGCCAGTTTTCAGAAGAATTTTAACTCTTGGAATTAACAGTTTTCTTGAATACATGAAGGGTTTGTTTGGAGCACGAGTGACAATTTCCAGGTTCCGTTTGAAAATGACCTAATCAAGCGTCACATTTAACTTTTATACGAAGATGGTCGCACCATTTTTGAAAGGAAGAACAAATGTGTGTTCTCTTGTTTTGTTTCTCTGTAGCGCATTCATATTATACCACGAAATATGGAAAAATGGAAGCGTCGTGGCTTCGTCGTTATGCACTTACAATTTTCAGTCCAACGAGTTTTATCTCATAGGAGAGTTGCGAGCTCTTGAAAATGGGGGTGTCACCTCTCATAAATATTTAAAGATAACATCATTTCCGCCGAGAAGGCCTTATTTGCATTGCATTACCATTCTGGTGAATCTCGTGAGTTTCATTCTCTTCCTGTGCGGCGGGTTGCGGCGGCGGCGCGCCGTGACGAAAAGTCTCCTGTGTGTTGCAAATATGAGCGTAATTTCTCATTTTCCAAAATATTAAGGCAGTGGATCTTTATTGCTGAGACTTGGCAAGGTGTGAGTCGTGAGTGACGAGTCGGTGTAGAGTTTTGATTTCAAAGAAGAATCAGAAAAGCATTATCTTCTTTCTCTCGAGAATTAAACCCCCCCTCCCACCCATCACCACTACAGGGATTTTTTTTTACGTGACACAAATCTCACACCTGAGGAAGATGACAGATGACTTTCATCCTCACTCATGAAGCCTCGCATTTCACGCTCCACGACAAGAAAACGTTTATTTTCAAGATTTAAATTACGGAGTGCTACTTTAGTCCTCGGTTTTAAGAATCTCCAAGTATAAGCGTGTCGGAAGGATGTCAAAGAGAAAGGTTAAGTTTCCATTATCCGCGTGTATTCAGTTATATTACTATCGCTCGTAAAGGAATATTCTGCTATTTCCCTGAAATTATAATTATCGTTCCATTAAAAACCGTATTTTTAAGGCGTTTTCGCTATAAAAACGCTAACGAAAGGTTATGTGAGACATCTTTTGGGGCCATTTATCCCGAATCGAAGAGAGTTGAGACTTATTGCATTGTGAATCGGTTCATTACAACAAATTATCTTCCTGGTTCCTTTGTTACTTGTCTTCCATTCCCTTTTGCGCTCAAAACATTCGACATTTTCTATAGGGATCAATATTTTCCGGCATTTTACAAATAATTTGTTTATTTCTGCGAGCTCAGGTTTGAAAAAAACTTCAGAAGACAAAGGGTCTCAAATCATTGTTTTTTAAAAGGTTGCTTAAAGGAAAACCTGCATGGATTGCATCTTCTTCTCTTTTCTAAAATACCGAGGCTGCAGGACGTTGAAGAATACGAAGAAGCTTAAAAGGTCAACGGGTACAGGATGAGCACCGTAAGGTGCACAAGTGAAAGGCTGCCCCAGGGGGACTTTTTTCTAACTCTCTCTATATATATATTCTGTCTTCTTCTTCATCTTCTTTTTCTTGATTTAAATGCGCCTGACATTATTGTGGACGATGTTCTCATACTTATATGTAGAGTTGAACCTATACGGAGTAGATTGGAAGCGTTTGAAAAATATGCAGTTCAGAAACTGATTCTTTAAAAAAACGGGGAGGCTATCGTTTTACTAAAAGTTCACATTAGTACCAATTCACACCAGAATTGGTACTAATGCCATGGCACCAAGCGTAGATCCAGAAGGGGCGAAATAATTCAAGTCGGCATTCCGGTTGCAATGTGTATTAGTGCATTCAACTCAACTTGCCTGTTACGGCGCAGTTATACGGTAGGAACATAAATTTCCCAGGTCAAAGTTCATAGGTGTTTGACAGCCTTTTTTGGGGTGAACTAGAAATTTGGGGTGAGATATAGCGCATTTGTAGAATGCTCAGGAGATCGAAACAAGACCGTAAAAATTGGAATTATCGGAAAAATACATGCATATCAAAGGAACGGGGCAGAGGAATCAATGTGAAAGCCATGGGGAGGGGGCATACTCTCACACCCCCTCCTTGCATATATTAATTTATGGTTTGAGTGCAACATTCGCGACTTCACTTTGTGGATTATTGGCACTCATGGAAACAATTTTCACTGATCTTGCTCACTCAAAAAGAAAATTTCAGGAGAGTTATTCACTAAAAAAATCAACTTGGTGCGTTCTTTCTCTTTCAAGGAAGCCATTCTGCGGGTCGGTCACTTTCACAAGCCAAATTTCGTGGATTCGATACTTGAAGAACTTAATTTCGTGGTTTTGGCCAATTCAATTACTAATTTCCCCTTCAGCCCCTTAAAAAAACACAATTTCGGCCGTTTGGGTGCTTTAAAAAAATTGCGTGGGGGTTGCCCCAGAAAAAGACCAAATTTACTGATTTCTCTGCACTTTCAAAATAATTCTGAGGTTGTAGGTACATAAAAAATGTAAAGTCAGCTCGGACTCAATTTTTTTCACGAACGCCATTACTTCTATTCCCGTAGGGAACATGGAAGTGAAAAAGTGTCCTCAGGTTGTCTTTTTTTTTTTTTTTTTTTTTTTTTTTTTTTTTTTTTTTTTGCAAACGGAACAATGCACGCGGCAGTTTGCGTTCTGCGTGGCAAGGCTCATCAATCCCCATTTTGAACACATGCTGACCAGTGGCGTCTATCAGGAGGGGGTTGGAGGCGACTTGCCTCCAATTGACGCAGCCAGGGGGGGAAAAGATGATTTTTGTTAACATCCAGGGGGGGATTTGCTCCTCTCTTACTGTGCGAGGGCTTTGGCATATGTATATTTAATGTAGTCAGGGCCGGCCTTAGGCATTTGGCGCCGCCAGACGAATCTTTCATCAGTACCCCCATGAAGCAGCCTTCAGGAGCCGAGATTTGGCTTTGTCTCCATTTTAACCGCGAATTATGTTTTTTTCCACACTTCAACGCTTCTTCTTAATTTTATCAGTGAATTAGCGGTTTGTCTCCTTTTTATACGCGAATTAGCGATTTTTCTCTATTTTTGCCGTGAATTTGTGTTTTTTCTTATTTTAGCCGCTAATGAGAGATTTTCCCCAATTTTCAACGCGAATTACCGCTTTTTCCCCATTTTGTCACGGATTAGCGATTTTGTTAGCTTTCTGCAGCCACGGAGCTATCTTCAGAAGCCGCGAATTGGCGTTTCCTCAACTTTAACCGCGGATCATCGTATTGTCCACACGTCAGTGCTTCTTCTCACTTTGATCGGTTAATTAGCAATCTTTCCCGATTTTAGCGGCAAATTATAGTTGAACCACATTCTAATGGAACCTAAAAATCAATAAAACCAATTTGTTTTAGGTTCATTTTACATCTTGAAATTTTGTGAAAAAAATCCATCAGAGTTTGGTTCAACTATAATAATTTTTTTCACTTTAGCCGTAATTAGCTATTTTTCTCCATTTTAGCTGCGACTTGGCGATTTTATTCGTAAATTAGCACTTGTTAATAATTTAACCCCCCCCCCCCCAATTAGCTAAGTATACTTCTTAATTTTAGCCGTTATTTAGCGTTTTTTCTTTACACATAGCGTTTTTACATTTTTTCATTAGCACAGAAAAATGGCTGATTCACGGCTGAAAATGAGAAAATTCTCTGATTCACGAGAATCAGTGATTATTCTCAGATTCAGACGTGAATTAACCATTTTTCTCAATTCCATCCCCAAATTAGCTTCTGGAGGTTGCATCGAGAAACCTAGAATTCTTCTAATATTTGCACTTTCCGAACTTTTACCCACTTCCACTTACCCAAAGTACAGCAGATTAGTGCATCGACTCAATTTTAGCCGCTATAAGACCTACAAAACCTGGAGATCAGCGCATTTTTTTTATTTCAGGCGTAAAGTTGCTTTCGGGAGGCGCGAATTAGTGCATTTCGCTTGACCTCTGAATAAAGTGGTTATTTGTACAAAGGCAATCTCATTCTCTTGACGAAAGAAACACTTCTTAGCAAACAATCTTAGCGGGGTATTTCCTAACATCACGTCACAGAGTGAAACGAAAATACATTTCCGTTACTGCTAGGACAGCTTTAGTGCGAAACTCGCGGGTAAAGTGGCGCTTTCCTCACTCACACTGAATACCATTTGCATAATATGAAATTCAGCCCCGGAGCCTTTCGTTTCCACTCGTCTTTTTTATTGTGATCAATACTGTTTTGAAAGGTTCCTTGACTCAAGGAAGATTCAAGGAACGTTCATAAATACAGGCCCTAGGTCCATATTTATGAATATTCCTTGAAGTTTCCTTGATTCAAGGAACCTTTCAAAACAGTTTTCATCACAATAAAAAAGGCGAGTGGAAACGAACGGCTCCCGGGCTGAATTTCATATTATGCAAATGGTATTCAGTGTCAGTTCAAGAAGAGTGTATGAATTCGCCCCAACAATGTTTTTCCCCGTCGTATTCAACGCACCGTACTTTGTATAAACTCTAATTAGATCCTCTGATGCTGTGATGGATATCATCAATTCTGATTGGGGAGGGTAAGCTTTTTTCAGGGGGGGGGGAGTGCCTCCAGCTTTCAGGGGGGGATAGACGCCACTGTGCTGACCTCATTAGTGGGTCGAACTAACATTTGATGTAACAGTCATGTGGACATACACGAGCAGATATCTGCGGCAGATTTCATGTTTTTGACAGATATCGGTGGTGAAAATTTGCTCGTTAGTGGGCAAGAAACGACGACAGATCAACCGTGATCGGCCATACGATATCGGTGGGAGTTCAAGTCCGCCCGATGTGGTCTGCGGTCCCCCACTAATCAACCGATTCCTTATGAGAGATATCTGGCAGACATAGATCGGCCGATTTCGAATCGGGCGTCGCCCCTTAACGCAACGATTTTAACCACCGGAACTTCACTGAACATTTATTTTCTATTATTTTTATCATATGTATAGGTCAAGCTTTTTGCTTTCTCTACTAGTTTTCTAACTTCATATCGGCCACCGATCTCAAATTCTCAAATATCTTTCGAACCCGACCGATAAATGAAATCTGTCAGATTTTTTTCCGCAACAGGTCTCTATCTGCCAGATGTGCCCCCACTAACGGGCAGATTTGATCGGGTAACAGATATCGGTCGCAGATAACTTTTGTACGTTAAGGGGCGATGACCGATCTCATCGATTGCTCTAGATCGTTAACGATATCTGTTGAAAATATCGGCCGATCAAATCTGTCAGAATTATCTGCCCGTGTATGGGCCACTGATTTCATTTATCGGTCGGGTTCGAAAGATATTTGCAACGATATATAAACCTGGGGGCCTATTCTCTAACTCCGAAGCAATAGCTTTTTCGAAGTCATATGTTTATTTCATTAATTTTCTTCAAACAAACGAATGAAATAAACACATGGCTGGCGAAAAAAATATTGCTTGTTGTTAGAGAATAGGCCTCCTGGATTGCTCACAGCGGACTGAAGGGGCGTGGAGGGGGCAGATCGTCCCCTTGTTAACAATCACCCTGTCCCTCTCCTTGTGTAGTTATGGCAACATGGCAGTTATTCTGAAACTCCACCCCTCTCATCCACTATGGGAGCTTATTTGATGGCTGTTCTTATCAGCAGTGATGAGCAATCCAGTTCTTTTATATATCGTTGGATATTTGAGATCGGTGGCAGATATGAAGTTAGAAAACTAGTAGAGGGAGCAAAAAGCTTGACTCATACATATGATAAAAATAATAGAAAATACGTACACATGTTCAGTGAAGTTTCGGTGGTTAAACTCGTTGCGTTAAGGGGCGACGCCCGATTCGAAATCGGCCGATCTATGTCTGCCAGATATCTCTCATAAGAAATCGGTTGTTTAGTGGGGGACCTCATACCACATCTGGCGGATTTCAACTCCCATCGATATCGTTTGGCCGATCACGGTTGATCTGACGTCGTTTCTTGCCCACTAACGAGCAAAT
The DNA here is from genome assembly GCA_038030265.1 of Corythucha ciliata. Taxonomy (NCBI): domain Eukaryota; kingdom Metazoa; phylum Arthropoda; class Insecta; order Hemiptera; family Tingidae; genus Corythucha; species Corythucha ciliata. Next base: position 39,501,378 of record CM075943.1, on the reverse strand, counting down.
TTTCACCACCGATATCTGTCAAAAACAGGAAATCTGCCGCAGATATCTGCTCGTGTATGCCCACCTAATGAAAGCGTTTGGTGATTATCTGGCCTTTGTTCTGCGCGCTCACGAAGAGGCTTTTGAAGTGCACCAAATGAAGTGCCTTATGAGGCATGAAATTCACCCCCTCCACGTTCGGTCTGCTGTATCCGCGAATTTTTGTTCGACTAAGTCTCGGGTCGACCACATGGGTTTAAAGTTCCGTTTAACACTAAGCTGGGCTTAGGTGCTTACACTCCAATCAGAAATTATCAATTTGGAAACAAAATCGTTTAAACCCTTAGCAACGCTTAAACGGTCTTTGTCGACCTAAGGTAAGGCTACTATATAACCCGAGTACGGAAACTCGCGATAACCGCCATATTTGGTCCCTCCGGTCGGTATCACTCGGGTCTTGATAAGTGTTTTCTCTTCCAAACGTCTCTTGTTTGTCTCTCTTCTGTTCTCAAAACTCATACCATCTGATTTTTTTTTTTTTTTTTTTTTTTTTTTTTTTTTTTTTTTTTAACAGCTTCATTCTTCTTTTTCATTATTATTATTAAATGGAGTGACTTCTCGTGTTGTCTCTTTGTACATCATATTTTTAACACAAGCGATAAAAAGGCGGAGGGACCAAATATGGCGGTTATCGCGTGTTTCCGTATCTGGGTTCTAAAGGTTCTTTACCTAAGGCGGCGTTCATACTGTGGCGATACGATATCGTTTCTACATCACATTTCCCGTTGTTTCTGTCTGTCCTAGACACTGTTAATTAGCGTCGGAGACGTTGAAACGATATCGTATCCTTTAGTATGTTCGCCACCTAACCCTGAGAATTAGCACGGTCGAAAGTTGTTCGACTAAGAACCAAATTTTACCGTTTCTTATCGTTAAGGGTGCCAGGGGGCAAATGTATCGAATTTTACGATCAAATAATCAATCTTTGGGAGTAAAGTCGTAAGTTATAAGGCGACATTTGCGGATTCTGCACTGAGAGAAAATAACCCTCTTTTTCGAGCGAATGGTGCCTGATGTTCGGTCCTTAACGTGCTGCACCGAAGATAGGGCAAACGGAAACCCCTCAACCGAACATTCTTCGGTCAGACAGCCGCCTGAAGACCTTTGAATTGAACTAGTGTCATGCGATTGAAAATCAGTCGAAGTTCGGGTGAAACCTGACCGAACATCTGCTGGCCTTCGAATGAAGCTCACGTTCTTCGTTCCACACGTCACCTTACTTTCAGGCCTTCAGCGTAATGTTTGACTGAATTTCGTTTGACCAGCGACCAGCGACCGAAGTTCGATTTCCAATAAACCGAAACGTCGTCCTGTCGGTCGTACGACGCCTGAAGTTCATTTGGCAAATCAGTTGAAGAAATGTGGACTAGTGCACTAATTTCAGGTTATGCTCAGCTTTCTTCGGTTGAGGCGGGGTATCAAACGAGTTTCCTCGACCCCTTCCCAGTTGCCCCTCGCCTAAACTTCGCCCCTAAAAATTTTGGCTCCATTTATGCGCCAATCTTCGATTTCAAATTCTCATTTCAATCATCAGAAAGTTTTACAGTGATGTTAGATCTTGCTTTTTCAAATTTCATGCCTGAAATAACCCAAAAAACATTTGAAATTCAAAGTGTTAAGGTCATGTCAGGGATGAAATTTGAAAAAGCAAGATCTAGCGTCACTGTAGAACTTCCTGAAGATTAAAATGATTATTTGAAATCGAAGATTGTTCAGAAATTGAGCCAAAATTTTGGGGCGAAGTTTGGTCGAGGGGTGACTGGGAAGGGATCAAAAAACTCCGTCTGACCCCACCTCCTCTTAAAAAATAAACAAAAAAAAGTTCAAACAAGAGGCGAAGCTCACGTTTGTTACCTAACTTGTTTCATGGGCATTTCACACTGTTGATTTTTTAAAAGGAAAAGTTGAATTCAAGTTAAAAATCATGATGATATTTAAATTTGCCTATTTCATTTCTAAACAGAAATGAAATAGGCAAATTCAAGCTGATTTTTTAAAATTTTAATTTACGACAGTAGAAAACAAAGGAAATTCTATGATTAATAAATTAACAGTTGAACTAATAATGATAAAATAGAAATTTTAACTCCAAGTCGCGAGAAATAATACATTTTTCCTCTCATTTCTTGGCATCACAGCACACTAATTACTTCAGTCAAATCAATTCCGAAATGTTATATAAGATTTCCCGTTTGAAAGTGAACAGTATGTATTATGAAAGGGACATACGGCTGTGTTGAAGCGAGAACAGATTATTTCTTGGGTCTTTACCACCTGACATGCAAAAAAATGACCATCGATTCGAAACCAAGAGTATGCATTGCATCTCATAATCTTTGTAAAAAGCCGAAAATAATAGGTTGATGTACCTTTTTCCGTTTTTGATCAAATTCTCGAAATGAAATTTTGCGTTCGCCAAATGATTGTAATGATAGATGAAATTGTTGATACTTTCCAAACGATCAAAGTGGTATCCCCCTTGTTGCTTGCAGCCTCCGATGCGCCGACATGCGCATTCAGGGTTTTAATGACGGTTTCCTATGAGGAAGTTTAAGTAAGTTGTTCTCCTTATTTTTCCCCTCTTATATCCCTCGCCCAATAATAATTAGTATTTTAAAGTAAGTAAGCTCATTAGGGGTCACTATATGTATATCAAAAACTGATTGTTTATTTATTGCTGCTGGGGTGTAGCTCTTTAGAACGGTCAAGTTTGCACGAAAACTCTATTTAAAAAGTAAATGCTTCACCAGGCTACAGACTACAGGCTACGTCCCACCTATAAACTTGGCACGGTTGAGGAAACTTAAAAAATTTGACGGAAGGGTCATAACTAGGGTGGCCGGGACGCCCGTCACTGTTACAAATCCCGAAACAACAGTACCTCCCCATTTTCGGGCTACAAATCGCGCTAAATATAAAAAATTATACCACTTATTAGGGGTAGAGAAACCGGATTCAGATTGTTATTGCCAACGACCCGTGTAACCTTAAGCCAATATAACCAGAAACTCGGGCCTGCGCTCTGCCAGGCACATTGTCTATAGGGAAGAAGTCTGATTATAGCAGCGAATTTCCTGCTGGGCTCGTTATTAGAAGAAGTAATTAGAACAGAATTTTAAAAGAGTCTTACCTTTCGAGGAGTTAGCACGTGGTACTGATAGGCAGAGGACAGTGAACTTTTAAACACTTGAAACATAAACGCACAAACTCACGAAAGGTCCGAAAGCCATGGATGGATTATGAGAGAGAATTCGTGGTTGATCTTGCCCCCTCTCTGTTCTCTTCGGTTCTTTCGTGCTGACTCCAGCCGAAGGGTTCACTCATTCCTCATTCGGGCCAGCGAATGAAAAAAAAGCACACACAACAAAAAGTTTGAGTAAGGGCTGCTACGGACCGAAGGTAGTGTGCAAACGAACTTAGCGAATTTGAAAGAAAAAAATTGCTTCCTTCGTTCTTTTCGCTGGCTTCGGCTGAGTTTGTCGTGTAACTTTAAAATAAATTTGAATTAATGAGCTCTCTTATTATTATTTAGATTTATCAAATTATTAAGTTAGTAGCTTTTCGGTTGTGACACACTTTTCAAGACCATATATTGTTAAGGTCGGCTACGATAAGTCTTGAAGTTTTTCGGGTCATTCTAATACATTGACCATAATACTGAACGCTTGAAGAAGAGTTCAGTCCTGAAATCTTTTCAACTTAACTTCGATTCAACAGTCAAGATAAACCGAGCATCAGTCGGAAAGTTCCATCGCCCGAACCCTTCGGGCAACGTCTTAGATATTTCGTTCGAAGTGACCAGTTGATCGAACTTTCGGTCCAAGTATTCGTGCTGAAATTGCCTGAAACTCAGTTCACTAATCTTGCACAATAATTTTTGGCCCGAAAATTATTTGTTAGTGTGAAATAAGTCTTATCATCAGCTTCTGCTCAACCGAAAAAACAGCCTGTTGACCGAAAAATCGTTCGGTTCAAAAGTAATTCTCTTCGGTTCAGCTCATTTTTCTCAGTGTGAGGAAAAATAAGTGTTTTAATGCCAAACCAATCAGATTTTAGGGTCGGACGTCCAGTTTTCTGCTTGAATAGTAAATTTCACAGGCGAAATTTTCAGATTTTAGGCCACTACGCCAGTTTACCGAAAAATTGGCAGTATCCCCTGGATTTGTCGAGGAGGGCCTCTCGGAAAACCCTTGGGATTCCCTATAGGGTCGCCGTGGGGAGGATTAGATCTCCTAACGTACTTCCGTTTCTGCAAGCGTCACAGAGTGGGGGAACAGTAGAGGATACAGTGAGAAATTTCCTCAGGCGTGTCTTCCCGCGGGACGATCCTGATGGGGACTCTGTCGGAGACCGTGAATTTCGGGGGGAAGCGGCAAAGGCCCCATGTACTGCAGCGAGCGAGCTGTTTTCGGAGGAGGAGCTTCGAGGTGCTGTCGGGGGAATGGCGTCGGGCAAGGCACCGGGTTTCACCTGAGATGCTCAAGCAGCTGCCTGAATCGGTTGTTGGGGCCTACTATGGCCTTTACAACCGGTGTCTGGCGGCGGGGTACTTCCCGGTGAGATGGCGGGTAGTTGTCGTAATACTCCTCCTGAATTCGTCCGACCGCGACCCGGCGTCTCCCGGTAGCTCCTGTAGCCTCCTGCCATACGAGAGCAAGGTTTTGGATCGACTCCTCCTTGGCCGCATAGAGCCCTTCATCATGGAGGCTCTCCATTCACGGCAGTTTGGGGCGGTGAAAGGGGGCTCGACCGAGGCGGCACTTGACGCGGAGCAGGCTCTTTTCGAGACCCCCTATGGGAAGTTCAAGGTAGTGGTCCTGCTAGATGTCCCGGGAGCCTTCGACTCTGTGTGCTGGCCGAAAGTCATGATGGCACTGCCAGATGCTGGGGTCCCAAACGACATCTTCCGGACGATCCGGTGCGACTCCGCTATGGCAGTGTGGTGGTGAGGGTGCCTCTCACGAGGGGCTGCCCGCAGGGGTCGGTTCTCTCGGCTGCTCTGTGGAACCTTCTCTTTGCTGCGCTTTTGTGGCTGCTCCAGGGGGAGGGTTTTGAGGGAGAGGCGTACGTGGACGACCTTGCTGTCGTCACGGCGCGCTCCCGGGAGGAGGAAAGTCGAGAGATCGATAGGCTGTTGCGGGTCGTCGACGAGTGGTGGGGGGCGGTCAGACTGGTTCTCGCGGTGCCGAAGACCCAATTGGTCCTGATGTGGGGTCGGCTCTCCCGGGGCAGTCCCCTGGTGGTTCGCTACCACGGGGCCCACCTCGTGGGTGAGTGGCAGGGCTGCTACCTTGGGGTTGAGACCAACCCTGAGAGGATATTGACCCCACAGCCCGGCACCTTGCCCCTTGAGCCGGGGCCTGCCCCGTTTCGGTCCATGGAACAAGCCAGCATCCTCAGCTCTGAAAGACCCACCTCCACGTGGTGCCTCTCGGGCGCGACTGGCTGGCCACCAGTCGCGGCTAACGGGCCCGACATATATCGAGCTGAGTGATGGGACAGGCTCAGCTAGGGATACCGGGCAATAGATGGGGTACAGGCCAGGTAAGGGCTGGCCACGGCCTAGGTACTGGCCACATCTTAAGGAGATCCGCAGCAGAGTATCCCCTGGATCATCCGACGCAAAATGGTAGGTAATTTTTATAGAAAAAGTTTGTTTCTAGTAGAAAATACTTGTAAAACATATATTTTTTAGCTTTTGAGACAAAATGTCCAGGCCTATAGTCAAATTAACTGTGGATTGAAGGAACAAATTGACCGGGACAAACTATAGCTCGTCAAGTTAAACATGGACCTCTCCCGATATGAGCCCTTCTGGCTACTTTTCCTTGCCTTCCCCATGGGACCATGGCTTGAAAAATACACCTTGATATTGATCTTTGGAACCATTTTGGTTACGGTAGTAGAGGGAGGAGCAGTTTCAACAAATCGAATGAGAGACCGCTGTCCACTGGGGTTCATGTTCTTCTTGACGGGCTGTAGTTGCTAGGCCTTTGTGCATTTATTCGCTCTGATAGCTCCGACTAAATAGTGAGTTGCCATCGCGAATAAATTATATTAGTACCCCAAAGAGGCTAGTGAGACCGTTTTCTTGTCTAAATGCCGTCCTCCGAGAACCGTATAAGAGACTCTGTCCAATAGTCTGTTTTTGGTGGCGTGAAACCGCCATCCTTCCAATCGCGCAACCGTTTGCGGGCCCAGCGTACTAATAAGTTGGGCAAAATTTGCGCTTTTGGTGCTGAAATACATGTTCTAGCTGAACCATTCAAGTTCTGGGAGCAGAACTTCATTTTTGTGCGTTTCTGAGGTGTACATATTCACTTTCCAGTTTCCAAGTTTAAATTGTCCAGTTCCGTGGGGAGTTATCTCATGGAAATTGACCACCCGTGAAGCAAAAAACTTGTTTCTGGCAGGAATACAGTGTTTTCGGGTTTTGTGGGGGAATACATCCGCTTCTTTTTCCTGAAACGACTCCCGCGGTATTTCCCAAGATCGCCAGCTTTCCGAGCTGACAACCCACCTTGGGAGTTCAAGGAAGAGCCTCGAACCACGTAAACCTCAAGAGGCCGCTTTGGAGCCGATTTTGCCAATGAATTACGTTTTGAAGGGTACCAGTTGCATTCTCCAATAGAGCATTGTATCCGGGCCCCGTAAACTTTGGGGTAGTTAAGCCTGAAATTGTTTCTCTCTCTCTCTCTCTCTCTCTCTCTCTTTCTCTCTCGTAATAGCGAAATAATTAGACGAAACCGCGTAAATAGAGGTTTGTTTGCACGTGCAAAGAAAATAAGAATAAATTACCCTTTTGGCAGCAGTTTAGCCCTCCTAGCTTGGCGTACACAAGAAGGATATAAAAAAGCTATAAAAAAAAACCATACATTCAAGCCTTTTGAGTTGGCCTTAACTATTCCGTTCATTTGGGTTTCCCTTGGCGCGAGTCCACCATAAATTTATTTATTTTGTATGCAGCAGCTTCATTTATGAATTCCGACTCTTTGAGGGTTCACTTTTTTGTTCTTCGTTCCATTTGGAAGTAAAAAATTCATTTTCAGCATTTTTGAAGACTACATTGTCACCGTGAAAAAGTATAAATAGAAATATATATGTATAACAAAAATAGAATAAAAGGGAGGATATTTTTTCAATTCACGTGAAATTTAGCCATGTAACCAATTAATATGAATACACCACCTGTAACAATCACCCTTCTTCTCCACTCTTCATCAGCTCTCTATTTTTTAGGGTTTCGTTGGTTGTCAACCAGGAACCCTTATTTCTTTATTTTATTTGTTCGGGAGTTGTATTTTTGTTGTACGTATTTCTCTTTGAGTGCCCAACCCCTGAAACTAAATGTTTACACATCATCAGAGTATTTCATTAATGAAAAAGGGGACAACCTATCGCCAATCATGAAAATACTTTCTTTATCTCTCAATAATTTTTCCAAGAATTTGCTCAGTTTAGATTAAAACTCTGTCCTAGAGACAATAAAGACATTACTGCGTTTGATGGTGGACCCCCGCCGGCCCAGTGTTTAAAGATATAACTTTCTCTGTTTTCCTTGAAAAGCGCTTTTAATCATGTTTCTCACTGAATAGCGTAATTTTATTCCTATCTGGCAAGTCAGAACTTCGGGATTCGTAAAAACTCGTTAAGTTTTAAATAAAAGTGGGCTATGAAGAAATGTAATTGCAAGTGGTTTCTGTTATAGAAAAAATGTTCATATTTTCATTCCATGAACTCGTGAAGTAAAATTACTGATGGACTTTGAAACGAAAATGCGTTCACTGTACAGTGGTGGAAACCATTGAGAGAAAGCTCCCACTGGCCAGTAATATCCATTTTGCGGCTTTTTGGTTGGCGTCAAGGACTTTTTAAACTGGAGCGTTTATCCAACACGGTAAGAATAATTTTCCTTCGGACAGGTGGGCTATTTCGTTCGGGAATAATGAACCTTTCCGCCTCCCCCTATCCAGGCTATAGACAAGGCTATTACCGAATCAAGTGGAAAAAAACACTCTGCGGTCAACTACTAGAAGTATTTTTTTCTCACCTTAGCACCTTATAAAGCCACCGGTAACGCTGGGAGGTGAAGTGAAGATACTCGAGAGGGGACTCTTCTCACTAATTTCGTAAATTATAAAGCTTTTCGTAGCTAAAACCGCAGCAACACGACCGTGTTTTGAACTTGAAAAAGGGAATCTGAGATTTAAAACTTGTTTTTCTTTACAGCTCCTTTTTTAAACCCTATAATGCCCTATGCTATTTTATAATATTTTTCTCCTCCTGCCCAAAGAAAAGGTTGCTGATTGCACGCGAAGGAACGCTTCAAAACTTTGGCGCTTTATTATACGTTTATTAGGACAGGACTCAACTAGTGCCTCCTTCTTCCCGGTGAGCTCATCAGCGTCGATTTTTGAATCGTTATAATGATTCAAAGACAAGTTGAAGCTGCTCTTAACGAGTAAACGAGTTACTCTACTGTTCACCTTCTTTTTATGATTCAGGCTTTCGCGAGATTTCCCCCCTAAATAGAGGGACAAATGTCAGATCGTTCTCGCCGCGAAGTAGGCGGCTTCTCTGTGCAAATCGCTGGGTCATTGCGTCACCTTCCTTCATAATACAGTCGAGACTATTTCGGCACGTGCTTAGAAGCACCGATTTAGAAGTAGGGCCTTCTTCGCATCACTGTAGTGTTCAAAATCGAAGAGCTGCTCTCGATTATAGGTGAACAACTCTCACTTTATAAGCCAGAGTCTGACTTTCCGCTTAAGAAATTGGTAATTTAGCCCGAAAAACGCACTAAGGAAAGCAAAAAATTGTTTTTCTCACAGAAGCCCCAAACGAAATCGTTTATATTTACTCTATAAGAAAGTGACTATCCTCCGGACCTTCACACAGAGGGTAAATTGTCCTAAGAAACTTGAAACTCAACAAGGAAACCGTGAATTTCACCAGAGAAACAAGCCGTAGGTAAAGCACCACTATCTTACGAAAAAAAAAAAAAAAAAAAAAAAAACGTATTTGCCTGTAAATTGTCGGTGTAGCCTTCTACAAAAAACTGTCAATTTTGCCCCAGAAACTGAAATGTTGGATAATAAACTTGGTAATATACGTAGTTCCCCCGGAACTCGTTAGGTTCGACAACTGGATAATTACAAACAGAGGCGAAGAGTAAGGGGGAGCGAGGTGAGCCATCGCCCACCAATGTTCCTGTTGGGTGGGCAAAGGTACCATTTAGCCCCCCCCCCCTATTATCACCAGATTTTCCACAATATCGTCCATCCAAGGGTGATGGACTATGGTATAGCGATGAGTTATGGTATTTTCTTAATTTAAACCGCGAATTAGCACTTTTTCTGCATCTTATCCACGAAGAAGCGAATTTTCTCAATTTAAGCAAGCCTTTAAAGGCAAGCCTTTTTCAATATTTTAGCCGCGAATTAGCACTTTTTCTCTTTTTTTCATCCGTGAATTAGCGAATTCGTGGCGACTTCTCTCAATTTGTTTTCCATTTATACTGTCGCAAAATAGGCACCAGAAGCCGATGAATTGGCATGTTTTCAATTTTAGCCACCAGCCAGTGTTTTTCTTCGTTTAAGCGGTGAATCTGTGCACATTCCCAATTAGCGATTTTTTGTCTTTTTTAAGCCGCAATTTTGCTCTTTTCCTCTATTTTAGACGCGAAATTGGCTTAAGAAGCCGGAACTGGCATTTTACTCAATTTTATAGCGGCGAATGAGCGCTTTTCCCACACTTTACCTGTAAATCAGCTGTTTTTCTCAATTTCATTGGTGGATTACTAATTTTTCTCCACTTTAGCTTTTAATCAGCGATTTTTCTCAATTTCGTTAGTGTATTTTAAAGTATTAGATGCGAAGTACACATTTTCGCGATTTTATCCGCGAATTAGCGATTTTGTTCAATTTTAGCCGTTATTTAGCGCCTTTCATCTCATCTCATTAGGGACTTTTTCTTAATTTCAGCCGTGAATGAGCACTTTTCCTCAGTTTTATCAGTGTAATAAAGCTTTTCCTCAATTTTACCCTTAAATTGGCGTTTTATCTCGCGAAATAGTCATGTATCTCAATTTTTAGCGTGATTTAGCGTTTTTCATAATTTTAGGTGCGGGCTAATTTTACCCGTAACGTAGCGTTTTTTTCCCCACGAATTAGCCATTTTTCGCAATTTTAGCCCCAAATCGGCCTTTTTCTCAATTCCACTCGTCAAATGGCTTCTATACACCACGAATCAGTTATTTTTTCTCAATTTTGGACTGAAAGTTGCACCCAGAAACCGATAGTTATCGCTTTTGTTTACTTTTAATCACAAATTTATTGCTTTTTCCAAACATTTTGCCACTTATTGGCTCCAAGATGAAGATCAACACCTTCTCAGAGTAGCGATTTCGTGTGCAGAATGAAATAATCAGCTACACAATTTGCTGAGCACCGGCGACATTCAATTCTCGAAGTCGCAAGCACTGAAAATAGTCGAACGGAGCCAAATTACCGCCCAATCGGGTGATGACAACCGGCCTAATAGACGCCCCTTATTCTCAGTTCGATTCCTTAGTTCAAATATGAGATCAAATATCTTCTGCATGGCAAGTCCTCCCTGCCTTTAAGTGTAAAGCGATTAGTCTACTTGGCAATTCTGCGACCCGTATGGATGTACGGCTGCCAAATTTGGGGCTCAGCATCAAACTCCCAAACGAAGCGTATTCAAACATTCCAGAACAGAGTACTCCGAGTCATGACGGGAGCACCGTGGTACGTGCGGAATTCTATCCTACACAAAGATTTGCAGATCGCAGAAGTTACTGACGTCCTAAATGCTGCTTACAAGAAACTCCATTCAGCCATGTTACATCATGCAAATGAACTCGTATCGGCGATACCTAGCAATCCTCCGCCACTAAGACCACAACGACGCCTTAAGCGCAAGAGGCCACCAGACCTGCTTGATGACTAGTGGCTATAACCCCCCCTCCCCCGTTGATTTAATTTATTTATCCAATCATTCCTTATAATTATTATACAGAACGTATTAACTAATCATAAATCACACACTTCACCAAGCACAAAAAAAAAAACTCTGTGAATTAATTATTTTCTTTTCTTAGCGGGGGCTGTCAATGGACAGTAGCCCGCAACATGTGAAACGAGGATACTCACCTCAATAAATATTTACAGCATAACTGTGATGTACGTAATAATACAATAAAGTTAAGTATCTTCTAATAAAAAAAAAAAAAAAAAATATGAGATGTTTGTTCTCACGTTTTGGGCTCAGTTATATTATTTTGTTGTTCTTTGATTAGGTACTGCGAAATTTCAATACTTCCCCCCCCCCCACTAACACCTCTATCTCCCAGCACATTTTGCCTATCGCCCTCCAACGAAAACCCAAACTCTACGCCTCTGACTAGAACCCTCAATGCCTATACGGACGAGTTAGCCTGGAAACTTTAGATTTGTTCCTCGAAACTGAATTATCGGGTCAAAAAACGGGTGAAACTTACAATTTATCCTCGAAATCACGGCTATTCTTGTTTAAAAACAAGTAACTGAACCCGACAAACATGACTAGTGTAGTAAGGGACTATTCACGTATTAAGGTGTCATAAACCCACGCAACAATTTTAAAATCATCAACCCCCCCCCCCCCACTACGCACACACTTAAGAACTGGCTATTCAGATCTAAAGCAGTCCATCCAACCAGTTCAAATTTTGGATCTGCTATAAATTGATATGACAAAATAAAACGATGAAGACACTATAGTTATGCCAGTCCGTTTTGCGGAAACGGCTCAGTGCACGCCCTTGTCGTGTAAGCATGGCATTTTTCTTCACTAAAATTATGCGCTCTTCCTTAGTCTAAAATGCATTCAGATGCCTTCCTACGTTGAATAAAAATCTTTAGAAATATTGATAAGCTTCGAAGTTCTAACGCATCCGGAAGCCGGTCCTGTCAGGCCCCACGCCCCACGTCAGAACAATTGAGCAGGAACTGCGTTCTCTCACGTCGTGTCAGACCTCAGACAGTCTGTATCCACCTTGCCCCTTCTCTGCTCAAGTCTCGCCCCGGTCACGTGAACCACCGGCCGCGGCCGGTCGGTCGTGAGGCCTGCTATGGTTGGAGCTTCGATGTGGTTGGACCTTTGCTGTGGTTGTATCTCTGCTATGGTTGGAGTTTTGATGTGGTTGGGAATTCACTGAGATTGGAGGTTATAACTATGGTTGGAGGTTATAACTGTGGTTGGAGGTTATAACTGTGGTTGAACATCTGCCACTCACCATAACCACCCGCGAGGATACTCAACGGCTCGCACGCTTCTCCCAGGCCTGGGCCAACCGCAGAAAACATCTAGAATCCTGACGGCCCACAATATGCCCCTGCTCACGATCACGTTCACAAGTCTCCTCGAGACTCGTCGTGAAAGCCCCCCTCCCCCTTCATACCATCCTCCCCCAACGGAGTGACGATCCGTACTGCTCCATCACAACGAAGCGGGGAAATCCGCTCTTTTCAGAGCGCTACCCGACCACCTGCACCTCTGTAAAACACCCAGCGTGGGGTCCACGCTGAGTGTTGTCAGAGTGGCCGTCTGACAACAGCCAACGGGCGGGGCCGTCGAGAACCCGGTCTTGCACGTGTCGGGCCATCCCACGCCGTACAGCGATTGTCGTCTTCTCACAATGGGAAAGGGTCACATTAATGACCTAACCCATTAGTCCCCGGGGACAAGACACAAGCCGGGTTGGACATCTACTGTAGTTGGACCATTGCAGTCGTGAGCCGTTACCTGGCCAGTAACGTTGACTACCGGGTAGGGCGGTCAAAAATTCGTGTAGCTCGAGTTGGCCATCCTAGTTCTCTCTCTCGTGGCCTATAGCCACCGATCACCAGTCATTGAAGGAAAAAAAGGGTCTCCATATGACCAACTCCGCTCGTCCATGGGACAAGACACAAAAACCGAACTGTTACTGTGGTTTGACCATTGATGTGGTCGGACTTTTGCTGCCGGCCGGCCTTATTGAACCATCTTTGTGGTTTGACCTTTACTGTGGTTTGGAGCTTTGCTGTGTTGCCAACTCTGACTTGCATCCCACAATGGAAATGGATCACATTAATTCACCTAACCCTTTGTCCGACCCACGGACACAGTATTGGTTTTAGAGTTTGGCAGCATAGGCGGATCCAAGGGGGGGGGGCAGCAGAATTACCCCTCCCCCGGAGCTTGGAAAATATCTCAAAACATAGGGGAAGGGTGGTGGGCAGGTGGCGGGGTTGTACTGGGGGAGGGGTTTCGATTACCCTTCCCCCTGAGAGAGGTCTCAGATCCGCCCTTGTTTGGCAGTGGTTGGATTTGGATGTCACACCACCAAGTATAAGTACCTACCAAGCACACCATTTCTGTTTATTTCAAAGTTTCTGGAAGAGCAAACAGTTTTCTGCATCAATTTATACACGAAAAATAATATTTTGGGCGGAAATCTCATGTTTAAGGGCGAATCAATTTAAACTTAGGACCAAATATACCCAGATTTTATTACAGAATGAGCGTATTTGTACTGCGAGAGGGACATTGCTATGGGCGATCGTCCGCCCATGAATCCTCTCCTATTTGTACCATAGGAAAGTGTATACTTTATTTTTATAGTCTCGGAGCGGGCATAATTTTTTAAATACCGAAAAAGCTCTTTTCCCCCGTGTCTCAAATGTAATTTTCTCACGATAAGATTGAATTAACACTTAACACGTTTGAGTGCAAGGAAAAAGAAGAAGATGAATCGTTACGTAATTTTTAAACTGTTAGGTAAGCAAATATTTTCGAGTAAATGAGTTGAAACTGGATAAATGTTGGTGTAAGGCTCACCTTTCACTACATGCCCATAGAGGCTTGATTGCTAATTGACTATATATAAAGAAACTAGCCTCAAGTTTTGACGCCCCTCGTGGGAATCTTAACGTCTTTCAATTCCACGGACCGTATCAACTCCCATCTGCTACCTTATTGAGCGAATACTCAGCGAATCCAAATTTATAAGCTGGTTCGCAACTAGAAAACAAAACTATTTGTGGTTTTTAGGTGAGAGCCTACCCTTTTTGGCTGCTTCACACGCTTGTAGAGAGTTACGCACGCTTCGTTGAAAACCAACGGGAGGCAAACACTGGGCCCAAAGGGTTGACTAACAGCACGATGAGGAAGAGGAGGAGATCACTTCGGTTAATAATTTACGAAATGTTTGGGTCTTTCCTTTAATTAAACAAGGCATTTACGAGCGTGAAAATGGAAAAGAGTGTATAATTTACCAATAGTCGTTGAAGTTTAATTAAATGAATTGAAAATCTTGGATGGGTTCATTATAACGAAAGGTCTTCATCGAATCAAGCTTCCACCAGCAAAAAATGTTTTCGCTTCATTCCTCCTTGAGGTTAGTATGTTCTCAATGTTTTGAACCTCGGGCTAAATTCCAGGCTAACGCTCTAGGCTTAAAAAAACAATTTAATTAAATCAAACTCTGCATTTGAATTTGTTTGTTTTTTCAGGTGCGTAGAATATTCCCTTTAAGGCCCGTTCACAAGCTCTATGTTTACGTTCTGTGGATTCTATGCAACCAAACAAATTTATTCCCTCGAAAAATGAAGCATTTTGATAGGTTACATGGACTCCACCGACGCATTGCACAGAGCTTGTGAACGGGCCTTTAAACAAGAGTGTGTTATTCCATTTTCTGAGTTGTGTCTATACGATTTCACGCCGAGAACAAATTGGTATTCGGGCAAAAACAAAGTCGTGGGTCATATTTCTTCGATCTTCCTTTATTTTCCCCCTACTTGAAATTCAAGCAAATACTCAAGTGTGGGAGAGGGAGTGTATTTTGGCAACATTTTCCCAAGTATTAAGGAAGCTGAAGGTAAGGAGGCATTACTACACGAACGTCTGACTTTATAAGCCGCGCGTAACAGTGTTGTGGCATTTCGAGAGGTTTGATAGCGGCGGCTAGAGTTACAAGTTTTGTAATCTTCTCTCATCACTGCAGCCGAAGCCTCTTCCTATATAACGATTGAAACAAAAAGGTCAAAGACGCGGTCTAGGATAAAAGCGATTCCTTCGAGTCTTCTTCTCAGCTCCTTGAGCGCGAGGTCAAAAGATTACGCGGATTAAGCCCGGGCACATCAGAAATAATCCGCGAATGAGAGAGAAGTGAAAGTGATTCATTGTAGAGTGGACCGGGGGAGTCAAAAAAGGTGGGGCAGCAGAGGTTAAAGGAGATGTTGCAGAGTAAAAAAAATGAAGTGACCTTCTTGGAAAGAAAAAGAGAAAAAAAAGCGTGCTTCCTTATTCTCGTAACAGCAGTTTGAGCTTCTCTATAAATTGCCATTTCCTACGGTCGAGCGCTTTGACAATTTCTATAAAGCTCCATTGTGATGCAACCTCTATTTTTTCAGTTCTCAGAGATACAGCAAATTCTCATCATGTTCGGACGTAACCAGAACATCACATTTTTCTCTCTGTTCATTTCAGCCATTCATTTCGTTGTTGTCTGCGGTATTTCTGAAATTGAACACCCATTCCATCTTTTCCTCCTGCCAGCAGTGGTTTAGTTGTTCCGTGATATAATTGCAAGAGAGGTTCTGTGCGTGCGAGAATCGCCCCTGAATTAACCCTGACTATATTCTCCTCGTCTCCTCCACTTCTTAACCACAAATCAACCCCGTTTTTATAGAATACGAGTAGTTAAAATCTAGAAATTATAAAATGTAAATTTCATTTTTATGCCTCATATTTCCCCCTTTTTTATCGAGGGAGAAAAGAAAAAGGTAATTAGTATAGCAGAAACGAATTGAGCCACCGCAATATATATATAAAAATATAAAACGAAAAATTGCTTCATTAAATCCACAAGGACTCGTGAAATCAAATCCCTTCTCACTTTTTACTCGATAAATATTCAGCGAAAGTATACCTATATATGTATATGTGAAAGAGATTTCCTAATAGTTCACATGAAATATGTGTGAAAAAGAGTTTGCGGCAAAAAGGGGAAATAGCAGGTGAATACATAAAAACCTTACACTCCTCCTCTCGGTGGGAAAACGAGCCCTTCAAATTGTGAACATCTGTCAACTTCCCATAAGGGAAAGTCTCCGGGAGTCCGAGCAAAGCTGCTTAGCACATTTACGCCTATGTGTGTACCTTGTGGGATAGCCCCCGTCGGATGAGGGCTTCTTTTTGAATGGTTCTATTTACAGTAAAAGGGGTAAAACTGAAATGAAGGCTAAACAGGTACGGCAAGGGTTGTATTTTGTGGGAGTGGGAGGGGGCGTGGGAGAAACAGTCGGGAATGAGAAACATAAAAGGCGATTGCGAGTAAATCTAAAAAATATGAATGCTTTTTAATCAGACTGAAAAGTGCCCGAAACTATTGGCAAGAATAAATTACCTGATATTGAGCTTTAAGGCTTTATATTATAAATAAAAACTTCAATGCCTAGGATAAATACAAAATTTCTACGCCAAATAAATTCAACCAATGTCTACTTCATCAAAGGGCTATTCTTTAAGTTCGGGAACATCGATTACATTGATTAATAACTATACAAAAGGCTTGTGTTTCACACGTTGCAAAGTTTCGTGTCTGCATATCCAGTTAAGGGGACAAATTAATTAGTATATTATATACCGAGGGAGTATAAAGGTGTGAATCATACATTAAGTCTGTAGCCGTAGGAGCCTACATCGTCTGTCTTCCCTCGTTGAGGTTCGTCAAAATCGTACCGGTTTCGGCTGCTCGCCATCTTCAGCATTTGGTTTCCGAAATAATAGTGACTAAAGCCGACAAAGGAAATACCACAGTTTTAATCGACAAGCAAACTTACACCAATAAAACGAACGAGTTCATTAAGAAAGCAGGTTGTATCAAACTGAACGAAGACCCAACAGAACAATTCCAAAACCAGATCCGTAAGTTACTAAAAGAATCCCCTGAAAAAGAGTTTCAGTTGGGAAACCAAATGCTGGAGATGGCGAGCAGCCGAAACCGATCCGTTTTTGACGAACCTCAACAAGGGAAGACAGACGATGTAGGCTCCTACGGCTACAGACTTATGCATGATTTAACCACTAACCCTCGTAGTTTAAGCGACTCTACTAACAACTTAAATATAAAGGTGTGGTTTATTTTGTGAGAGGCATAAGTTTATCAG
The DNA here is from genome assembly GCA_038030265.1 of Corythucha ciliata. NCBI lineage: Eukaryota > Metazoa > Arthropoda > Insecta > Hemiptera > Tingidae > Corythucha > Corythucha ciliata. The sequence goes on along the minus strand of CM075943.1, from coordinate 39,484,123 downwards.
CACGAGCGCAGCGAGGGCTGTAATGGCTCGAAGAAAATAAACTGATTTACTCTAGAGTTATACTATATGTCGCATCCACTTTGTGAAATTGTCCACTTCATGAAATGGACGTCCATTTCACGAAGTGGCTCCACTTGCCGTAATTTTAAAAAATTACGACATCTGGCAAAAAACTGTCCATTTCTTGAAAAGCAAATCGCGTTTGTCCAGTTGCTGAAATTAAGCTTCCTTACTGCAAGTGGATGCACAATGTCACTTTTTAGTGGGTTCTTGAGTCTCAATAAAATAACCTTTTTGAATCTTGTCTCAGCATCTGAGATTCCTCACTCATCCATTTCACGAAAAGGATAATGTTGCGCATCCACTTGCAGTAAGGAAGCTTGATTTCAGCAACTGGACAAACACGATTTCCTTTTCAAGAAATGGACAATTTGTTTGTCCAGATGTCGTAATTTTTTGAATTTACGGCAAGTGGAGCCACTTCATGAAATGGACATTCATTTCGTAAAGTGGACAATTACTGGACATGGATGCGACATATACATGGCTTTATGTACATATGTACAAACGTGACGAATCGAATATCCGATGCAAAATAAATTATGTGATTGCACCTGCGAATGGTTAGCGCTTTTTAGCTGCCTCCAGCAAAGATTGAAGAGCCGCTAAGAGGCTCAGTCGGATCATGAGTTGTGCCAATGTCAAGTTGAGGGCTTTCATTAAAAGCAGTGCTCGGACCTGGGGGCTTGTTCTGTAAGAATTTGACTGATCCTAGGAACAGTCAGGTCCTGTTGTGACGTCATGTTTTGGTGTTCTGTATCTCAGTGTTCTCTTGTAGCTGTTCCCCTGACGTCACGACTGGGGGAACACTCTCACTATCCTTTGGGATAGCCAAGTGGTGTTACAAGGATCACTTGAAGAGTATTGTTTATAACCTTTGACCGGCTTTCGGGCTTTTTAAATTTTTCAGTTAGTTTCTTCTCCGGCGTGTATTCCTTTTTTTTTTTTGAGTAAATGTTTTTAGTTTTTGTTTGCTTTATTTTTGAATTATGAACAGCGTGATATTTATTACAAAATAATAATTTCTAGTCATAGAAAGGTAATGTTTAGGTTATAAAGGAACACTTGGCTGGTTTTACGGAACTCCAGTCAACATCACAGGAAGCAGTTCAAATGACAGTTACAAGGAACAGTTGAAAGGACAGGGAACAGTGACAGTGATAGTGACACTCATCTAAAAGTTACAGAACAGGCCCCCTGGACCTGGATTAACGTCTGCGTTAGCCCCAATGATTCTTACGGCTCTGTCAATTTATTTCGCAACGTGTTATCAACGTATCCTTCGGCAACTGCGGAGGATTTCCAACCCCGTTCCTCTTGAGGGTAAGAATATCGCCGCCTGCCTCGGCTAGCAGCGTCACCGAGTCCAGCGTACATTTCAGGGTTCTCAAGGTGCACGTGCAGGTATTTCGCTATAAAATTGGGGAATTTTCCAATAGTGTTCTTTCCGATGGCTTGAATAGTACACTTCCCAATTCTGTAGAGTATAAGAGTCGGTCATGAGGTGTGTTGCTCGGGCGGAGTTGACCGTATTTCCGGAACATGTCCAGGTATTTCTTGTTCTCTTTGTCTACCACAGTAAACACCCTATCAATCTTGGTTTTAGTGTTTCTCGCAGTAACGAGAACTGTTTGTTACGAGAAGCAGTGGGGGTTCAGTGGTTTCGCGTCGCGCGTGATGTTTACTTTCGAAAAAAGAGGGAATAATGTTATCAGTAGGACGTAAGGTTTTCTTATTCTCTTAGGAATAATCGTGTCGTTTACTGGGGTCTTTTGAAACAATAAGGTGCGCTTTTTTGCCCGTTTATACATAAAATAGATTTTCAAGCCTACTAGGATTTTACTATTAGATTTTACATATTACCATGCCAATTTTCCACTAGAAATGTTAGGTTCAGAACTTCTGTGCGCTAAACGTTAACTCTATTCAGCCGAAAATATCGGGTTCCTAAGCAATAGCGCCGAAACGATTTCAATGAGGTGTAGCAGAATTCTGGAAAAATGACTCACCCACCTCCCGGGATGTTCATATGGGTGGGAAATGGCCAAATAGACAATTCCGCACGCACCTTTGAAAATGGCTAAACTGACAATTCATACCCTTAAAAAAACAACCCCCCCCCCAAACACTCTAAAAATGTCTATCTTCAAAGTTTTTCCGAATAAAAATGGTCAAACTTGTCATTCGCATCCTTTGCATAGCGTCAGGGACGATTCGCCACTTGAAAATGGCTAAACTGAGAGATCTGCACACCAAAAAAATGACGATATACGTCGGTTTTCATGGACTATTTGCGCTTCGCTCTACTTAAAATGGCTAAAAACAGCAAAATTGACTATTTGTGCTCCTCAATAGTTAAAGTGACGATTCACTACTTAAAAAGACATTTAAAATGGCAAAACTGGCGATCCGAGCTTTCAAAATGGCAAAATTGCCCATTATTTGTACCAAAAAATTGTGGATCTGGCAATTCGAGCCTTATAAATGGCTAAAAATAACTGTGCGCACCATAAAATTGACTTCACTGACGATTCGTCATCTGGAAATAGTTAAACGGACTACTCACGCCCTGAAAATGGCTCAAATGGTGATTCGGACCTTGGAAATGCTTAAAATGATGACTCAAACCTTCACAATGGCTAAACTGACAATTTATGATCTAGAAATAGCAGAGTCGGCAATTCGCACATCAAAATAGCAAAACTGACTATTCACGCTTCTAAAATAACCAAAGTGACAACTCTCGACCTGAAAATGGCAAACTGACCGTGGGAATAGCTTGGCGGACTATTCGAGTCTAAAAAAAATGGCCAATCTGACTATTTTTTTACTTTGTATTGGTAAAACTGAAGACAATTTGCGCCTCACCATGGTTATAAAAGCCCAACAGGTTATGTACCCCCAAAAATTGCAAAAATGACTGCATAAAAATATCTAAAATGACAATTCGCGCCTTGAAAATGTTCATTCGCGAATGTGCATTCGCGCTCTAAATGGCGAAATAGACTACTCCACACCATTCAAAATGGCTAAACTGACAGTTCGTGCTCTGAAATAACCAAACGACTTAAAATTTTCAATCTTCAAAGTTTCGCCATAAAATAGTTAAACCCGCGTCCTTTGGAAAGCGTAAAAGGGGCGTACTGACAATTCTCGCTCTCCTCCCCCCCCCCCTCAAATGGCTAGACTGACAGATTCTCGCCTTGAAAAACGACCAAAAATGGCCAAAATGGTCACTCGTACCCTAACGACGATCATCAAAAATGACTATTCACGGACTAAATGTTGTAAACTCATTGTCACTGGCGAGAATTCGAGTTTCAGTCTAGGGATTTTCTTCACCCCTCCAAGGGGTAACTGTCAATTTCGTCTTTTAAAAAATCTAAATTTCCCCCAAGAAGCTGACAGTTTTGATTTTATCTGCCAATTTCCTCCTACATAACAAAATATCGCAAAACTTGATTTCGAGATACAGCAGCAGACAATGCGGGCTCATCAAAATGGGGGTTTTGAGCACATTCACCTGAAACAGTCGAGTACTAAAAACTCTCACAACGATTCCGTCCTGTAAACTGTTAATTTTGGCCCGGAAACTGTCAGTTTTGCCGCAGAAGCTGTCAACTTAGCGATAAATAACTCTCAATGTAGTCCTAGAAACTGTTCATTTCGTCCTGAGAGGAAAGAACTGTACATTTCCAGTTGAAACTATATCAATGATTCGAGCTAACACTGTCAATTTCGTCCTACGAACCGTCAATTTCACCTTAGAAACTGCCAACGAATTTCGGAAAGTGGAAACTGACGGTGTCTAAGCCCCTTCACTGGAAACCGACGCAGTACTATAAATTGTCAATTTCGTCGTTCAAAACTGTCAATTTCGCACTAGTAATTTAATTATTATAAGTAATTATTAGTAAATTAATTTCGACAACTGTCAATTTCATCCTAGTATTGCCAAATTCGTGGAATTGACAGTTTATTGATGAAATTGGGAGTTTTAGGACGGCATAATTATATAGTTTGATGACGAATTTTACACTTTATTTGGCAAAATGGACAGTTTCTATAACGGAATTGACTGTTTCCGGGTCCATTGATATTTTCCAGGACTAAATTATAACAGTTTTGAATGACGAAATTATTCGGGACTAAATTGACAGTTGATGGGGTAGGCAACGAAATTGACTGATTCACCCTCAAATCTATCAATTCCACCACAGAAACTCAATTTCGACATTCAAAACTGCGATTTTCGTACATTGAACTGTCGATTTCGTCTTACTGTCAACTTTTCCCCAGGAACTGACAATTTTGACTTGGAAGCTCATTTTCCTCCTACATAACGAAAGATCCCACACCTTGATTTCGAGGTTAAACATCAGACATCCGGGCTCAGACGATGGGGTTTCTAAGCCCCTCCACCGGAAACAGTCGAGTTCTAGAATATCGTCGTTAAAAACTGACAATTTCGCCCCGGAATTTATTAATGCACATTTGTCCCGAAAACTGTCAATTTCGTTCTAGAAACTGTAAACTTCTTCCTCGAATAACACTGCCAATTTCGCCTAAAATTGGCCAAACTGATTTTTCGCGCGGCTAAATGGGCTATATGTGCCCTGCAAAAATGGCAAAACTGACCACTATCGCTCTCTGAAAACGGCATATCTGATGAATCGTGTTAATTCATTCGTGAATATTGAAGTACAAGTGTGTGCTCTTTCCGAAACGTTTTGGCTGTTTTATCCTACGCGAAACGTGCGGTTGCACCCCCAAAGCACACTTTTTCATGTGGAAGTCCCCTGTGGCAAATTGGTACAAAGGTCGTCGTCGGCCATAGTTAGTCGGCGAGAAAACACCAATTTACGCTTTCAGGAGGTAACTTCGTGGCTAAAATTGAGAGAAAGCCATAATTTAACGCTACGTTCATATTGTTCAACGCCCCAGGACTAAAGGTTGTTTTTAGCTAACAGTAATTTAATTGACAACTTGTTTTTCCAGAAACAAAATAATTGATCAAGTTTAGGTTTGAGAATTATAGAAGTATGGACTAAAGTATTCTTAAACAGGAACCTTCCAGTTCGGGACATTGTGCCCCACTCAATACCTTCTGAGCATTAAATACACGTCGTAAAAAATAGAGGAGTCCCCAACTTCAACAGTGTTTTAATCAAACAGAAATATTTAATTAATCTGAGATATTTTTTTCTCAAACTAAAGTCTGTCTTCTGTCCTTTTAATAAGCTTACCGTTTAATATTAATAATACCACCTGAGTGTCAAGGCGTGGTGAAGAAGGTGGATAATAAGGGCAGGAAAGCTTCACGGCTTACGGCCTATTATCTAAGGGAGTTAAGAGTTTATTCACAGCGGTGAAGGTGCGTTAATACTGTCATACATTTCGTACTTTATTACTTCTAAAAAGGAGCTCCTTCGTCCTGTCTGCTTAGTTGCTTAAGGAACTTTAATTTCTTTGTTCAATTTTTATTGCTCCTTTTTTTATTCGAGTAGAGGCAAGAAAAGGTGATGGTTGGCGTTAAAATTTGAAATTTCGTATTTTAAAACATCATTATTATGACAAATCCTTTCATTTCAGAAAAAATAAATAAACCTTTGTCTGTCACACCATTTTCCTCCTTGCATCAAACAATTACCGCGTTATAGCCTTCTTAAAAAATTTACTACGAAATTTTAGGTTTCTTTTTATTCATAACAATTTCGGGTCTGAGCACCCCAAACAAAAAAAGCGAGCGACTCCCTTTTAAAATCACTAAAAATCACCAGTTGATTCTAGAAGCATCATATTCGGTACGTATACTCCATGTTAGACTAGCCTTTGATTCCCATTTTAATTTTTTGAAAAAGTCAAGGGGGAGGGGGTGGTGCCCCCGGGGTGGAAGTAAGTGTGTGGTCTTGTTAGCACGATAACTCTCGTATAAATTAATTTAGCGGAACGCGCTTTATGTAAAAAATCAGTAGTCATAAGATCCCGGTCGGTATTGCATTTGGGCCAAATCGGTCAAGGTAGAGGGGGGGGGGGGGAAATAGGGGTTGAAATGGTAAAAAAATCACTAAAAATCACCAGTTTATTCTAGAAGCATCATATTCGGTACGTATACTCCATGTTAGACTAGCCTTTGATTCCCATTTTAGTTTTTTTAAAAAGTCAAGGGGGAGGGGGTGGTGCCCCCGTGGTGGAAGTAAGTGTGTGGTCTTGTTAGCACGATAACTCTCGTAGAAATTAATTTAGCGGAACGCGCTTTGGCAAAAAAATCAGTTGTCATAAGACCCCGGTCGGTATTGCATTTGGGCCAAATCGGTCAAGGTGGAGGGGGGGAAAACAGGGGTTGAAATGGTAAAAAAATCACTAAAAATCACCAGTTTATTCTAGAAGCATCATATTCGGTACGTATACTCCATGTTAGACTAGCCTTTGATTCCCATTTTAGTTTTTTGAAAAAGTCAAGGGGGAGGGGGTGGTGCCCCCGGGGTGGAAGTAAGTGTGTGGTCTTGTTAGCACGATAACTCTCGTAGAAATTAATTTAGCGGAACGCGCTTTGGCAAAAAAATCAGTTGTCATAAGACCCCGGTCGGTATTGCATTTGGGCCAAATCGGTCAAGGTGGTGGGGGGGAAAATAGGGCTTGAAATGGTAAAAAAATCACTAAAAATCACCAGTTGATTCTAGAAGCATCATATTCGGTATGATGATTCCATTTTGAAATAGCCTTTGATTCCCATTAAGTTCAGCTTAAACAAACCCGGCAGCAAACAGTACGAGGGAGGGTCAAACATAAACGAAACAAATCATGGTCTCAACATTACTACTTCTGGGACGGCTTAGGGTATCCGTATACAAAATGAAATGCACTCTTTCCGACCGCCAGCTGCCGGAGCGAAATTTTTTCAATATAATTATGAGAGGCTCGCCGGGTGGTACTAAAATATGTTTATTGCTTTTTCCTAGATGAAGCTTTATTTTACTTGATGAGTAATTACTCGAACTTCGAAGAATAAAATGGTGGAGAGGAGTCGCCTTGGTGTCACTTCTTGAATGAAAACTCTATATGGGTTGTTTAGGCGCTGGAGGACGAGTTTGGGGAAGATAATTTCCGAAGTTCTCTTTTATATAGACATTTTCCATGACTCACAGGGGCCTGAATTAAATTATGTCCTTTAAGATGAAGTTTTAGTGACTTATTAATACATTTAATGTGAAAGTTTACGCTCTTTTGCGAGTCATCTTATATACTTATACTAAATAAAGTGTGCAGGAACTGAGAAAGATTCTTCATAAAGCATTCCTTCTGTGTATTTATCTTTCGTCCCCCAATCTGAGATTCAGATAGAGCACGCGTATGGGTAAATCAATTCGCTTGGTTTAATCCAAAGAGACGATGCTGGTGCCGGTTTTTGCCTCTTCTGTCTGGGAATGCCACGCTGTAGTTATTAAGTCCAGGAAATGACAACTAGAGCGTATGAAATCATCAAAATGATATTTAGCTCCTCGAGTGAAGTCTAAAGGTTTTTTTGATCGTTCCATTAAAAAAAAAATGTCCCGTTTCATGTTGTTTGACTAAAAATATATTTCATAACTGTGCAGGAAATGAAAAGAAAAGAGCGGTCGTGTTCATGACTTTGAAGAAGCTGAAAGGGAGAACAATAATGCTACGCATTCATGCTTTGGCTACGAAATTAGTCCCGCAGACTGGTGTTTCATTCCATTCGCGTGATTCGAGGTTAGCAACAACTCTTGTAGTTCCTCCGCTGCCCCATCAAGTCCATCAAAATCACATCGCTTCCAGCGAGGGGTATCAGTGACATAGCACGTTTCTAGTCTTTACTTATGTGAAATTACAAGTTCCTGGGCCCCTTTTTTTTGGATGGAGTTCAGTCTTGATGAATAGCCGCGAAATTTCATAAAGAAGACATGAGGAAAAATTGGAACACAGAAGCACGAGCAACACAACACAAGCAGAAAAACGGCAATGGAAATTAACTCAATCCCGACTGATCCCGACTCAATCAAGAAGCATGAGAGAGAGGGTTATTGCTAGGTTGCGAACTTGCCTCAAAGCAATCTCATAAATCATGCATAAGTCTGTAGCCGTAGGAGCCTACATCGTCTGTCTTCCCTCGTTGAGGTTCGTCAAAAACGGACCGGTTTCGGCTGCTCGCCATCTTCAGCATTTGGTTTCTGCAATGCTAGTTTCTGCAATGCAATGCTGGGGCATGCTGAAGATGGCGAGCAGCCGAAAATGGTCCGTTTTTGACGAACCTCAACTAGGGAAGACAGACGATGTAGGCTCCTGCGGCTACAGACTTATGCATGATTTAACCACTAACCCTCGTAGTTTAAGCGACTCTACTAACAACTTCAATTTCATAAATATGAGCTTGTGGAGTTGGCTCGTGAACCATTAAAATTATTTTGCGTTTCACTTAAACATAAATATCCGAATAAAATTAATGTAAACAACGTCGAAAAGTATGTAGTGAGTGTGAGGGACGGGTCGACCGTGTCAGTCCGTTTAACTACGTCACTGGTGATCACCCGATCAGAAGACGTTTTCGTGGGCATAAAAAATAACGATATTTTATTGCTAATTTGCTCATTAATGGCTGGTTTCAAAAACAATTTAACTAAAGATAACTCATTTTCAGATACCAATTGCCAGTCAGCAATACATTTTTATCCAAATTTTTGACCCATGCAAGTTCCCTATTGCAAGTTTCTTGTCCCAATTTCCGCGAAATTGCATGTTTTTAGTGATCGCGGATCCAGGTCTAGCCGGCCACGGCAGGGCGCAAAATCTGTCGAATAGTCACAAAATTGCCACATTTTTAAAGCTAAATATTGGCGAAATCGGAAGTTTCCTGGGGCTGAAGTACGAAGGGGTGTTATATGAAATAACACGGGTGGTATCCACATGGCAACCATTTTAATTGTGACAGGATGACGCCGTGTTAAAATTATAACGCCCCTTCGTACTTGCCCCCCTAGCTGAATATTTGTCAAATATTGGAAGTTTCAGGGGCCCCAGGTCTTTACTTGTTTGCTGAGCCGCGAAATTTCAACATTTCACAATATTTGAAATTTCCTTTCTGAATTTTCGCGATACTGCGAGTTAAATGCCTTAATTTTCACAAAATTGACAGTTCCGGACTTTTTCTTGAGCGGCCGTGGATCTCGGGCAAGCCAGCACCGACTTCACTCCAAGTCTACAGCTACTCGCAGCTAAAGACCTGCGGAATTGTAAGTTTTGGGGATTTTTTTGTGTGATTTCGCTAGCCGGCCATGACAGTGGCCGACGTCTCTCAAATTGCCACGAAATTGCAACATTTGGAAGGCGAATATCCACGAAACTTGCACTTTCCAGGATGAATATTCGTGTGATTGTAAGTTTCACCTCTTGAATTAAGCAAAATTGCAAGTTTCAGGCATGAATAGCCGGGAATTCAGTCGTTTTCGGTCTTGATTTTCTCGTTTTTTTGTTTTTGTTTGCTAGTGATCGTGAAACGTAGCTTAGGCGGCCACGAAAGTGCAAATTTCGTGGGCGAGCAGTCGCAAAAATTTTTGAGCAATATATCCGTGAAATTGGAAGTTTCCTGACTGAATATTCGTCAATTTTCAAGTTTCAGGACTTTACTTAGACGAAATTGCGAGTTTCTGGTCTCTATTTTCGTGAAACAGCAAGTTGCTGGGACATTGCGAGGCCTCGACTGCGCTCATAACTTGACGAATAGCCGCGCGATTGTAAATATGTAGAGTTTGCAAGTTGGGTCCTAATTTGGGCGATATCACAATTTCTGACTCCCGACGCAAAATTGCCTTTGCTTAACATCATAAGCTCAAAACGATGAAATTAATTAGATGCAACGTCTGGGAAAAATGCTGTGTGCTTGACAGACCAAGAATGAATTTTTGAGGTGAGATTGCTTATTATTTCCTGGGCCTATGGTCAGTTTCTGATGCTCGATCGTTCGCGATTCCAGTCAGAGTAATGAACTTCTGACGGTAAAATCTTATTTTATTCAAGTAATCGGTTTCTGGGAATAACAGAGAGTGTTGTAGCCGGAAAACACCAAGGGATTTTCGGATTTCTCAATGAAACCTCCACCCCACCCATCGCCGGCTATGATTCTAGCCAGGTAAACTGTAGCTGCATTTGCGTGTTGTCATCAACCCAGTCACACGGTGGTAAACCTTGAGGAGTTGGAATTAATGTCAATACACACGATCGAAGGCCCGTGAGTTGAATTTAATTAATTTGACCGCGTAAATTCACCATTACAATTTGAAGCACGTACGCGTCAGGACCCCTCCCCTCCGCCTCCCAATCACGCACAACCACATTTCTCCAGCGCTTTGGCCATGAGCTACCGGATACAATAAAATTTCTCGCATAACCAACCACCCACCGTTCATGACCTTACCAAATTACAATGAGCTTCCATAAAAATGTACCACTCCCCCCTCTCATAAAAAATTCCCCTCTTTAGTACTGGGGGGGGGGGGTGTCTCGCTATTTCACGATAGTCAGGTGTATGCAACATGAAAATTTTCATCTATGAAAACACCTTCTCTCTTCCAAATCTCCCACTTCGTAACTTTTTTTTACAGGACAGTTTTCTCTTTTGTTACTATCAATTTCCTCGCCATTCTTAGCGTTTTATTTCTTTTTCTCTTCAAGCTTTCACCTAGAGATCAATTTCTGTAAACTATGAGCTCAGTTACACTTGTCGGAGTCTTGAACGATAAAAGAGATAGGTTTTTTTTAGCACTGTCGTTGCTTTAAACGGCTTTTTTAAGGTAAAGATTTGACCTACTAAGCTTTTTTTGTTGTTAGCTGTGTAACCTCCACCTCTTCATCAAATTTTTAGGGGTGCGATAGTGACCTCCACCACCACCTCCCCCTCGGGGGAATAATATGGTTAGACTTCATTATTCGGGTGATTTATTAGACAATATTTACGTTCGGTCTTAATTAAGTTTGGAAGGCTCTTCCAGGGAAAACTAAGACTGGAAGGATGTAGAAATTTGGGAACTGTAGTGGAGGGGTAGTGGAGGGAAGTAAAAAAATCATAAATGCTATAGGTAGTTCCTTGACTTTAATTATACAAAAAAACCGTAATGTACACGAAATTGGTGATCCAATTTGGCGAAATAACAACGTCCTTTTTTCAATACCTGAATAGACAGCCGTAAACCTCCAGGGTGACGTGAAATACTACTGGGTTGTTTATATGGGGATTTTTAGAGGAGGCCCTATTATTACAATAAACTGTTTCATGTGAACAACAACCGTCAATTGTTGAGCTCACCCACAAGATCATTGACGGCGGGGGAGGGAGAACCAAAGCGTCATAATTCCCACTAAGTATAGGCTACGAACTCGCTCCAAAGTTTTTTTTTTTTTTAATTTCCCTGCTAAACGTGGGCTCTTAAAGAACACCCATGTTTTCTCGAAGCTATAAACTCATGTCTTCAATTTGGTGGTGCTTTTTCGATTCGCTCGTACAACAGCTCGTAAACACAAGTGGTGGGGATGGGATCGCGGGGTGGTGGTGGGGGTGGAGCTAAAAGCTACTCGGTTTATCACGATGCACTTAAGACTCAATTGCGAACATTTCGTTTTTTCCTTTTCAGCGCTTTTTATTTTTTGTAATCACCATAAACAGAGCAATAAAAAATTAAACGAAACTAGAAAAACGTTTTTTTTTTATCAAAAGATAACAAAAAAAAAACGCAAATCTCAAGGTAGCGTCGTCCTGAGCCGTGAATACTTACTGTGAAACTTTAGGGAGCATGCCGCATTGCGTTGAATTTTTATGCGTCATTTTTTTAGTTATTTATTTAACGTTTTTCCTCCAAGTTTAGATATTATAACGCGAACCCTCTCCCTCAATAATAGATGACGTTTTCTGACAAGGTTCCTTGAAATCGCTGTTTGTTTCCCTGCAGATACTGGATGATTCGAGATCCCCTTAATCGGAGACGCCCAGTCACAGTAGGGGATTTATCTATTTCTTGTGTCGAAAAACTCGCTCATCCTTCACCATAGACAGGTTTTCATCCAAATTTTAGATTATTGTTCAATTCGGACATATTTTGACGGACTTTACGGGTGATTTGTAGCCAGAATAGTTAATTTTTAGGACTAAGTAACCAGTTTTCGACCTAATTATTAAGATTAGTGAGGCTTTATGAGCAATGCAGAGGCCGAAAACTCAGTTTTCGGGATAGAATCCAGACCAGGATTGAAGACAACACGATGATGGGTCCAGAGGGTGGATGTTATGCAGCACACGGCTAAAAACTCAAATTAACACGCTGGCGCTCATAGTTGAAGTTGGTTGTACCCTTGGGTGTATCCATCCCTTGTTTGTTTAATAAAATAAACAATGTTTCGAAAATCGAAATGCTAAACAAACGCAAATTATGGGACTTCCGACATGCCCCTAATAAACAAACGACTTTGTTCAAGCGATTCATCCACATCCAAGTTTTTTTGTTGTTTGAAGGGCTTAAAAGGCCGACCAAACAAAAATCCTGGCTAAAAAACGTAAACTAACGGTAAATACACAATTAGGACCGTTTTCGTGGTAATCTGAGTTATGGGCAGGGTCAGGACGAAAAAAAAGCAACGAATCACGAATCTCCAAATATGCGTGAGGAGATTTCGTGGATAAACTTGCGAATTAATTGATATTTAGCTTCAGATTATGTAATTTGGTGGCTATTCGCCAGGGATTGGGCGCCCAGGGTCTGCGCCCACTAATAAAAGAAGTAAAATGACCCAGAAACTTGCTATTTCACGTAAATAAGGACCGGAAACTGGCAATTTTGTGAAAATAAAGACGATAAAATTGCAACTTCACGTAATTAAATACCTGAAACATGCAAATTCAGCCAGGAAACTACCAATTTCGAGAATGTTCAACTCCAAAATGTCAACATTTTACGGCTATTCACCAGACTTCATGGGCGCTATTATGGCCGGTCCGACAGAGTTCCTCGTTCACTAAGAAGAAGCCCCGAAAGTTGCAATTTCGTGAAAAGAAGGACAAGAAACTAGCAATGCCGTGAATATTTAGGCCCGACACTTACAATTTCACAAAATAAAGACCAGAAACGAGCAATTTTGCGATTGTTGGTGGGGTATTAGACGGGTTTCCTCGATCCCTTATTTCCAGCCACCCCTCGTCCAAACTTCGCCTCAATATTTTGGCTCCGTTTTTGCTCCAATCTTTTATAACGATTATAACGATTATTGGCGATAATGAGCGATTATGGACGAAAATTTATTTATTTTAATGAATCGGTAAAGCCCAATTACGAACAAAAGGGTGCGAAAAATAAAACAATGAAATATTTGGGCCACTATGCGGGGCCATAACTCGCTGTTTACCCCACAAAACCGAATAGTTCCAGCCCGATAATCATTATGGGCCTATTAGCGTCGTAATTCGCTGTATACGACTAATAAAATTGTGGCCAAACCCATAGTCTATACTGACAAATGGGGAAATTGCATGAATGTCCGATTTGGGAGAAAAGTATACCGATGAATTGGCACATGGGGAGAAGGAAATCACGGTAGTTGCAGCCCGATTGATGCGTCTGGTGATTTTTAAATAAATTTCAAAGTTCTTCAGGAGGGGATGGATGGTGTGAGGGGAAGTGACGTCAATGTTTAGTTGTGAAACACTTCCCAAAACAAGGCCGACCAAACAAAAATCCTGGCTAAACAAACGTAAACTAACGGTGAAGAAAAATTACAAAAGGTTACAAATAAGAAGAAAAATTGTCCCAAGGAAAACACGCTTTACCTTCTCTTCCCCACACCATCATTTCATGAACTATCCTTTGACGTAATCAAACCCCCCACTCAAAATGTTTGAAAATTCGAAAAAAAGCCTTGATTGATTTCAATGTTTAATGTGAGCAATAGTCTTTTTGAAGAGCCCTCTTCAAGAAACCCCATTGCTTGAAAAATGTGCAAGTTCCCCATCGGTATAGCTTTCTCCTCCGTACACAAAACTGAGCACTGTCGTCCCAAAACTGGCCAATTGGCGTCACAACTCGTTGTTCTACCAACAAAACTGAGTACAATCGTCGGCCGAGGGGGCGCTGCGGCCCCAGGTATCGGTGCTTGGGGAGGTACAACTTCAACAACAGTGTTTTTCCTTTTTACATTTCGTTCTTTTGGCTCTTTCAATCCCGTGATTTTCTCTCTTTAAAAACCAAGGATTTGTCTCTTTTCAAATTTCAATTTCCGGCTATTGATTTCGGTTATTGATTCAAAGCTGATGGCTATCGTGGGGAGACAAAAAAAGACTAACCACGTTACAACTTACACCGGAGAATGGATTTTTTTCTTAGAGAAAATGACTCTTTGACCCCTAAATTTCGATTGTTTGAGGTGAAGAGAGAGGACAAATCTTTATATCGGCCAAAAATTGGGCGTAAAGGCTCAATTTGAGTCAAATCAAAACTTACAGATTCGGCTACAAAGCTTATAGTATTATCGTCTCAAACTGGCACCATTAACTCACAATCCTATCAATATTATTATTGTGCCATAAATGGTTTCCTCTACTCTTCTTAAAAGCAAGAAGCTTTGTCCAGAAGTCTCATTCATCTCGGGCTAAATAAACTGCTCGTTGCCGTAGTACGTATACCTTAATATACAGCTATACAGATCGTCGCGTATATAACTCGCTGTTCAGCCCGTGAAACTTGAAATATTTGCCCATAACGGTCTATTATAGTAAAATATTGGCTTACTACACGGAAATCTGGTAGTTTGAAGGGAAAATGACCCGCGAAACATCCGAGAAACTGAAACCCTTAATTAAAACTTCATTACCTGGAAAACTTCATTACAAAACCTGTATTTTTTTTTGTGGGTGGAGAGGATTTTTCCCCGAAGTACCTACACTATATATTTCCCCGAAATCTCATATTATTTTGGCAGCAGCAATGATTCATCATAGGTATACGTCACGACTGTCAGCACCAATTATTTACATTCGGCAAGTCCTCGATTGTTTAATTTGAATTTTTGCATTCAAAAATTCATTGTATTTGGAAAAACTCAGAGAGGCGACTCATCCTGGTATTCCAGCGGTGAAAACAAAATGTGCTAATGAAGAGTGACAATGAGTCAGCAGTGACGGATGTATCACCTTTCTCACCTCATCCCGTACCGAGAAAAACGGACAAATGACGGTTGTGACTTGTGACTAACTTGGACAAACTAATAAAATAAATAAATTAGACAACTAATGGACCATTTTTCGTAAAAATTAAAAAAAATAAAATGCGTGGAAAATGAGTTATTAGGATGAAATGATCACGAAAAAACACTTGAAAACTTTTTTTTCCCCCACTCCCATGCAGAAAAATGAAAATATGAAAAATAGGGATGTGACGCCACAATCACAACATTGTAAAAAGAGGCTAGAGTATTAAACTAGTTTGTCCACTTTAGTGATGGACTGGGCTGGGATGAACGTGTTGCTTTATTTCTATATAATGCGATTTATTCACTCCCACCAAAAATATTTAAAGAGCTCAACAAAAAAACTTTTACTACGGGCACTATGGTTACGTATAGACGCTACACAGTGATCATTTTGTTCCAAGATTATTCCCGGTGCGTTATTTTAAGAAGAAGGGGCAAAGGGGAAGCTCATTCTACTAAATTCAAGGGCGGGCGAGAGTGGTCATTTAGTGGACGGACTATAGCCACAAAATAACGTTCAATATTTTTAAAAAACGCTCCATAGCAACGAAGAAAACATTTACCTAGTTCAAAATCCTGCCAGTTTTAATCTTTGATTTCAAGATTGGTGTTGCTAATTCAAGGCAAACATTTGCCTTTACAACATTAATATACCACGTAGAACTACAAGGTTTCGTAGCCAAAATAGTGTTTTTTTTTTATGTTGGAAAATGGTCCATTTAGACAGTTGTCGAGAATGCTCAGATCCTATTTAAAGATGGTGTAAAATGCGAAATATTTCGCCACGTTTTATTATTATTATTATTATTATTATTATTATTATTATTATTATTATTATTGTTTTTGTTGTTATTATTAACATTATAACAAATCGAAAAGGTTCTGCTTGGATTTCTGTGACCCTGATGGATAGCAACGCCGGATACTAGAGTCACGTCGGCAAGTCTTCACGTACACTATTGTGAGAGGGACTCTAAGAAGCTCTTTTCCATCGTCACGTAGCCTATTCTTACAATTATATTACATTCAATGTTTTATATTTTTTATCTTTTTCTCATTGCCGAGCGCGGTGGAAAAGAACAAAGACGCGGTTTTGAGGAAGTGGGTTCATTTAAAAGATTATTGTTTGGGTATTGAATGCAGTGATCATGATAGAATGGATTCGGTGATTGTGCCACTTTCTATACTTTCCTCGAGCCTTTCACGCGGAGGCAAAGTACTCTATTGTTTATTGCTTTTGCTTAGCTCCATGTTCGAAAGTATAGAGAAATTTAAAAGATGAGCATCAACGATGTTGATTGAAAACAATGTTAGACGGGTTTCCTTTAAACAAAATTTACGATCACTCTTATTGCCTCATCAACTTGTGTCTCGCTGAAAGAAAATGTATTCATTTCGTATCATTGGCTGATGCGGATAAAAGAGTAATATTGATATTACTCCCAGTTTTAGCGATGTTAAGGGAGGGGGTGCGAAGAAAGAATGGTAAAAGAAAATAAGAATCGCGGCTTTTCAGCCGCGTTAATAGAGGCGATCAAGGGAGGATAAAAATGTGTATAGAGAGAGAGCGAGTGAGTGAGTGGGCCCATGAGGAAGGAAGGACTTGATAATCATGCGTTATTGTTAAAAGACGTGAGGATCGGCTAATAACCCATGCCATTAGCGACAGGGGCTCGTGCTCTTTGTACACCTTGCGTTCTTCTTGGTCAATATTCTTTAGTTGACAACAAAGGCCTTTAAAAAAGACGACGAAAAAAAAAAAAAAAATGCGTCCAGACATTCGCTACAGACAAGGGACGAAGAGGAAGGCGTGCGCTCCGTTCTGGTCAAGGATCTGACGGAACAAACTAGTTTTCTAGACATCCCATCATAATTTGTATAGAAACCTCTCCTTTATCAGGAGAATTTTAGTTCAAAAATGTTTGTCATTTCTTCATTATCAAAAATTGCATTTCGTGCGTAATGCTGAGAAATAAGCCAAAGGCTCCAAAAGCGAGCGTTGGGGTGATTTTAAAAATTGTGTATTTTACTTTAAATCTTATGTTTTAAGTATTTCAAAGCCACCGAAAACTGATCGATTTGAATTTCCAAACATCTCGTCACCCCCAAACTGTGTTGAATGCCTCTAAAAAACAGTGTTCTGTTATCTCCGGAAGACGCACTGTCGTTCGGCACGAATCTAACATCCAAGATAGAAGGGCTGGTCCCCATTCAGCGGTCAGTTTTACAGGTAGAAACAGGCGCTGACATTATTTAAATTTTTTATGCTTGAATTCACTTGTAGGAAGAAAACAATTATAAGCCACCAATGCGGTGAATACGTGACAATGGGGGAAATGCGGTAAAAAAATGGACATGCTTTGGCAGCATGGACAAATCAACTTATTTGCCAGCTTTCAATAATATGTGGTGAGATGAATCCACAAAACAAATTTCTGTGGGGCAGAAAATTGAAATAATCAGTTGCGGGTCCAGGTGAGGTATGGGCGATCACAATCCCAAACCAATCCTCAACCCCAACCATCCGTCTGAAAACTGTAAATTCAGGTCCAAAATTCAGATTATTTGCCATAGAATTGAAATTTTGGCTTACAAACTGATTCATTGAACTAAAAAGGGACTGTTGTCCCTCATAATGTATGGTATTACGTTTCCTAAACCAGAATGATACGTGAAAACTAATTTATTTTGCTCCAGAATCTTACTTTTTGACCCCAAAGCCCTCAAAATCAAAATATTACGCCAATTTAGCGTAAAGTGTACTGTTTAGCTTTGAAAATGAGCACTTTGGCCGACTAGCGTAACTATAGAGGAGGGCGTCGAGCACCCGATACCAATGCCCGTCTAGAAAGGGGCGGTAATTATTGACATTAACATGTGCAGATTAGTTGGAGAACAAGACAGACTGATTCACTCCGTCAAACTTCAAACAAAGAAACAAAAAATCCCTGAAAAATCCGGAAACTTGGGCCTGAAATACGGAACATTTCACCAAAAACCCAGACAATTTTGCTCACGATCTGATCCAACACCAATCGTACGCGTTTTTGCTCTTTCAAATCACAAAGATCGCAATTTGAGCTACTTCGAAAGTTTGAATCCCAATTTTTTGGATTCAGCTCGTACGAATCGAAGTTTTGGGCCACAACATTTCGTGGGTTCGGCTTTTTCAAACCTAAATTTCGCGGACTTTCAAACCCAAATTGATTGGATTTTTGGCAACGTCATTACTGCTGCTGGAAAAAGACATTAGAACGTTTCGTCAAGTCTTGCAACTTCGGCGTCGGATCCACTCAAGGATCCCTTAAAGCCTGTACACATGGAGACTTTTCTGTCACGACATCCGTGGCATGACAGAAAAGTCTCCGTGTGAACACGAAAAAGTTATAACATTTGATGTCATACCATACATAACAGGTTTTGAGAATTCAACGGTGACATCTTTCAAGACAGAAATGTCTTGCAATGTTCTCATCTTGGGTAACCTTCACACACTTCAACTATTTTTTAGCAGGGATTGGCACGGTATTTGTTTGATTATTCACTAAAATTTAATTGTTATTGTCAAAGTGGAGTGGAGTCGGGAGAGTGTGATGACATTAAAGCCTTGTACGCACTGGGCGAGTAGTTTAGTCGAGTAGGTGAGTAGATTAGCCGCTAAACAAGTGCGAACACCAACTATTTAGTCAAGTCCCCCCAGTGAGAATAATTTTTAGTTTAGTGGCAAGTCTTATGTACTAAACTCGAATAAATTGCTTGACCAGTGTGAACAAGGCTTAATAGCCGAGAATAATGTACATGAGTGCCTCAACGACCCAATTGATTGTACGCCTCTGGGTCCTCAATTCAAAGTTCTTTGCTGAGATGGCTGAAGACGTCTTTACTCTGTAGTTCTCGCCTTTTCACTCATTCTTTTGTCCACCACTTGTTGCATACGTATTCATTCATTAATGTTGAAAAATACGTTAGCGAAGAGGAAGAAATATGCGAACAATAAACTAATCATCTATCCGCCCTATTTTACCGAGCATCTCGGCGGGTTTTTAATGCTCGTAGTACAGCGAATACTTGAAGCAGCGGCTGCTACCACCGCCTTGGCTACCACGGTTTTCATTGCTGGCACAATTAAAATTGAAGCCAATTAATTTTTCCGACTTGAAAAAATGAAAAGGGGGAGATTCCAATCACGTTATCCATGAGATATCCGTGTCGTGGTTTATGTCAAAGTGTGTACGCATTAAGCTTGACATCTATATCATACCATTTCTTGCGTCGAGCTGGTAAGAAATAATATGCCATGAAATTTCTGTCTCCGTGTGTACAGCACGTGGTGACTGGTGGTGACGATGGTGAGACGGAGACGGCGGATTACGTCATCTTCCGCGGTTTATAAACACCACGATCGCCAATAGGAACCCCTACGTATACACGAAATAGTCTATTCTTACTCTATCTAACTCACGCAATTTCGGAAATTTTCTATTAACCGGAAGAACATAGTCCTGAAACTGGTCTTAGTCGATAGGTTTTACGGAGATGATTACTAATACAATCGTCTGCCGGCGTCTGTCTGGAGCATTTGCCCTCAGTGGCCAGTCAAACGCCCTAAATCAGAGGTCCATTAACTTGTTCTGCGACCATGAGATATTTTCAAAAACGAAAAAGATTCGGTTGGAACTTTGCTTGTACCGTATTGTACCGCCACCGGAACCGTTTGGAACGCAATATTTACCTGGTTTTCTGAAATTTAAATTTCGCAGTACAAGATAATGGAAAATTTTGCAGGGGGGTAAAATTTCATGAAACACCATAATTCATGACTAATGGCCTTTGTACCCCATTGCACCGTCAAAACATCATTTTGGAACAACCAGGAACTGCCCAATAAAGGTGGGGGGGGGGAAGCGCAGAACAACTTAATGAAATTTTTGGCATGACAGGTACAAAGTGCCAAAATAGTACCATTCGACAGTTTGATCAAAGTACCTTCAAGTACCGTCAACAAAAAACTTCGGAACACTCACCCCCCACCCCTGCAGTTCCATAAAGTTTAAGCCACGCCCACACGAAGAGCGTCACATTCGCCATCTAT
This sequence comes from Corythucha ciliata, assembly GCA_038030265.1. Taxonomy (NCBI): domain Eukaryota; kingdom Metazoa; phylum Arthropoda; class Insecta; order Hemiptera; family Tingidae; genus Corythucha; species Corythucha ciliata. Next base: position 39,463,725 of record CM075943.1, on the reverse strand, counting down.
GAGAGGTACAAAGAATTAATTTGGTGCCATTCGACACCTCATCCATAGTACCTTCAAGTACCGTCCACAAAAAACTTTGGAACACCCACCGCCCACCCCTGCAGTTCCATAAAGTTTGAGCTACGCCCACTCGGAGAGCGTCACATTCGCCATCTGTGGGAGGTACAAAGAACCAATTTGGTGCTATTCGATACTTCATCCCAAGTACCTTCAAGTACCGTCAACAAAAAACTTTGGAACACTCATCCCCCACCCCTGCAGTTCCATTAAATTTAAGCCACGCCCACACGAAGAGCGTCACATTCGCCATCTATGAGAGGTACAAAGAATTAATTTGGTGCCATTCGACACCTCATCCATAGTACCTTCAAGTACCTTCAACAAAAAACTTTGGAACACCCACCCCCACCCCTGCAGTTCCATAAAGTTTAAGCCACGCCCACACGGAGAGCGTCACATTCGTCATCTATGACAGGTACAAAGAATCAATTTGGTGTCATTTGGTACTTCAGTCAAAGGACTCTCAAGTTTCACTGCAAACTTAGGGGTTTTCAATCAATATTTTTTCTGTCGGTGATGATAGCGTGTCTCCAAACCGCGGTGGATTGCAGTAGGTGTGTTGTCGCTCCATTTTAACAAATTCGTCGGAATAACTGTGTTTCAATAAATATCCATTAAAACGTAGGTAGTTATGTATTACAATCTCAAGTATCAAGTAGGTTCTCTTGTTTTGGTTTTCCATCAACGGTGGTAAGGTAAATCGTAGGAATACTTCTTGTTGCACTCAATTCCCATTCCAGGATTGCTGTTAGATGTGAGCGATTTTTTTCCACAATGTACAAGCGACAAAAAGGATTTGAACTATTTCTGGTCCTGGTGGGGGGGGGGGGGGGGGTGAGTGTTCCAAAGTCATAGATGACGAATGTGACGCTCTCCGTGTGGGCGTGGCTTAAACTTTATGGAACTGCAGGGGTGGGGGTGGGTGTTCCTAAGTTTTTTGTTGAAGGTACTTGAAGGTACTATGGATGAGGTGTCGAATGGCACCAAATTAATTCTTTGTACCTCTCATAGATGGCGAATGTGACGCTCTTCGTGTGGGCGTGGCTTAAATTTAATGGAACTGCAGGGGTGGGGGATGAGTGTTCCAAAGTTTTTTGTTGACGGTACTTGAAGGTACTTGGGATGAAGTATCGAATAGCACCAAATTGGTTCTTTGTACCTCCCACAGATGGCGAATGTGACGCTCTCCGAGTGGGCGTAGCTCAAACTTTATGGAACTGCAGGGGTGGGCGGTGGGTGTTCCAAAGTTTTTTGTGGACGGTACTTGAAGGTACTATGGATGAGGTGTCGAATGGCACCAAATTAATTCTTTGTACCTCTCATAGATGGCGAATGTGACGCTCTTCGTGTGAGCGTGGCTTAAACTTTATAGAACTGCAGGGGTGGGGGGTGAGTGTTCCGAAGTTTTTTGTTGACGGTACTTGAAGGTACTTTGATCAAACTGTCGAATGGTACTATTTTGGCACTTTGTACCTGTCATGCCAAAAATTTCATTAAGTTGTTCTGCGCTTCCCCCCCCCCCACCTTTATTGGGCAGTTCCTGGTTGTTCCAAAATGATGTTTTGACGGTGCAATGGGGTACAAAGGCCATTAGTCATGAATTATGGTGTTTCATGAAATTTTACCCCCCTGCAAAATTTTCCATTATCTTGTACTGCGAAATTTAAATTTCAGAAAACCAGGTAAATATTGCGTTCCAAACGGTTCCGGTGGCGGTACAATACGGTACAAGCAAAGTTCCAACCGAATCTTTTTCGTTTTTGAAAATATCTCATGGTCGCAGAACAAGTTAATGGACCTCTGATTTAGGGCGTTTGACTGGCCACTGAGGGCAAATGCTCCAGACAGACGCCGGCAGACGATTGTATTAGTAATCATCTCCGTAAAACCTATCGACTAAGACCAGTTTCAGGACTATGTTCTTCCGGTTAATAGAAAATTTCCGAAATTGCGTGAGTTAGATAGAGTAAGAATAGACTATTTCGTGTATACGTAGGGGTTCCTATTGGCGATCGTGGTGTTTATAAACCGCGGAAGATGACGTAATCCGCCGTCTCCGTCTCACCATCGTCACCACCAGTCACCACGTGCTGTACACACGGAGACAGAAATTTCATGGCATATTATTTCTTACCAGCTCGACGCAAGAAATGGTATGATATAGATGTCAAGCTTAATGCGTACACACTTTGACATAAACCACGACACGGATATCTCATGGATAACGTGATTGGAATCTCCCCCTTTTCATTTTTTCAAGTCGGAAAAATTAATTGGCTTCAATTTTAATTGTGCCAGCAATGAAAACCGTGGTAGCCAAGGCGGTGGTAGCAGCCGCTGCTTCAAGTATTCGCTGTACTACGAGCATTAAAAACCCGCCGAGATGCTCGGTAAAATAGGGCGGATAGATGATTAGTTTATTGTTCGCATATTTCTTCCTCTTCGCTAACGTATTTTTCAACATTAATGAATGAATACGTATGCAACAAGTGGTGGACAAAAGAATGAGTGAAAAGGCGAGAACTACAGAGTAAAGACGTCTTCAGCCATCTCAGCAAAGAACTTTGAATTGAGGACCCAGAGGCGTACAATCAATTGGGTCGTTGAGGCACTCATGTACATTATTCTCGGCTATTAAGCCTTGTTCACACTGGTCAAGCAATTTATTCGAGTTTAGTACATAAGACTTGCCACTAAACTAAAAATTATTCTCACTGGGGGGACTTGACTAAATAGTTGGTGTTCGCACTTGTTTAGCGGCTAATCTACTCACCTACTCGACTAAACTACTCGCCCAGTGCGTACAAGGCTTTAATGTCATCACACTCTCCCGACTCCACTCCACTTTGACAATAACAATTAAATTTTAGTGAATAATCAAACAAATACCGTGCCAATCCCTGCTAAAAAATAGTTGAAGTGTGTGAAGGTTACCCAAGATGAGAACATTGCAAGACATTTCTGTCTTGAAAGATGTCACCGTTGAATTCTCAAAACCTGTTATGTATGGTATGACATCAAATGTTATAACTTTTTCGTGTTCACACGGAGACTTTTCTGTCATGCCACGGATGTCGTGACAGAAAAGTCTCCATGTGTACAGGCTTTAAGGGATCCTTGAGTGGATCCGACGCCGAAGTTGCAAGACTTGACGAAACGTTCTAATGTCTTTTTCCAGCAGCAGTAATGACGTTGCCAAAAATCCAATCAATTTGGGTTTGAAAGTCCGCGAAATTTAGGTTTGAAAAAGCCGAACCCACGAAATGTTGTGGCCCAAAACTTCGATTCGTACGAGCTGAATCCAAAAAATTGGGATTCGAACTTTCGAAGAAGCTCAAATCGCGATCTTTGTGATTTGAAAGAGCAAAAACGCCGGCAGACGATCATATTCGTAATCAGCTCCATAAAACCTCTCGAATGAGGCCAGTTTCGTGACTATGTTCTTCCGTTGAATGGGACTGTCGCCAGCTCTCGAACTATAAGCCCCAGACCTGAGAAACGGCAGAGACGCGGACACATCATGTTTCTGAAAACCTGGGAAGACTCATCAATTCGCTCAAGACTCACAATCAGTGCATTTTCATCGCCTCGCAGAGGCACAGGAACACGAATACGATTGCGCTTTGCAAATAATTAAACTTACTTTAAAATAAATTGCTTGAAAACTGGGATAACACTAAAACCTTCCAAACGACTTTACGGTTTCACTGATATAAATTTTACACTATTTGTATTTCACGGCTAGTCACAAGTGAGAGTAAGGGGAAGCTGAAAAATTGTATTCCAAGGGGAATGCGAGACCCATCAGAGTCTAGTTTGACTATAGTTAACGGGGTGAAGCCAACATACGCCACGCCACATTGGTAGTCCCGGAACGCATCAGAATTTGTGTTGAGGACTACTTTATCATGGCTCATCCTTTGTTATCTATATCTTGAATATTATGGTCGAGGGACCACCAATATGGCGAAAATCGGCGTCACGCTTTTCAACTTATGCTCCCTCCTCTCTTTTCCTTTCTCCATGGTTCATCTCAGTCTACTCTACTAGAATCAACTAATAATGATAAAACTTGATTGATTGAAACAATAAGCCAAAGCCATAAAAATAAAGGAAATGAAGAAATAGAAGAAGCAATAAGCCGAAGCCCTAAAAATAAAATATTAATCAAGTTGTATGGCATAAAAACTGAAAATAGTAATAATGATAAAACTGTCACGAAGGCAAACTTATTGTTAGCCGCAACGGAACGGAGTGAAACCGGCAGGTCACAACAAAACCATTGGGGACTGTGTGTTGTCCCTATCCCTTCCCTTTTTACTTCCATGTTCCCTACGGGAAATGGAAATGGAAGTACGGTGCTCGTGAAAAAAATCGAGTCCGAGCTGACTTAACATTCTTGATGTACAACCTCAGAAAAGTTGAAAAAAGTGGTTTTTGGCATGCCGTCGGTCTGTCTTTTAACGCTCCTACTTTCCGTTTCACCGGGCGCTTGCTGCGGTGTGTCCTTCCCGCCAAACCGGAGTGAAAAGTGAAATCCCAACAGGGCAGATTTATGGTGTGGGCCAATGTCCGTTAACCGCAACGGAAACGCAAAAGCGGGAAGTGTAAACTTACCCTAGGACGTGAATCAACCGGCCCACTTGCTTGAGCAGCATGATCAACTCCAATTTAACTGTCTATATGACCACTTTTCAGTGCGGGGGCCCGACGGGTCTGGGCTAACTCGTCTTCTATCGATAGGCGACCAACGTTGATCGAACCTTGGACACTACATGGATGAAATATATATTTTTTCACTACATGGATGAAATATATATTTTTCATGAGCATATATATATATATATATAATGTTTTTGATCCGGAACCTGTAGCGCAATGACGAAGGAATGAGGGGGCTAAAAATAAACACACAAAAATCAACCCGGCACCTTAAAATTGAGAAAAATCGCTACGCCACTGCTAAAATGGGAGAAAAAGCGCTAACTCGCACGCCTAAATGTGGGGGGAAAAAATCGCACATTCATGACCGAAGTTAGAACAAGTGCTAATTGACGGCTAAAGATGAGAAACAGGGCTCATTTAAAGCTGAAATTGAGAGAACGCCGCTTCGCGGTTTTTTGAGCGAGCTTCATAGCTAAAATTGAGAAGAGGCGCAAATTCGGTGCTAAAAATGAGAAAAGTGCTAATTCATTGCTACATGTGAATACAACATTGCCAATTCGCTAGTAATATAGATAAAAAACATTAATTCGCTGCGCTAAAACTGAGAAAATCGATAATTCGCTGCTAAAATGGAGAAAAAGTGCAAACTCATGGCATGGTTGGAAATAATTTCTGAAAAGCTCTAATACGCGGCTAAATTTGAGAAAAGTGGTAATTTGCGAGGCATTCTATAATTTATAGCCAAAATTGAGAAAATTCACGGTTTCAACGACCCTTTCATTCCTGAGGTGTAGTGCTAAGTCATGGCTAAAGCAAAATAAATTGATAATTCGTGCAATTAGCAATTTTTTCTAGAATCTAGAAGAGCTCATATTGACGACTATTTGTGAAGAGCGCTAATTGAGAAAGAGCGCTCATTCACAGCTAAAGTTACGAAAACGCTAATCGCGGCTCTAAATAAGAAAAATTGATAATTCGCGTCTAAAAATTGAGAAAAAACGATAATTATTGGGTAAAATATGAAAAATAGATGGTTCACGGCAGGGGTGTAGCCAGCCTTTGATCTAGGGGTGGGCAGCTTGATGTGAGAATAAGTCAGATACAACTCCATGCCTACTGCAGGCTTATGTTCGGGGCTGAGTACCCGAGCCTCCCGCCGCCGCCGAGCCGATGTTCGGTGGCTCATCACGTAACGCGAGGTAAATTGACGCGTGAAATTGTCAATCCCACCCCAGAAGCTGAATTAGCGTAGATAGTGAACCATCAAAACCTAACGTCTCTGCTGTAAAATAGTCTTTTTGACGTGTAAACGCCTTTAAAATGACTAGACGGGGGTTCCGACAGAGTTTCGGAAAGGTGCAAGTGAAACGCTGGAAAATTTCAGACAGTGTTGGTAATATCATAATGAGATTTTGGAAGAATACTTTGGTAGTGGAGCCAAACGAAAATCCTTCATAAAAAATGCACTTAATTGGCGTTGTCCATTCAATGCAATTTACTCGTGGGGTGTAAGTTTTCGTCTAAAGACGCACCGTTTTTGAGATACAGGCGAAAAATCACGAAAAGGTATATCTGTAAACAACCCCCTCTCATTGGGGCAGGTAGTTCATCAGCTAGGGACTTTATTAGACGATGGTCAGGGAACCCTCCCGTACACATTCCCGCAAAAAAAACGAAGTCCCGTTGCATTTATTTTACATTTTTCGTTAGATTGACTGGAATATAGACCTTTAGGCCTGATTGTAGCCGCTTGCGTTTTTACTTTTATTTTAGCTGTGAATTAACGCTGTATCTCAATTTTTCAGCCGCGAATTAGCGTTTTCTATTCAATTTTAGCCATAAATTAGTGATTTTTCCTGTTTTAGTGCATTTCATTCAAAAAATGCACTATTGTTCTCGCCCTGATGGTCGCACATATGGGTTCACGTTTCAGAACCCCTAGAACACGAATCCGAGGTCGGATCGATTTGATATATGGCCCTTTTTTTGTTAGCACGATCACGGTCGCAATTTTTGACTTAGGTCAACCAAATTCGGCCTAAAAATCAATATCGTGAATATCTCGGACGAGTTCGTGATCCAGGTGAATCGGCCCAAGGGAAGGGTGTGAAAGAGGGGGTTGAATTAGTTGAAAATTCCCTACCGCACGGCTGTTGCTGCAATTGCCCCCAAAATTGACTCGAGTAATGAGAAATGAACGCGCTTTCGTATGAGACCTTAGTGAACCAAATCCGTTGGTATGGCAGGGGAGTTCTCGGCGGAGGGGAGCTATCAAATTAACGCTATGCCTTTATGGACCACCCAATTACCAAAAAATTTCATTGACACTGAATTTTGAGCCGTCTCTTTTATTTGATTTGCCTTCAGCCTAATAATTCTTGAGTAAAAAATCCTGAGGTGGGCCAAAAAGGGAGGAACAAAAAAAAAATTTTTAAAAAGTTGTTTCGGATTCGAACTCAGGCACTCCGCATTCCGCAATGGTGAAATTGTGACATACCATTTAACCTAATGTAACTGATCTGAAAATTAACGTACCTAATCTGAAAAAAGTTTTGTTCCGACAGCAGCCTGTCGGGAAAAGTGCATTTCATTCATGCGACAATCGAGTCAAACCTCATAAGTTAGAACGATAATTATCAATCAATTATGAATGAAATTTAGGCCGGGAGAACTCTCCTACTGAGGTAAAACTTGTTACTCCTAAAGAAGTTTCTCTCTGTATTAAGGCTCGGCCTAGTAATAAATCTCCCGGCCACGACACGATAAGCAACATTCTTTTAAAACAACTCCCACGAAAGGCCTTGGTATTTTTATCAAAATTATTCAATAAAATATTGTTTTTAGGGTACTTCCCGAAATTCTGGAAAATGGCTAAAGTCATTGTTTTGCACAAGCCTGGCAAAAATCCCTCGCTGCTATCAAGCTACCGTCCTATCAGTCTCTTGCCCACTCTCAGCAAGGTATTCGAAAAATTAATCCAATCCCGGCTACTAAGCTATACTGTTGCATCCAACATATTGTATAACGAACAATTCGGGTTTCGAGCTGGTCACTCGACTCAAGCACAGCTGTGCCGAGTTGTGGACGACGTCACTCATCGCTTCAACGAGCGTAAACACACGGGAATGGTTTTACTTGACGTCCAAAAAGCATTCGATACAGTTTGGCATTATGGCTTGCTATATAAATTAATAAAACTTAACTTCCCTGTTTATCTCATCAAAATTATTGCAGCTTACCTCAGGGACAGGAAATTCTTTGTGACTGTAAACACAGCCAACTCCTCGTTGCACATTTGCTGCGCTGGAGTTCCCCAAGGATCTATTCTTGCACCACTCTTGTTCATTTTATTTATTAACGACATTCCCACATCACCACACGTAAATATAGCGCTTTTCGCGGATGATACTGCAGTTTACACGTCTTCCTGGAGAGTAGACACTATAGTTCGTAGGTTGAACGATATTCTTTCAAAAATTATTAAATTCTTCTTTCACTGGAAAATTTCTCTACATTGTACTAAAACAGAAGCTATTATTTATTCAAAACGCAGGCCATTATTAAATCGTAGCATAGTTCTAGAAAATCAACAAATACCGTTCTCTTCATCTGTAAAATACTTGGGCCTCAAACTAGATTCAAAACTAAATTTTACAAGCCACATCAATGATTTGGTAGATAGGAGTAAACTCTCGGTTAGACTCCTCTTTCCCTTAATGCGGCGCGATTCAGGTATGTCCCAAAGGAATAAATTGTTAATCTACAAAACATGTATCCGTCCATTCTTAACGTACTCTTGCTCAGCATGGAGTTACACGTCCGACTCGAACTACAAGAAACTCCAGATTATTCAAAATAAATTTTTACGTTTATGCACCGGTAGCACAAAATCCACGAAAATCTCCACCCTTCATGAAAATTGTGACATGCCGTTTATCAAGCCTTACATCCAACAGTTATCCTCCAATATGTTGAAAAAATTTCATAGTTCAATAAATCCCCTCGTCGCTAAATAGCTCGCTATGACTCAATAGCTCGTGCCAAACACAGAAGACTGAGACACAATATATCAGAACTATCATGACCCCCAGGTAATAACAACAGAAGTTCCCTCGTTTCAACTTAAGAACCCTTTTTCAATAGTTTTTGTATAAAGCTGGAGGTTTTTTAAAAAAAATTGTCCCCTCCCTTCACCTTGAATTCAAAATTTAATTAATCTTAGCTTTTAAATATCATAGCGAAGCAATATAGTTAATACTGAATGTTTCTGTGTGTATCAACAATACCTGCACAATAAAATTTCTACCTACCTACCTACCGAGTCAAACCTCATAAGTTAGAACGATAATTATCAATCAATTATGAATGAAATTTAGGCCGGAAGAAAGATTTTAATTGCAAATAACTCCTCTAACAAGAGTCCGCCTTCCCATATCGTATAGGCAATCAAACCGACTCTGTTTCATTTTTCATAATTTTGTTCCCCCTCAGTTGGTGCCAAAAAAGGGGCCTGAGGTAAAAAGAAACACGATTTTATGATTTTGACTTTCTATATCACGGCCTAAATGTCATTCATAATTGATTAATAATTATCGTTCGTTAATTGATTAATAAATTCGTTATGAGGTTTGACTCGATTGTCGCATGAATGAAATGCACTTTTCCCGTCAGGCTGCTGTCGGAACAAAACTTTTTATTACTTTTTTTCTAGTCACAAGTTAGCGGATATCTTTGTCCTCCAGTTATTCTCAATTTTAGCCGAGGGTGAGCGTTTTTGATCACTTTATAGGTCATGATTTACCTCTTTTTCACGCATTTTACGCCGATAAACAGTGCGTAGCGGCTTAGCCGTAAGTGGGCCATCATTAGCGAATTAGCAAATGTTCCTCAATTCTAGCCTAGGAATTTTGTTCCTAAAATCATGGAAATAGAACCTAAAAATCCCTATTTATTTATGAGGGGCCTTGGTCTGTCAGTTGCCGTCACCACTACCGTAGCACGCTACTCAATTTATTTCCTATTTGACGGATTGTCTCAACGGGATGGAATACTTTTGACGGATGTCTGACGGAATTTTGAGCTTTAAATGGATTTCAACGAAATGAGGAGGTCTTGGAATAAACGCCCTTCAGGGTGCGTCAATTAAAAGTGAGCGTTTCGCGTATATAAGTCATTGGTTTTGGCCGAATTTCTCCACTACACGGCCGCCGCTTAAGTCGAGGGCTGATGTCCACGGAGCCACTGTCCACGGGAAGATTCTGAGGGGGCCCGGAAAACGAGCTGAAGCGGCCAAAATTGCCGGGATAACAGGGATAACCCGTTAAAGTAAAATCCGTTTCAATTTTTGGACTTCCCGTGGCGAGGAACCCCAAGATAATATAATCACATATTTCGGGGATTCTTATTGCATTATCAAAAAAAAAAACGGCTTTGGCTCTATAGAAAATAAGTTTCAGCTGGTTCGTTTAATTCGAACGGCCATAATGGGGAACTTGCACATTTTTCAAAAGTTGGTGTTGCTTAAAGAGGGCTCTTCCACAAGTCTATTGCTCACATTAAACTTTGAAATCAGTCAAGGATGCATTTTTAGGGAATTTTTAAAAATTTTGAGTGGGGGTTCGATTACGTAAAAACTTACTTATTGAAATGGATGATGCGGGGAAGAAGGGGTTAGACGAGTTTAATGGGGGAACATTTTTCATGTTATTTGTAAACAAACAATTGTAGAGTTCCCTCAAATGCTTCACAAGTAAGTATTTACGTCATTTCCCCTCGCACCATCCATCCTCTTCTGCAGAACTTTGAACCTTTTTTAAAAATCTTAAAACGCACCAATCGGGTTACAACTTCCGTTGTTATCCTTCAGTTCACGAGTCAAATCACCGGTATGCTTTTCTACCCAATCTGAGATTCATGCAAGTTCCCCATTGGGCTGTCGCGAAAACCAAATTCATGGATTTGGCATAGTCGAACTCAAAATTTCGTCATTTTGGCTCTTACAAACCCCAAGTTTTGCGGATTTTCACTCTTTAAAATCGCAAATTCGTGGGTTTGACACCTCTGAACCCCAATTTCACAGATATTTGTTATTTCATAAATCAAATTTCAAGGCGTTTGGTTCTTTCCGGAATCATATCCACAGGGTTGGCCTATTCGAAAAACCTATGTAAAACTGATGTATATTTGTTTTTAGGCGTCTTACAGATTTGTCCTATATGCTTTCCGTGTCAGGCGTCCTCGGAAACCACTTTTACATCTTGTCACCCTTTGTATTAGGCACTAAAACAGAATTTATAGTTCTCAAAACTAACTACAAATGCCAAAATCTGGTCATTTTTCACCGAGAGGATACTGTTTGATTACATAAATGGTTATTTGATGGATTATAATGGAAAATACTCCTACTGACTGGTGACATCGTAGAAGTGACGGCAGATTGAGGTGCCTCCACCTTGTCTTTTCACCCCTTGTTCCTTCCTTTTCATATTTCACTCTTTCTTTAAAAATCAACCACATTTTAAAGTACCTTGATCTGGTTACACATCCGAACTGAGGACAGGTGTGAGAAGAGGCTTTCTTATAAGAGATGTGAATTTTGTGAAGCCGCTTTTCCCTCGCACCATATTCCAACAGAAAGAGTGCCAGACTTCCTTTTTTCTCTGTCCCATTCTTTTTACCTGTTTGTTTGATTGAAGGAAGATGGGGAACAAACCCCTCTTGGGAGAAAAGAAAAAAAAAAAAAAAAACCTCGCCCTTCGTCTCTTATTTCACGGGTGATCCAGAAAAAAAAGGACAGAGTGGTAGGGGGGCGTTTAAAAAATATTATTTCTAGATTATGTTTTGTCTCCTAGTTTTTTTGTTTTTTTCTCTCTCAATCACTCTCTCTCTCTTGTTTATTCCGGTACATTTCACTTCAAAAGTTTGAATCTACAGAATTATGAAAATGTCCGGAATTGCTAAGTTCTAAGTTTGTCGACGAACCTTGAGTCATTTTTATTCAAATTTTTCTTTTTATCTTTTTATTTCGTCAATAGAAGAAGAAGAAGAAGAAGAAAAAAAACTGTCTGGAAACAAGGATGAACCGCAGGGCTCACACCGTGAATGAAAACTCCCCAGCCTCTCCTCTCTCAGTTTGTGTTATGAAAATTCAACCGTGCTCCCACGAGTTAAATCCTTCCAGGTGTGGAATATTATCTATAGTGCCGGAAAGGAAAGAGTGAGAGCATTTTGTCTCCCCCCCCCTCCATTACAAAATTATTTCATTCCAAGAAACAAGTGGTTTTCCAGATGATCAGCTCGGCTGACCACTAGCCTAAACGTTCATATCTCTCCTTTAACCGTCGACCGCTCTGGACACCATAGAAAGAAAGGATGTGGCAACTGAATGAAAACGATTTACCCGTATTGCAGAATGAGTGCACAGAGGAGAAAAACCTAGTTTTTTTTTCAGGATCGTTCTTCCGCCCCATATTAAACCATTTATCTCTTCATGTTAGTTATTTACCAACGAGCGTATGAAAACAACGATAATAACTGAAGTAATGTGTAGTAACTAACGGCATTGTTGGAATATGCCGAGCACGCTATATGCCTTGTCGATGCTAGTTATATATTCGCTTAAGTGAGTTGGAAAATTGCATAGTTTCAATTTTAATATCGCCATTCTTCCGGCATGAAGGCGATATAATGCACTAAACAATCCAGTTGGTGATGTTTGAAACTGAACATTACAGTCAAATCCAATCCTATAATACTCACATACATTGGATTCGTGCACCAGTTTATAAATTAGAAGAAAATATATAATATATAATAAATATATAATATATAATACGGAGTTAGAAACTCATTTGGTGATGACATGTGCTGTTTGAGAGTCAGGACCCGAACAATTGCGAAAAAAAGGAAAGAAAACTGAACCTTTTTTGTTCTGTTTAATCAATTTTGAAAAACGAGACGTGGAACCGGGGGTGGGGATATTCAAGAATATTCAAGTTGTATGATAATGAGACGGTCGGAATAAATTCAAAGTAAACTTTCCCTCCCATCATTCATTTTTTTAAAAGTTCTATTCAAGAGGGTGAGCTGCAAAACAAAAATACTGGGAAAAAAAATAATATTGGGTGGTTGGTGAGGAAAGAGCTAGAAGCACTTGCCAACGGAATTCATTTTTTTTTTTTTTTTTTGCCATCAAGATGAAATCGCGTGCGTTTTACAACTTACACACCCGAAAAATCCTAGAATCAATATTTTTGCAAATCCTCACTTTGGAGAAGAGAGAGGGAGGGAATCTACAGGACGGCAAACCTAAAGTTCAGCATGAATTAGATATTATGAAGAAGATCTTTTGGACAGTAAACTGGACGTTATTTTTACGAGATTTAAATTGGAAATGTCGAAAATTGGTGAAAGCTTTCAACATTCCACCCGCCCAACCAACCTCCTTTTTCAACCACCTCAGAATCCATCGACATCAGTTTTCGGGGGACTGTTGAACAGGGTTGAGTGGTTGTTGGGTAGGGGGTAGATTCGCAGAGGTATTGAAAAGGGATGCAAAATAGGCTCCGTATATTTTGAAAAGTCGTCGCTGTAAATCATTTAGACTGCACGATTGGTACGAAAGGTTTGGCATGGTAGTGAGTGTGAGGGTCAAAAGAGTGTCGACAATGGTTAGGGATCGTCGTCGCTGGAAGGAGGCGGGGTCGAGGTAGAAAAGAGAGCAAAACAGGACCTCTATCCTGCCACCCACTGGACTCCCCCCCCCCCATCAGCCCTCATAATCATATCAACGCTTGCAGGAGGGGGTTTCCAAAAGGAACAAACACGGCTATAACTCAATAAATAGGTGCTTTCAAACAATTTCCAACGTCGAGAAATGGTTCTGGGGTCGGTCTCAAGAGTGACCGGCGTTAATCATTTGGCTGGAATGCTTTTTCACGAATTTTACGAGCCTATTTTTGTTGCCAAACAAATTTTCTAAGAACCGCGAAAAATAATTCGGAGCCATTAGAAATTGGCTTCGAAGAGAACTAAAGGCTGTCGCATAAATCGTTTCGTCCTATAAATTATCGAAGTGTGTCATTAAATCTTGAGGGATAATTATTGTAAAGCGGTTTCTCGTTTGTGAGTCAGATGGCTGATGAATTATGCTCACTGGTTACTCGTAAAATCCGTTAAAAAAGCCCAAATACTGAGGACAAGACCGAGATTGAGGGGGAGGGGGAGGGGTCGTCACTATCGGGGGGTTGGGATAGAAATGAACTTGAAGTGGTACTTAAAAGAAAAATCCTTGTCACACTCAATTAGGGGCACGAAAAAAATCCAGCAATGTATTCTGTTACTTACGACTCATCAACGATGAGCCTAAGAACTATTCAGCCATATAGAATTTCATAATAGCAGGCCATCCTCCACCAGGAAATTACAATTTAGCCCGGAGGAATCCATCATTTAACACCCAGAAACGGTAAATTAGACTTCGGAATTTTGATTTTCGGCCCCACAACCGGTAAATTTTCCAGCGGAAACCAACTCCACTCCAACTCTTTGTCTTCATAACACGCATTTTGTGCCCCTAAAAATTATTGTTCGGCCAGGTGAAATTAGAAAGAATTCCATAAATGTATACACTGCAGCTAGGAAGTGTATATTCTCTTTAAAGTCCGTAAGTTAGTGATGAGGACTGAGTAGAGTGACATTGACACGGCAGGGAGGGAGTACAAGAGCAGAAAAAAAAGCGCCTTCTCACGTCTTTCAGTGTCAAATTAGTAGAGCTAGCAGCTACGAAATAAAATTGACGTTGCCTGAGCAGAGCAGGATCCATATTATTAAGGAAGAGGGCGTGGGGGTGACAAGAAAACAATTAACGAGAGAAAGCGGAAGTGAATTGGAGGCCCCGAGGCACGCGCGGACCTAGCACTGTAGTCTTGACAAGGGGAGGGGAGAGTATTACACCCCAACCGCTCAGCACCTTACAAACCTTCGAATATTTCCATATTTTGGGATATTTTGGGATAAAGATACTTTTCCGGAAAAGGCACATAACATAATGGAATCAGGATCTGTCTGCTACCTTGTCAATTTCAGGGCTTTAATCACGACTTTCTGAATTCCGACAGATAAATCACTGTAGATAGAAGTGTGATGTCGAGCAGATGACAAGTCAGTTTCTGTAGGGCAAAATTATTAATTTACAACCAAAATTAAGGCTCTAGGACTATTATGAAAATTTCCCCGTTTAAATTGACCGTGTTATAATTTTCAGTAAGTAATAATTTTCAAGCTGATTGTTTGAGAAAAAAGGTTCTTTCCACTCTAAGTGACTTGTTTAGCGTACGTTGGACGCGCTTCATTGTAAATCCGTACTGATGATAACGTGGCCGGTCCCCACAGGAAAATTCGTGGGGCCCCGGAAAACGAGCCAAAATGGCCGGAAACACGGGGAGAACTTCGTCAACTGTTCGTCTGATGGAAAATTCGTTTCGATTTCCCCATTTCCCGTGATGAGAAACCCCAAAATACGATAGTCCGGGTGCCCACAGTGTGAAAAATCCGGGTCATTTGATCGTGTCTGGCACCTGCACAGGACGTTTTTTATGGTCTAGGAGATGACACTTCTGAGATCGCCAGAAATTTTCCGTGGGCCAGGGGCTCACAGCAGAGCTAGCTGTTGACAAACACATACCTTTGGGTGCTTTGAAAACGACTGGCGAGAGTAAAAAGTCATTCCCCACGTCATTGTGCCACGTTGTTTCCGGCCGAGCACTCTCGGGGCCAGCTGAACCGGGGTCCACGGACACTAAACAAAAAGTCCAGAAACTTGTAATTTCTCTGAAATGAATAGGTACCAGAATTTTGTATTTTCACAAGAATTTAGATCAGAAAGGATGCCGAAGAAGGAGCGGGTTTAGAGTGAAATGCGCATAGTCAGATCGCCAGCGAGAACTTCTAAACTTTGAGAAAATGTACCCTTTAACGAAACTATGGATGTATCCACACAAAAAAAAGGCCCCAAAACACTCAATTTTGAGTAAATTGAGACCTTGGGGTCAACCATGAGCGAGCGTTAAAAAATTAACGCAAGCGGTAACTAAGGACGTTCTATCACAAATAATGTTATAACGCCATAGATACCGCGTTTTGACGGTATTTTTACGCTAGCTCGAGGTTGACCCCCATGAACAAGCAAATTTTGCTTGAATACGGTCAATTTTGGGGTTGCTGAGCTACGAAACTTGTAATTTCTCTCAAATTAGGACCCCAACAAACTCAAAAATATTTTCATCCTTGAATGTTTCAATTACTTAGGCGCAGTCGGGGCTGGTTTACCTACGGTTCGCACCCTTGAAAAAAAAAAGGTCCAGAAACTTGCTTTTTCGCAATTATAAGGACAAGAAACTTGCAATTTCGCATTATTATGTTAATACCTGAAATATTCCGAGAGCCCACCGTATGAAAAATCCGTATCATATGATAGCGTTTGAAACCATCATCAAGACGTTACATGGTCACTAGCAAATGCGCCTGTATCGTCGCCAGAAATTTTTAGCGGGAAAAGGCCGAGCATTGTCTATTGAATGCCTTATCTGCTGTAAGTCATTCAAAGACACTTCTATACTTAATTACATTAAAATGCAAAATTATTGCTTTACAATTTCGCAGCTTTTTCCTGTTAAATAGTGATTTCACGGCTGTTTGTTGACGCAATCATTCAGTTCCGAGCCTATATTGTCTCAAAATTGCCTTATTCACGGTTTTTAGCATTTATACGTATACGTTAAACGTAGGTATAGGAAATACTTATTGATCACGCCGTTTGTTTGGCCGCTGAATGAACACGATATTCAGACAAACACTTTAGGAGCTGATCAATTTGATTCTAAAGCAAAATTTCAATTAAACGATAAATAGCAAACCAATTTGTAGTTGTTTACACTGGCGAAATTTACGGGCTAATGAGAATGAGATACAACTGCGCAAGTTTCATAAAGTTTCAATTCCAAAAAGCCACTTCTAAAGTTCCGGTCCTCATTTGTCGAATTTTTGCTTTTACTGGATCTAAACTATCGTTCTACAGGGTGTAACGGAAAAGTCTGGCATAAATGAAATGGGTGATTCTTGGTCACATTTGGAACCAAAATGACCCTATACACCATGGTCTGATTACTTATGGTTTTGGAGATAATCGGGGTTTTCCTAATTTTTAATGTACCCACGGTTTTCCTTAGTAAATCGTGTGTACCTGATGAAAAA
The DNA here is from genome assembly GCA_038030265.1 of Corythucha ciliata. Taxonomy (NCBI): domain Eukaryota; kingdom Metazoa; phylum Arthropoda; class Insecta; order Hemiptera; family Tingidae; genus Corythucha; species Corythucha ciliata. The sequence continues at coordinate 39,446,748 of CM075943.1, read as the reverse complement.
ATGGTCTCATTGAAATTTAAAAGAAGCCATTGGAAAGAGCACTAAATTCTCTATAGGATTGGATATTTTCATCTCTAAATCGATCAATATTTAAGTGCTTAAATTGCTGCTGAACAGCCAACTTCTTAGATTTCCAGAAAACTCCTAGTCTTTCAGCCAGCTGTCAATTCTTTTATGGCCCTCGTAGGAAGTGTCAAAAATTATTAAAAACTTCTACTGTTTGTCAGCTTTCGAATGGTCTGCTTAGTTCTGGATTATTCTTTTTTTCTTCCGATATAGAAGCAAAAACGCGGGAAAAAACCACCAAAAGTATCCGTTTTTAAGCATGCCTTCAGCGAGCAATTGCTTCCGCGAACGCGCCCTCGGCCTCTCCAGTTCATGGTGATTGTAATGCGGTTGGTGGTGGATGTGGGTGTTATTTATTTTTTATTTATTTATTTGCACAATCACATTTCTTAACAAACAAGAATTATTTATTTTATTGTTTTATTATTTCAATATAATAGCGGAATCCAACCCAAGGCTCCATCCAAGCTCACAACGGGAATTTGTAACTAACTGAAGAGGCCGAGGGCGCGCTCGTGGAAGCAATTGCCTTGCCTGAAGGCGTGCATAAAAACGGATACTTTTGGGGACTTTTTTTGTGCGTTTTTGCTTCTATCTCGGGAGAAAAAAAGAATAATCCAGAACTAAGCAGGCCATTCGAAAGCTGACAAACAGTAGAAGTTTTTAAAAATTTTTGACACTTCCTACGAGGGCCATAAAAGAATTGACAGCTGGCTGAAAGACTAGGAGTTTTCTGGAAATCTAAGAAGTTGGCTGTTCAGCAGCAATTTAAGCACTTAAATATTGATCGATTTAGAGATGAAAATATCCAATCCTACAGAGAATTTAGTGCTCTTTCCAATGACTTCTTTTAAATTTCAATGAGACCATTTTTTCATCAGATATAGACGATTTACTAAGGAAAGCCGCGGGTGCATTAAAAATTAGGAAAACCCCGATTATCTCCAAACCATAAGTAATCGGACCATGGTGCATAGGGTCACTTTGGTTCCAAATGTGACCAAAAATTACCCATTTCATTTATGCCAGACTTTTCCGTTACACCCTGTTATAGCCAAAGCAGGTACGGACTTGTCAATAACATACTCAAGCCTAGTTGTTCCGACGCAACGTTTAGACGGCTTGTGCTAATTTATTTATTTATTTTCATTTTTGTTGTTTGGTATTACGGTAGACTGACGAGTTCAGACTCATCAAGTTTAATTATCCAATAAAATCAAAACATTCTTTCCCTCAACTTTAAAAACGTCTCTCATCGGTGTCACATCGTCATATTACTCGTTTTAACATGAACCGGAACCCTCCTCCCACCCCTCCTGGGACAAAGCAAAACTTGTAATGACCCACTTTCTGAAACGGAGGAAAATTAAATTATTTCGGACGAGAAAGTTATTTTCTCGCGCTGTGCCTTTGATTTGACAGAAAAGCTTCCTCCTCAACCTCCTCCCTTCTTGTTGATTCTTTTCTAGATAGGGGCGGTGATGATTGAAATGTCAAACAACGACGTTTTTTTTTTTCTTTGCAATGAAAATGGATTCTGCGTTTAAATCAATTTTCTTTTACACGATCTTGATCCTTGAAGGAGTAGCAGAGAGGGAAAGAGATCCAAATGTAAAATACAATTTATTAAACTACGAATTTCTTGAAGGGCGAGAAGGATACTTTCTCTTACTCAATCGAAGAAGTTTACTCAGTTCAACAAGTAAGTACTTTCTCGTCACTTTATGAGAAGGTTAGGATAGAAATTTGTGAAACAAAATTGAATTCCCCGTCCCCACCTCCCCCTTCTTGTTCATTTCACATCCAACCATTCCAACCTACACGAAGCTCCCCAGCGACCATTTCCTCTACATAAAACAATATACCTAACCTGCCTGATTTCCCTATCCCAGAGTATATATGCTGTTAGTTTGCGAAAGACCCTTTTGGAAGGGACACGTGTGTGATTTAGGAGAAATTCTATTTCACTCCACGAGTCCCGGAATAGCCCTTCACTAATAACTTTTCAATTTAAACCGAAGGGGTATACAACTCGAACGAGAGGGAGCATTATTTTTACGATTGTCCTGACGTGGTATAAAAAAAGTGTTAGTATTTTCTAAATCTGTGCGTGTGTAAAGCTTTTGAAATTAACTTTTTCGTCGAATTGTTGTCTATCGCTGTTCATAGTAACGGGGAAGCGTTGGTGGCTGTGAGAGGTGAGCGGGGTGAACGGTGAGAAGGGGATGTTCTTAAAAGCCAGCCGTCGAAAAGGAAACAAGTTTTTTTAAAGAGTTATTTTGTCAGAACCATATCCACAGCCTTGCAGAAAATAAACACGTTAAAAATGTAGCGAAAGTCCAACTTTCAGGAAGCAGAGAGAGAGAGGAGTAAATTTCATCACTCTTGAAGCGCTGTTTACGATCAACATCATCGAGTGGCAAACTTGGTCTTTCGGTATAAGAAAGCTGTCAGACTTTCTTTTCGAGTCTAAACAACTTTTTTTTGCATGGGGGTGTGTGTGTGTGTGAAGAAAAACCTTCGAATTTATAGAACGAGGAAAAACTCCCAATAACCCCACCCCACTCCACCGACCCTCGCCATTGCAACGCAACTTTTTCACGAGGAATGTTTCGTCGCGCGGGAACCGTTGATAATTTGAACGAACCCTGAAAAATCTACTTGGGGACGTTACATTACAACACGAGCCTTTGCGCAATTCAAACAAGAATTCGCTTCGGAATTTGAGCGTTTATGGTCATTCGAAAAGCTAAAGTGTCGCGAGTCCAATTCACGGCTGCAATACCGGCTACCCTCTCGCCCCTCCGCTCCACCCTCCTCATACTCATTTCAATTGCGTTCATTCTTGATGTTTTCTGTCGAAATATCCCGCACTCAATTCACAATTTTCTCTGGGCTCTTGGGTCTGTTGTAGTTTAAGAGGGGAGTCGTTTTATGCAAATAAAGAGTAAAAATAGTGTGAAAATTAATTTCTCGTTCTGGTTTACTTTTACTAATTTTTTTCTTTTTTTGCAGCAATCAGTCGCTTATACGTTTTACCCGCGGGCTGCTCAAGGTGATTTAGATGTTTATAGATGACTCTGGAGGATAAATTACATGTTCCCGCTGAGTTTTCTGGGGTGAAATTGGATTATTTGTCTCACAAATTGAAGAATAATTCTACAGTTTTCAGACCTTTTTGTATGTTTCATAGTGAAAAGCTGTCATTTCTGTGCCACAATAGCCAGTACGAGGGGCATTATCAGTTGCCAAACTGGGTAAGCTCCAATTTGAGTGGCCTTAGACCATCATCTTTTTAGGGGTACAATTTACATTACTTACGCAATTGAAAGATGTACCGACCATATTTAGAGGCAACTGTGGGAGTTATTGATTGCTATAACGATGCAACGCCCCACAACGACCTATTCGATATGTATATGGTCAGTTTCATGGGTGAGTCTGGCAATTTCCTCGTCAAAATTCAATTTTTTAAAAGGAAAACTACCCTCACTGTGTCGGGCTGTCACAAAACGGGGAAAAAACTCTTTCGAAAGGTCGTGGCACAAAGCAAACAGCGCAAAACGCAACATTCGGGAAAACACTCACGTGATTCGCCACATTCAAGGCAAAATTTACGTGAAATGTCGCGTCAACGGTAAAGGCCCGTTCACAAGCTCTGTGCTATGCGTCTGTGGAGTCTACGTAACCAATCAAAATGCTTCATTTTTCGAGCGAATAAATTTGTTTGGTCGCATAGACTCCATACAATGTATACATAGAGCTTGTGAACGGGCCTTAACAAATTTTGCGAAATGCTTCACCAAGAGCAATGAAGGTGACATTGTTAACTTCAGGTGAAATTGTTAACTTCGCGAGGAAATTGTAACTTATCCTCAATAGTTTTAATTGGAACTTATTAATTTAGCCCCCTGACTCGATGGGCAATTGGCCTTTCGTGGTTATTGTTAATACAGTAATTGGTGATAATTTATTTTGGCTTTAAACTTGTTATTTTTGTAAGAAGTCGATTATACGCGGAACTTTTATGCGGAATCAGCGCTATCGCAGAGAGAGGGATAAACATAGCCAAACCAAACCGAAGTTCGAGCTCCAATTGTGTTAGGCTTTGCCTTTCTGTGTCGTCCGGGTAAAATCAGTTAATTAATCTACTTCTTTAATTAAAATACCGGCGGCAGAATACCTCGTATCTATCGAAGAACATCTAGATAAGATAAAATTCGGCGTGGTTTACCGATCAGGGGAAACGCCTAGAGTTTCGAGAAACAATGGCCCCGGGTGGGGTTTGGCTATGTTTATCCCCTCTCCTGATCAGCGCATATGGACCTCATACTCTGGAAGCGATTTATCGATCTTTAAGATTTTTGGGGCCCCCTGTGTTCGGTGGCCCGGGGTAGTCCCTTCACTTTTGTGTCCCTTCCCCGTTAGAGTTTGGGCCTTGGTTTTTTGCCACAAAGTGGCACATCAAATAGTGATTCAAAGTTGTTGTTTTTTTTAATTTCTTCAACCGGGCGCGTGCTCCCCCCCGCCTCCTCTCGTAATCTTGGTGCTCCCGCAGTTCCTTAAATCATACGCTTTCAAACTCCAATTAAACAACCCAAGCAATTAGATCTTACCGGCACTTGCACAAACGTTTATCACCGTTGAAATTGAGACTGGATATTGTGCTTGTGCGATTGCTTCTGTGAATTGGTGGGTATTATTGTTATAAATGAGCACGAGGATGTTCTGCCGCGGTCTAATTCGTATTTTCCTCGGCGGTGCTTACCTCCTACTGTGGCTTGTTAACCTAGACTAGACGAAGGTTTAGTCATGGAATAGAGTAAAAGTTTCTTTAATTAAATTGCGAGAGTTTGTGTTCCTCTTTAAACTTTTGTGACTTCATTACTCACAAAGTCATAACTGAAATAAGCGCTGCAGCGGAAGGATGAACCCTTTATCCCTTTTTATCACATTTTCCGTACTGATAATTTTCCCTACTGATGTTTCAAGCAATGAATAATTACGCATTAAATAGTGTTATACTAATTGCCGCCAGCATAGACAAGCCGTTTGTGACTTTGAAAAAAATCCCCACACAGATTTAACGCCTTCACAAAGACAGGCATTATAACATAGAGGAGTGTTAGTAGAAAAAAAGTCATTCCCAGGATTTAACTTCAACCTTGTTTGAAACGGAAGAGTCAGAATTTCTTCAGATGGACAAGAGAGAAAGATCGAGGGATAGAAGCCGTCTGGGATTAATTTATTGTGATCGGAAGCCTTTGTTGTGTGATGGCGGCGGGGTCCGGGGTTTTGCTACGTGCTGGAGCGAGCTAATGCTCCGTGTCCAAAGGGAACAATCCGTGCCCTCAGCTTCACTATGAAAGAAAAAGAAGCACAAGCACATGTCCTCCAAAGCGTTGAGAAAGAAGTAGCTCCAAGGAGTCCGTTAAAGGGGGGGCTAAAGAAAAGAAGGAAAAAAGGCTCGTGCTCCTTTAAAACCCGCCAGCTTCCATTTTCCGCGTCTTAAAAAAAAAAAAAAAAAATATGTTTTTCGCATTGTCCGATCCGTTCTCACTGTTGCAATGTTCGCACATCGAGAAACGGTGCTTTTTGAAAAACAGTGTACCTAATTTATATACGCGTTTTTCAAAGTTTGAACCATCCTCCACCTCCTACATTCTCCCACTGCCATAACTATGCTCCTCTGACTTAATTTTAAATTGAAAAGTCTCTCGTGAGTTAAAAGATTGTCTGATTTTAAATGAAACGAATAAATTATCGATGGGACGGCAAGGTAAGCATGATGGGGATGGGGGGATTCTTAACATTTCTCCCTAGAAGTTCGTGGGGAAAACGAGTGAAGTAAATTGACGTGCCGAGAATTCAAACCCTTTTCTCGCAGTTATGGTTTGAGTGGAAAGGTTTCTCTCAAATACGTGAAAACTTCAAAGCGCGGGGTGAATATTGTCTCTGAAACTGTGAAATAGCTTGAAATTATTCAGTCAACTTTGGTGTGGTTCCGGGACTCATTTTCATTTTGAAAAGTCAGTTTATATTTTCGTCTTCTCATAAATTTGGTTTGGCTTTCGTATAGAGCACACAGGCTGTGATGCTTCGCGTTTCAGAGCGGAGAAATTGCTTCCCTTTGACATTCACCACCTTGTGTGGTGGAGAAGTGTAAGCTTATAAACACGTTTTGATGTATCCGTCTTTGAACGTAGAAAAGGCAGACAAATTTCATTTTGTCGACAGTGCCTGTATTTATATAATATATACATATTATAGGCCTACAGAGGTCCTCATTTCTTCTGGCTCTTGGTCCACCAAGCAAGTTTGCGGCCCACGTGGAAATTGTCTTATTCTGTGGAGTGTTGAGGCTAAATTATTTAAAAATCATGTTCTGCTATGCAACTGGTAGTTTCATCATCAAATAAATGGTTCCAAAAAACCGATCAGTGCAATATAGTCAAATAGACCCAATAACTGTCAACGGCGTTTGCAAAACTAACAAAAACTTCTAATTTTGCATCAGAATCGAATAGTCAAGTGCAAAAACTGAGCATTTTGTTCCAGCGGCTCCTTTCGCGTTTTCAGGCGGTCAATAGACCCCAAATTGAAGCTCTGGGGCCTTGGGCATGGACTTAAGCAATGAGGTTGCCTCCCGCCAGCAGAGGGGTAAGCCTTATAAATGAACCGGACCTTCGGAAATTGTTGTTTTTCAATAAAAATCTGCCAAGTAGGTGTTTTGGCTAGCGAAATCAGAGAAATTGGTTCTGTAGTGAGTTTTAACCCCAAAGAATTTTTAAGCGCGAAAAAAAGCCAGCAAAACTTGTGGAACTTGTGTTTTCGTGAGTCAGACTAACAGATCACGCTGTAACATGCTGTAAGATGCAGTACTAACATTCATGCTTGAGCAATATAGATTGATTTCAATAATTTTCAGTTTGGTTGAGTGGGGAATGCGGATAACTTCGTGGAGCGAAGAAATTGGCTCCACCTGGCTTCTATGACAGCGCGTCCTACCTAGGCGTCCGAATAAGTCTATTTCCCTATTTTCCCTTCGCATCCGGGTGAATTGACGAATTGCATCAACTCGTACATCAAAATTGACATCAAATTCGTGTTCCGCACCCTTGAAAACACTAGGAACCATATTTTAAGGTTGATCCTGACCTCCTGACGCTGTGATTTTTGTCCAGCTAGATTCGCATTTGTTCCCACTGGCCACTGTGGGGTGGTCAAGTTGAAAAAAAATAAAGAAGGCACAAAACATTAAAGTCTGGCAAAGAAGGTCAAAAAAATAGGAAACGAAAGCGAGGAGAACTGCAAAGGGTGACGTTCGGACGGCCAGCACACGGCGACATATCAAGTCGAAGCGAGCGTCACGCCTGAGTAGAGGAGAAGCCCTCCAGCTTTTCGGTCACTCCATCCGGCGAAGTGAAATCATTGCAGGTACATAAACACCAGTACGTTAACAAATAGAGACACAATTCGAAGGAAATTCACAGACACTTAAAGAATTACCTCTCGGCAGGCTGAGGGGTTTCCTCGGGGGAGGATCTAATTTACGGAATGAATAAAAGCATACGGGTATAAAAAAGGCCGCAGAGTCCCCAAAACACACGTGTGGAATCTACCAGTTACCTCTCACAGGTATTTAGGAGAAATAATCCGAGTCACTGAAAAGTACTAGTACTTCCCGGAGGGTACTATAGGGAATGAACAAAACCCGAGTAAACTACAAGTACCCCGAGTACTAGTAATTTTTAGTTACCTACTTGGGATATTTCTCCTAATTATTTGTTAGTGGTAACTTGTGTATTCCACAAGTGCATTTTGGGGACCCTGCGGCCGGTTTTTTTACCCATTCCGTAAGGTTTTGTTCATTCCGCAAGGTACCCTCCGATGAGAAGTACTAGTACTTTTCAGTGACTCGGGTTATTCCTCCTGATTACTTGTGAGGGATAACGTGTATTTTGGGGACCCTGCGGCCTGTTTTTATGCCGTTCCGTAAGCTATTGTTCATTCCGTAAATTAGAACAACTTTTTTCTCGGCCACACTATAGAGGAAGCACTCCAACGGTTAAAGGAAGCTGTAGCTGAGTTCGTACACTTTCATTCTTATGGTTTGTGACTCACCCACAATTCTGCAGTAGTACGGTGAGAGGCTGTAAGACGCCGAATTCAAAATTCAATAATTCAAGTTCCATCTCGTTAAGCAAACTATTGGAGGAAGAATATACGTAGGTACATTTTGTCGAAACTAGTCGAAATTAGAGCGGAACTAGTCGGAATTAGCTAAATATGCGTGCAAAAACGACCACCTTCCACTTAATCATAACATAGAATTACATGAACATTCTTGTAAATCTGCAGATTTACAAGAATGTTCATTTAATTCTCCAGTTCATTTATAATTCTCCAAAAATGGCAGCAGTTATACAGGGTGGATGCGTATAAATGTAAAGAAAACAATTCTGAACTCGGCCGAGTAAAACCCATGTGTCATCACCACAGACAGTACTTGGCCGAGTGAATAACATGTGGTTTTGTCTCTGCCCGGTCTCGGCCTAGCCACTCGGCCGAGCTACTCGGTTGGTGTAATTAGGCCTTAAATCTACACCTATCGACTTCCAATAGATCAGAAAAACTTCTTCATTGTGTCTCTTTCAAAATTACTCATGAGCGTTTGTTTCATTAATTGGCGATTTTTCGGCAGAAATTACAATTTTTTAGAAAAAAGACAAAAATTACAATTTTTTAGAAAAAAATGTGATTTTCCTATTCAAAAACGATGGCTTTGACCTGCAAAATTCAAACAATCCTTGTGAATTTCAACATGCTCAGTGCTATGAAAATCTCACCTGAAGTGGTCCATTGAATGTGTAACCAACTGTGAACGCCTACAAGAGTATCAAAAAATGTCGCTCCGGCAGCTGGCTGTCGAATAAAGTTCATTTCACTACTACGAAGTTCGACGTTTTCAGTTAATTTGCGATTCTTCGACAAAAATTACTACTTAGTGACTATCTACTTTCTTTTTTAGCAATTTCTGCCAAATAATCGTTATTTTATTGAAATTCGTAGTAATGAAATGCACTCCATTCGACAACCAGCTGCCGGAGCGATTTCTTTTGATGCTTTGGTGAGCGTTCATATTCAGTTCCATTCCAAGGACCGCTTCAGATGAGGTTTTTTAATGATTTTTAGCATTCTGAAATTCGCAAGGATTGTTTGTATTTACAACAAGCGTAAAAACAAGCGAGATTGAATAGGAAAATCACTAATTTTTCTAAAAAATTGTCATTTCTTCCGAAAAATCGCCAATTTAATGAAACAAACGCTCTTGAGTAATTTTGAAAAGGAGACGTTGAAGAAGTTTTCCTGATCTATGGGAAGTCGATAGGTGTAGATTTAGTCTGGACAAGTTGACTTTAATTGAAAAATTAATAATCTCCGTTTCGCACAACTTGGAAGAGCTGCCAAGGTCACAGAAAGTAGTTATTTTTTGACGAAAGTGAGAGGCCGCACAGAAAAGAGTGTGCTCCTCCCGAATCCATCGTCAAAAGTTGCAGAAAGTCAGCTGGGAAGCGAGTTAGTTGCATTTAGTCAAGGAAAATTATGTTATCCTAAAAGTATATTTAAAAAATCATATCTCGAAGGGGTTTGATTTTCGGACCATGACTTATGGGGTGTTTTCGATCGCAAATGAGGTCTACTTTTACCCAATTTGTTTCTTTTCGCTGTATTCACAAAAAAGGAGTGTTTATGAGTCCATTCAGCCACAAGTAAGTGAACAACCATGGTTTGTAGCAAAACACGTGGACCAAATTACTTGCAAAACCATTTGTAGGGTTCGATCAAATCATGGGATATGCCCGGTCCATTTGAATAAAATTAAATTGGAGGAATCAGATTAGTGTACATAGTGTCACGCCGCTGGTGATTTGGAACATTCAATAGTTACGAATTTTTTCTAAATGGACCATTTTCCAACATGAAAAAACCGCTGTTTTGGCTATGAAACCTTGTAGTACGTGGTATATTAATGTTTTAAGGTCGATGCATACACATCAGTGCCGTTAACGGGACGTGCCCCGTCCGGCAAATAAAATATTATTCTCAATGGAAATTGAAGGGTCACGTCCCTGACACGTGCCGGAGATGTGTGAACGATCCTCTCAATTCCCATATGACTATAATATTTTACTTGTCGGACGTGCCCCGTCCGTGTCCCGCACGGGACACGTCCCGTTCACGGCACTGATGTGTGTGAATAGACCTTTAAAGTCAAATATTTGCCTTGAATTAGCAACACCAATCTTGAAACCAAAGATTAAAAACTGGCAGGATTTTGAACTTCCCCCTTGAAAGTGACGCCACAACATTGTAAATACTATTACACTACAGTATAAAGCGGCAAATGTTTTCTTCGTTGTTATGAAGCGTTTTTTAAAAATATTGAACGCTATTTTGTGGCTAGTTTAATACTTTAGCCCATAGAGATAATATAACATGGAGGGAGTCTTGCTCCAATACACTATGATATGAATAGGTTATAATATGACTGTCAGTGAGTGAACTTTTTTTTAGTTTTATCCAACGATATATAAACCTGGATTGCTCACAGCGGACTGGAGGGGCGTGGAGGGGGCAGGTCGTCCCCTGATAAACAATCACCCTGTGCCTCTCCTGGTGTGGTTATGGCAACACAACTCTCTTCCGGTATTTACTTTGAAACTCATGGAGGTAGGAACAAGTGGAGAGAGAGAAAGGCTTTTTTAATGTAGAAACATGTGAAGCTGGTTTTTCCGCCATTACACACCCACTGTTATTCACCTAGAGATGACGGGAGGGGAATTTATCATTTTTTCACTGATCAAGTATCAAGTATCAAATTGTCAATGTTTTTGTTGGGTGAGACCTGATAACAGATGGTGTGTAGTAATGGCGACCGGCTTCACGAAAAATGCGTTTCTCTCCCTCCACTTGTTCCTACCTCCATGTTGAAACTCCACCCTTCTTATCCACTATGGGAGTTTATTTGATGGCTATTCTTTATCAGCAGTGATGAGCAATCCAGTTTTTTTATATATCGTTGGTTTTATCCAAGGTGACTAAACTTTCTATAGGTGCCGCAGATCTTCGGCCATTACTGTCCTTCACCTACGTCACGAGCAGTCCCATCCGCCTTTGCGCTGGACCCAGTACATTATTAATTGTTATTGGGTTGTGATTTTTGAGAAATCATAAACTTCAATTTCAAAATTAACTTGCTCTGCAGCTCTAGGGTGAGCAATCGGGAGCAAAGGACTGCTGGTGACGTCCGTCTCCACCCCTCCTGTCAAATGGGCAGAGGGAAATGTGCGGCACCTATAGTAAAGTTTAGTCACCTTGGTTTTATCTAACGATAAAACCTGATTCATATCAGCTAGCCTTGTTTCAACAAAACAAGGCGATTATTATTACATCAAAATTTGCGTTTTAGTTTTCTTGAAAATGTATTTGGACGACTCAAGAAACGAGTCGAGAAAATATGAGACATATTGTAATTTTCAGAGCCCGTGTGCTAAATTTCAGGGATCTTCTTCGGTAATAAAACGCTCGGTGTCGAAGTCCACTTCGACGAATGTGTTGCGTTCAGCCGAAAAGTGACTTTAAAAATCGAATGGCACATAGCGGGGGCTATGCCGTAGAGCGGGTCACTCGTCTCGTGTCCTAAATCTCCCTCTATTCCCTTCTACGCATTTCCTTGGAGCGGCAATCGGAAAACCCACCCGCTTTTCGAAAATACAAACGGTTCAATCTTGTTCGCAGCCCATTCGCTCATGTGGTAGCGGCTCTTTGTATCTCGCAAACGCCGCGATTCATGAAATAGCGGCTGACCCTGGCGGTGCGCGGTAGTTTGTGCACGCCCTAACAGCTCAGAAGAACGAAGAATGATCCCATTGAGAAATTTAAAGGAACCGCGTCCTTTGCCGTGTAAAGCTTTTTCAGGTTAAGGGTTGTTAAAAAAACATGTTTTTTTCTATTTTGAACAAACAAAATGTTTTTAATGTTTAAAACTTGTTTTTTTGTTTAAAATACCTTTTTGAATTGTTTAAAAACGAGTTTTAAACAATTAAAAACATGTTTTAAAACAGCTATTTAAAAATAAAAACTGTCTCATACTAACATTATTCGATATTTGGCTGACAACTAGGATTAGTGCGAAGTAGAAAATGATCCCAGATGTCCGCTCAAGTGTCACAGTGAAGTGCGTGCATGCGGTTTGTAAATTTCGCATGCAGCGAAATAAAATTCTTACTCTTGGCTAGAAATTTGCCGCATCTTGTTGACGGGAATGTGGAAACCACGAATGCATCACGTATAGGCCTGTCATACTCGGGCGGTGTGGCTCTCGATCGCTCTCGTTGAGCAACACCCGTCCATTTGGGTTTGGATAAGGGATGTGATTAATATGAGGATAGGCGAGAAGATGAAAACGCGGTTGAATGTTTGGACCGACACTCGGTAATATTTGAAAATCTTGATATGAAAGCTAGGAAATAAATTAAAGTTTTTACTATTTGCCTTCATGGGCGTTCAGGTAGAAACCCAACACCTTCATCAATTGCAACACAGGAACAACTATTCAAAATTCGAAATTCTGATATAGGTTTGAGCTCTTAAGCTCAGCTTAGTGTTAAACGGAACTTTAAACCCATGCGGTCGACCCGAGCCCAGGGGGCCTATTCTCTAACTCCGAAGCGATACCTTCTTCGCAGTCATATGTTTATTTCATTAATTTTCATGAAACAAATGAATGAAATAGACACATGGCTGGCAAAAAAAATACTGCTTGTTGTTAGAGAATAGACCCCCAGGCCTGATTCCCCTTCCTTTTAAGGCCTGTTCATAAGCTCTATGTTTTCGTTGTGTGGTGTCTATGTAACCTATCAAAATACTTCCTTTTTCGAAGGAATAAATTTGTTTGGTTGCATAGACTCCACAGAACGTAAACATAGAGCTTGTGAACGGGCCTTTAGAGAAAGAAAGTGCCTTGCACGAAATTTTAGATGACTATTATATTATTTTTAAAAATGGCTGAAGAAAGAACTTACAAGGCGTCCAGCGTCCACTGCTTTTCGTTCATATGGAGGTGAATCAGCCTCTTCTCTGTCCCTCTTCCGTTTTCTCTCGACTGGCCGGCTGTCTTCTGAAGAAACGTTGGCTTTTCGGACGACGTGAGAGGACCCAAGTGCTAATTTTTTTACTGTTTTTTATGTGATTTTAATGGTTAAAAAAAAACAAATTTTAAGCGTTTTAAACGCTCAAATGTTTTAATCATAAAAAACACGAGCATTTTGTTTTAAACATGTTTCAAACAAGTGTTAAAAAACGACTTGTTTTAAACATGCCAACCCTGTCAGGTTCGAATAGAATGGAATTTTTCGGTTCATTCGGCAGAAGCAGGCGCAGGCGTGTTCGATCGTTCATCTTTCGTCCCACTGAGCTTTGAACTGACGAAACTCGGCTCGGCACGAGCGGATGCAGTGTAGCTGTACGGACGTCAACGTATGCGCCAGAGTACCGTTCCAACGGGCGGGAAGCGACCGGCGAAGTTCTTGGTAGTTTTATAACCATTATAAGTTTATGGAAAGCTGCACTAGATCTATGCTTATCAGAGATGTTAGGCCTCATATCGGGGTCTCGGAATAGGGTTGCCAGATGACCGGTTTTTGACCGGCCTGGCCGGTTTTGGAAGTCCGAGGCCGGATGCCGGCCGGACCCTCGACCGGCCTTAAGTAAAGCCGGTTTTCGGATTTGCTCATTTTGTAATAATTTTTTTCTTAATTTTTCCTCATTAAACTATTCGTAAGGGAACTTAGCGACAAGATTTTATTTCTTTAAAACGTCGGGGATGATTTCGTGACTTTCGTGTGACTTGTGCAGGCCGGCACCGCGCAAACTTTCAGCCTAGGTAGGGCCTATTGTATTATCAGTTCCAGCGGTTCAGTCACTGTATTGTATGGTTGACAGCGTGCGGCGACCTTTAATCGGAGTAGTCCATTTGCGTAAAATTCTGCTCTGAGCAGTTCATTTCCAACCTTCTTCTACATTAACATATTTAATTAAGAGAAAACGTATGGAAATTTACTGTCGCGAGGCAGATTTTTTGGGGAATCGAAATCGCTATTAGGCCCTCCTCAAATTGAACCTGTGAACATACACATACTGGTTCACACATTCACCGTCAATTATTTTTTGTCCGCGCGTGGGAGTGGCCTGGGTTCAATTTACAGTGGGTCACCCGGTATATATTTATGTAATACACGACTTGTATTTGTATAGGCCGGTTTTCGAGCTTTTCAAATCTGGCAACCCTATCTCGGAACTCCACGAATACGAAGACGGGAGAAAGGCAAAAACCGTTTCATCAACTAAAAGTTCATATTCTTCATGACGCGTGAGAAACGAAGTGATTCACTGAACTCAACAATTTCATTGGCATGGTGGGACGAACCGATTGAATTCAAAATTTTAAGTTTAAAAAATTCCTCAAGATGAATACGCACGAATATCACAGATTTTACGGAATTAATCAAGCCAACGGGAATGATTACAAATACAAGATTACAAGTTTGTTTTTTAGGAAGTTTACGTTGTGCAGGTTATAAAAACAAGGGACACCCCCACACTTCATCTATTTGATCCATATGCACCCCCCTCCAAAACCCCTTCACCATCAAGGTTCCCTCTATGTATTCTACCTCTATGCTTTAGCCTCTTTTTACAATGTTGTGACGTCACATCCCTATTTTTCATCTTTTCATTTTTCTGCGTGGGAGTGGGGCAAAAAAGTTTTAAAGTGTTTTTTCGTGAACATTTCATCCTAATAAGTCATTTTCCATGCATTTTAATTTTTTTTTATTTTTCCGGAAAATGGTCTATTCAAACCGGAAAGAAAAATATTATTCAACGAACTTTCAGGGCTAATTACAAACCCTTTCAATTATTCATCTATTCTAGGTAGTAAAATAGAGAATGTTTACAGAGCAATGAAAAAATAATTCATTATTAATTTTAGGGTTTTATAAATTAACGAGTTCGGTTCAACAATAGTGAGATTTTGTATGAAGTAAAAACATGGACGTCTTCGTTTACGTCCGACGGTTGCTAGGGTACGGAACAGATGATTGGTGTCATTTCAAAAAGACGTGAGCGTTTTTCTTTTTTACGTCTTTCAAAATCTCCCTACTGCTTTATTCTCCTTTTCACGAGACTAGTTAATAGAACACGTAGTTAAAGAGTTAAAGAGAACTCGTTAATTTATGAAACCCTGAAATAGTCATTGTTTTCAACAAATTGAAAAAAGCTCCAAAAATTCATTATTAACATTAACCACAAGGTCTATAGAAGCAACCTTCGATGACAAGTGTAAGCCATGGCAGTGTGACTGCAGACCAATGCCAAGAAAAAAAGTCGAAACCGTTTTGAATTTATTTTATAGACGATTTCCGTGGAAAAAGCGAAGGTTTATAACTGCAGGTTATGGGTTTATTTCTAGTTGCCTAGAGCCTCTTTGACAGTATTTTTTTTTCACATTGCTAGCATTACTACGAGTGTATTTCGGTTTCAAATACTACACGATTTTTTGAGTTTTCCGTTTATTTTGAGTCTGCAATTATACTTCCTTCGCGTGCTTCTCATCTAAAGTCAGAATAATGCGATACTATTGCTGCTTCGGTGACTGTACGAGTTCTTCCATTCCGGGTCAACCTGGTTTTGACCTAGCTACTAAATTTTTCCCTTTCCCTCAACCTTACCGGCACTTGACTGAAAACGTATTAAATTGAACGACGAGTTTTCATCGGTACGTTTCGTGAGACGGAGGCTCAAGAATTAAATCAGAAATGAATAACTGCAAAAGTGGTTTTAGTTTGACGGGAATGAGAGAAAAATAGGTTCACTTTACACAGCACAAGACAAGAGTAACCCATAACCTGGGGGCCTGTTCTGTAACTTTTAGTTGAGTGTCACTGTCACTGTCCCCTGTCCTTTCAACTGTTCCTTGTAACTGTCATTTGAACTGCTTCCTGTGATGTTGACTGGAGTTCCGTAAAACCAGCCAAGTGTTCCTTTATAACCTAAACATTACCTTCGCATGACTAGAAATTATTATTTTGTAATAAATATCACGCTGTTAATAATTCAAAAATAAAGCAAACCAAAACTAAAAACATTTATCAAAAAAGGAATACACGCCGGAGAAGAAACTAACTGAAAATTTAAAAAAGCCCGAAAGCCGATCAAAGGTTATAAACAATACTCTTCAAGTGATCCTTGTAACACCACTTGGCTATCCCAAAGGATAGTGAGAGTGTTCCCCCAGTCGTGACACAGGGGAACAGCTATGATGAACACTGAGATACAGAACACCAAAACATGACGTCACAACAGTACCTGACTGTTCCTAGGATCAGTCAAATTCTTACAGAACAAGCCCCCAGGCCTAAGTAGAGAACCTTTAAAACACAGGTACCTACTGCAACGCGGATTTCAGCGCCATATTTGGTCCCTCAATCGTTAGGGTAAACAGAATATCAGGGGGTCAACCATGACCTAGCGTTAAAAAATTAACGCAAGTGGTAACTAAGGACGCTCTATCACAAATTATGTTATAACGCCATAGATACGTTTTGACGGTATTTTTACGCTAGCTCATGGTTGACCCCCATGAATGAAAAAATTGTCATCTTAACAGCAAACAAACGCGGAACGCGGTCGAAATAAATAAAAATATTCTACTTGTCAATGAGATCAGGTGATAATCATAATCATATGAGGGACCTAGTACGGCGCCGATTTTCGTGTTGCAGTACTCGTGTTTTATAGTGCCTTAGCCTTAGCAGTTTGCAAAACTGTTGAAGTAGGACTGGAGAGCGCATGAGTGGAAATCGTCTATTTCCGTGAGTGGAGCAAACCCTTAATAAACGTGGGTGGTTCGATAACCACTCCACACGTCCTATATAAAAATTGTGGGGAAAGAGATAGAGGTGGTTATATACGGAGCTCAAGTATCTGAGGGTAACATTGAGCTCGAAGCTGTCCTCGAGGACGCACGTGGGGAATGTCTTCAGGAGGGCAGTAAGAATATTCCACCAGTGCAGGAGGGTGGTGAGAAGCACCTGGGGGTTGAACACACCAAAGACACTGTGACTATTTACGGGGATTGTCAGACCGAGAAGGTCAGGTGGGAGGCGGCTGAGTTATTGTGGGCACAGATGGAACTTAATAAGGCTCCGAGGATAGCTTGTTTGGCTGCGTTAGGACCGTTTAGGACCACGCCTGACGCCGATGGCAGCGATGAAAGTGATTTTGGGATTGGGCCACCTACACGTAGAAGTATGGAGTCATGATATAATCTGGGAACCCACGGAATGTGGTGACCAGAGGCCAGAAGATTGGTCATAAGCGGATATAGCTACACAGCTGCATGAGGCTGCGCCTATCGCTCAGATGAGAAGTGATAAAATAGTAAAGCTGCTGGACTTGAGGAGATCGGTTCAAGTCAAAGTGTGCAGTAGGGAGGAGTTTGAGGTCAAGGGGGACGCTCTGAACTGCAACACAGATAGCTCGAAACTAGAAACAGGGGAGACTGAGCTGGGGGTTTGGATACCCAAAATAGGTGTACTTAGTGGACTACCGTTTCCTTGGGAACTATCCTACGGCGCTTCAGGTGGAGTTCACGGCGATCACGGATTGCCTATTTTGAGCTTGTGAGGAACCACGTGAGATTCAAAATGTTAGGGTACACAAGCACACCCAGGTGGCTCTGAAAGGCCGTCGCGAAGCCTGTGGTTGACTTGGCCCAGGTGGTGGACTGTCTTCGTATGATTTCAGAGGTCAGGAACGGGAGAACAGCCTTAGTTTAGCGTGGATCCCGGGCCATACAGAGGTTTTGAAGGTAATGAGGGAGCGGACATGCTAGCAAAAAGAGGAGCCTCACAGTGCTGCTCTGTGGGATCAGAACCATCCATTGCGGCCTCAAAGACGGTGGGGAAAGACCAGAATGAAAGTTGGACAAACATCCTCGCCATTACCTCCTGAAATGCAATGTCGGCATGCAGGACGCGAGGTCATAGTTTGAGAGACTGGAACAGAGGGGCAACAGCGTGGCTGTTGTATGAACACGCAATTTGCGAGTGGTGGTGGGAATGTTTACGGGCCACTATGACGTCCATGCAAGGTGGGTCTTTTGGCATACCCGATGTGTTTAGGGAGTTTAATGTAAAGGAGACGATGACGGCACACTTCGTTGGAGACTGCGACAGATGCACGGCGGTTAGATTCCAAGTGTTGACACATTGAGACCACGCACAATTTTCCAAAAGTTGTGATCCGAACGGAATTTTTCAGATTATCTGTTCTTTAGATGCAGCCAGCTCGTCCACTAGGTCATTTGGGCACACCTCCCACCAAAAATAGGACCCAAAAAATATTCAAAAAAACAAATAAAAAAGGGCAAAATGACTTCAGAAAAATTAGAAATTACAGAAAAAATAAAAAAAGTTAGCTTCTTTTTTGCAATTTTCAGAAGTTACCTTCTTATTTTGCTTCCAACAGGCAAAGATTCAACCGTTCTTGGTGGAAGAGAAACCACCATTTCAAGGGACAAATGAATATTTCCAGTGTGGTCCTGTGCCCCGAACGCGCAGAAAATTGGGTGCGCAAAAGGAACTTTTCCCTCTCTTCCCTTCGACGTTTCATCCACAAATCCGGACACCAACCCGGGTCTCCAATGTGGAACTGGGAATGAACGTTCGACAACTTTTACTCTTTGTAGAAGTGTTGGCGTTTCATTCAGCTGGGTTTAGTATGGGGAGTAGAAAAACGTTGTCTAGTAGTGATAGGAGGGAAAAGGAACCTCTCGGTCTTCTCTAGATTTCAGCAGGTTTTCAGTCGGTGTATTGTTTATTGTTGTCGTGTCGGTATTTTTTTCTTTCCTTCGAGGTGCGCTTTGTGATTTGTGCGAGGTGGTTCAGCCTTTTAATGTGCGCAGTTTCAAATTTCACATTTAAATAAAGGAGAACAAGTGTGTTAATTAAGCAATACAGATACGCAGTTTCAAGTTAGTTTTAGAATGTATAGTGTCAATCTGCAAGCTCTCGGTATTTTCTCGAGAGGATTGTGATCAAGAATCTTCGATTGACTCCTTCTCTAAACTTCACGCTGACAGCTAGTAAAGGAAAAGGCAAAACCATCTGGAACTGGAAATGTAGACACCTACTCAAAAGCTGAGTGGTTCGACACGTCCAAGTGCTATCGGGTTTGAGTTTTCTCAAATGGCCATGCAGGGCAATACCTATTGAACGCTTGTGGATGCACGTTGTCCAACAACGAATTTATCCGAAGCCCGAACTTTTCCCTCAAGGCAAGGCATTCTGGCTTTTACCTACTCAACGAATTCCTATTCGTAAACTACCTATTCAGTCTATGATTGAAAAGTAAAGCATAAACGAAATCCGCTATCTCGCCGAGATTTTTAATAAATTATATTTATGAATATGACGTGCCCCACCCCGTCAAGAGGCCACTAGCCGCCACTGGATACAGCGCTTCAGAAAAATGATAATTTCCCCTAAAGAGCATCTCAGTAAAGAGTAAAGAGCATAAGATCCACGTTTTTACCGTGGATAACGTTTTACTCGAGGTGTATAGTGAATGATTCAACGAAATGCAAAAAGGACCTCAGAGCGCTTGCGCGCTGCATTCCTGGCGTGGTGCGGTGGTAATGCAGGAGGCCCTGTCCATTTCATCTGCGGTGTGGACTGAAGAAAAGTAAGTAAATTCGAAAACGTTGTCCACGTCTGACGTCAACTAGGTCCGCGGACCTGCTACAATTTTTCGGTATAAATCAGACAAGACGATTTTTTGGTTTCATGTTGTCTGGGGTCTGACGTATACAAATTGTTGATCTCGAAAAACTTCGTGATCACTTTAAAATTATAGAAAAACTGTGATATTTTTTTAACTTTTTGTGGTTTTTTTGGCACTTTTTCGCGAAACCAGCCTGTATCAGGATAACTGCGAGCGTTGTTGACGGCAATTTTGTTGTTGACTGGCTCTCCAACTCCGGCTGACATCCAAACATCCCTACTCTGAACTCTTTAACTTTTGAATTGTATGGAAAAATTTTCATTTTCCGAAGGGCTGTATTTCAAAAACGGATGGTCCGAAGAAATCCGTTTGGATCGCGATTTGTAGGAAATACTATGTAGTTTCATTGTGTAAAAGCGTGTTTTTACGTCAATAACCCTCTTAAGAAGTTATAATCGAAAAATGTAAAAAAGTATAAAAATTTCACTGTTTTTCGCGGATATCTCAAAACGCAACAGAAAATTTTGTTGGAAAAGTTCAGTTTCAGATTCAGCACCCAAAAAAACATGAAAATCAAAAGTAATTCCATTTGTTTTCCGCCTCAGGGCAATTTTGATCACCATTTGACTGGATTAATAGGTTTTAGTAATTTAGTGGGCGGGAAGCGGGAACCCTAGGCAAACCGGCTCTGACTGTGCTTATAGCCTGACGAGTAGCCGAGTAATTGTAATTGCTTAGAGATTAATATTTTTGAGTTGGCAAGTTCAGATCCTGAGTTCGAGCGAAATTACAAAATTCCTGGCTGTATCTCCGCGAGATATCATGTTTCTTGGCCTTTTTGTGGCGGCCGACCCAGGGTAGTCCGCCCAAATCCTGATGAATTCCGAAGACATTGTTAGTTTCTTTGCTGAGTATCCGCGGCATTGCAACCTTAATTCTTGCGAAAATCCTTTTTTTTTTTTTTTTTTTTTTTTTCAAGGCAAGGCATTCTGGCTTTTACCTACTCAACGAATTCCTATTAGTAAACTACCTATTCAGCCTATGATTGAAAAGTAAAGCATAAACGAAATCCGCTATCTCGCCGAGATTTTTAATAAATTATATTTATGAATATGACGTACCCCACCCCGTCAAGAGGCCACTAGCCGCCACTGGATACAGCGCTTCAGAAAAATGATAATTTCCCCTAAAGAGCATCTCAGTAAAGAGTAAAGAGCATAAGATCCACGTTTTTACCGTGGATAACATTTTAACGTGGATAACGTTTTACTCGAGGTGTATAGTGAATGATTCAACGAAATGCAAAAAGGACCTCAGAGCGCTTGCGCGCTGCCTTCTTGGCGTGGTGCGGTGGTAATGCAGGAGGCCCTGTCCATTGCGGTGTGGACTGAAGAAAAGTAAGTAAATACGAAAACGTTATCCACGTCTGACGTCAACTAGGTCCGCGGACCTGCTACAATTTTTCGGTATAAATCAGACAAGACGATTTTTTGGTTTCATGTTGTCTGGGGTGGTGTAGGTCTGACGTATACAAATTGTTGATCTCGAAAAACTTCGTGATCACTTTAAAATTATAGAAAAACTGTGATATTTTTTAACTTTTTGTGGTTTTTTGGCACTTTTTCGCGAAACCAGCCTGTATCAGGATATCTGCGAGCGTTGTTGACGGCAATTTTGTTGTTGACTGGCTCTCCAACTCCGGCTGACATCCAAACATCCCTACTCTGAACTCTTTAACTTTTGAATTGTATGGAAAAATTGTCATTTTCCGAAGGGCTGTATTTCAAAAACGGATGGTCCGAAGAAATCCGTTTGGATCGCGATTTGTAGGAAATACTATGTAGTTTCATTGTGTAAAAGCGTGTTTTTACGTCAATAACCCTCTTAAGAAGTTATAATTGAAAAATGTAAAAAAGTATAAAAATTTCACTGTTTTTCGCGGATATCTCAAAACGCAACAGAACATTTTGTTGAAAAAGTTCAGTTTCAGATTCAGCACCCCAAAAAACATGAAAATCAAAAGTAATTCCATTTTTTTTCCGCCTCAGGGCAATTTTGAACACCATTTGACTGGATTAATAGGTTTTAGTAATTTAGTGGGCGGGAAGCGGGAACCCTGGGCAAACCGGCTCTGACTGTGCTTATAGCCTGACGAGTAGCCAAGTAATTGTAATTGCTTAGAGATTAATATTTTTGAGTTGGCAAGTTCAGATCCTGAGTTCGAGGGAAATTACAAAATTCCTGGCTGTATCTCCGCGATATATCATGTTTCTTGGCCTTTTTGTGGCGGCCGACCCAGGGTAGCCCGCCTAAATCCTGATGAATTCCGAAGACATTGTTAGTTTCTTGGCTGAGTATCCGCTGCATTGCAACCTTCGGGTCTTAATTCCTGGAAAATCCAATTTTTTTTTTTTTTTCTAGTGGCCGAGGACCTTGGCCAAGTTGGCCTTGAGAGCTCCCAAAGCTTGACGAATACCTTTAAAATTACATTATTCGGAGTATCAGTAAATATCCGCGAAATTGCAAGTTTGCACTAATTGTTTTTGGTGGCCTTGGTTAGTTCATTCATATAAATATGAGCTCCCTAAAGGGAGCTATCGCAGGTTTTTTTGTAGCCCAAGATCCTACTTTCCAAGGGATAAAATGTACGGGTCTGTCTAGGAGTGATCACGCTGGATTTCAGTCGGCTAAATGCACTGTCTAGGGCATACAGTAATTCGCTCGGGGGTTTCATTTTATTTTAATTAAAATAAAGGTTGTTAGTCTCTGTCTATTTTGATTAAATTATGGAAGGAATCGCAGACGCGTTGTAAGTCCACTCATGACACTTTCACAGGAGTCTGAATTGTCAGAACACTCCGTGATAGTCGCTTCCACGAATTCGTTCGAGTGTTATGCCATTGAGGATGTAAGAGCTATTGAAATTGACAAAAGAGGAATGTTTGGGCTCTAAAGAGCTAGCTTTAGCAAATTCAGATAGAGCGCCTAGATTTTATCAGTGATTTCAACATTGCGCAAGTTTCTCGACTTCCTCGATAATTGAATTCAATTCTGTCAAGCTATATGTATAGTCGGTGTCGTCTCGAACGGTTAATGAGAACGGTAAACAGCGATGAACGGTTAATGAGGTTCTTTCAAGGACGACCCTTCGACTTTGCTTCTCAACAACTGCAGTTGTCAGTGGCTCGATGCCTCGAGACCACCCGTGATTGGTTAATGCATGGAGTCGAGGATGATGCTACGGATTCGCTAGATGTCATTTAGGGGAATTCCTTGAAACGTTAAAATTTAACCTCATCTAACTCATTTTAGTAAATATAATGGCATTACATCAGACCGTGTTCGCTATATTCGGGAGAAGAAGAAAAAAAAATATTCGACACATTTGCAATTCATATACCGGAGGGTGATTCACCCTGATGTTGATAAATACGGGTTTGCACCAGATGTGGCTTAGTCGTTATTGAATCATTGCAAAAGGGGTTGAGTGAGAAGGTAGCGTCCCGTGGGGGGGGGGGGGAGAGCTTGAGGATTGAAGAAAAGGGTGACAAGTGAATCAGGGCTTCGCGTAGTTCATTTTGCTCGTGGAAGTTAGTAAATGAATTTTTCTCTTCACTTCAGTAAAAGACAGTGGAAGATCCCTTCCCCTCAGGCATGTTGTACAGAAGCACGAGTTTAAAATTCATTGTCCACAATATAATGGCCCTATGGTGGTGGTGAAGGGGGAAGATAAAAGGCATTTTGCTTCTCTTCCTTCCCTAAATAGTTTATCGAGGTACTTTGTTCCCCCGTGGAACTAATAAAAAGTGCTAGAACAGATGGAGCACTGCGTTCAAGCAACAACGTGCGAACTCGGTCTCATTCAAGTTTTCCAGCCCAGTTTCCTCGTACGTATTTCGAGTGGGTATTATGTTCTTTATTAAGCAACGAAAATGTAAATAGTCATTATTATAATCAGCTTCAACACGAATTACCCGCATTTGCATTAAAGGAAGACCGCAATTTGTCACGCCCATGAGAATCGTACCCCCGCGGGGTGTAGATGTCTCGGTATCAACTCTAGGAGTCTAAACTCACTCAACCGCCCCCACCCCTGCCAACACCGCCGCCCCACGTCTTATGGGAGCAACCTTACAGACATGAAAATCCTTTAGAGACAAACAGGACCTTTCGAGACAATGGGCCCCTTAATGGCTGTCATTAATCCTACCTTAACAATTAGCACTCGTCTTACTCTCTCTGTCTCCCATTTCTCCCCAGCCAGTAAATTGCTCGATTGTTGTCTATCCCAGGGACTTGGGGTGGAGGAAGTCATCTCCACATGTTTTCCCACCTCACCTTCGAATCGATTTTCGGGAAATTAACAGCGTTTTTCTAAAGATTTTTACGACGTGCCATGTAATTGTTACCTGCAGAAGTTAAAAGAACGTCTAAAAAGCTTCATAGCGAAAGTAATATAACTTTGATGAAGAATCTTCGGTCGTAACTTTTTTTTTCCTTTTGTCGGTAGTAACAAGGAATTTCGTTAGTTACAGACTTTAGGTGAGAGTTAAGAACCCATCCAGCTCTGGAGGCAGTATTTCCCGATAGGAACAAAACAAAATGCTTTGGCATTGTTTAATCAAAAAATGTATTCCAGTAATAACTCCTCAAACCAGCAATATAGGATTAAAGATTAGCATATAAATAAAAAAGGGGGGTCTTTATCGTCTAAAGAAAAGACGAGAATGTTTTAAACGAATAAAATCTAAATAACAAAGAAAAGAGCGAGACCAGCAGAGGAAGACGCCATTAATTTACATTTTAGTGAGAAGAAGAAAAGAGGCTCCGCGCCGTTGCAAACGTTTTGCAAATTGAATTACTCCGAGTAATTAAACCCCCTAAGTTCCTTTAAATACCGTATGAGGCAGGCAAAAAAATATAAACTTCGGTTTTACCTTGGCTGGACCACTCGCTGTAGGGAGTTCATTTGCTACGCAAAGCACAAAGTTTCTGTTTCCACTCGATAATCACACAATTGTTTCTGGAAAATAGAATACTACCTACTCCTCTTTTTGTTTTAACTAAAATGCGCCAAGTTTCTTTGCTTCCCCATCAACTTTTTTTTTTTTCCTCTTTCCTTCAAAGTTCCCTGTTTTGCGTTCGACACTCCGCTGCCATAGCTTTTACTCCTCAATTGTAAATGAACAAAAGCGATAACTTCGTTAAATTCCTCGCACAGGACAAACCCAGCGTTCATATGTAGGGGGGGGGGGACGAATCATTAGAAGCAAATGCAGATTGGATTGAGTGAAGTAGGAAAGAAAGGGATGGCTATATAGAAATTCAGCTTAAATTAAGGCTATGGCGCTGCCCTAAGCGGATTATTTTCTTTGAACCGTGAACTCGGGTGCAATTTAAGCGGACGTTAAAATGTAAAATGATTGCGAAAAGTGGAAGGGTGAGTTGGCGGGGGTGAGGGTAATACCTCTTGGGTCATTATTTTGCGGAAGCAATTATGGTGCTGCCTTCTCATTTATTAATATGAGTATAGTCGAATAAACGACGTTTTGACGGTGATTGAATGATGACTTGAAAGTAATTTGATTACGTGCCTCAACATGGAAAGTATCAAATGTTTTACAGTCACTTCGACCTTTATTTATTTCGTATTAAAGTGCATTCACTTAAGAAGCACGCTCAGGTAAGGGTCATTGAGTCGTAAGCTGTTTGAGTAGGCAGGGACCATCAACGGTACAAGTACATGCTACAAGCGATGGGCGTAGGAAAGCGTCAATCGCAAAGGCAAAATTAATCACATAGACTGGGTGCGACGGACGTGCCATCCTTGACCCTGATTGGCAGCTATACATACATGCCCATACATCTCTGATGGGCTCATAGCTCATTGAGGGTAAAAATATCAGCAATTTCTTATAAAAATGTGTACATTTGCAGCCTGTAGGGCCTTACACGTATTTTTCAAGTTAGTAAATTAGTGACGAGGAGAATTGAAGGTGGCATTGAAAAAACAGTGTAAATTAGCACTTTTCGATGAAAACTTTACGTTGAACGGCACCTTCTGAACGTCTTACACTTACAATTAGCAGCTGTTCTGCAGTTATACGGCGACGAGGAAAATGCCGATAAGTAGATGTTTAGGGTTGTAAATGAAATGTACATCGGCATTCTGCAATTTAACAGCAGGGACGCAATTAGGCACGGGTTCAGGCACACATCCCATCCTGACAACGCACCAGACTAACACCGCCAAAAAGTGCTCGATCTAGACATTTTTATTTTTTCCGCGCACTCACTCTTTGTCTCGCTTGGAGAATTGGATGGCAGCAGATTGGAACGCAAATGTGCTAGACTCAAGAAATTTCATTTCTACGAAGGAGCCACTTTCCAGACGCGGATCTTTCTGATCAGTAATTTAAGTTGTGGATTCTGATTAATGAAACCCGTCAAATAAGTAGTAATCAGTAGCACGGCCGGTGTGTTGCATCCAGCGGCCTGGCACCCACGGGCCTGCGGTCGTGGGTTCGATTCCCGCGATGGTTAACTAACACATTTTGGCCAGTCTCTGCTCCCTGGGTTTTGAGGTCCGCCATGGCAATATGGCGAAAGCCTCCGCCTGGGTCATTCCCCCCTATAAGGGACCTTTTATTCACGAGTAAGTTTTTTGTTCAAAAATATGTTCAATCTGATCGCTAACAGAAGATTTGAGGCAGGGAACATCTGTCAATTTTTTTAAAAATGGCTTCTTTGATCAAAAAACTTACTCGTGTAAAAGGGGCCGACTACCGAGGTAATACAGTACTTTAAATAAGGTAGGTTCCCTTTTTTGTGTGGTTATCCCGACTCATAACAAACCCCTCTATCCCCATTCGTAGTAAGAATAAATGTATTTTTTAATGTTGCTAAGCGATACTGTTTGTTGTGAGTCGAAACTGGTAACCGTGACGTCAAACTTTTGCTGCGTATAGGGAGATTTTGCAACCAGTCCCGTAAACGCTAAAGTTGATCTTTGTGTACGCGTTGCTAGGGTAGTAAACATTTCGTTGGTTGAAATGTGAATAGCGTTAACGTAGCGGAGCTGTTTGAAAAATCTCTCTATTGACTAGAAAAAAAAAGTGGTAATCAGTAGCATGTCTATATTGGTAGTGGCGAAGAGTGGCTGACTGAAAAGGCCCCCTGAATAGCTTAAATATTTATGAATAGGGATTTTTATACTTTACGTTAATGAATTCAGGAACAACGAAAAACCTTTTTACGAAAAAAATTCCTCATTCAAGGCTAAAATTGACAACCAATTGCGCAGGTTTGTGTTATCCCTCGGCTAAGTTTTAGAAAAACCGCTAACACAAACGTTCATGAGCCAAGCTCGGGGCTAGATTTATAGAAAGCGGTAATTGATGACCAAAAGTGAAACAAATCGCGGCTAAAACTGAGAAAAACGCTCATTCACGTTACAAATCGAGAAAATGTTAATCGCGGTTTCTATAGAAGACACTTTGTGCAAAAGACAAATCACTAATTCTTGACTAGAAAGGAAAAAATTCGTTCTATCTAGTCATGAATTAGCGTTTTTTCATAAATGTAGCAGCGAACTAACGCCTTTTCTCAAATATAGCCATGAATTAGCCTGTCAATGAGCTGCGAGAGATGAGAGATTTTTCTTAATTTTAGCCATGAATTAGCGCTTTTCTCCGGTTTTAGCAGCAAATTTGCGGGTTTTTACTTTTCTAGTCATAATCGCCAATTCGTTGCTAAACCCAGGGAAAAACGCAAATTCGCGGCTAAAATTGAGGGAAAATCCTGAATCGTGGCTGTAGTTGAGAAAATGCGTTAATTTATTCACTTAAATTAAGAAAAACCGCTAATTCGTGGCTAAAATAATAATAAACATGTAAATTTGCGGCTAAAATTAAGATAAAGCTCCAATTTTCAACACAATTACGACAACGCTCTAATTCTCTGATAAAACCAAGAATAACCATTCCAGCTAAAATTGAGAAAAAGTGCCAGTTCGTGTCTGAACCGCTATAATTCACGGTACGAATCGAGAAAACACTGATACGGGGTTTCTGCGGAGGACATTTTATGACTATAAAAGAGGAAATCACTAATTCTTGACTAGACAAGTAAAAACCCGCAAATTTGCTGCTAAAACCGGGAAAAAGCGCTAATTCATGGCTAAAATTAAGAAAAATCTCTCATCTCTCGCAGCTCATTGACAGGCTAATTCATGGCTATATTTGAGAAAAGGCGTTAGTTCGCTGCTACAGTTATGAAAAAACGCTAATTCATGACTAGATAGCATGCTATTTCACGGCTAAATTAAAATTAAGATAAACGGCTTCAGCTAAAATGGAAACGTAGCGCCAGTTTGTGCTGAAATTGGAGAAAAAAATAAACGCTAATTTCTGGAGTCTCGATGCAAATTAAAGAGCAAAATTGAGAAAATAACGCTAACTCATGGTGTATGGAGGCTCTTTTACGGCTGAAATTAAGAAAAAACGCTTAATGTGAATAGCTCTTGGGACAAGTTCACGTATGAAAAAAATTGACAAAAATCGCTAATTCGCAGCTAAGCTTAACGACAAAAATGCTATTTCATGGTAAAATTCGAGAAAATGCCAATTCTCGGTTTTTGGAGGCAACTTATTGTGACAGTAAATGAGAAAAGGCGCCAAAATTCATGAATAGAAATGAGAAAATGTGTCAATTCACTAGAGAAACACACGCTTCTAAATCTATGTTGTCTATGCTGCACAACCAAGCGTATACGCGAGATTCGTCTCTTCCCCGAGAAAAAAGGCGCCGACTCGCGCGTCGGCGTCTTTTTTCTCCTAGTGTGCGCGCCTGCGCGGGGTCTAAAGGGGACACTCTTTTTCGCTTGTGTCGAAGTGACATTGACGGTCAGCCTGGGATTTTCCGTGTAGTTCCCAAGTTGTAGGACACTGAAAAATGGGGGAAAAAATATGAAAACCCAAACACGCAGCGGAAAAGGAAATAAACAAACATTGAACCTCTTCTTGACGTGGACTGATATAAGGCAATAGGCAATATTCCACGTCCGGAATAAGTTATTGGAACTCGAGGGGAGGGTGTTGTGGTCGTCACGTCATCAGATTAACAGATTATCAGATTAGTCCTTGATTATAATCTGTATGGGTCAATGCTTCTATAAATGGAGAAATGAGAAATCAACACATGGACTTTTCTTCGTAGAATGGTTATTTAAAGCATTGATGAGTTTTAGCCGTGAAATCAAAATGCTTGAGCAATAATGAAGGGAGATCTCGCGGACTTAGTTTGTTGTAGAGTTCAAGTGGCACACAACCACACGATGGACTATTCTTTTGCCAACGCATAAATCTGAGTTGGACGCTGAGGGCAAATCCCTGGGACTTATATTACGAAGGTTAACCTTAACTTTGTTATAAATGGATCTCAGAAATGAAATTCTCCCGCCTGGGTGCGTAAATCGTGGAAAGCCGTAAGAGCATGCAGATAAATTCTAGACTTCCTAGGTGCTCTTAAGAAGTAAAATCGAGGTATAGTTCCATAATTAAAATGTCAAGAATCCAAATAGTTATAGTTACTATGAAGCTTTAACAAACAAAAAGTTTTTGAAAAGTTTTTAAAGTTTTAAGTTTTGATTTGCCACCATAGCTTTCTGTAAAACAAAAAATTGTTTAAATCAAAAGAATGATTGCGAGAATCGGGTTCAGAATAACACTACTCTCTTAACAATCAAAGACGGGCTTTCAGCGTTTGACTTTTTTTTCTTTCTTTCTATAAAACTCCCTCCCATCTACCACTCAAGGGTTCACGTCATTAATATAGATTGCTAAAACTCTCGTTATTTAAATGCCGTTTGTACTCCCTCCACCTCACTTAAAAATTCTCGGCCCGCGGTGTATTAATTATTATTTCAAATTTTCCTTTAGTCAACCCATCGTAAAGAAGGAAAGTTTCGCAAAGAACGTCGCGTCAAAACGCCCAATCCGAAGACTCCTTCGTTTAGTATTTAATTATGGCCAACGGGTTTAAAGTGAGGAACTACCGTCGACTATCTGCCTTTTTTTCGAAATACTTTAGAAAATAAAACTCTTCTTCGTTCTTTTCTTTAAAATTAACATTTTTATCAGCGCGGTGCGCTTTTTCCCGTCGTGGTGCGAACGTTTCTTTAAAGCCGCACGACTTTTTTCCTCTTTTTTTTTTTTTTTTTTTTCATCTTATCTGGCGCATTACCCGATTCTATCGCGGTACGAGAGGTTCGGTAGCTTCCCCTTTTTGGGTCCTTTATCCCTCATCACTTAAAGCTTCACCGCTTGTTAGAAAAAGAAGTCTTTTACGGAGTCAACTTTTTTTCTGTCTCTCTCTCTTCTTTTTCCTCCAAAGTTCTCATTTCCAATTTTAAAAGGGCCTTGCCTTGCAACATTGGAGTAGCTCGGCTTTTTTCTTGGTAGTTTCAACCAATCGTGGCAATTACCTGGGGGCCCTGATAAAATTTAATTCTTTGAAAACTGAGCCTTCAAAGGAATGACAATTAGTTGATGCCTTTCAAAGGATTTTCAAAGATGTGGTCGTGCCGCAATGCAGCAATGGAAGCTACTGTATATGACCTCACCACACGGGAGGCACATTCTAACCTCTGATTTGAAAACAGTACTGGGATGCTTCATGGCCACGAAGCGCTGCGATCTTTCTAATCTAGTGAGGATTCAGTTATCAGTTCTGTATAATTTCCACACTGGGTGGGTATGTTTTGAAGAAATCAATTTAGCGGAACGCGCTTTGGCACAAAAATCAGTAGTCATAAGACACCGGTCGGTATTGCATTTGGGCCAAATCGGTCAAGGTGGAGGGGGGGAAAATCGGGCTTGAAGTCGTCAAAAAATCACTAAAAATCACCAGTTGATTCTAGAAGCATCATATTCGGTACGTATACTCCATGTTAGACTAGCCTTTGATTCCCATTTTAATTTTTTGAAAAAGTCAAGGGGGAGGGGGCGGTGCCCCCGGGGTGGAAGTAAGTGTGTGGTCTTGTTAGCACGATAACTCTCGTAGAAATTAATTTAGCAGAACGCGCTTTATCTAAAAAATCAGTAGTCATAAGATCCCGGTCGGTACTGCATTTGGGTCAAATCGGTCAAAGTGGAGGGGAGGAAAATAGGGGTTGAAATGGTAAAAAAATCACTAAAAATCACCATTTGATTCTAGAAGCATCATATTCGGTGCGTATACTCCATGTTAGACTAGCCTTTGATTCCCATTTTAATTTTTTGAAAAAGTCGAGGGGGAGGGGGTGGTGCCCCCAGGGTGGAAGTAAGTGTGTGGTCTTGTTAGCACGATAACTTTCGTAGAAATTAATTTAGCGGAACACGCTTTATCTAAAAAAAATCAGTAGTCATAAGACACCGGTCGGTATTGCATTTGGGCCAAATCGGTGAAGGAGGTGGGGGGGGGGGGGAAATACGGCTTGAAATGATCAAAAAATCACTACAAGTCACCAGTTGATTCTAGAAGCATCATATTCAGTACGTATACTCCATGTTAAAGTAGCCTTTGATTCCAATTTTAATTTTTTGAAAAAGTCGAGGGGGAGGGGGCGGTGTCCCCGGGGTGGAAGTAAGTGTGAGGCCTTGTTAGCACGATAACTCTCGTAGAAATTAATTTAGCGGAACGCGCTTTGGCACAAAAATCAGTAGTCATAAGGCCCCGGTCGGTATTGCATTTGGGCCAAATCGGTCAAGGTGGAGGGGGGAAATATTAAAGTAATTAATTAAATTATAGGGAGTGAGTAATTTTTTGAACCCGTTTGTTTCATATAGCTCCTGAACGTTGTTAATTTATTTTCCAGCCATCATGGATCACACATGTTTGTGGAAATCAGAAAAAGAAGGGCAAAAGGGCTCTCAACTCCAGCCGATTGCGTTATGTGCCCAAGTCCAAAGTGTCACAATAGACCTGGTATACGTACGCGGTTGGTATACGTACGTGGTTTTTACAGTGATTGAAGCCCGCAAAATCGTGCACTCAAGAGTCAGTACGCCAAGTATATCCCTTTATCCTCCGATCATTTTTCCTCTGGTCATTTTCTAAAATGTGTCCAATTTTAGCTGTGCGCGGTTCATGCGGGTCCCTTGGACGACTGTCAATTGATAAGAAATATGCGGCTGGTTTCCACCCAAAGCCAACCAAGTGACTAAAAATGGCAGTGTTGCACCCGACAGTAAACCTGTGGAATTGGTTTTATTCGGAGCCAAATCCGCGATCATGGGTTTTCAAAGACTGTATTGTAACCCCACAAAATTTCACCTTTTTTGTAAAGGCAATCCCGCAAAATTGATTTTTTCACAGAGCCACCCCACTGACATTGGGTTTATTCAGACCCGAACCCGCGAGAATGGTATTCTCGGCACATTTCCTTTATATGTCCGGCAATTAGTGAATTAATTGAGTTTAGAAGACCCTTTTCTACGGACAGTTTTGGGATTACTCCCCTCCTCATCGCGTATGCCATGCCCTGACCCGATAGGAGTAGTTTGAGTTCCGGGAGGGCATTTCTCCTGGGTGGATTCGCTCTTTGCGTGGACTCCCGGGATAGCTCAGTTGGTTAGAGCACCTGGCGCGAAACTAGGAGGTTTTGGGTTCGAATCCCACCAGGGGCCCTAGTTAGAGCTGTCGGGAAAAAATCTCGCAAGCGGTATCCAAGGACGCTACATCAGAAATAATACTATCTCGCCATAGCAACCACCTCACGTGAGTTTTTCCCGACAACTCTAACTACGGCTCCTGGGGAGAAATTTTTTCTCGGAACTCAAAACAGGTTCAGAATAGTAAGTATTTAATTTAAAGATTAATTTATTTATTTTCAGCCTCCCCACTCCCTCGAATTCACAGTTGTGACTAGGGCGGTGCGGTGAGGAGGGGAGTAACCCCATAATTGTCTGTAGAAAAGGGTCTTCTAAAGTCAATTAGTTTTCTCGGGACTTATAAGATGGTGAAATCGGTTTTTCAGTGAGCCAACACCGCGAATTCAGTTTTACGAGTAGTGGAACCCATGATGTTATTGGTTTTCTCAATGGGGAACTTGCATGAATCTCAGATTGGATAGAAAAGCATACCGGTGATTTGACCCGTGAACTGAAGGATAACAACGGAAGTTGCAACCCGATTGGTGCGTTTTAAGATTTTTAAAAAAGGTTCAAAGTTCTTCAGAAGAGGATGGATGGTGCGAGGGGAAATGACGTAAATACTTACTTGTGAAGCATTTGAAGGAACTCTAAAATTGTTTGTTTTCAAATAACATGAAAAATGTCCCCCCATTAAACTCGTCTAACCCCCTCTTCCCCGCATCATCCATTTCAATAAGTAAGTTTTTACGAAATCGAACCCCCACTCAAAATTTTTAAAAATTCCCTAAAAAAACATCCTTGACTTATTTCAAAGTTTAATGTGAGCAATAGACTTGTGGAAGAGCCCTCTTTAAGCAACACCAACTTTTGAAAAATGTGCAAGTTCCCCATTATACTGAATCCCACAACTTAGTAAAGTTTTTCAGCGATTGAATCCCACAAAATTGGTCTTTTGAGGAGCCAAACAGGTGTTGGTTTTATTCAGAGCCAAATCCGTGAGAATGAATTCAATTTCCAATCGCCCATATCGCATCATAGCCGGCTGATGGGGCGGGGGGTTATTGTCTACGGTAAAATTCGTGGCCATCCCAAAAATTGGCGTCAAACGCTCTAGTTCTAAGGCTCAACTGATTGAAAAGTGGCCCTTTCATGGTCTAAACCTAACAACTATTACTAGTAAGTTCAAGGTATCCTCCAATTTAACACTTTTACGGGTCATTTTCTCTACTTTGTTCAGTTTGAGCAGGTTCTTAAAGATCTCTCAGATGACGATCAACACTGATAAGAAATGCTGCTGGTCTCCACCCAATCAATAGTGACTAAAAATGATAGTACTTTGCGTTTTCGCCGTTTTTAGTCGATTCACTCCCATCTAGAGCGGCCAATCGCCTAGGTGGATGCCTTCTTCGGACAAGGGGACGTTATACATGTGTTTTCTCGACCTCCCTACAATCATACCTCGCCTACTCGGCGTTAAGTAAATTATCACCGTATTTCTGCTCTAATCATGGATTTCAAGGTCTCATTTAAATCTTCTGCAAATTCCGCACGCGCGTAGGTTCTTCTTTTTTCATATTTCCCCCCTGAAATAACAGTAAAACCCACATAAACTTTTACCTTGAAAATTCCCGCTCTTTCGACGACTCATTTAGAAAAGCAAGATCGTACGTGCTTGTGGTTCCTCCGTGGTTATTCCCGGGCTCAGCCTTCCTTGGAAGCCCTGATTTACAAAATCAAAGAAAGGGAAAAAAGTAAAACACTTACTGAGTTTGAAATTTTGAAGCTCTACTGTAGTTGGAGCACAACTGTGTTTGGAGCTCTGGTGTGGTTGGGGCTTCACTGTGGTTGGAGGTTCTAACTGTGGTTAGATATTTGCAGAGGATGGACCTCTGCTGTTCTTATAGGCCTTTGCTGTGGTTGAAACGTCTTATTGTTATTGGTTGGAGGTTTTTTGAGGTTATAACTGTATTTAACGCTTTTTGTTGTTGGAGCATTGTCATGGGTGCACTTTCTCTGAGGCTGAGCCTCCTCTGTGGTTGGACCTTTTCTAGGGTTGGACCATTGCTGTGGTTGGACATTTGCTATGGTTGTACATTTGGAGTGGCCGGACCTTGGCTGTGGGTGGACCTTTGATGTGGTTTGGAGCTTCATTGTGGTTAGGGGTTCTAAAGCTTTGGTTTCCTAGAAAAGCGGTGCCGTGATATTACGGTAGAAAATTTCCCTTTTAAATCAAACCATAGTTGCCTAGAGAGTGGTAAACAGACAGCGGCACCGCTTCCATCGTGACGGTGGAGATGAACGTTTTTTCCTCGTAGCTCCAACTATTTGGTAGTATTTTCTTTTAACGACAGAATAGAGTCGTTTTCAGACAGCATTAATTACAATTTCACCACCATCACGCGTCCAGGCAGTTTTCACGCTCATTGTAAGCAAAAAACGTTCACCGTCAAAAATCGTTGATGAACAGTTCATCACCGTCATGAACGGCCGTCTCATTCGAAGCGGTGCCGCTGTCTGTTGACCGCTCTCTAGGCAACTACTGGTGTGATTTAAAAGGGGATTTTTTCTACCGCTATATTACGGCACCGCTTTTCTAGGAAACCAAAGCTTAACCCAAGGTAGTTAGACCTTTGCTGAGGATAGAGCTGTGTAGAGGTTAGAGCTGTGCAGTGGTTGGACTTTTGCTATAGTTGGGAGCTTTGCTTGGGTTGGACCTTTGCAGTCGTTGGGCCTTTGCTGTTGATGCACCTTTACTGTTGTAGGATTCCGGTTGTGGTTTGACGTTTGCTGTTTTAGGACCTTGAATGTAACCTTTGCTGAGGTTGGACTATTGCTGTGGTTGGACATGTGATGTGGTTGGGCCTTGACTACTGCTGGGCCTTTGATGTGGTTGGGACTAATTTGTGGTGGGAGCATTACAATGGCTGCAGGTTTTAACTGTGGTTAGAGCTTTTGTAGCTGGAGCATTACTGTGGTTCGACCTTTGCCCTGGTTGGACCTTGGTTGTGGGCGGACCTTTAGCTGTGGTTGGACGTTTTCTGTTGCTGGGCCATTTTTGTGGTTGGAGCTTTGCTGATGTCGTGTGGTGTGCGTTATTTAGCCTCCCTCGGACAAATTCGCTTTTGCCAGTTTTATGGCTCGAGCTTCCGATTGAAATCATTCAATACCAGCTGCATATTACCAAATTGCCGTTTTCTTACTACATACGGTCTTGCCGGATCTCCCAATTAATTGCATGACGCCTCAGAATATTGCTCCCTCGCTTACCGCCACTACGTTTTATCTTTTCCGTGCTTTAACCAGTGAAATTGAGTATTTGACAACGAAACCTTGAATGCTGCGCTCTGAAGCTTCTGTTAGTCAAATTTCTTCTATAACAAATTAGCCTGTTTCTATAATAGGAACTCCAATTCTATTATTGTATAATTAACGGGGATCGGAGATGCCCCCTGGGTAGTCGAGCTCCACTTCATGAGCCCCTTGCACTATTGCTTGTTCAGGAGTCGACACCGCCCATTTCTGCAGTATCAATGAACCTTGTTCGCTGGGAAAATGATTATTTTCATTTTAACTTTCAACTTAAACTATTGGGGTTCCTTTGTTATACTTTCTAGGACGTTTTTTTGAATGGAGAATACAATTTATTGCCTGGGTTATTGAACAATTTAGAAGCTGAGTAGTGGAATGGTTCAAGGGGCGCTTTGCCGTAAATACATTTTGTGTAGTAAATTGGATTGTTAAAGAGAGTGAAAACGTCGAGTCTGAACTCTCTAGGAGCCTCGAAATACGATATTTTGGAGAGCCTCAGAGTCAGAGCGATGATGTTATCAACCCCCCTGCCCACCACAAGTACGACTGATAGAGAAAAACGATTGGGGAGCGGGGGGAAGGGTCACATTGTCACATGTATGCCTACATGGTAACAATCCTGCAAAAATAAAAAAAATTATCCTGTCCCGACCTTTGAACGACCCAACGCCCCTGATATCCGAGAGACTGCCAAAACAAATATCGTGCGTCCCAGCTAACAGTGGGGCATTAATGAACCGTATACATCCCCGAGACCGCGAATTTTTATCACGTAGCCCTCATTTTTTTTTCTGGTAAACAAATTATTATTTCCTTAACAAATGCATAATTCACGAGGAATAATGCTTTGCTTCGTCACCAGGACATTATCGAAGGACGGCTCTCTCGCATTTAAAACGTTGGCCCGACATCTAGGCCGCTGGCAGAGGACAACGGGAGCGTGAGTTAATACATTATTCAGATCATTATGAGTGGGAAATGGTTGGTGATGGCGGGGGGGGGGGCATTTTGGTAGGGTGGTTTAAAAGGAGGAGGAGTCAGTCGGGTGAAATGGAAGGAACCATCGGAAACACTATCAAATAAGCAGTAAACTGAAAAGTTATGGTTCTTTGAAGGTGTATAGTAATAATCTTGAAGGAGTAAAGGCAAAGGTATTCAGTTATAAGGGTATTAGGGTTCGTACGTGATCCTAACAGTTTCTAACGTTCATTTTCTTTGAGATACCGAACTTCGATGGAAATACATGCTCCCTTTTAGCTAATTTCCATATTTTTCACGTCATAAAACCATCACAGGCGGCTCGCTCAATTTGTTTTCGTATTCTACGCAACGTGTACCTTCCAAGGCAAAAATCAAACTGTAATAAGTTATCGTAGTGTATGTACTAGACTCGACGCTTTTAGATACGAACAATTTTTTTCTATTGATGTTGCGCCCTACATTGGCTGCTCAACGGCTCTCATTATGGCCAATAATGTACTCCCGTGATGTTACGAAAATTGCCGTGGAGCAGGAAAAGAAAGTTACAAAATGTTCTTATAGTTTCAATGTACATGAATCCTTTCATGATTCCTTTCTTTTATTTTCTTTTCCTTTCTTTATGGAAGAATGATTGGGGGAGGAGTAGAGGGAGGCCTAAGCAACTTGCACACCTGGTTTTTCCGAGTGCTCCAGAGATCTGACCTCTTACTTCCTTCCACATGCCACCCCATTTTCCTTTATACACTCTTCTTTTCCGTTTTTTTCTATAGGCCCAGGGAGCATTCCCTTAATACATATTAAAAGCACGTCTCTATTCAAAAAGCCCTCGAAGCAATAGGACCTTACTTTTTTGGGAGGAAGGGGGACTTCTTTTAAAAAAGTTTTTTTTTATTATAATTTTTTCATTTCATCCGGTGCAAGCCTAAACAAATCATTGAGCCCTTCAGCCCTAGACAACTGTGGGCACCATTATTCCTGTCTTCGGAGTGTGTTTTTTAGAAGAAGAAAAACTGGGGAAAATACAATTAACGCTCGAATTTCAGCATTTAGCAAGGAGAAAACCACCCTAAAAATACATACAGGAAGTAAGGGCATAATAATGGAAAGGGAGTGGTTCCTCTTTGGTGCCTGGAACCATTAGCGAAGGGGTCTCTGTCTTTTCCAAACGAGATAAAACAAAGATAAAAATGACATGAAGTAGAGTGGTCTTCAGGTAGCACCCGTAGACCACACCTATCAACCCCCCTTTTCCCCAACATCACACATAATCTCCCCAGACCCATCAGTCTCCACCGGACTGCCTGTCTGGCTAATTGTTTTAAAGCGTCGTTCTTTGACCTTATAGTGTCTTTTGACAAAGTGGGGGAGATCTTTCTTTTATTTTCACGGCTCTATTTCCACTAAACTTTATATGTGTGCTAATGGAATTCCTTGACAAGTGCCTCTCCATTTCGTCCCTCCACCACCATCGCCGTTCCATCACTTCCACTTCAACCCATAAAAATAGTCGAGTGGTTCTTATCCGCGGAAGCGCATTTCCTGAAAAGTTTTCAACTCAATGTAACGCTACGTTTAAAGTTAACCGATAAATGAGTTAACAAACTTGTAATTACGTGTACAGCGCTCCGAGCGAGTTCGCGCGCTCATTCTATTTTATGTTTTAAACTGTTTCAAGTTTAACAAAAACTTTGAGAGGACAATATTCGTTAGAAGTTAAAAACTGTTCACCTTCACGCTTCCTTCAAAAGGCAGAAAAATTACGCTTTAATAATGCCAGTGTTTGTGATAGGTAAAGGGTTGAGAACTAGCGAACCCTTTCTTGATAAGCTACAACAGACAGCGTGGCTTATTTTGATTAAAAAAAAAAAAGTGGAGACGGCATCGCAGGAGAGCACAGACTTGCCTACTAATTAGCTTTTATATTCTAGTGGTATTTTATTTTAATGAAAATTATAAGTCCCACGGGACAAATTCCCCGAAGAACGTTTTAGTATTCCACCCTCGGAAGAGCAACAAAAATTAAAAGAAACGAAAAGCCAAACTATTTTTAAACAACTAACTTTGATTTCAATCTATTTGCCTTTCATTTTACTTTTATTTGTTTAAAGTACTCAACCCATCATTTGTAGCGATAACCCTCAATTATGTCGTTCGGGGATAAAGCTGATGATTCTAGGACAGTGAATTGCCTTGTTAACTAGCGTTTATAGAAAAGCTCCTTCTGCTCTGATTCGTATTCCGTCAAATTAGACGCTGCAACGTGCTAATCATCGTACAACTATACTTTAAAACGGATAAGCGTAAATTATTTCGCTTCTACGAACTCTCGCAAACACGACGCTTTTCCTTTTATGAAGCGTTTAAAGGCATGGGCGTACCAACTACCAAGCTCTACAAAGAGCGTGCAACTTTTCGACAAGTAATTAGAAAGTACGAAATGTCCCTCTTCCCTTTGTGCATAATGTGTTAGGATTTTCAGCACTCTGACTTTCAGTATAGCGTCTTTAATGTAAAAATGAAAAATGAACTAAAGATGGAAAAAACAAATTAGGTATAGGACTGAACGAACACTCAACTAACAAGTAACTTTGTCGTTGTTGAGTACATTGTTCTTTCCGTTGGACCTAGGTTTGGCCCTTGAGGGCCGTCCGGTGGTTCCCAATAACAGCACACGTCGCACACGCCCAGGCCTGTGGAGCGCTGACATAAATAAAAACGTTGGAGTCCTAATGAACGCATCAGGAATAAGCTCTAACACATAGTTGGTGAACATGGGAAGATGGTCGGGAGGGACACAAAGAATATCCTCCACGCTTTTTCTCAATTTTACTCGTGAACACGGGCATAGCCGCCTCCGCCTCCCACCATTCCCCCAACAATCACTTTTATAGTGAAATATAGACCCCCTTCCGATCAGATATGGATTATTTGATCCAGATACCGCTAATTTTTCGGCAGAAAACTGCTGTTTCCAGAAACGACGATTACGTTCCTTGAAAAATCCTACTCTTGGAATTGGATGATCCAGAAATCGAAGTTCACTCTCGGCTCGAACTAACATCATTTTTCGTGGGCTTGGCTCATTCAATTTTAAAATAAGCCAAATTTCGAAGTTTGGCTCCTCATAAGCCAAACTCTTGCGGATTTTTGGCCAGTTCAAACCCTAATTTTGATCTCACGGATAGCCTCTTTCAGAAAACTAATTTTTTTTTTTTTTTTTTTTTTTTTGATTTTTTAAATCAAATCCGAATTTGAACGGTTCAAAGAAAAAAAAATCGCGGGCTTGACTGATTTAGAAGTCAAAACTTTGGTGTGTGGGTTCTTGGTATCTTGACTCAATTTTCTGCTGCCGATTCTTTTTTGTGACTATAAAATTGGGTTCCTGAGACCCAATTGGAGTTCGTTTCATGAAAAATCCCTGGAAAAGTTTTTGGCCGCTTGGTTAATTTCTGGGGCTTTAGTTCAAGCTTAGTTCCGATTTGTCCACCATTATGAAGGTCACATTATCACTAACGCCCATTTTCACCAACAAAATTGATCTCGTTTAAATTTGATCGTGATTAGTTGCTAATAGCGACTCATATGAATTCTGATATAAGTGTTTACATTGTAATCGTGATTAGTTGTTGATCTTGGTTTAAAAAGTTGGTGAAATCGGGCCTAAAAATTTATAGTTGAACCACATTCTAATGGAACCTAAAAATCTATAAAACCAATTTATTTTACATGTGATTAGGTTCATTTACATCTGCATGGAAATTTTGTTAAATAATTCCATCAGAGTTTGGTTCAACCAACGATTTATAAAAGAACTGGATTGCTCCTCTGGTGGAAAAATTCAACAGAAAACGGACAGAAATGCGACGTATGTTATGCTTCGACGCCGGAATACAGCCAGTAATTCTGGGCAGAAACATCACGACTGTGTAACGCTTTGTTGGGCCAGCTTGAAGGCGCCTTCAAAGTGGTTATCTGCATCCACGCGTTTGTGGTGCGTGAGTGGCTCCCATTGAAGGCAATGTACATATTTCTAAAAGTGGCGCGTTAGTGTCTGCCACAGCCAGGCACGCGTTAGTGGCTCGTGTGAACTGGCCATAACTGGCGGTCAATGGTCGTGAATGGTGTTTGG
Organism: Corythucha ciliata; assembly: GCA_038030265.1. Lineage (NCBI taxonomy): Eukaryota > Metazoa > Arthropoda > Insecta > Hemiptera > Tingidae > Corythucha > Corythucha ciliata. Next base: position 39,405,783 of record CM075943.1, on the reverse strand, counting down.
TCATTATTGGTCATTTTGCCATTTTCAAGGCAGGAGCCAGCGCAGGTAGTTTGGCCATTCATAAAGTGTAATTCGTAAGTTTTGCCACTTTAGGGTGCAACTATATCGCGGACAGTTTAGCCGTTTTCATCGTCACAATGGCTATGTTATAAAATTTTTAGTTGAGCGATGCGCACAATTTCCTCAGCCCCACCCTTGAGCAAATCCTAGATCCGCGTCTGAGCTCATTCACGACTAAATGTGAGAAAAATCGCTCTTTCCCATTCAAAGTTGAGAAAATTCGCCATTTTACAGCTGAAATCTAGAAAAAGCTCTAATTATCGTGGCTAAAATTGAGAAAGAGCGCTCTTTTGTGGCTCAAAGTTAGAAAGAGCTCTTGCTGATTGGGAAAAATCGTTGATTCACGGCGTACGGATGCTCTTTCACTGCTAAAATCGAGAAAAAGTGTCAACTCACGACTGAAATTTAAAAAGAGCCCTCCTTCATAGCTAAAATCGAGAAAAATCGCTAATGTGCAGTTCTGGTTGGGGGGGGGGGGTTTGATGTGGGAGACCGCGAATATAATTATGGACAACAATAAGCGCGAATTAATCAGGGGGACGATCCCCATGGCCTTGTGGAGATGAAGACGGTGGTTTATGATATTATGGTGAAGCGAAAACAGACCCCTCCTCCTCTTCCAATCAATTTTCATAAATTGCATGAGCTCTGTTTTGGTTCTGGAAGAAATAAACAAACCCCTACTCCAAAAAATGAAAAATATATTACAGGGATTCTCCTAGAAAACTTATTACAATCAGCCTAATAGAATACTACCCCCTCCCCTGCATAAGAGCATTCAAGTCGTTGTCTTCCTTCTATAAATCTCAGGCTTTGTATAAATTGTGGAGTCACATTTTATACTCTCCTTTTGAAAATTATACTTTTTTCGGCCTATAAGCAGTCAACATCTTTTTTTCTTCTTAACTAACTGTGATTTAGGGTTCATTTTTTTCCCTTTTATAGCTCTTTCATGGCTGAGGATGAAATAATTTGTCGATTCGTTCAATATTCGCTGCGCTATTGTAAGCTGCCGTCCACTCTCGGTTTTTCTGAGAGGATTCCACGCAGACCTTTCCGAAATGACCTTTATGAATAAAGCAAAACGACTATAGAGAATCCAGACAGTCCTCAACCACGACTGGTTTGTTCTCTTCTTCGAATCACGGAATATGCGGTGGCTGCGCGGCCTGAGGGGTGGAGGGTTTAGTTTTTTAAATTGATGTCGAGTGTTTTCCAAGAAAATAAAGAATGAAAAATAAGTTTGGCGTCTCCTTTGGGACACGAGAGAAGAACGAAAAAAAAAAGAATTTCCACCCCCCCCCCTGCCATCTCTTAAGCACATTCCCTTCTGCCCTTATAAATGCGTGCGGAAGAGTTAAGAAAGCATTAACAAAGGGGCCATATAGTCCCTGAGAACAATGGGACACTGGGGCACATTGCATTGGAGCAAAAACTAAAACGAAAGAAGAAAGAAAACAACAACAACGAAAAAAAAAGAAAGAAAGAGAGAGATTCTTATGATGGTGAAAAGGACGAAGTGCAGGGTTGTGAACCCGAGTCGAGAGAAAAGTAGGAGGCTGGGGAGATCTCTTAAAAAGTCGAGAACACCGGCGCCCTAATGCCTTACTACACTTAAGAGGATCAATTACTCGAGAGAAAAAAAGGGCTTAGAACAACTCCGCCGTATGATGGGAGAGAATTGTAGCTCACTTGTTAACGGTCACAAGGTCACCGTCTTCCCAGCATCAGGGAAATGTCTGTTCCATTAGCACTTGATGGCACCCTCCGCTCACAAATCTCCAACGCATGTCGTCGACGTTCCCTTTTTTCTGGAATGTGCACTACTTCTTTTCTATTTTTCCTACGTATATTTACCTTGTGGGAATAGGAAATAATCAAAGCCCTCGCCGCGTATCCCTCAAAACCAAAGTTATTTAATAAAACGTTAAACGTAGAAGCCTCCCGCGCCTCCACCCACGCCATTGAGGGTATCGCCTACATTTTAGCCTTTTGTGTATGTACAACGAAAGAGCCTTATCGATTTAGCCTATTGGGTCGCGCATTTTTTAAAAGTCTTCTGGGAAAAGAAAGTCTTTAAATTATAGCGCAGTACATTCTCAACGCGTGCATAAAGACAATGAAGCGAATGTTATTTGAATTCACGACTTGACTTAAACTTGACTAGCCCGCCCCACCGACCAACTTCATCACACTATGTTTCATTGTATGAAAGAGAAAAAACGCCGTTATTTTTTGGAGACGGAACCTGAAAAACTGATTCATTCATTTCTATTATTTCCTCCGCGTTATGTTCGTGCTAAATGTTGAAGCGTCGCGGGGGTCATCCATTGTTTCCGGCCTTTTGTTACCAACAGATTTAGCGACCTGGGAAACACAATTTTTTTCGTTGAAAGGACATTTTAACCTACAGTAAACCTTTTTGAGGCAATTAGTTCGGTTTAATTAACTATTTCATCCGGGAATCATTCATTTTCATCCTCTATAGAACGGTATAAGTTACACAGAAAATGTTTAACATTTTCCATAATTCGAAATTGAAGTGAAAAAGAGGAATATTGCTCATAATTTCAAAGAAACAAAACAGATTATACAGAACTTTTAAGCCCGAAGTAAAAAAAACATAAAAACATTGTTAAGTACAAGTGGAGGAAAAGCTTTAAAAATCAATCCAGTTTAATGGAGAGCCCTTTCAAGTACATTGGACATTAAGAGAGGGGGCCGGCGCTGTTTTAATCTGAAGTGGCCTGTTAGGCAATATTGGAGTAATAAATTAAAACCCTTTTGCCTCATCGAGCGGTATTTTTAACCTGAAACTTTCGAAATACAAATAGAGTGCGAGAAGAGCGGTAAATTCAATAATAAAATTTACTTAACAGCCCATATAATTATTTTCAAAGAGAAGTGTTGGGTAATGGGAGATCTGGGGTGATAGAATTCACCGTGGAAAACTGTGAAACATTGCCTCTAATAGGAATTCCTTTGAACTGTTTTAAAGTCCTGACAATAACAAAATCCCTCTATATTGGGCGGGGTGGGGGGACCAATTATTATTTTACGTGAACGTCTCCCTTGTAAGTAACAATGGGTGCGAGGACAGGACGACGCGAGCATACTAAAAGCAACGTTTGAATGATCTTGTTCCCTGTTTATTTGTGGGCATATTTCCCAGTACACGTTTGTGAATAAAATACGGTGTGACCATGAATTCTCCAGCGTACGAATTTTCTGACGCTATCCGCCCTTGTTAGGCACGGCACCGTTAAGTAGTGGAGGGCGCAGGGTGGAAAATATCAAGTTTTGGTCGAGCTTCTTAGTCCAAAAGGGGATGATGCTTAAAGATGCTTTTTCCCCCTCACCCTAACGAGCTTGAGGTCGATCGTCCCATATGCGTCACGGCATGGGACGGCGCGAAAAAAGCTTAGAGAGGGTAAAATTGGGATTTTTATGGTTTAAAGCATACATTTGGGGCTCAAATTAAGGATAAGCAATAATTCGCGGCTGAAATGAAGACAAACAGCTCATTTCCCTCTAAAATTGAAGGGAAAACACTAATTTGTGATACCTAAAGGCAAACTGAGGAAAAAGGCTTACTGTGTGCCGCCATGGGGAAGTTTTTTCATTGCTGCGAAGTTGAGATGTTTCGCGGGTGCTCGAGAAAAATGTGAAGCTAAAATTGACAAAACACAATAATCCCCAGATTCTGTAAGCCGAATTAGGCGGCTAAAATTGAGAAACCAGACTATTGGTCTGCTCTTGAGGCAACCCCGCCGTAAAATTGGGATTAAGTGCTTATTTGTAGTTGAAATGGAAAAAAATCGCTTATTCGTGATTTCTCGATAGAATTTTCACATCAAGCACCAAAATGGAGAAAAATCGTTAATTCGCGGTTTACGGGGACCTATACACGCGGCTATATTCTATATGATCAGATAAGTCGCTCTTCGCAGCCAGAAGTTAATAAAAGACGCTCATTCGCGGCAAACATTGGGCAAAAATGAATTTTTGAGAAAAAATGAATTTTCTGAGAAAGATTGCACCAATCTTTCTCCGTCTGCATCAGAGGCGGTCCGGCCTCTGTTTCGACCTCAGACTTCCAGCTATCATACAGCTCCTGCCGGTCCTGATTTAATCAGCCCGGCTATTGAGCCGAATACGGAGCCGGTCGGTTGACCTCTCCTCGATAGGAGCGGTGGTGCCACTGCACTATACGACCTCTCCCCCCCCCCTCATATCTCAACCAAACGTGGCAAAACCAAGTCTGGGAGTACCTACCCGGCTCACCACAACTGATGAGAACCATGAGAGTGAAACGGGGAGACTGGGGATGTTGCGGCTAGCTGCCGTGGCTGTACGTGTTAAAAGAAGAACGATAAAGTTTTTCGGGAGTTAAACCCACCAGACAAGCACCAAATTGCACCGAAGCTGTGGTTCCAGTCTCCATTTTGACCGGCTCTGGTCGGAGTCTCCTGGTGGAGTTGAGGGTGACAGCTGAAAGTCTGTGGTCGAAACGGAGACTGGACCTCCTGCTCTTAATTGGTACAATCCCCTTGTTAGTCTGATGGGTTTAACCCCCAACTACATTATCGGTCTTCCTTGAAATTTCACAAGGTTTGGACGTTTCAAAAAAGGCAAATTTGTCGTTGCTTAAGGCCTGTTCACAAGCTCTATGTTTACGTTCTGTGTAGTCCATGTAACCAAACAAATTTATTCCCTCGAAAAATGAAGCATTTTTATAGGTTGCATAGACACCATACAACACAAACATAGAGCTTGTGAACGGGCCTTTAAGCCCTGTTCACACGATGCAATGTTTGAAGTTATATTGCATGCTGGTTTTTTAAAAACATATGTTCCTTGGTAGTGACCGGATGTTTTTAAAAAGCCAGCATGCAATTAAGCTTCAAACATTGCATCGTGAACAGGGCTTTACTTGTTAGAAAAAGGCGAAGTCGAACGCTCCTTCTTTGACTCCGTGGCGTCCAAGACTGGTGATCGGCAAACCGTTTGGTAATCAACCCGGATAAAACTCAAGACCTGTTATTTCAGCTCTCAGGTTCCTCACAAAGTGTTTGTCCCCTGGTAAAAGTCCTCGGTATTTGGTTCGACGCTCGTGTTTCCTGGTTTCCCCACGTAAATAGCCTTGCCTCCTCTCTAGCTCGAGCCAATTACGTTTTGCGTCGGCTTTCGATATCGGTGACGCAGGCAGTCATCATAACAGTTTACTTTACTTACTTTCATTCCCTAATATCCTATGGTATCCTGTTGTGGGGAAACTCGCCGCATGCCCGTCGTATTTTGCGCCTTCAAAAGATGGCCGTCAGAATTTGCTGTGGTGCCCGTCCAGGAACACCGTGTCGGCCCCTATTCAGGGAGGCGAGGGTGCTTACCGTACTTGGCACCTACATCCTGGAGCTCCTAACTTTTGTCAAGGACAATCAACTTGAAATCACACTCGTTTCGTCGAGTCATGGCTATCAAACTCGAGGCGCCGACATTCTGGTAGTGCCCAGATTTCGCCTTGCCACCACTCAAACATACTGTCCACGAGCCGCTGGCATCAAGCTTTTCAATCGCCTTCCGTCCAGACTCAGGTCTTTCCCAGCAAAGCGTTTTCGTACGGAGCTGAAGAAACAACTTCTCGATTTAGCACCGTATTCGATTTTCGATTTCGAAAACACATTAGGGGTATTCATGCTCTGAAGTTTAACATATGTTATCGACGTAAACCCTGTTATTTCGTATTTTTTGTGTTCAGTTTCTCCGTTTCTTTGGCCTTACCCATCTGTTCGGAATTTAGCATTTAACAAATACATGGTTTAGCATTTTTCATGAATACCCCTATTATAGTAGGTGCCTATTTAATGGTTTACATATTGTATTTTTATGACGTTGTTATACATTTTATAATGTGTTGGCAAAAGTAAAGTTATGTTATGTTATGTTCAATTGCACCCTTGGGAAAGTTCTTGCGCCCCCCCCCCTCACTGTCTCGTCCAAAACTCAGATTGAATTTAAAATCATGGCATCGGCTCTCAAAAATAAATAAAAATACAATTTCCAGGGTTCGGCTTTCAAAAACAAGATTTAGCGGTCTTGGCACATCAAACAACAAAATTTCACCATTTTCAGAGCGCGGAAGCCAGTTAGGCCGTTTTTGAAGCCCGCAATCCCGCATAGGGTATACGTTTTCCCATTTCCCAGCCATGAATGACCCATTCAGTCATTTTTAAGGCGTGATTAGCCAGTCAAGAAATTTTATAGCGTGGGAATAGTCCGTTTATCCAGTTCTTGGGGTGAGTTTAACCAACAAACCTGTGGCGCGGAGGGAGGGATGTCGACCATTCGGTAAGGTGAGGACGGCTAGCATGCGCGAATAACTCTGTTTGGCAATTTTTCGAGTGCAGATATAGCCTGCACTCACTTTGAAGGCGTGAATTATCAGTAGCACCATCTGAAGCCTCAGTCCGGTGATGTTTCCAACCAGCAAGATTCACTTAGCCAGCCTCAACCTTCTCGTTCTTATTGACCGAATAGGCAACGAAAACCACCTGGATATTTGAAAGCTTATAATTATATCCTTCAGCACGTTTACTGAGTTAAAATTGAACCCTCACACATTAGGCCAGTCATTCTGGACCCAAAAAAGGCAAACATTGCAAAAAATCCGTTAAATCTGAATTTTTAGTATGTTGTTAGGGAAGGTACAACTAGTGTAAACCCAAGTTTGCAGCTTCGAAAACCCTGTGTCAACTTCAGGGTGATCGAAAAACCTCTAAATTTTCGGACTTGTTTCGGATTGTGGCTTTTATCTCCCTAAAAATTCAGCCTACGAAAAATACCACTATTACACTTATGGAAGTACACCAAATGAGTTAAAATTTGAGCCCATGCGGAGCTCTATAGCTCTAGTAGTTTGCCAGTTATCTTGAAAAAACAAAAATAAGATAAATCATTTTTTTTAATTTTAAGAGCCCTACTATTTTAGCTTAAAGTGAAGTTCATCAAATTTATTAAAATTTCCTCTCTCATGAATTCTTCGTAGGGTCACTTCTTTAGCCGGTATTTCTCAAGTGACATGGTGAAAACTCCAAATTCGCGCTACAATGCAGGTAAAATAACCCCCTCTTCTACTCCCCCCTCCATTATAAGACCCAATTAATTTTAAACAGTGCACTAGTGATGAGATTTAGGAAGGAAAACAAATGCAAAAATAGGGATCATTCATTGTATAGAGCGAAAGAAAAAAAAATTCTATACATAGAGGAATGATTCTATTTATTAAGCCAGCGTCTCAAATCCTCATGTTCATTTGAAGTGATTGGATACAAGCGGATCATGCTTTCACTCGTACTCTTCACTTCAAAAAGTCCATGTGTATAAAGAGCATGAGGGGAACATCACGAATCACTCGGCATAATTCACGTTTTTATTAGCGCTCATTTCCTAAATCTAGACGTTGAAAAGTGTCAGGTGAAAAAAAGAAGAGCCTGCCGCTGAAACCCAGATCACGTCTACGTCAGGACCTCTTTCCCCGAAGAAAGCTTCCTCGTCCTTTTGATTTGAGCATACTTGAGAACACCTCGTTGACTCCCCGTGTCTAATTCCGTCGAGTATTTCGCTCCAATTTTTAGTTTTTAACAGCAATAACAAGCTGATGAAAACTAATGAAAATATTTCGGACGTCGAAGCGTTTTTCAACGTTGCCTAGATTGTCAAACATTCGTTATTTCCGCTTGTGTATACTCATATTCAATCAATTATTTGGCTGAAAGCTAAGAAAACAGAGCGTTCTATTGTTTATCTGTGGGAAGGGTGTATTTGCTCAGTAAAAGCGTGTTTGCAAATTGGAAGATAAATGTTTCATTCACCGCATAGTTTCAGACATGTTAATACTTCGGATCAATCATTTTGCTCTTCTAGTAAAAGAGGGGTATGGGAAATTTCTCCTTATTTATCTTTTTTTTCGACAGCCCCTTGGTTAAAATATTCATAAAATACGCATAATAAACAGGCGCAAACTAGCGTCCTTGATTTATTGGTAAATAATTTTATAATAAACCTGAGAGCCCTCCGCCCTTAAGATATTAATATTACATTAACCCAATATGCAAGGTTCTCGAGGGACATAGCCTAGGTGATGTACGATCGATCTGACCGCTAGATAATAGACCCCGGGAAACTTGTTTAGTCTCGCTATAACAACGTTGCACCGGTGTTATAGATGAGCGGGGCTCTGGAGGAACAACTCATTTTCGGAAGAAGGTGCTTAATATAATTGAACCGGGTAATATAGCCGGACCAACATTGTGTAGCCTGGGGGAGCTTCGCGTAATTGAATAAGATTATTGAAGCGTGTCAAGTGACATCGGCTCTCTCACGCTATTCAACATTGACAAATTGATAGGAGCTGCCGCGGTTTTCGTAGCCTTTTTCGGGGCGTTTCTCACTCTCTTTCTCACACACGCATTCACTCACATACAACGTATATAAACTTCCTTTTCAATCTCCGAAATTGACCAAAGCGTTGTTCGAAGTGTTGAGTCGGACTATAACCAGAGTCCACTCAACCGATATCTTTTTCAAAAGCGTTTTAAGTGTTGGTGAGGCGAGGTACGGGAGGGCACAAAATAATCACGGGTCTGTTCATTTCTGGATAGGTATATTATTACCTTTACTAGCATAATTCGGGCTTGAAAGCGCAGCTTTTCTTCTTTTTTTTACCCGCGTGTGGTGGTTGAAAAAGGACGAAGAGGTGAGTCGGTTGAACAGAAAAGAAACCTTCAAATTAGCATAAAAGAGAAAGTGAAAACAATGTAAATAATACAAGAACGTTATTAGCAAATGTTTGTCTCTTCTCTAAGGCGTCATTCAAGATTTCGAGTCATTGTTTTCTCTTTCGCTAAAAAAAAAAAAAAAGTTAACAACTCTTTTAGGGCACCTTTGACACTCCCTCGCTCCCCGCCCACCCAAAAATCTCTCACTCCTGCACATAGATGAAAGCATTTCGCTTATTCACAGAACAGATTACTATCACCCTTCTACTATTTAAATCTTCACTTTCCTCGGTAACGAAAATTTAATGGTTAACAGACTGTTTTCGAGCATCTATTCTTCGCAGTTGGCGTATAAAACCCACTTCATTCTGCAGGCGTGATCTGGATTTCCACGTAATTCCACCTGTTAATTATTCAAAATACTCATTAACATCGAATATTAATTACTAACGCGTTCGGCACTTTTGAATCGTCTGCCATTCTTCGTTTCACGCACACAGCGACAGTTTTATGTCATGACACAATCGATATACAGGCTTTGTTTTTTAAATCAACTGTCGCGAGGAGCTGATAAAAATACTTTTAAAACGCGTTAATACTCTCATAGTTCCCACCGCTTCTCCGATGGGTGTGGGGCGAGGTAGTGGAGTTATTATTCAAGAGAATAAAAAAGACGTTGCCTCTCCACTGCGATTTTTAAAATTTTATTTAATTGAACCGGTTTCGGCCTCCTTTTTCACTAGGCCATCCTCAGCAATTTATGTTGAGTCGTTCACTCGTTAAATTATCAAAACATTAGGGAAGGCCCCTCGTCAATGCTATTTCATGATACCGTCAAATGAAATCAACAATTTCACGTTGAGTCGTTCACATGAAATTGTTGATTTCATTTGACGGTATCATGAAATAGCATTGACGAGGGGCCTTCCCTAATGTTTTGATAATTTAACGAGTGAACGACTCAACATAAATTGCTGAGGATGGTCTAGTGAAAAAGGAGGCCGAAACCGGTTCAATTAAATAAAATTTTCAAAATCGCAGTGGAGAGGCAACGTCTTTTTTATTCTCTCGTTAATACTCTAGTGGTGGGGAAGGGGTGGATGTGGTCTTGAGTACGCTGCACGTGTTTCGACCCGATGAAAATTATAAAATTGAAGAGACAGCAAACTTTCAAACTTTTGGTCAGTTTTCCGATACTAGTAGTTGCAGCATTAAAATATTACTACCTAGCCACCCCCCTTCTCCACAGAGATAGCACAAATGAGAGGGAGAAGTCAAAAGTTGGACAGTTGGAACTGACGAAATGATGAAGACACTTAAGCCCCCCCCCCCTGTCCCACGTGGCAGAATAAGTTAATGATTAAAACAACGCTGCATTTTCGTAAGTTTGGACAGGAGCTCCCTCATGGGGCATCTCAAAACAGCGTATAAATGCGACTGTAAGCGTTGACGAGGGTGAAGGAGGGGAAAAAAGGTGGGGTGAGTGCAGACTGAGAATCATCTCTTTTGATCAATTTTACAGCAGCGAAACATAATTTAGAAGGAGAGTTTAAAACCACTCCGGTGCACAATCGCGTTACCGCGTAAAATGACCAAAATCTCGGCCCCCGGATTTCCGAGAAACTAACAAATCCCCGAAACAAATTTTCCAACGGACTACCCTGAAGTCCAAGAAAGAGCCCCGACGCACATGGATGGGGACCTAAGTACAAATAGCTTGCGGTACCTATAGGAGCTGTTCAAGACGCCCTGGAAAGGCTGGCAACCACATTATCGGTTTTCGTTTTTGTTTTTAACCGAGCACTCGTAATATAGTGGCCCTAGAGTGGAGAAAGCGGGCTGAAACCAACGACCACGCGAACCATTCAATTCTAGACGGTTTAAACGGCGCTGGCACTCTGTTGCGTTTCACTATACTGGAACCGCTGGATTTCTTGGTTGAGCATGGTTCGAATGGTTCGAGGGACTCATAAAATATACAAATCATACAAGCGTCTGTCCCAAAACTGGTGCATTTGAGAAAATGACACTAAAATTTGAGAAGTTGACCACCGCCCCTTGATAGTGGTTGGGTGGAGGTAGGGGGGGTGATGATGTCTTTGGGCCGAGACCCCTCCTAGTGCCTCCCCCAACAAGGATCATCCACTGGTTTTGTTTTTCGGGGTCATAATGAGTTTATAATAGAAAACCATCTCTGGGCCGTGAAGTCAGTGTGTGAGGTATTGGTGAACTTACACCTATGGGCAGGCCAGTCTTTGCTGTGGCTGGGTGTTCTTTGTGGTTGAGGCTTTACTGTGGTTGCAGCTTAAAATTGTGCAGATAGCTTTGCTATGGTTGGACATTAGCTGTGGTTGAACCTTTGGTGTGCGTGGACCTTTACTGTGGCTGGACCTTTGCTGTGGCTGGACCTTTGCAGTGGTGGGAAATTGGCTGTGGTTCGGCCTCATTCGGCTATCTTTGTTATTTGGAGCTTTACTGTGGTTGGATCTTTGTTTTGGTTGGGCCTTATTGGACCATCTTTGTGGTTTGGGAATTTGCTGGTGTTGGACCTTTGCAGTGCTTAGAGTTTGACTGTGGTTGGACGTATGCTGTGGTTGGACGTATGTTGTGGTTGGACCTTTCCTGTGGCTGGACGTATGCTGTGGTCGGACCTTTCCTGTGGTTGAATATTTGCTGTAGTTACGTAGTTAGGCCTTACTGGGCCATCTTTGTGGTTGGGTGTTTTGCTGTGGTTGGGCCTTATTGGACCATTTTTGTGATTTGGTACTTGGCTGTGGTTGGAGCTTTGCTGTTATTGAGCCTTACTGGGCTATCTTTGTGGTTTGGAGCTTTGCTTTGGAGCTTTGCTTTGGTTGGACCTTATTGAACCATCTTTGTGGTTTGGAGCATTGCTGTGGTTGGACCTTTGCTGTGGTTGAGCCTTATTGAACCATCTTTGTGGTTTGGAGCTTCACGGGGTCCACGCTGAGTGTTGTCAAAGTGGCCGTCTGACAACAGGTAACGGGCCGGGCGGTCGAGAACCCGGTCTTGCACGTGCCGGGCCATCCCACGTCCTACGGCGATTCTCACAATGGGAAAGGGTCACATTAACTGACCTAACCCATTAGTCCCAGGGACAAGACACAACCTGGGTTTGGAGCTTTGCTGTGGTTGAACCTTTGGTGTGGTCGGAGCTTATTGGGCCATCTTTTGAGGAGTGAAATCGTCCTAATCCTATATTGACCCAATAGGCCATCCCTGGGTCTGAATATTGTCTCCATGGCCCTGCCTATGAGAACACGGGGGCGGAAATCTCTACGCGGCCCCTTAGTCCCTAGATTAAACAAGGCAGAATAACTATTACTTTCACGTCGCGCTAAATTACCGCTTTTTCACCATTTAAACCACGAAGTTGCCTGCAGAAACCGCGCATTGGCGTTTTACCAATTGTTCCTGAGATGATTTCCTCAATTTTAGCCGCGAATTAGCACTTGTTCTAGATTTTGTTTGCGAATTCGAGCTCTATTGGCTCAATTTTAGATGGGAATTTGCGGTTACTCTCACTTTTAGACACTCTTTCAGCGTTTTTTGAATATAATAGGCACGAATTATTGACTTTTTCCCCCTTTTAGGGTGCGTTTATCAATGCACTTATCCTTCAGATAAAGCTGGGATAAGTCTGGTTGCAATGGGCCTTTTTGCAAACATTAATAAGTTTGACGGATTCTTATTCCATGTTATAACCAGTGATTGATAAACCCACCCTTAGCCACGCACTGTAACGTTTGTTATCAAATTTAGCCGATAGTTAGCGTTTTTTCTCATATTTATCAGTGAATTAATGCTTTTTCGCTAGTTTTAGCCGTGAGTTAGAGTTTTTCTCAATTCTAGCCGCGAATGACAGTTTGTTCGCAATTTTAGCTGTGTTGGCATGAATTCAGTACTTTTCCTCAATTAGGGTTTTTTCAATTTCAGCTTATCGGTCAAAATTGGCAATTTTTCACTTTTAGGCATGAATTAGCACTTTTTCTTGATTTTAGGTACAATTTGGCTTCTAAAATCGGCATATTTGCGTTTCCTGAAATTTGCCATGAATTATTAGCACTTTTTCTCAATTTTGTCTGCGTATTCGCGCTTTATTTGCTCAATTTCAGCAATGAATCAGCACTTTTAGCCATGAACGAGCGTTTTTGATCACTTTGAGACATGAATTACAGCGCTTTTTCTCAGTCTAACCGCGGACTTGCCCCAAGAACGGCACATTAAGCGTTTTTAAAATTTTGAACCGCGGAAGGGCCTCTACTCGGCACATTAGCGATTTTTTCGGACGTTGCTGAGCTCCTGCAGCATTACCTGTTCCATTCTCCAGGCCTGATCGGATGGATTGAAAATTCGTTGAAAGGAGCCGAATTACCGTACAAGTACTACCGGTTTCTAAGTCTCCTTTTCCTACATCCTAAATCTATGAACATAAACATAAAAACCTAAAGAAGTCTCAATTTTTCCTGGGCCCAGGGTAACCCAGCCCCCTTTTCCATACCTCGGTACGCTTCTGGTTTAAGGCGAAAATTGACTCGAATGTCTCGGAATGAAATTTTTTTTCTCCTGAATTTGGGGTGGTAGGTTTTCTGTTTCGTGGGCCAAAATTACTAGCTTTCGAACAGGAAAACTCAACTTTTTGGCTAAATTTACAGTTTTGGTACTGCGGTTGTACATTATTTTCGTGATGAATGAACGATTGCTTGGCTGAATATATTATGGAGGTCTCCATCAACGGCTTCTGGACGTCTAGTCGAGGTCAAAAGTTGAATGCAGTGGAAACACTGAAAATGGCTGTAAAACATTGTCCCTAAAACTGGATGATGCCACCGGATGATTTATTGTAAACACCAGCCGGTTGTTTTACATTTTGTTTGCATTAGCTTAATGCAAGAGCCTTGGAAAAGCTTTGAGCTGTGATTATCACAGTTTTCCACAATCCACTCCCCAACCCCCTCTCTAACACGTCATTCAGACAATATTTTATAAAGCAATAAATCATTCTGCAATGAATGAAATCGAATTGAGGTCATACTTTCACAATGACAATAAAATCAGGTAGCGGCAGCATTTTCACAAACAAAACAACAAGAATTCGCTATATTTCTCCAATTATTCGACAATGGGCTTGATGCAAAAATAAACCTTGAACGCGAGTAATCGAGACAACATTTATATTGTTAAAATAATGAGTTCTTGCACTCTGTTCGATACCAGAAGTTTTATTTATAGATGGACAGTATTTCACATAAACTTGCGAAGAGTCCACAAGAAGGCGATTAGCTGGGGGTGGCGGTGGTGCAGCATGATTTTCGCTCCATCCTCCCCACGGTGTTCCAAGTCTTTCTTTTTTTTTCAGACCAATTTTCCCCCCTACCTCACGGAGTAATTGCTTTCGTGAGATAATGAGATGGTTCTAGACCAATTATACCCAATTTTTTGTTCTTTTATTTCACCTTTGAAAATAGCCGGTAATGTTTTTGTTTCCCATAGTCATCTTGTAGGTATGAACAAATCTTTTTTTCTAGCAGGTATAATCCCCCACTGCGTACGAGATTGGACTTTTTTTTTTCTAATATGATGATGGGGAGGGGGATTGATCCATGGGCCAGATGCTTAAATTGTCCGTTAAACGTTCTTATTTCATGGCTATGATAAATTAATTGCGTATAATTTCTAAGGTGGAGAAATAAATCGATTTATTCTTTCTAGGAAAAAATTATTCATTTTAAAAGCGTGATCGTCCCGTTGTCAGGATACGAGGTTGTAGTATAACTTTAAAAAAACAAAAACAAAAACAATTTCAAGATGCGAATCTCGACTAGGGTGTTTTAAAATTTTGGGAGAAAGAAAAACACTAGCCAGTATACGGTTGAGCCGTAAAAGGAAAGGAAATTGAGTGCACCTGCACAGTTCCTATAATGGTTTTGTTAGACCTGCTAGGGGCAACAGATGCGGTTCACGCCTCGTGAACTCCCCTCCCACCCGACCCCACACCTCACCCTAACAACCTCTAACACTCCAGTATTTTAATGTTCCAAAGCACAATACTGCCGAACTAACTGCCATTCAACAACCACGCCATATGACATTCCCCTACTCGCCCAATCCATCCGTCGCGTCGGGTGTATTATGAACTCTCCGCACTTCAAGTGGATCGTTGGGTTGGGGGTGTGGAGAGGGGGTTTGATGAGGGAGTTTCCCCTCTTCATTCAATAAAAAATGGGGCATGTGGTTTGATTTGAATCGAACAGCGCGTATACTCGTGTGCTGATGCTTCGTCTATAGGGATTTAGGTTTTTAGGCTGGTCCTATTATTTGAACTTGAGTCCTCGAATAATTCTCACATATCGCCCGCGAAAGGAACGTAAATTCCCACGCAAGTGTACAAAGCTTCTATGACTCATAGGAGCGGGTGGGTGAGGTGAGTAAGAACATTTTTGATTCACCGTAGAAAACTCAACACAAGCGTAAGATGGACGCGAATTTCAGGATTTACGAAAGGTCTCACGATCCACGCTCTCTTGCTTGAAGGTGGAACAGGAGCGCGCAGGGGGTACTCATTAATTGAAAGAAAGAAATTACCACAGTTTTACGCGCGAGTGTTTTTATCGCGTTTTGTCCAAAGATCAAGCCTGTAACATAATAATAATTAACAAGCTTGACATTTCGATAAAGAGCGCGGGGTCCATTGTAAATCTCCGCGGCCCTTTTTTTTTTTTTTTTTTTTTTTTTTTTTTTTTTTACTGCACTCTTGGGGCCTCCCCTTTAACAGCGGGATAATTTGCCTGCCAACTCCAACGCACCTGTTGTTCCTGCAAACGCCGAAGATCGTAAAGCAAGCGGTGATTGGGAGAAAGGGGGAGTGATGTATCAGGAACTTCGCATTTTTTTTTTTTTTTTGCTTTTTTTTCTCGTAGAAGTAAGTGGAAAGGCTGACTGAACAGCTCTCATAGATTCTACGGTATTTACACAGAATACTTGAGGGGTAAAGTTACGCGTTATTTTAGTTTTACAATCGCGAAAAACTTATTTGAAGAAAGAATAAAAGTGGCGGTAATTAAGCGAACACAGTGAAATGATATCTTGTGGGGGTAAATGGCTTTTGGGGGACAATAAGAGACTCAACGGTCGTGGAAAGAAAGCTTCGCTTTTATTTAAAAATCAACAGGTCCACAAGGGTAGGTCTAAGTAGGCGCTAATATGAATACTCTTGTGAGAGTCTTCATTTTTGCTGATGTGACCTTCATTATGGGCTGACACGAGTCTGCCACAGACCAGAGGCCCTATTCAGAAACGTCGGGAAAAATGTCACAAGTGTGGTTGCTATGGCGGGATAATGTTATTTCTTATTCGGAGTCCTTGGATCCCGCTTGCGGCATTTTCTCCCGACTGTTCAGAATAAGGCCCCAGGTATATAAGGCACTCAAATTGGATACAGTCGAGAAAATGACGAGAATTCTGGCCTGGGAGCAAAAAGTTTTTAAAGCGGCTACCCCTCAGTAAATCTGATTCTAAAAATCACTAATTCACGGCTGAAAAAGTTTTTTTAAAAAAAGGCCAATTCGAGGCTAAAATTAAGAAAAACAATAATTCAATGGCTAAAACCAAGAAAAATCGCTAAGTAGCGAATAAATTAAGAAAAAGCTCTGATTTGCGGATAAAGTGTAGGAAAACGCTAATAAAACACTAAAATAGAAAAAAATCACTAATTCACGGCTAAAATTGAGAAAAACGACAGTTTGCGGCTAAAATGGAGAAAACATCAATTCGCAGCTTCTGAAGGCAACATTGTGGCTAAAATTGAGGAAAATTGCTAATTCACGGCCCAAATTGAAAACAACACCTTTAGGTAATTTACAAGTAAAATGGAGATAAGCTTCAATTTGCCGCTAAAATTGTGATAAAATCATATTCGACGGCTAAAACACTATAAAACGCTACATAACTAACTAACTAACTTCATAACTAAAAATGGTAAAAATCGCTAATCATTGAGTAAATTAAGAAAAAGGAGTGATTCCCGGTAAAAGTGTAAAAGAAATTAGCAAGTAAATTGATAAAATTTAAAAAATCACTAATACCCGGCAAAATTTGAGAAAATTGCCAATTCTCTGCTTCTGAAGGCCACTTTTTGGCTATAATTGAGGCAAAGCGCATAGTGACAAATCACTAATTAGCGGCTATGAAAGTTGAGAAAAACATTAATTAGCAGCTAAAATTAGGATTACGGTAATTCGTGGCTAAAATTGAGAAAAATCGATAATTAGCAGATAAATTAAGAATAAGCGCAATTTCTCTGATAAAGTGTAGAAAAACGCTAATAAAGGGACAAAATTGGAAAAATCACTAATACACGGCTTGAAAAACACCAATGGCTGCTCCTCAAGTTGATTTTATGGCTGATATTGAGGAAAAGCGCTAATTCACGGAGCAAATTGAAATAAATAGCTAGTTCACGGGTAAAATTGATAAACAGATAAATTCGTGGCTTGTGAAATCGTTAATTCGCGGCTAAAATTGAAGGACGGTGCTAATCGGCGGTGCTAATCGGCGGGTTAAAACAGAGATAAACGCTAATTCATGGCTAAAATCGATAAAAATCACAAACGTTGCGATTAAAGAAGTAAATTAATTAACTGATTTTAACCGGACGATATGGAAAGGCAGGCCTCGATGGTGTAATGGATACAATACTCGCTTCGTAACCCAGCGGGCCTGGGTTCGAATCCAGCTATTGCCCATTACACTATAAGGCTGCGGCAAGCTGTGACACGGCTCACTCGGCTTCGCGTGGGCGTTCACGGCGGTGTGCGTATGACAAACCGCGCATCGACCGAAACGCCCGCGTAGTACGGGTGTGAAGTGCACAGCTGATGGAGTTACAGGGTATGGTGTAAGAGCCACACGAGCTTAGGCACCAGCGGGCTCGGTAGATCCGAGTCCGTACCCTCAAGAAAGAAAAAAAAAAAAAAAAAAAAAAAAAAAAAAAAAAAAAAAAAGGCAAAGCCTAACACAACAAGGAAGATTCATGGGTCTTTCACATGAATCTATTTTTTTAGGATTATTTTACAATAAAATAGAGTATGCTCTATTTCTTATGAATTATGAATTATTCTTATGAGTTATTATGAATTATGATTCATGATCCGTTCGTAAAATAACCCAACAGTTAACAAAAACGCGGTTTTTGAAGTTTTAGGTCATTTCAAACACGGCAGCTAGCATGTTTGAGTCGTCAGTGCCTTTCGAAAAAAAATCACCTGTTACGTTGCTGTCGGGGAGCGGTTTGTTGAGTTTCTTTGCCTTATTTTCTACTAGAGCTCTCCAATAATAAAATATTGGAGGATAAACAGATGAGCTATTTAGAGGCACGAACAGGACAGAGAATACAAGGGATATTACGTTGCGGAAAATGATCGTTTTGGCGGGATTTCAAATATGCCAACTTTTGTTAATTAATAAAAAATATTTCTGAAGGGTTTAAAATTTTAATTTATTCATTTTCGTGGAAGGATTGATAGGCACCATCAAAAAAAATATTTTTAGTAAATGTGAAACTTCCTCATTCGAGCTTCGAGAAAAAATGGGCTCCCCGACGGGATTTGAACCTGTAACCTCTGGAGTGCTAGTCCAGTGAGCTGCGAATTGCGCCACATAAATGAAGATAACACCAGATCAGACAAGCCAGCGAAATTGCTTCCTCTGAATGAGTGAACAACGCGGAAATGTGTACTTGATGCAAGAAAGCCCACAGAATTCGCTTTTTTGAAGAGTCAGCCCCTCAAAAATTTTTTTTCATTAGCCAACCCTGCGAATTTCTTCGTTCAGGACGCCAACCCTCCATAAAATTGGTTTTGAATGAGGCTGTGCCGAAAAATTTCTGTTTTGAAAAAGGTGTACCCGTACCAAATTGACTTTTTGAGTAAGCCAAACTCACGAAATTGGTATTTTGGGTGAGTAAATGCTACAAGCTTGACCAAATTTGTTCTAAATGGTCTAACAATATGCGAAATGTTGTTTTTAAAATAAGTTAGGCGTCCCTTTTAAGGATTCTAAGGTGAATTTAAGAAAAGTTCTAATTTTTGGCTGTTGTTTTTTCAATTTGTAGACTACAAACTTCATTGATGAACAATACAGTCGTGGTGTTTTTTTATTGAATGCATTTCGGGCCTATTTCCGGTGCCCCCGGTGTTTAGCCTAAGAGGTGAAGCGATAATGCTGATGAGGGGCACCGGGAATGGGCCCGAAATGCGTTCAATAAAAAAACACCGTGTCTGTATTGTTCATCAATGAATTTTATAGTCTACTAGTCAAAGGCGAAATTAGTTCTTATTAGCCCAAAACGGTCAAATTGGGTTCTGTAAATGTCAAATTGTTGGAAATTAATCTTTGTATTTCCAAAATCGTTGTGTATAATAAAAAAAAAGCATTTTGTTCGGTTTGCGATACTATATTTGTTTTATCTTCAACGCCACTATTCTCAAGAGGTTACGGGCTCCACGTCAACTTGTTGAAGACAACTTTCGAAGGAATTCAAGTCTATCAATACGGCCAATAAAAGTACTAGTCAAGCTGTTCATGGCATTCCGACAAGGTATGGTAGTTGAAGCCTGCCTACAATTGAAAAACTGTGTGGGATGCAGAACTACAGTGATTGGAAATTTTCCATGAAAATGTATATGATGCATGAACAACTTTGGCACTGCATTGAGGGAACGGAGATGGATCGAGCAAAGGATCAAATAGCTCTAGCAAAAATATGCTTGAGTGTACATCCTTCGACATTCGCTCACGTCAGAGATGCAAGGACTTCCAAAGAAGCCTGGGAAAATTTGCAGAAAGCGTACGAAGACAGAGGATTACTTCGTCGACTAAAGTGACTAATTTACGTTCCTTTATTTTTAAAGCAAAGTGTATTTCATCACTGAGCGGTGGGCTGTTCCCACGGTTGTAATGGAGCCTTTATTGGTTCCGAAGCTGAAGATGCACAAGCCTGGCAAGACTTGACGAAAAGTTCAATATCCCTATCAA
This sequence comes from Corythucha ciliata, assembly GCA_038030265.1. Taxonomy (NCBI): domain Eukaryota; kingdom Metazoa; phylum Arthropoda; class Insecta; order Hemiptera; family Tingidae; genus Corythucha; species Corythucha ciliata. The sequence goes on along the minus strand of CM075943.1, from coordinate 39,385,894 downwards.
TATTTTTCCAATAGCAGTAACGTCGTGCAAGGCTTTTCATTTTTGAGATTTTTGCATGAGTAATATGGAGCTGAATAAGTATGTCATTTTGTAAGGAGGAAGGAATTACTACTCGGTGACCTCGAAAAATTACTCCATCTTGAAGCGTTTAACTGCCGTCCTGTAGGTCGCCCTTTTGGAAGTTTTGAAGGAGAACTGAAAGCTCTTTGTCCGCTTTTGTTGCCGAGGCTATAGCTTGAGCATTGATGGTTCCCGATGAAATTTGGTTAATTGTCTGATGATGAACGATGTCGTCTTCAATGAATTTTGTTGTCGTGAGCGGTAAGAGGGATCTGGAGAAATAATCGACGTGGACGTTTTCATCGTGTTTCTTATGTTTCACTTCGTACTGGAATCCACTGAGGATAGTGGCGTACCGGAGAAGACGTGACGTTGAGAGGGGGGGGGGGGGTAGTTTGTTATTTTTATGAAAAATATGGGTCAGTGGTCGATTATCTGTTATGAGTGTGAACTTGCGGCCACAGAGGTACATGTAAAATTTGTATACCGCGAAAATAATGGCAAGAGCTTCCCTGTCCAACTGACCATAATTCGTTTCTGATGACGTTAGTGATCTAGACGCAAAAGCGATGGGTCGATCTTGATCGCCGAGGGAATGTGATAAAATTGCTCCAATGCCAGTTGGGCTGGCATCACAAGTCAGAATTATGGGAAGATCAGGGTTGTAGGGAATGAGGACCCGGTCACTGGCGATTTCTTTTTTAATTTTCTGGAAGGCGGAATTACAGGATTGACACCAAAGAAATCGTCGATTTTTTTGAAGAAGCTGGCGCAAAGGATGAGTCATTGACGACAAATTTGGTATAAATTTGGAGTAGTATGTTGCCATGCCTAAAAATCTTCTGACATCGTCGATGTTTTCAGGACGTGGAGCGTTTACTATCGCTCGTACTTTGTCTGGACACTTTTTAATTTTGTTATGTTCGACGATGTATCCTAGGTATGAAATGGAGGTTTTGAAGAACTGGCACTTGCCTTTATTCAAATGTAGATCGTATTGACGTAAACGCTTTAGACAATTTATCAAATTTTTGTAACAGCATTCCATGGAAGACCCGTAGACGATGAGTAATCAAAGTAGTCTAGAACGCCATGGAGCCCGCTCAAGATTTGGTCCAGAATCCTGTGAAATTCAAATGGAGCTGTTTTGACGCCGAACGAAAGACGTTTCATAGCGAATGTACCGCAGTGTGTTGACATCGTTTGGATTAATTGACTTTCTTTGTCGACTACTACGTGTAAATAAGCTTTATATATGTATATCCAAAGTGCAAAAAACACGAGCTTCACGAAGTTGATCCAAAATTTCATCAATTTTTGGGATCGGGTAATAGGCGTCTTGTAATTGTTTATTGACAGCGATTTTATAATCGACGCAGAGACCAACTTGATTGTTGGGTTTTGGGATCGGAACAAGTGGTGAACCCCAGTCACTATGGTCGACTTGATATATTATGTCATTTTCGATTAAGTTCTGTAGTTCTTTGTCGACCTGGTCTCGTAATGCGAAGGGAATGTTCCGAGCTTTAACAAATATGGGCTTTTCGCTTTTCCGGAGGTGTAGGGAACATGTAAAATTAGGAATGCTTCCCACTTTTTGTTCGAAAATGTCGGCAAAGTTTTCCACGATTGATTGTAATGACGGTACTTGAAGGACAGAATGAATCGTATTGAGACTTCTGTGGAGTCTGTCGATGTCCTGGAGATTGATTCGGAAGCGACGAATCAATATACGACCTAAAATGGGAGTGAAACTGTCTGGAACGATGAATATTACTTCGGTCCGTTTTATACCGTTGTATTCAACGGGGGTTGTTATGTATCCATGAGGTTTAAAGACACCTTGCGTGTACGAACGAAATTTGATGTCGGTGCGTTTGACTGTTTCGTGGGGCAAAAGTCTATGAAAATCACTTTCCGGCAGTAAGGTGAATGCAGCTCCGGAATCTACTTCGAATTTTTGAGTTTGACCGTTTATGAGGACTGAAATGTAATATTTTGCTGCGTCGTTCACTAAAAAAGAAGGGTAAGACGAAAAAATGTCAAAAATTTTATTTATACCCGAGAGTTCGTCGAACATATCGGAATTCGAGTCGCCAGTGTTCACGGAATTCAAAATATTGACGGTTGAATTTGGTTTATGTTGTAGGAGTTTTAAGCACACCTTCCTAACGTGACCGATCCGAGAACAGTGTGTGCAACGTAATTTGTGTTTGGCGATGCGACAGGTAGTCGATCGGTGACCAATTTTTCCGCATCGAAGGCAAGTATTTTGTATTCCAAGTGCTTTGAAATCAACTCGATGTTGTCTTTGAGAATTCGAGGAAGAAGATGAGTACGAACTGGTGTTTTAATTGTGTAGGCTTCGACGGGGTGTGGGTTTACGGGTCGTCGGTCGTGCTCTTCGCCTAGAAATTTGGCTTACATCATGAGTTCCGCGTGACATTTGGTGACTGTGGATTTCGGCTGCTTCGAGTGCAAGAGCTGAGTTAGCTAAAGTTGTAAACGGAGTGTCTTCGGATTGTAATAGTTTGGCTCGTATGTTATCATTCCTGAGACCACGGATGAACTGAGCCCTAAGGAAAATATCGGCAACATTCCGCTTACAGTTGCATTCGAAATTGCATGTAGACGAGAGACTTCGGAGCCCTGTAATGAAATCAGCTATGGACTCGTCATCGTTCTGATTTCTACTGAGGAATCGGTGCTGTTGAACAATGGTGTTTGTATTCGGACATAAATGATGTTCTAAAATATCAACTAATTCGTCGTAGGTCTTGGTGGATGGGTAAATGGGTGTTGAAAGCGAGCTCAATATATTATAAATGTTTGGACCAATATGGTGAAGGAAATACCTCTGAGGACGAACCAGTTTTCGAGCCTCTTCCGATATTGACGAAACGTTTCTTTGGTGTCGTCAAAGATGTCGAAGTGCATCATTTGCGTTTCGGTCGGTTTGGCGAGGTGACGAATTAAGATGCTGTTCTGTTCCATCATGTTATTCATTATTGATATTAGAGCTGTGATGTCTGTCGTATTAGGTGGAGGGTTGTCGTCCGATGACATGATGAGGTGGCTGTCAAGAGCGTTGTTTTACTCCGAGTCGCCAACTAAAGTGACTAATTTACGTTCCTTTATTTTTAAAGAAAAGTGTATTTCATCACTAGGGAAACATAAATAAACATAAACACTAATAGCGTTTTCTATTTGCATAAAATTCCACTCTGAAGCCGAGCATTTCCACCCGTCTTCCCTGAATTATATCATATGGTATCGGAGAAGACGGGTGGAAATGCTCGGCTCCAGAGCGGAATTTTAAGTAAATAGAAAACGCCATAAATCGACTTAGCTTATTGCGAAAATTGTTTAACGTCAAGCTCGAGAATCACTCTTCAATGGAAAGCTACGTTACGGAAATCGTATCACTTTCTCAAAAATTATCAGAAATTGACTCTCCGATTGAAGACGAGTTTATTGGAATCCTTCTGCTCAACGGTCTCACGTCGAACTATGACCCGATGATTATGGCAATTGAAAATTCCATGACAAAAGTCACAAGTGAAGTCATCAAAGCGAAACTTCTTCACGAAGACTCTAAAAGAAGTGAAGCAATAAGTGATGCAGCTTTCATTAGTCAGAAATTTAAGAAAAACATGAAGATAATTTGTTACGGTTGCAAGAAAGAAGGGCATATTAAGTCGAAATGTCCGGACGGAAAGAAATCTGAACCGAACTGTAAAAAGGCCTCTACAGTGTTAGCAACAGCTTTAGCTACGTCAATGTTTAACAAAACTGACTACATAGACTCCGGTGCGACATCACATTTGACCATGAGAAGAGACTGGGTCAAGAATTTGGAGTTGACTTGTCAGAAAGACATAGCAATAGCAAACAAGTTATAGAACACGTTTTGTTGGTTCCTGAACTTGCGGCGAATCTACTGTCAGTTGGCAAAATGGTCGAGAAAGGATTGACAATGATCTTCAACGCAAAAGGCTGTAAAATTTACGAAGATTGCAAGATTCAAGGCAAAGTGAAGGCTACAGCTTCTAAGAACGGCCAAGTTTTCCTCCTTGATATAATCAAGAAAACCGATGCACATGACGGGTGTCCAAGTCAGCCGCGAGCCTTATTAGCGACTCAAACCGTACGGCACAAGCGTCTAGGTCATTTAAATCGGAAGGGGATGTCTCTGTTGAAAAGAGGCTTAGTTGAAGGGGTTACGTACACTGATTCTACTGACCCGACTCCTTGTGAAAAATGCATGCAGGGCAAAGAAACTAAGAAACTCAACAAGAAATCGAAAGGGAAAAGAGCAAACCAAAAGTTGGACTTGGTTCACTCCGACATTGTTGGACCAATGAGTGAAACGTCGAACGGAGGAGCTCGTTATCTCCTACTCATTGTCGATGATTTTACAAGAAAAACGTTTACCCCCCCCCCCACCCACCCACGTGGTTACCCTTTGAAAACAAAAAGTGAAGCTTTTGAAAAATTCAGATTTTTCAAGTCGGAAGTTGAGAACGAAAATGGAAGACGAATAAAAGTTTTACGCACGGATAATGGTTCGGAATACACCAATCACAGATTCCTGAAGTTTCTTAAGGCAGAGGGCATTAGACATCAGACTACAGTTCCTTACACACCACAGCAAAATGGAGTTGTGGAACGTACGGCAAGAACGGTTATCGAGAAAGCCAGATGTATGCTGTTGGATGCGGCGTTGCCAAAGAATTATTGGGCCGAAGCTATCAACACGGCAATTTATCTCAAAAATTGTTCTCCTACGTCGGCTGTCAAAGGATAAGTTCCCGAGGAAGCATGAACTGGTCGTACAGTTGACCTTAGCCATCTTCGAATTTTTGGATGTCTCGCGTACGCCCATGTGCCTGATCACAAGAGAAAGAAGTTTGAATCGAAGTCGACACCTCTAATAATGGTCGGATATTGCGAAAATACGAAAGCATATCGCCTGTCAGACATGAAACATCCTGCTCGTGTGATCAAAGCTCGAAATGTCGTTTTCCTTGAAAACAAAATTGTCGGTGAACACAACCATAGATATAGAAACATGGATTGCTAGTTGATATAGGGAAAACCACAGCTAGCATCCCCACCACAATTTAAGACAAAGTGCAGGTTCGTTTGCAGTATAACAGTCAAGTTGGTAGGCGTGAAACCTACCACGATCCGCTTTTCCTAACCCACCATCTTCTCTCCACGTCTCCACACATGCAGTGTTTGCCAAATAACGAACCCTGTTTCTTCATTTTTAAAGAACTTCACTTACAGCGAGGCACTGTCAAGGACATTGTTTAAACGTACGAAATAAATGCGATTTGAACAATACTCCAAAAAAAGATGAATCCCTTAAGTAGGTGTTTGAATCTGTGACTTCGTAAGTCAATCGGGGCGGTAAATGATTCTGGGATGGTGGGAGGAGAGGTTGCAAATTGTTTTCGTAACCTTTATTTAGTCTTAAATCCATGGGCAGTGAGGTAAGTGCGGGGTGGCTGCATTTTTAACTACTTCGTCCCCACCACGTTAGCAATCCATGTTTCTATATCTATGAACACAACGCCGTCAGTGAAAAAATTTATTTTATCGATTTGAATTCACTTCAATCGAACAATTATGAAAGTGTTAATTCAAACAAACACATGGATTCACCTGAAATAAATGAAAAATCTAAATCAAACTCGGTTTGTTCAAGCGAGGGAGAGTTTCTCGGCTTTGAAAATCTTATGAACACTCGACAAAATATCGAAGTTCAAGACACTACTGATGACGTTGACATGATTTTTGTAGAAGAAGGACTTGAAGAGCCTAGGTACCCTATAAGAGATAGACGACCTCCGGAAAGATATGGAGATCACGTTTCATTGCTAACAACGGCTGGACCTATTTCGGTCAAACAAGCTCTGTCGGGACCGAAGAAGGACGATTGGCTCGAAGCAATGAAAAAGGAATACAAGTCTCTGATGGACAACAAGACGTGGGCTCTTGTCGACCCTATTCCCGATCAAAAGCTCGTAGCCAGTAAATGGGTTTTTGTTCAAAAATCAGGAAACAACTGTGACAAAATCTACAAAGCTAGACTCGTAGCAAAGGGGTACACTCAACAACGTGGTGTGGATTATTTCGAGACTTAGGGCCGTATTCAGAAACCCTCCTTTACGAAGCCTTTACTAAAGGAGTTGAAAAATGTGATGGTTTATAAAAATAGGTCATCTGTTTTGAAGCGCTTAAAGGAGATGTAAAGGTTAAGGTTGGTTTCTGAATACGGGCCTTATTCTCCAGTGATTCGTTTCTCAACTCTACGGACACTTTTTGCGTTGGCAGCTGAAAAGAACCTCGAAATTGATCATCTGGATGTGTCTACAGCATTTTTAAACGGCACTCTGGACGAAAATATTTACATGAAGCAACCAGAGAATTTCGTATAAAAAGGGAGAGAAAATAAAGTTTGTAAATTGAATAAAGCGCTCTACGGACTAAAGCAAGCATCCAGAGCATGGAACAAAGTAGTAGTCCAAGCGATGCGAGAGATCGGCTACAAACAATCACCGAATGACAACTGTGTTTTTTACAAAATTTCTGGACCGCCATCTATCGTCATCATAGGACTCTACGTGGATGATTTTCTCGTATTTTATAACGATAAAAAAGAAGCTACGAAGATGAAGATGCATTTGATGAACAAATTCAAGATGAAGGACTTGGGATCAGTAAATCGCTGTCTTGGTTTTCGTGTTCGCCGGAAAGAAGGGGTTATTACAATCGACCAAGAAGAATACATCGAGGAAGTTTTAAATAATTTCAACATGGTGGAGTGCAAGGGAATATCGACGCCTATGGAAATTAAAAGAAAACTTCAAGATCCTAGCCCAGAGGAAAAGCTGGAGGCTTCTGATAAACCCTACCAAGCGTTAATTGGCTCCCTAATGTACTTGGCAGTCGGCACGAGACCCGATATCAGCTACGCTGTAAGCAAATAGAGCCAGTTTAACACAAAGCACGGGAATGAACATTGGACAGCAGCCAAGAGAGTTTTGCGCTACCTGAAAGCCACCAAGAACTATGCCCTGAGATTCAAAAAATGTGAACCCAAGGTTGAAGGCTTTGTAGACTCTGATTGGGCTGGAGATGTGAACGACCGCAAGTCGTAAACCGGTTATGTTTTCACAATCGGTGGTACAGCTGTGAGCTGGGAATCGAGAAAGCAACGTTGCGTCGCCCTGTCGTCAACAGAAGCAGAGTTTATTGCTCTTAGTGAAGCGGCTAAGGAAGCGATCCATCTGCGCCGATTGTTGACTGAGTTGACGGACAGTTGTAAAGAGATCGTTTTATGGAATGATAACCAAGGGGCTCAGCAATTAATAGTCAACCCCGTATTCCATAAAAGAACCAAACACATCGATATTCGCTATCATTTTCTGAGAGATGTAGTCAATGGGTCCTCGCTAAAAGTCGACTACATGCCAACAAATGAAATGATGGCGGACATACTAACAAAAGAACTCAGCTCAGAAAAACTTCAAAAATGTGTGGCTGGTCTTGGCTTAAAACCTGAGAATGAACGGTCGCTAAGAAACTACAATGATTAAGGGAGAGTAATGGAAATTAATCTTTGTATTTTCAATATCCCCTCCGCCACATGTTTTTAATCGTTGTGTATAATAAAAAAAAAGGATTTTGTTCGGTTTGCGTTACGACTTTTGTTTTATATTCAACGCCACTATTCTCAAGACAAATCCACGAAATATGGACTTCGAAAGAGCCCAATCCATATATCGTAGAACAAACTTTGTGAAGGAACCAAACACGTGAAATTGATTTTTTTGCCTCCAACCCAGCTTGCAGCTTGGTTGCAGGGTTGCTCTTGCAGTCTACCACGTGAAATTGGATTTTTAGGATATTAAACCAGCGAAATTGACTTTTTCAGAGAGCAAAACCTTTAAAATGGAGTTCTGTGAGGGCCAAAACCATGAACTGTGGGGTTTCAAAGGAGAAAAACTCACGAAATAGGTTTCTCAAGTGCCAAATCCTCAAAATCGGCGTAACCAAGACCGTAAAAACCACAAAAAAAGACCATAAAAAATGCGAAGGTGATGGAAACATCCGTTTCGCCTCCGCGGTAACGAATAATCACGCGTAAGCTGTGTGCGGCGATGGAGGGGGAACCTTCTGTTCTGACCTCTGAAAAAGATTATTCACTACAAAAATTAACAATTCAGCCAAAATACTACTGAACATTTCCTCCACATGCGCCGTCGGAACTTTTTTACCTAGTGAAGGCTGGGAATCAGATTTTACAGAAACGCCTAAATTCAAAATATCATTCGTATAAACTGTCAGAATACGCTTGTGAGGTTTAAACAAACTAAATATTAACGCGTCGTCATCTTGAGATTTCTTGAATCTTGAGTTGAAGGAGGAAGTATTGAAAAAAATCTCCCCTCCCTCTTTTTTTCCACTTCAGGTTTGACGTTCTGTTACGCTTGAACTTGTCTATCACTTTGTGAGGCTTTCTGCCAGACAGACCCTCATCTAATTTATACCGTCGAATACAGAAGTTAACTCCTTCACTGATGCCCTCTAAATGGTAATCCTCATTTCGTTTATTGTTCCTCCACGTGTCATCCGCCTTAAGAGAGAGATTATGTTGCCATGAAATTAAACCCCCATCTCCCCTGCCCAGAGCAATTGGTGAATCATCTTTTTGAAGCGGTTGTTTTATATTCGAAAAAGAAGTGGGGGAGGCTTATCGCTCTTTACTGCCTTCAAGTCCTAGAAAAGGGAAGTTGGATTAGAAAATCAATAAAACATAAAACAGAAACCAATAAGACTGCGAGCAGTCCACGGAATGGATCTCTCCCCCTTATACTCGTCTACTGTCCGATTAGATTTAAATCTTGCTCGATAGCTGTTAGAGGGTGAGCTAATACTTTGATCATCAGCAGAAGGAGGGAGAGAATTAATCAAGCAATGTGGTCGAGACGAGGGGAGGAGGGATAGAAACTGCCTCAAACTTTTCTTTGATCTTTTGAGTATACCATTTCCGGAAGTAAACAGGAAATCTTCGGGGGGTCGCTATTTAGTTAAGGAGAGCAGGCCTTGTAAGATTGATCGCTTGACAATTATTATCGATATTGGAATGGCTGCTTTGTCAGTCCAACTAAGTTGTTTTAAAGTTATGCATGCAGGTTGGTGCTTCCAAAAATACACGTTCCTCCCCTTTAACACCACTCAAATCCACTTCGAAAAGACACTTTAATTTTTACTTTGAAGCGACGGCGGTCGGAGGGGACTGTTAAGCTGTCCCAAAAGAAAGACACGTTCCTCATGATAAGTTTTAATGAGTTCTCAAACAAGGGATTTGGTCTGTCATACTAACAATGTTCTAATTTAAATTTCGTTCAACTTTCGCGCCGCCGACTGCACTAATACAAAAGCTGCCCCCCCCCCTCCATCAACAACTCTCTCCACTATCTAGCTCACACTCGAAACACACTTGTTTCGTCAATTAGCCAACGAGCGAAATATTTAATTAAAATACACTTTCTGACAAGTTGGACCCCCCAGCCCCCCTTCAATATCTAATCTCTTCCCACAGCTACGCACGGAGTTAACTATTCGCGAATGTCATTTTGCACACTAGGCAAGGTAAACTGTTAGAAAGGGGAGGGCCGAGAGGCTCTGTGAACTAACTCCTTTCGCCCTTAATAAAAGTTGTACTACAGTAGAGGGAATTTCATCAACTGTGCGGAAAATAGGTACTTCGATCTGATGGGGCAAGCGCAGGTTGTAGAGAAAATGAGCTTATAGCTGTTAGCCTAAGCTCAAGCGTCCTAATATGAATACCGAGGAAAATTCTTCGTGCGTGTACGAGGTGGAGGGAAGGAGTTAAATTGTGATAAAACTGTTAATTATTGGGGGTCAACGCTGTCCGTGGTTCGTTATCATTATAACAATTTAGCGTGTCGTATATGCGTAGATATTATGTGTGAGTATGTGTAGATATTCAACAAAATTCCCGGTTTACGAGTGAAGGCTACCGCAGTGATGTCCTGGCGAAAGAGGAGTGTTATAGAAACGAATTTAAATATAGCTAGAGAAGGTGACCTTTGTGGCTTAATTAATTTCAGCTTGACTTCGATTTTGCCTCTCGTCGTCATAAACCACACAAGTCGAATATTCATTCGTACTGTACGTAATTTTTGCAGGGAAATATCAAAGGGACTTCACCAGGGTAATAATTGATTTGAAGGTTACACAAATTTCGAAGTCAGGAATTCTGATTGTGTGGCTTCATAAAAACTGGACAATGAGGAAGTTTCATATTTTCAACAAAAAAAAATTTTCGATGAGGCATAACAATCCTTCCACAAAAATAAATAAATGAAAATTGTAAACCCTTCAGAATTATTTTTTATTTCCCAACAAAGGTTGGCATATTTGAAATCCCGCCAAAACGAACATTTTCCGCAACGTAATATCCCTTGCATTCTCTGTCCTGTTCATGCCTCTAAATAGCTCATATGTTTATCCTCCTTTATTTTATTATTGGAGCTCTAGTAGAAAATAAGGCAAAGAAACACAACAAACCGCTCTCCGTCAGCTACATTACAGGTGATTTTGTTTTTTCGGAAGGCGCAAACAACGATATATAAACCTGGATTGCTCACAGCGGACTGGAGGGGCGTGGAGGGGGCAGGTCGTCCCCTGGTAAACAATCACCCTGTCCCTCTCCTTGTGTAGTTATGGCAACATGGCACTTATTTTTAAATTCCACCCCTCTTATCCACTATGAGAGCGTATTTGATGGCTATTCTTTATCAGCAGTGATGAGCAATCCAGTTCTTTTATACATATATCGTTGGGCGCAAATGACACAAACATGCTAGCTGGCGTCTTTGAAATGACCTAAAACTTCAAAAATCGCGTATTTATCAACTGTTGTATTATTTTACAAACGGATCACGATTTATGCTCTATTTTAGCATAAAGAAACCTTAAAAAATAGATTTATGAATAAGTTCTGACCCATGAAACTTCCTCATTGGTGGATATAAAACATAAGCCCCGAGCAGCCAGAATGGCTAAAAACCTAAGGGCTGGGATTCACGAAAAACTTGACATTAGGAGGCAACGGATTGGAGACACCGTGACCGTACCAACCCGTGCTTTCATGTACAAAAATTGCATCAAACGTATACCAAAATAGCACCGAAAATATCGTGCTTATAGTCCCCCTCGCGTCTCCTTGGATTCTCACTGATAACCGATGTCGGAGGCTCCCAGAATCTTCGATTCGAATGCCGTGCGAGCCGTCGAGTATCCTCGCGGGTGTTTACCGTGAATCCCCTGCCAATGCCAGACGCTGTGCGGACGTCGTTATACAGGTGACAATCGAAGAGTACGTGGTATGCTGCCTCGTCGGCTCACCAGAGGCACAGGGGGGAGTCGCGTAGGTGGAAGAAGTGTGACTGACGGTTGAAGGCACCAAGGCCCGTAACCTGAGAAGGAAGGCCACCACCATTTCATCCGGCGTCGTCCTGGTACAGTCGGGAGAAGGCTGTGGTTGTGTCTAGCTGTAGTGCCCGTGTCCCAGCTCTGTTGCCATATAGTCTTTGTAGGCCATCTTTGATTACGGGTTTCGCCGTGGTTTGAGGGTCCTGAAGCCGGGCAAGGTTGCAAAGGTCCAACCACATGAAAGGACCAAACCACGAAGATGGCCCAATAAGAGCCAGCCGCAGCGAATATTCAACCACAGCAAAGGTCCGACCACAAAATACATCCAACCGCAGCAAATTTCCAAACCCAGCATAGCTCAGAACCACAAAGATGGCCCAATAAGACCGACCGCCCAACTTTACAGCAAAGTCCCAACAAAAACCCATTTGGGAGATTTTTGGTCGGCCACTCTGCCCGACACAAGAAAAAAACCCCAAACTTGGAATTTCACTTAAAATAGAACGCGAAACTTGCATTTTTGCCTTTTTGCTAAATTTAGGATCTAAGACAGTCAATTTCGCGGATATTATGAGCCAGGAAACTCACAATTCCGCTCAAATTAGGACCATGCCAACACGGCCAGATGAATGTCAGGCCTTGTCCTTGGGCCCTTAAGGGCACAGTCGGGGCCAACATGCCCAGGGTCCACGGCCACTTAAAAAAGCCCCAATAAACTAGCCATTTCTCGAAAATATAGACCAGACACTTGCAATTTCGCGAAAATAAAGATCAGAAACTAGCGATTTTTCGAATGATCAACCGGGGTACGTCCAATCTCACGGGCGTTTAGCTCCAAAATGTTATAATTTTTCTGCTGTTCGTCGTACTTTGGAAACTGTCGTGACTGGCTAGCCCGAGTTTCAGTCACAAAAAAAAGGCCCTGACACTTGCAATTTCGCATAAAAGTTTGAAATTTCGTTTTTGGGACAGACTTTGGGCGCTATCATTTCCGGCTAGCCCGGGTTCCGCTACAAATAGAAAAAGGCCTGAAGCTATCATTTTGTGGAGAATTGAGACCACATACTCCCAATTTTTATAAATATATTCGCACCCAAAACTTACAATTGTGCATATGTTTAGCTTCTAATGATGAGATTTCACGGCTGTTCGTTAAGCTTTCGGGACCGGACTGGAATCTATGAACAGAGAAGGGCCCCAGAAATTGTCATTTCGTGAAAGTAAATACCAGAAAAGTGCTACTTCTCCGACCCGAAAGTTCCAATTTGGCAGGTTTTTATCTCCGAATGTTACAATTTAGCGACGACTTGCAATTCAGAGGGTTTTTGACCATAACATTTGTTTAAGGCCCGATCACAATAAGCTCTTATTCTACGTTCTGCGGAGTCCATGTAGCCAAACAAATGTATTCCCTCGAAAAATGAAGCATTTTTATAGGTTGCATAGACACCACACAACACAAACATAGAGCTTGTGAACGGACCTTTATTGAATGACTTTTCTGCTAATATGTCACGTATCGCAAACACGCAGTTTCACGGGCGGCTATAGTCAAAAATTAAAAAACTTGCATTTTATTGATATTTAGCCTCGAAACTCGCAATTTCGTGGCTATTTGTCGATCGGACCACGAGTCTTTGGCCACCGCTTGCCACTTATAACGTTACCATTTTACGTTTGCCATTTAACACGCTGAATTTAACCTTTTGTCAGTTTCATTCCGAATAAGTAAAAAAGGGAAGGGGGAAATATTCAGTTTCTATGTGGTCTCGGAATTTTGAACTGAGCAGTGTCAACTTTCAATTTCCCATCACTCTTATTGTCTTGTCGGATGGCAACAGAATTCAGACTGTCATTTACGATTTAAAATCGTCCATTTCTACCTCTAATTCTATCTCGAACTCAAACCCCCCCTCCCACCACCGAAACCATCACTACCTCCTCTCCTGTCCGTATTAATAAATAACAGAGGGAGGTCTTACACGATTTGGTAATTATAATGACTCATGAAGCGAAGGAGCTATATACGTGGCAGGCCTGACAAGCAATGATATAATTTTCACTGAAACTAATTCTGAAGCTTCCAGCGTCATTTCCCCACCTCTCCCCGCACAACCAACATCACCCACCAAGCCCGAGCGCCCAGACTTTGAAATCACCGTCACTCTCAATAATACTCTCCCGGTCTTTTCTTTTATACACGGACACGATCGCGGTCGGCGGGGCCCCGTAAAGCACACAGTCAGACTTGTAATCTCGAAAAAAAAAAAAAAAAAAAAAAAAAAAAAAAAAAAAAAAAAAAAAATAAGAAGAAGTGCTGTCTTGTCTCTTCTCGAGAACAATAATTACACGGGGAGGGTGCTTAAATTTAGTTGCTGGGGCGGGTGAGAGGAACAGAATGATTCGGAGTTCCTCGCAATGTTGTAATTATTTTGTTTTCTGACTGTTTTATAGTTCATGGATTGGGAGGGGAGGGTAATGAGACGCGTACCTTTTTTTCAGGATGATGGATGAATGACTTTTTTTGCGTTAGCGCAACACCAGTGTGACGACGAAACACCGTCAGGTGTAACACTTTGGATTGGGATCATCACAATGTGGTGTTCTACGTTCTTTCACTTACAAAATGTAATTGTTACACGCAAAAAAGAGAAAGGAAACACTCGTGTTCATTTGTTGGTTTTGTGTGAACAATAAACACAATGGTTGTAAAAGAATATGGGATAGCGCGAAACGAATTAAATTCAATTTCTCCTCCTTTTTCCTTTCTTTATTTGTTCCTTGATAAAAAGGCATCTTAACACGCAAAGAGCCCCTGTAAAGAGCAAAATAAAGAAATCTTCCTCACTTTTAAAAGTCACGATACTTTTATTTCAGAAATAAATAAATAAATAAACTTTTGAGACGACGCTACCTCTTCAGCAGTAAGACGAAGCTAGGAAAAATTTTAGCGCTGGCTTGATAATTGCACATTAAAAGAACCTCCATTAACTAAAGGGCTCTGGAGTACTTAAATAAATTAATTTCTTAAAGATTTATTAGGAAAAGCTTTTCGACGTGTCAACCCCTCTCCACCCTTCAAAATAATGTTTACTGCGAGCTTGATTTCACAACTTCATATGCCGATGCGTGGCTTTTCGGGTTTTACCCGTCTCAATTATGGATAAAAAAAAAATATGAAAATCGATTAATGGTAAAAGTTGCGAGTTTCCTGAGTTTCCACACTTGTGATCTATAATTGTCTGGTCAAATTACACTTTATTTTCACCTGTCACCCACTACCAATTTCAAAGCATATGCGCTTGAATCCTGAATAAATAGACACGGCTTCCTGCCCTGCGATAAGATTTCAATTTCAAAAACTATGGAAAACAAAAGTTGACGCAAATTTAATTATACTCGGATTTCTCACTTCTAAAGGATCAAAAGGGCGGCACAGTTTACACCTTTGGCTCTTTTGAAGAAACTCCGTCGTGTTTTTTTTTTTTTTTTTTTTTTTTTTTTTTTTTTTTTTCTTTCTTCTTTCTTTCTTTTCTGATGCGTGTGTTTTTCCTTTTTCCATGGTTGGAAAGAAGAATCCTCTCAAGCGAGTAAAAAATGATGGCAAAAGGGACGTTATTCTTGAATTAATTAGGACTGGAAGTCGAGATGACTGGAAAAAGCAATACGAATGATTAAAAAGAACGAATTGGATGTTCCAAGATATACAGTAGAACCTGGTTATAAGTAACCTCTATATAAGCAAAACCTCTATATAGGAAAAAAATTCGTAGGACCCTGCAATTCTGAGGCAAAAACCTGGCACATTTCAACACAAAAATTCCCAAAAATCCTGAGGACGGACGCTCATGGAAACTTGTTTTTAAACTCTTCTCGATGTTGAGAAACAAGACATTTTTGGGAATTTAGTGTTGACATACATGAGACAGAGAGATTTGTTTCTGCCGGGATGCCCTGATAATGGAGCGCATACCCCGAAACTAGTCGGAAAAAGTGAAATAAAATGAATGTTTTTACTCAACAAAATCAATTAATTACGTACCTAAAGTTTACTTCAACATTCACTAAATAATATAAATTAGCCGTTGAAGATATTGACACAGTTACAGTGTTACAGGCCACTTTCGCCCGCTTACAGAAGCTGATGAACCAATTTTCCCGCACATGATGATCACGCAATCCACAGAAGTCCAAGGAAGCGGCTCGGTACACGCGGACTTCGCCGGGCCGCTTGGAGTCGAGAAAATCTGCCTAACTGCAACGCGAAACGCTCATTTTTGGACATTTTTATATGAGTTGCTTCTATAGCCTAATACTGAGTTGGAATTCTTCGAACATTTCCACATTTGAACATTTCCACATTCAGCAAATATTCTTTCAAACGGCGCGGTGTGAGCAGTAACTGTGAGTGGATTGAGCGTCCTCTAATTTTTTTACCTATCGTTTCCGCAAGTTTTTATCGTTTCCGCAAATGACTCCTCGGGGAGAAGTACTAGTATCCATTTTATTGGTGATGGCGACGTTGTGAAGGTTGATCTATACTAATATGAAAGATTTAGTCCTCTTCACGAATTCTTTATTTTTTCGGCGGAACTAGTTTTCGACCTTCGAGGCCATTTTCAACGCCTTCTTTGACTCCAGTGTCACATCTACAATAATTTAACAACAAATAAACTAGCCAAGTTACAATAAATAAAATAAAATAAAATAAAATAAATAAATAAATACACATCTTACCATCAGGTGGGGCGTTAAATAGTTCTAATAAATATTAATTTACGGGTCTATTCTAGTTATATCGCTCACGTTTGTGATCACAAAGCTGACTAGAATCGGTTACTTTATTTTAAAATAGACCTTATGCTATATCTTTTAGAACCTTGATTTGGGTGAAGGTGCTCAAGGACTGAGTAGAGGGGGGAGGCCCCTCCCTCACTTCTATCATTTAGGCAATGTGGATTACTCTCCAGTTCTTTACTTATTACTATTTTTTCTAGGCACTCCAAGCGTCTGCCGTAAGGTTCCGTTACTAACATTTGGGCTTGGTGATCTCCCATCTCTCCGCAGCCCGTTATATGATTGTAAAAGGCCTAGTCGGACCTAGTGAGATGCTCCCTGAAGCGCGTCCGGAACTTGCGTCCGGTGCGGCCGCAGTACGTTGCTTCTCCACACCCACCACACAGAAGCCTGTAGACCCCGCTTTTATCCTGGGGTTTAGTGGCATCCTTTCCTTTACTCAGAATGCTCTTGAGGCTGTCGTCGCTCTTAAACGCCACCTCATAACCTCGGTTTTTAAGGAGGCGCTCCAAGCCCAATGAAGCTGCTCCAAAATATGGTAGACGAACCCATGCATTCCCGGCGGTTTCCTTTCTTGCCTCCGTAAAGATGCGTTTCAAGACGAACCTCTTCTTCTTGTCCTGAATCAATTTATCTATGACCGTTGTTTCGTAGCCGTTGACCGCAGCAATGTGATAAATTGCATGCACTTCTTTTTCAAACGCTTCCCTTCCGAGTGGAAGCGACATCAATCTATGAACAAGGCTTCTGAACGCTGCCAACTTGTGCCGAGGGTGGTGGTGTGAATCGGCGTGAATGGCTTGATCTGTCATCGAGCACTTCCTGAAAATTTCATACTTGAAACCAGTCTGCTCACGTTCGATTGTAAGGTCCAGGTAGTTCAGTTTCTTGTCCTTCTCTATTTCCATAGTGAAACGCAAGTACGGCAATTTGCTGTTGAGGTACTCAAAAAACCGCCCTAGCTCTTCATCGTCGCCCTCCCAGACGACGAGCGTGTCGTCCACGTACCGAAACCAGCGCTTCAGGGAGCCCGCAAACGGATTCCCGGCACTCAAAACAAATTCTTTCTCGAAGAAATCCATGAATATTTCGGCGCAGAGTGGGGAAATGGGAGATCCCATCGCCAGACCTTCATTCTGTACATAAATTTTGGAATTGAATTGTAAATAACTTTGTCCCAAGCACATCTCAAAAAGTTGCTTCATCTCCCCCTGGACAAGGGGCTCCTTACATTTCTCCATGAGTATTTTATCAATTAATTCTAACACTACTTTAGGAGGTATACAGGTAAATAAGTTTACTACATCAAAGGAGACAAGTTTACTTTGTTCTGTGAGAGTGACCTCCTTCAGTTTTCCCACTAAGTCCAAACTGTTGACAATTGAACACTCTCCTTTAAAATGTGTTTTTTCCACAAACAACCGGGTGAGTCTTTTACTGATCTTTTCTGTGGGTGCCCCATGGTTAGACACTATTGGCCTAATCTTCGGAAAGCCGTTAACAAACGGCTTGTGAGTCTTTGGTAAGGCGTACAACTTGGGGGCCGAAGCATTCATTTGTATGAGTCTAAGCTTCTCGCACGGATCAAACAAAAACTGTATGTTCTTCAAAACATCCCTGGCTTCTTTCTCAAACTTGGTCGTCGGGTCTTTGCTTAAAGGGGCGAAATTATTCTCTATGAGGAACGACTCGGTAGCTGAAATATACTCCGGTTTGTTCATGAGAACTATCGACTGCCCCTTATCCGCTTTCATAGCCACTACTTGATTGGTGTCAAATTTCTTGCGTAAAACCCCAGCCAATCTGGAATCCATCGTTTTCCCACCGAGTTCACCCCGCATTAATACGTCTTTTACGTAACCCCCGCATAACACCTTAGTTTCCAAGTCTTTAACTTTAGTGTCTAACTCGGCTACTATTTTCAACGCGGTTTGTTCAGCCAGGGGTCCTCCTACGCTGTGCTTAAGGCCTTTAGTTAATAAGTTTTCTTCACCTCTAGTGAGCTGAACCTGCGAGAGGTTAATTATCTTCGAAGCGAACTCCGGACACCGGAGTTCCTTCACTATGGAAATAGAGAAGGACAAGAAACTGAACTACCTGGACCTTACAATCGAACGTGAGCAGACTGGTTTCAAGTATGAAATTTTCAGGAAGAGCTCGATGACAGATCAGGCCATTCACGCCGATTCACACCACCACATCCTCCGCGGCGTCCCAAATCGTTACAGGCCATGGCGCCCCCTGTGCCCCTGTGGAGAGCTAGTCGACGAGACGACATCCCATATACTCTTGTATTATCATCTGATGTACAACGACGTCAGCAAGTCACTGGCATTGGCAGGCCACTCGCGAGGATTATACTCGACGGCTCCCACGTTTCTTCCAGGCCTGGGCCAACTTTAGAAGACATCTGGAATCCTGGCACGTGCCCCCCTGCTCACGATCCCAGTTTCATCAGTTTGCTATGGATGATCAGTGCCGGATCTTGACATTTTACCAAGGGCACCTGGGAGGGGAGAGATCTCGATTATGCGGTACAGTGAGCGAGGAGGGGGCCTGCATGTCTCATAGCTTCCCAACCATTCAGTGTCACTCCGTCTCTCTTCAATAGCAGCAGAATGGGTCTCAAATGAGCAAACCTACAGAAATTGCAGTGAAACCTGCAAAATCGTCTTTTTGGATGAGCTCCATGCATGTAACTTTGTTTTTTCATGGATTCAACCCCTTTTCGTTGGTAATGTTTGGTTTTAAAAAATAGCCAGACCTGTGAAATCACTATCTTCATTAAGCTTTCAAATATGTGACCGCCGAGGGCTAGCGTCCAATGTTCAGGAGCCTTGAGAGCCTAGATGCTGAGGAAAATAAGCGCTCAGTGTCACTCAGATCCCATACACTTCAAATTTCAAAGCAAATGATGATTGTGGGCGCGAGTGGGGTAACCGAACGGCTCAATAATCCATTAATCCAAGATTATAGGACTCAACAACTTGGTACATGGGCTATCTATCTATAATACAGGACTAGAGATTCCCCCTTTGCACCCGGGTATACACTGTCACGGGTGGGAATATTATCTCACAATAGTGTTGGGGCGAACAAGGTGATGTATACCACCAGATTTTCAGAGCATTAATACAATACTCCTCTCGAAAAGAGCTCGTGAATACGCGGCCGCTCCACACGCTTTTGTCTAAATGAAAACCATTGTTCCAAAAACAGAGTACATTAATCCGCGGACAGGTATTCGTGAAAAAGTTTTTAGTGAGAAATGAACTGATATATATTTCAAGATAAATTAAAATTTCGAATACAGTATTCCATTTCTTTCAGATAAAATGGAATACTCAGAAGCTTTCAACTTGAACGGGCTTTTACCCCAATTAGAATTCAATTTTATTTTCGTTCTACGTACAGGTTCATGCCCCTGGGTTAGAATCACAGTATACAGGACCGTATAGGGAGGCATAGGGCCGTATTCATAGTCGTCACTCAAGCTGAGTATTTGCTGAATCGACTTCAAATCGGTCGTTTCAACTAGTGAATCATCTGTTATGAGTCTAAATAAGCGAATGCTCAGCCTGAGTGACGACTATGAATACGGGCCATAATATTAATCAGAGAACACGTGAAGTTGAATGCCGGAAAAAGGAAGACGCACATTTTTTCAACAGTTGGTTCATCTGAGGAAGCCCCTCGGTGCTTACTTACTCCGGTCGGTGTTTTGACGTTCCCCGAGTCTCATTAAATAAAGCAACCATGTGGAGTTACGTACACTTTTTTTTTGTCTTTCCACCGCCACCCCCGCGCCTTCATATTTTTCCCGGACGTGCCTGTTTAACTATGAAAAATAAATGAATGGAAGAGTGGACCATAAGGATCACATTATATTATGACAGAACCTGTGGAAGTAGTTCATGGTTGGAGGTACCTGCCCCTCATTCAGGCAAGACCCAACAGACGATTCCGCGCACATGTTAACTTCCTGAGCAGATGGTGATATGGTAGTATCGTGGCTCGAGACACCTTCCATTAGCAGAGATTTTATTTTAAATTCAACAATTATTAATGGATATAACAAGGTAAAGAAAAAACTTCCTGCTCTATACGGAAAAAGTAATGTTTTAAAAGCTTTACAATTATTTATTGATGCCCCCTCGTCACTCCCATGACCAATAGAAATTTTGAAAACCGAGCCCTTAACAAGAAAAAAAAGCCTTTGATACCCCGTGGCTTTTTACGAATTAGAAAGTAGGGAAAAAAGAGGATAAGTCCTTCGCCACAACGAAAACATCCCCTTCAATTCGGTGTGGCGGAGGGAAACATTAAAAATACATTTCGATCCGTTCCCCTATACCGTTCACGTGGCTTAAATCTAATTTTGTTAATTACGACATTGAGGGGAGAACATTTCTGTCCCTTCTGTGTCTGACGCTTTTCTGCCTTTATCCCCCACCACTACCAACCACACCGTCATCGTTTGAGAACGATGTTGTTGAATAATGCACGGTACGTACTTCGCATTGTGACCAATGCGCAAAAAATGCTCCACTTTTTTTTCTTTTTTAGCAATGCGAAAACACGTTCGAAGATCAGGGGAAAAAAATCGTGAAACGTTTAGGGGAATTCATCGTGAATTTTTGTCCGTGAGTTCTGATTCTGTTAAACGGAAACGAAATGCATATCTCACACATTCGCGCTACATATTCGCGGAGAGACAACCCCTTCGTTTCTTATTGAATTTGTCGTTCAACTCCGCTACACCTCCCACATTTTGTTTCTCTTTTGAGATAAAATAATCATGAAAATACATATCTCGTTTACACCCATCATATTGAGCGTATTATACTGTCAAGTTTTTCTTTCAAACTTGAGATTTCTTCACAAATACAACACAACCACACTAACTCATAATATCCAGCCCGCGATGCGCTGTTTCATTTTGACTGGGTCAAGCGTCAGGTTTAGGCATTTTCAAATATAGAATAAAATTATAATACGTGACAAAAGGCTTTTCGAGTTGCTCGCAACAATTTGAAAACCAGACGCGTAGGATGAAAATTACTCTCTTCTTGGATATCGAGCCTTTTAGCTAATTCCGTTTTCAACATTAACCCGAGCACGAAAAAAGGGTGGCTGGGTCGGTGCCTCCAGTGAATGAGAGGGTATTTTGCCAAAGTAATTAAATCCTATATAGGATAGGTCCCTTAAGTCTGGAATTTCGTCAGGTATTTAAAGCGCATACCAAGGAGATTCTTAAGGCGCTTGGTGAAAAGAAGCTTTAATTTTAACCAGGAGCCTATTATTTTTCATTCCCCCCACTCATTTTCCTCTTTTTTGATCCAGTTGTCAATTCTTTTGAGAAAAAAATTACACGTTGAACTTCGTGCCCTCCCCCTTCCACCCTCCCACAACAACCACTTCCCACAGAAGCCAATTCTTTTCATTTATCTGAGCGGAACTCCTTTTTCGCGAACCAGCGGAACTACCATTTCCTATTGAATAGTTTTACTCATATAGGTGAAGCTTAGAATGCAAATTGAATTAACGCCATTAACAGTTTGAATAGGAATAGACAAGAAAAGAAAAACTTTCTCCTAACATAGAAAAAGTCGACATTGCAGTCTGACGTACTTGGAACTTGTTGCACTGATGCCTTAATTATCAGACCAATTAAAAGAAAAACTGCTTACACGGGATTTGTAATTACGCTAAAAGCTATGTGGATGCATCAAGGTGGCATAGTGTAAAACTACCAGTCTGAATCGGGTGCCCGAATTAATGCAAGCCCTTAAGAGAGTGTATGGGAGTACACAATAAGCATTAAGTACTGGCATCGTGGGTAATAGGTATATATTTTTGGCTCCAGCTAAATGGTCTTACACGCTTCTTTTTTACGTATTTTAATTTCGCTTATGATCTGGCAATCGTAAAATGACTGGAAAATTACTGAGGGGGAGACAGTTTTGAATACGTAATGCATTATGTATACCGGATAAGGAAGAGGGTTGGTAAAAATGTTGGATTCCCCTCTTATAGGGGTGAGAACATAAAGAGGGTGGACGTAATAAATAAAAAAAGGGAGTGTGGACTGCCTAGGTCGTTTGAGGGGAGACAAAATCTATCCTTTTTGTGTATTGCACTATCTGGTCATCCTCAGTAGATATAATATAATTTGAGTAAATCAGAGCTATAACGTAATGAATCGAAATGGAAATGTCTGGTGGTGCAGGAAAAAAATGAGAAATCTGAGGTTGCTTGCGAGCAATAAAGACAGCGCAGGGAGGACGAGAATTATGAGCACACCCATAAAAAGTGATGAACGAGACCGAGACTTGGTGTTCCCGCAGTTTCGGTCTGTTGTGAATTAAAATCCTTTTCAATTTTTGGATTCACCGTTTTGTGAAACCGCAAGATACGTAGTAGGAAGCGGGAATAAAAAATAAAAAAAGGTAACGTTCTTGTTATCGTAAGGTTAGCCTTTGCACGAAAAACGTTCGTTCGCTTTTCAAAAAAGACGTCAATCCCGGACTGCTCGAAATACACCTGCACCACTACATTGAACCAACTATGTATATGGAATAAAACAACTGGATTGCTCATCACCGCTGATAGAGTGTGGTCATCAGAAAGTGGATGCGAGGGGTGGGGTTTCAACTTTCAAAATAAAGACCGAGTTGCCATAACTACTCAAGGAGAGGGATGGGGTGAAGATGGTCATTATTTATCAGGGGGCGGCGCACCCCTTCCACGCCCCTCCAGACCGCTGTCAGCAATACAGGTTTATGTGTATAATTATCGTTGCACTGAACGACAAACGAACGAACCTAGTAGCTAGTACGCTAGTAAATCCAAGCGGAACCGGCCAATTTTTAAATTTTGGGCCACTTTTGCAAACATTACCCGAGACTAAGCAGGGCCAAAAACTTCTAAGTCGCGGCTAAAATAGAGGCAAAGCTCTAAATCGCCGATGAAAATTGAGAAAATACGCTAATTTGCGGCAAAAGAAGAAAAACACGCTAATTCACGGCTTAATTTGAAACAAAAAAACACTCATTCGCGGCTGAAATTTAGAAAACTTGCTAATTCGTGACTATAAAAGTGGAGAAAAAAGAAAGAAAAGAAAAAAACACTGACTTGCAGATGAAATGAATAAAAACGCAAAATTATCAGCTAAAAGTGTAAAATTTGTTAAGTCGGAGCTACAATTGAGAAAAAGCCGCTAATCATAGCTAAAAGTGAACAAATGCTAACTCATGGCTAAAATGGAGAAAAATCTCTAAATCTGGGATAAATAATTTTAAAAAGTCGTGCCTTAAAACACTAATTTCGGGGGATTGACTCCTTTATGGACAAAATTTTACAAATATAAATTTTTACGGCTTTGTTTGTTATAGTTAGTCACCTCCACGACATTGCGTTTGAACGAGCCAAAACAACGAAATTTCATTTTTGATGAAGTTGACCACGGAATTGTTTTTTGGGGTGAATCAATCCCACTAAACTTGTTCTTATTGAACCCAGCGAAATTATTTTTTTGAAAGGAGTCAGACCCATGAAATTGCTCTTTAAAGTGATCTAACACGCTGAATCTGCTTTTTTTAAAAAAAAAAAAAAAAGACACTGCGATCCCCGCCAACAGCTCAATACCCGTTCTGGCGAGGAGAGAAAAAAAAAAACAACAAAAAACAAAAAAAAAACGCTAAATTTTACCGCAATACCGTGAAATTGCTCTTTGAGGTGAACCAGCACCGCGAAATTTTCGAATGTTCCAACCCCGCGAAATTTTTCCTTTCAATAAGCCAACAAACTGTAAATTTCCTCTTTGAATGAATGACAAAACAAAGTGGAAGAGTTTTTTAGGTGGGGGGGGGGGAGAGACAAAAGCAGTCAATTGCTTTTTTAAGGCGCAAAAGGCGGAATTCGGTAGTTGAATTAGTCAAAACCGTGAAATTGGGATCTGTGAGCATCAAATCCATGAAATGTGGAAATTGCATATGACGTTCCGTAACCTGGTCTATAAACGTCGATAATCTGAACCCCTTCAAGAAAAGTAAAAAGGAATACCACGCGTCACTATCACGATCAAAGTTTAATTCGAACTACAAAGAATGACTACAATGAAAATTCTAACAATGCCTGTAAGGCAGCCTGAAATGTAGTCAGGAACGAGACAGGCACAAATATGCCCCTTGACGACGCCAACGTGTTTAGTGATGATAAACGTAATAGGTATTTCATCAAGTGTGCAGAGGATGGAAGAATGATTATGGCTGATCTTTCATCGGACGCCGAGCTGCCGGTGAATGTCTCGTTGTCGCAGTTCCAGCCTTGGAGGCTCTCAGAAAAAGCACGTGTTAAACATGAAATCCTCAAATGCCAGAGACTGCTACGGCCTGTCCGTGAGTCTGTTCAAAACTGACATCCTCCCTCACTGTACACAAATCTTATTAGACATAGTGAATGACTGAATCAAACGAGGCTATTTCCCGGATGCGTTGAAACTAGCCAAGGTGGTTCCCGTGCACAAAAAAGGAAGCAAGCGTGACATCTCCAACTTTCGCCCGATCTCCATCCTTCCCGTCGTATCGAAGATAGTGGACCACGACCAGTTAGTTGACTATCTGGAGCGCAATGGACTTATATCGGCAGTTCAATTTGGATTCCGTAGGGGTAAATCAAATGGTGATGCCATCACTGCCCTCGTCTCAAAAATTCTCGAAGCCTTTGAAGCGCGACGGCGGTGGTTGGGGCCTTCAATTCCGCCAAGCACCAGTTGATCATTGCTAAGCTGAGAAAACTTGGTGTCACAAACTCAGCACTTCGCCTCTTGGCGT
This sequence comes from Corythucha ciliata, assembly GCA_038030265.1. Taxonomy (NCBI): domain Eukaryota; kingdom Metazoa; phylum Arthropoda; class Insecta; order Hemiptera; family Tingidae; genus Corythucha; species Corythucha ciliata. Next base: position 39,360,728 of record CM075943.1, on the reverse strand, counting down.
CTTATCTTGAAAACCGCTCTCATTATGTCTCCTGCAATGGAAAATAGTCGGAACCTCTGTCAGTGACGTGTGGTATACCACAATGCTCCATACTTGGACCAACACTTTTTCTCGTTCTTATAAACGACTTGGCTTCCGTATTAGGAAACGGTGCCCTGCTCCTGTACGCTGACGACACCTCAATTCTAAGTCACGACAGGGATCTAGCTGAGGCTTTATTGCAGAATGACTCCGAGGTGTATAAGGCAAAGACCTGGTTTGGAAAAAAATGGTTTGAACTTAAATGAGGACAAGACTGTTCAGGTAGTCTTCTCACTGCATCATCAGCCCTCCTCTGACCCTGCAACTGTGAAGTTTCTGGGACTTTTGCTGGAACTCGAGGCTGACTTTCGAGGCCCACGTCACCGATCTCGAGAGGCGACTCACGAGGGTCATATACCTCATTTTCAGATTGAGGGCGGTTGTGTCCCTTCACCTATTTTCACTCTGTCATGCTGTACGGGCTTAGCGTGTGGGGCCAATGCACCCAGAGCGAAGAATATCTTCAAACTACAGAAGGCCGTGAGGGCTCTCCTGGGGATGGGAGGTACGGAGTCATGCAGAGCGGCCTTTAGGGGCCAGGGCATACATACTCACGTTGTTTGGGGCATACGTTTATGAGGGTACCAAAATTCGTCTCAAGGAATAAAGGAAACTTCCGTTCGATGTCCTCTATACACAAATATGCGACTCGTAATGCCACCTCAACCCAGCAATCAACGGCTTAAGGTTTTATAACCACCTCCCTGGTTCCGTCTTCCTGGACAACGGGACATTGCACCTGAAGAAATTGAAGGAGTATTTATCGGACCTCGTGCTGTATAGTACTAGCGAATTTTTTGGAAAATAGTTTTTATTATCGACATAATCATTTATACTATCACGTGTACTCCCCTCACGTAGCCGACTCATGTTTGATGCGAATAAATTATTATTACTGTATTATTATTATCGCGAAACCGCGAAACTGCCTTACCGCCGTGGTATTGATTTTTTGAATGAATCAACCCCGTGAACTTGGTTTGTTAAGGGGGGAAGGACCTGTGAAATTGCGGCTTTTTGAGTGACTAAAACTAATGAATTTCGGTTCTGTTATCAATAATCCTCAAAATTTGAATTTCGAGTGGGTCATGCTCGTGTTCATTTCCATAATGATGAAATAGGGTGAAATCCCCAGATTCTACACCGACTTGTTCTCATGCCGAGTCTCTTATGCACCTGTTATTCTTCGTTATACCCCCATCCAACACCAATTTCAATAGTGCCCTCAGCCCTCAACGCGATCGCCCCCCCCCCTCCCACCGTTGTGGCCAGCCCAGCCACTATACATATTTGACTTCTTAACTGAATATTCTTTCCTAAAAAAAAAAACTGATCATTTCGTTGTAAAATCTGGAAAAACAACCAAATTGCGAACGCTTTTGATTGTTCTACCAAGAAATTGATAGTCTATGTCCCTCAGAAAAAGGCCTATATGTGCTATTCCAAGTACAATTTTTGGGAGGAAATCCATAACTCTGAAAGGAATCGTCCCGTTGCTTAGTCTGTAAATTTAACTCAGACGAAGGGTAGTCTCCCACTACGCATCTTCCCCCTTAATGGTTTCCTATCGTTAACGGAGTCTAATGAGGGGGGTCGTCGGCTCAATTTCGTGGTCTGAAAGAAAACAAAATTCTGCTTGAAAACTATCATTCTCATTATTCTTTTTATATGTCCCAGCAATTAACTAATTAATTGAAATTTAGACGACCCTTGTCTTGGGACTTTTCAAGGGATTACTCCCCCCTCACCGCACCACCCTAGTCACGCCTGTGAATTCGAGGGGGTGGGGAGGCTGAAAATAAAGAATTGAACTTTATTGAAGTTAAATACTTACTCTTTTTACTTGTTTTGAGTTCCGAGAAAAAATTGCTCCCAAGGTGGGATTCGAACCCACGACCCCCTAGTTTCGCGCCAGGCGCTCTCCCAATAAAGTTCAATTCTTTATTTTCAGCCTCCCCACCCCCTCGAATTCACAGGCGTGACTAGGGTGGTGCGGTGAGGGGGGATTAATCCCTTGAAAAGTCCCAAGACAAGGGTCGTCTAAATTTCAATTAATTAGTTAATTGCTGGGACATATAAAAAGAATAATAATAATGTTAAACGTGCACTGACCCGATGGGTGCGATTGAGTTCCGGGAGGGAGTTTCTCTCTGGTGGGGTTCGCTCTTAGCGTAAGCCTCTCAGGCTAGCTCAGTGGGAGAGCGCCTGGCGCGAAACTAGGAGGTCGTGGGTTCGAATCCCACCTTGGGAGCAATTTTTTCTCGGAATTCAAAACAAGTAAAAAGAGTAAGTATTTAACTTCAATAAAGTTCAATTCTTTATTTTCAGCCTCCCCACCCCCTCGAATTCACAGGCGTGACTAGGGTGGTGCGGTGAGGGGGGATTAATCCCTTGAAAAGTCCCAAGACAAGGGTCGTCTAAATTTCAATTAATTAGTTAATTGCTGGGACATATAAAAAGAATAATAATAATGTTAAGCGTGCACTGACCCGATGGGTGCGATTGAGTTCCGGGAGGGAGTTTCTCTCTGGTGGGGTTCGCTCTTAGCGTAAGCCTCTCAGGCTAGCTCAGTGGGAGAGCGCCTGGCGCGAAACTAGGAGGTCGTGGGTTCGAATCCCACCTTGGGAGCAATTTTTTCTCGGAATTCAAAACAAGTAAAAAGAGTAAGTATTTAACTTCAATAAAGTTCAATTCTTTATTTTCAGCCTCCCCACCCCCTCGAATTCACAGGCGTGACTAGGGTGGTGCGGTGAGGGGGGAGTAATCCCTTGAAAAGTCCCAAGACAAGGGTCGTCTAAATTTCAATTAACTATCATTCTCGTTGCCTCCAAAAACCACGTGCGCCACAAAAATTCTCACAAAAACCACTGTTCAATTCCCCCTCCCCAAAACTTGCTGATTCCTCCAATTTAATTGGGTCTCTAGCGACAGTAGAGATCAATTTCATTCGGATTAACAGAGGGTAGGTGATAATGTTAGTAATTTCTCTGATAACCACCCACCCCCTCGCCCACATTATCGGTGATATTTCCCCACTAATCAAAACCCAAACCCTGTAAATCTGTTGGAATATTCTACCATCATGACATGACTAGATTTAGATGACATTTTTCAGGAGCTGTGGACTTGAGCTTTCTTGTTCCTTTTTCCCTCCCCTAGAATTGGTGATTTTATGGGTATTTACCTTTAAAATGTTTGTAAGAAAATTAGCTATAATCGTGGAAATTTAGTGCGGTCAACCGAACCCTTTTACTTGATTTCCATCCTGAGTTGACCTCATGTACGATTAATTAGAGCTTCGAGTTCAGTGGAATGAAAACTAATCCGCTTCGACAATGTGAATTCATATAGGCTGAATTATATTCTTCGAAAGGGGTATATTCCTCTAGACTTTCAAACAGGGTAGGTAATACATGGCAAAATCCTCTTCGATCCCTGGTAGTGTACTGTAATATTATGATTATATACGATATTTCACCCCTTCTCCCGCAACCTTTCAACCCCGGCCCTTCGTCAGAAACCCCTTCATGACACTAGGCTGGATGGGTGGGAGGAAGGGGAGGAGAGAAAGGTTCCTTTCAATTCCATTCGGCTGTCAAATTTCACATGGAAATTCGCCCTGAATTCAGATATATCCCATCTTCCCTTGAAGTCATCCTATTCAACCTCTATACTCCACACTCTTTCCCATCTTTGGGATGAAGGTAAGGGTCTTCGTGTGGAGGCATATTTTTTATTTAATATTATCGTATTTTTCTGACACTTTTAAGAGCTGTGTATACCACAAGAATTTAGCGGGGGGGGGGGGTAATAAAAATTTAATTTTTCCATGGAATATTCAGAACTCGGTCTACGTAATAATTGCGGTGGAATTAGCGGCGCGGATCGTTCTAGCGGTTAAAATGGTTATGAGCGGGAGGGGAGGAAGTGAAAGAGAACAATGAAAAGGGGTCGTTCGAAAAAAAAAAAAAAACTGAATGGTTCGTTCGTTGGGAAAAATCATATTTTATTGTTAGGGGCGAGCTTCAACGCTCTGCACGTAACAGCCATAACGCGTGAGATATCGATACTGGAAATGCGCTCTTCGCTGCCCATTCCAATGGAACTTGAGATTGTTCGATGAAAATAAAAAAGAAAGGAGAGCGCGAGAGTAAAAAAGAGGATTATACGTCGCGACTCATTTTCAGAAAATAAATTTCAAAATCGGAATGAATGTAATGAAAAGAAGGAGACTCAACAACGTTATACGTTGGTTATATGAACCCGAAGCATGCAACCGACACTGCCCCCGTCAAATCCATCACGTTATGGTCGCATTTCTCTCTACAACTAATTCAAAGTGGCAACTGAGGCAAACGTAATCACTATTTTTCTCTTCTAGTCCATAAAATATTCTCGCGTGATTTTTTTTTATTTTTTTCGAGCGCTCCCTTTTCGACTTGCGAGTATAATAACATAATACGTATAGAGCTCGGGGAGCAAACAAAGTTCTGTTTTGAAAGAGCGCTCGCGTAGAATAACGCACTACGAGTGAAATAGTTTACTCAAAAGGATTGGTTATAAGTCTGCACGCCATAATTTTAGTGAATTGTTGTAAAAGCATTTCCCTTTGAGTCTAAAAGTACCCCCCCCCCCTACTCTTCACTCAATTGTGCATTAAAGCAGGAATACGGTAGCAATTGAAACTCAAGTTTAAATGCGGTTTATGTTTCAGACTAGTTAATTATGAAATGTGAGTATATTCGTGTTCGTCGGATCCCTCAACCCTATACATATAAGATTTTGTGATTTATGAGGTTCTTTTAGCGCATGCACGTATTTTTTTTTATCCCTCTTTCTCTGTGTTTCTAAAAACAGTGAAGTTTAAAGGATTAATAAATTTGTTATTGTAGACTACGGCTATAGTTCTACAACGCAAACTTCAACAAAGAAAACTTATGTTTTCCACCAACTTTCAACTTTGTTATCAAAAGCTTCTTTCAACAGAACAAGAATGAAAAGACAGGCACTTTTTTTTGGAAGCGCTAAAGAAGATTGGCCCTTAACGTTATAAACTTGTTCTCTCCAAGGCGTGTTGATGAACTAACTATATTTGAACAGTAACGCCTTCAATTTCTCCTCGTATAAATACAGCGACGTTCCAGTTCCTTTTTCCTACCCGAAACGGTATTCGCGCATAGAAGGATGGACGGGCGTCGTCTTCAAGCACAAACGACTTCAAACTTCAATAAAAGAATCAAACGCCTCCCTATTAAAAATCATCAATCAATCACATACACCACAAAATAAGTTACCGTTATGTTCGCACCTATACCTGCCGTCAATTGAAAGAAGTACTTTTTTTCTTTTCATTCTTCAACTTTCAAAGCCATGTCTTCCTAACCGGAGGCACCGTTATATTTTTATGGCGAACAATCACCACGTTGGAAAATGATTTTGTGGCTTAAATAAAAGTAATTTACTTCTCTTTTCAATTATGTTTTCGAATGCAAGCGAGGGTACACGTTGAGTACCTAAATTCCTATGTAAAGTATATGAGATAAAGTATATGAGCTATTTTCAATATTAATTCCCTATGAAGAAAATAGCTTGACTTTTCCATATTTTCTGAGAGAAAAGAGATTATTCTTTTTTTTTTATTATTAGAATTTCTCGATTACTGCGTCGAGCATACTGATTTTGTTGAGAGGATGACTTTTATGAGGATTTTTTTTTCTTACAGGGGAAAAGGTTAAGAAATATGACAATTTCACACCAAATTAATAATAATGTAATTACATTTCTTCGAGAAGAGACCCTTCGCCTCTTCTCTCAGGCGCGAGTTTAGTTTAACATTGGCATCACGTATATAAGACAGAAAAGAAGTCTGTCAAAGTGTTCGTCGAAGGGAGGGGTTTTAATAGCAGGCGAAACGGCTTGTCTCCGTGTCTCGTGCTCCTGTCCTGGTGTGACGTCTTTTCTTCCGCCATCCATCATTTTTGTCGGTCAGTCGAATTTGATAGAAAAGGGTCCTCCTCGGCAAGCGATCTATAGGACGTTTTTGAGAAGAAGGCAGAGTGGCGAGCTAGAGATTAATAGGAAAAGAATGAGACTGTCACGAGATGAATATTCGTGGGCGATAAGCGATTTCGTCGTTCGCAGGAACAAGTGTTTCTTCGAATTTCATTTTGGCTAGCAGAAAATTTCCATTTCAGCCCTCCATCGATATTATCGATCGATCGATATAATCAAGAGTGATATAATGAAAGATAGGAATTGAGAATAATATTTATTGCCAACCATGAATTTTCCTGGAATTCAATTATGCCAACCAATCAATTTCAATTATTCCACGGCCAGACTGGATTATGGCAGTTCCTGATGAGCATGATTTTACCTCGTACCGTCGGGCTGTAAGGCGTGCCTTGATTGCAGAGTGGCAGCAACGATGGGACCAAAACAACACCGGACGTCATCTACATAATATCATTCCCTCGATTCAGCAGCGCATGCGTATGCCTCACATACGCCTACTATCCTACCCTGCGATCCAGCTCCTCACTGGACACGGTAGCTTTAACGGTAAACTCCACTTCTATCGGAGAAGAGACTCGCCGGATTGCCCATGTGGCCACCGAGAGGAGACCGCAGCCGCGGCTGACGGGGAGTTGAAGTACGGGCTAACAGACATTGCACGTGTCGGGCCACTTCCCGATCGTACAAATAGTATGGCTAGACAATAAACTCCAAGGAGTTTCAGTCAGGCCCGAGAAGAAGACACAAGTCTGTGGGATGAGGAGGGGAAGGGGTGCGACGGGTATTGTTGATAAAGTGGTGCAACTTCGACAACAATGTTTATGCTTTTCATACACAAAACTGTGGCTGTGAGGTAATTGTTCACCCCAATATTTTTGAATTGTTTTTTAGGAGATATCTCCTCTCTCATGTGCAATATTTCTCTCTTACTCTCTCTCGCACTCTCTCTCTCTCTCTCTCTCTTCTTTTTGTCTATTGGTTGTGCTGTTCGATTTAGAGGCGTATAATTGAAAGTCAGAACAGTCACTAATTTAGCACGGAATCAACGGCTTTCCTAAATTATAGGTACGAATTAGCGTTTTATCTCAATTTTAAATGTGATTTTCTGTTTTGGTCACATGATAGCGGATTTTCACAAATATGTATATCCACGAATTAGGTTTTTTCTCAATTTTAGCCGTGAGTCTTGGCTTTTCTTTAATTTTGCCGCGCATAAGCCCTTGCGTCAATTTTAGCCACGTTTTATAGGATTTTCTCATTTAGACCCACAAATGTACGAATAAGAATTTTTCTCTGCGTTACCTGATACGAATGAGCGCTCATTCTCAAGTTTAGCTGAGATATTGGCGTTTTTTTCGCCAATTTAGCCGCGAAAGCACTTTTTCATAACTCCTTCCCGCGTACTTGCCCTAAGACTAGCACATTGGTACGTTTTCTCAAGTTCAGCCGCCTATAAAGAGCCGTTGGGGTTAGTGTATTTTCTCTAACTTAGCCGCGAAGTTTCCTTCAGATACCTCAAATTGGTGTTTTTTTTTCAGAGTGTCAAATAAGCACTTGCTCGATATTATAGCCGTGAATCAACGTTTTAAAAGTTAAAAATCCCTGTTTTTTCATCTTTAAGATTTCGGGGGCTCCCCTCTGGACTGTGACCTAGGAGGATCCTCCCCTCTCGCGGTACCATCACGGAATGTTTGAACCAATAAATGTTCCAAGTTCTAACCACAAATTGTTCGAATCAATCAAGACGCACGAACCACCAAATGTGCCTATCCACGAAATTATTAAACAACAAAATGCTCAATCCACACTGCTTGCAACGCACACTGCAAAATACTTGAACTACAAGGTGTTCGAAAGACAAAATTGAACCACGCAATTTTCGCATTGCATAACGTTCTAAACCACAAAACGTTCCAACCACAAAACGTTCAACCACAAAGTGCTCGAACCACATAAAGCGTGAAACACGAAATACGCGACAAACGATACTTATTTCTCCACAAAATAAAATGCTCGAGTGAAAAAATGCTTGAACCGCACAAAACACGTGACCCAGCAGAAGTCCTAAGCACCACAAAAGTCTTATACCACAAAATGCTCGAACCAGAAAAAATTCTAACCACAACACTCTTAACCACAATAGGCACGTGAAATTTTCAGGCCACAAACCGTTCTAACCACAAATTGCTCGAACCACATTTCCACGGCGATATTGCGGTCTGAATGAAGGCACGACATTTGGTGCTCCAACGAGCCCTTTGTTTGTTCGTAGTAACCAAAATTATGGAAAGAGCTAAACCCATGAATTTGGTTTCTCATCAAGCGTAAATCGCTGAAATTTGGTTTTCAAGGAGCCAAATCCAATAAATTTGGTTTTGGAAGAGAAAATTATCGTAAAATTGTGGTTTCAAAGACTAAAACTCACGAAATTTTGTTCTTTACAGATTAAAAATCCCTAAAATCTAGATTTGAATGAGCCGAATTCAAAAAATTTGGTTTTGAAAAATCGAACTTTGGGTTCTTTCTTCAATTGCGGTACTTGGTTTTTGAAAGAGCCAGACGCGCATGATTCGTTTTGGATCAGATATTGAGCCAAACCCAAACGCTCTCGCAGGGCAGCGCGAGTCTTTGAATCTTGTTTTTCTGCGAAATTTTCTGAGTTCTGGGACCGAATTTCCAGATTTTGTTCTGTGTTGCTTTTGCTTTTAATTGAAATCGCTTAAAGTAGGCCGTAGACTATCAAGCTGATTGATCAAATGCTTGAACCTCCGATTGATGGGTGCTTCAAACGTACTTCAATCAAGTCTTCAATCTTTTGATAAAAACTCTCTCATCAGTCGAAGCTGAGAAGTGGAACAGTGTGTTTCGCGATCTTGTCTTCGTTTACAATGGTGTCAAATTCAGATTTCGGTTTCTTCCTCGCAACATTGGTTGCTGTGAAGCAGAAAAAGAAGCAAAAGAAAAAACGACGGTGATCTACGGGGTACAAACTCAGAAACCGCTTCACTCGTGAACATCTCCTGAACTTAATGTGTGATTCGCAACCAGAGGACTACAGGAACTTTTTGAGAATGGACCAAGAAAGTTTCCCCGACATCGAGAAGAAAGATACAAAAATGCGTGAAGTGATTCCTGCAAGTCAGAGAGTTCTGTCCCTTTGAGGTACCTATCGTCTGGCATGGATTTAGAAGACCTGAATGACTTCCACTGAGTGACTGACGCAATGCTTGATGAAAATTGCCCTAGACTATCAAGCGGCTTGACCACCCGCTTGAGTCATTCTTTCTATCAATGTTCGCTTCAAGCATCAAAAGGGGTTCTACACTATCAATCACGCTTGATACAATCAATTTACTCAAGCATTTGATCAAGCCGGTTGATAGTCTGGCTGTCTTGAGCAGATAACACTGCAATTAAAGAACCGGAGACATTGATCTTCCGGGCTATTGTTTTTTATACGAAAATTAAAAAAATAGGCGAATTAGATGGGTGGGGGGAATAAGTGGAAGTTTACTGCCCCCTGCCCTGTCACACAGACATAATACCGTCCCTGCTTCTAGACCGTTTTATGAATTTCTGAAGGAAAATAGGGGTTTTGTTTTCAGAGGAATCTGAACCAAAATTTAGGATTATGGGGAGAAATCTCAGTTTCTGGGATATACAGGGTGTTAACGTTAAGGTCGCACCACCGGCCAGGGTTCGATTCTGCAACTCATTTGCGGCAAAAGTTGTCCTCTGCTGAGGTTCTACAGCAACTTTTAAGATTAACTGACAGATTCAGTCGGAGCTGAAAACGTTTGGAATTTCTGCAAATTTTCGTAATTTCCCACATTTTACTACTCGGGCTCATTTTTCGTCCGCTGCATCCTACAATTAAAATAATATTTTGCACTAGAAAGATGGTAAATTTAACGCTCTTTCCAACAGTGTATTCAGATTTGATTTTCGGCCAGAAATAAGCGAGTTACAAGTCGTTTTAGTAACGCAATGTCTATAACACGAACAAAATCTTAAAAGTGAAAAAAGTCGGACTTCGTACGGGGTGAAATTTTTTTTGCAGAGGACAACTTTTGCAGCAAATGAGTTGCAGAATCGAACCCTGGCCGGTGGTGCGACCTTAACGTTAACACCCTGTATTTGTCAGTTCTTGGTCCAAATTCCGTAAGTTCACACTTACAAGTATGAGTGGGGGAGCGGGTTAGATTCTAAGTTAATGAAGAAAAAGAGCAAAATCCAACGAAACTAATGGCAAAATTAGTTATTGAATTGGCCAAAGCCGTGGAAAACCGTGGGCTGTTGGCTGTAAGTGGCAAATCGACGACATTTGGACTCCGAAAAAGTCCAGCCTGTCCAATTGCTTTTTTGAAGGTCCTAAACAGGTGAAATTGCTGTTGGAGTCTACCCAGATTGGCTATTTGAGTGTGCAAAACCCGCAAAATTTAGTTCTATGAGGGTGCCAATAATCAGAAAAATTCGGACTTCAAAAGGGCCAAACCCTAGAAATTTTGTTTTCATACGTTCAACATCCGTTGGATTTTAGAAATCTGAGCCCGCGAAATTGGTAGGTTTTTGACGGGGCAGATCTGCGGAACTTGGTTTTTGAAAGAAGTTTTAGCCGAAACTGTGAAATTATACTCTTTGTGTGTGAAATCCGCGAAATTTTGCGAAAGAACTCAACCCACGGGATTGCATATTTGAAGGTTCGAAGCCCGTGAAATTGCACTTTGAAAGAGTCCACAACGTTAAATTCACTTTTTGAACATTTCGGGTTTATTTCTGGGTCCTGTCAATAAGGGTAATCAGTAAAACGTACATTGGTGGTGTCATTTGATACGCAAAAGTTTGGCCTTCGATGAGGCAAAGCTAAGAAATTGATTTCGCACGCACAACACAAATGAGTGTGGGAGGGAGTGAGTGTATGCCCCACCTTTATTTGCCCTCTGAACTGACCATTGGCTAGTAGAATGGCGATTAAGAGTCTTCAATTTGGCAACTTGAGGATGGAATTTCCTGATTCCATGGAATGGATAGCGTGGGGAAAGCCCTTCGGTCGATGAGTTCTGACCCTTGCCTTTCCCATTGTGTTCATCGGGATCTGATCTGCGTACGGCAATTTAAACTTCCTTTCCCTCCGGAAACATACAATAAGCTGGCGTATTAGACCGGGAAACTTCGTGGTGAGGGGATGGGGGCATGCACGAAAATACTGAGGGCCCCATGAAATCTATCAGACCGACACTGGTAATCCCTCCATTTCTAGAAATACGGAATCTGGAAAATGGTTTCAAATAATCTGACATTTTGGCTCACAATATGATCCAAAACCAATCATGCTCGTTTGGCTCTTTCAAAAACCAAATACCGCAATTCAGAATATGTCATTTACAAATTTTGCTCTTTCAAAAGTAAATTTTGTGGATTCGGCTTCTTCAAACCCCAATTTCAGGGATTTTCGCATTTTGAAAAACAAAATTTCACGGCTTTTGCTCTTTCTATGATTTTGGTTGGTTCGAAAAACTCATTCGGCTCTTACAATTTACAAAGCGAAATTGCAAGGCTCTAGCTCTTTCTAAAATCCAGGATACTTTGTCAGTTTCCAGCCCACTTTGTTAATTTCGAGGCCATTTTGTCTATCTGGAGGATAAAATTGACAATTTCCATGGAATTTGCCATCAAAAACGGACATTTTTTAAAGGTAAAAATGCCTTACCTGCTGTCAGTTCACAATAACAACAACTAGCTACATTTTCTTCATATTTTTCATTCTAAAACAATCCAACCAGGTTCTTCTGTCCTCATCCTAGTGGCCTTTTTTACCTTTTTACCAGGATTCAATTAACTACATTGCGATAACGAGGACTAAAAACGTATGTTCCCTGCCTTTTCGAAACTTACAAGTTTTCCTTTTAACGAGACCGTTGTTCTGCACGGTTTTAGAGACAAGCCAGGAAAACTATTTCCCCTACCCCTCTTCGACATTAAAATGCCTCGATTTTCAAGAACCCTCCCTCCTCACTTCACCAGTCCTTTGTTTTTTTTTTTTTTTTTTTTAACCAGAGTCTAGCAAGGGGGTATAAAGCAAAGTTTTCAGAATTAAGACTTCTCGTTTACAACAAGGTTTCTCTGTTAATCTGAGTAAAAAGAAAAGTCTGTGTATAGGCCTTTTTAATTATTGAGCAACAGAGAAACGAGGATTCTCGGAGAACTGAAGAAGAAGGAGGAACAAGGGCCTTAAAAGAGAGCTACGGGAGTTTTTAAAAGCTCAAAAACTCTTCTGTTTGTTCTGTCCACTTACTTGCTAAAAATAAAACGACGAAATTGCAGAAATGATGTTGCCGGGGTAGAAAAGTAGAATTAGAAGTCTTTGCATTTTTAAAATAAAGGTGCTTATTAAAGTTTATTCTTTGAGTCTTTTCCGTCGTCCGTAGGTTTCCGTTAAAACATCATATAAAATTTAACCTAATTCGGAAAGAGTGGAAAGGAGGGAGGGTTGATGATGGTGTGTTAGTTAGAGGGGGTGGGGGAGAAGTCAACGTTTTGGAACAGAGGTATAGTTAATGAAAATATCATGACGTGTAATTGTCTTCAATATGTCACAGAGCGTTCACTGTGCGGCATTTAAAAGACCAGCCAGCGCGGATACAACCCGTTCTCCGCTAATTACATCTTAACTGTTTCGCCCTGTTGTGTTGCACTGGGGAGGACGTTAAACGAGGCAGGGCGGAGGGTTGTGTTTGCCGAATGGTGAAATACGCGGCTGTTATGGAAGGCGGGGGTGAGGCGTGTGTTCATACAATGATCGTTAACGGGAAGCGAGGTGTACTTTTTGATGGGGTTTAATTCCTCTGTTGTTGTTTTTTTGCCGAGTGACTTCAACCGAGTTATTTTCCTCTGGAACGACTTTGTTAAATACTCGCAAATAAAAAAGTTAACCAGCCTTGACGTCTGCGGAGGGCAGTCGTACACTCGCCCAGGACGCAGAGTCGTTACTTTCAACGGGTCTCCTTCCAAGTGTCTAAATTTGATTTCATTTTTTCACTTCGATGATGAGGGCGAAATACTACACGAAGTTAACGGGGTAAAAAATTACTTTGCGCCAAATGCCGTTATTCCGCATCCGTGATTCTCCGGTAATAAATTGATTAAACTTTGATTATTGAATTCTAGGGCTCTTCAAGATTAGACAGGTGGTTCGAGGTGGTTGGCTGGTGGGGGCTAACAAATCCTGTGAATTCGAATAGTGTAGGACCTTACAATGAGCACTGTAGGATAAAAAGTAAATATTAAACCGAAATTAATTCTGAAAGAAGAAAACAAGCCTAAATCAATATACGAATCTTATCTCTAATCCTTAAAATTGCCGTTTCCTTTCGCTTGGGGTATGAGAGCCTGATGAGACGGTACAAAATAGAAGTAAATGCACCGGAAAAATCTAATTTTTCTCCTACTTTGAGCTACTAATCACTCTCTTCAATTCGCACTATTGCCATTTGTACGATGACGAGGAACAGGATGGCCAATAGGGTTGGGGGGGGGGAGGTCGTGGACGATTGACCAGTTTCCAAGGTGAAACTGATGGAGCATACAGCTGTTACTTACGGAATAATTACTGGATTTTGGCCGTGAGCTATATTTTATAGGCATATAGCTTCTTGCCCGAAGCATTACTGTCACTATGACGAGGCAATCCGGTGGGAAAGAGTAGGAATCCACGAAAGGTACACAATTCCTGGACGGATGGCACCTTCATCTTCTTATATTTCTTCATTTCAGACCCATACCATAATCATACCAAGAGCAAAACCAAAGCCATGACCATACCGTACCAAACGTATAGCGTGACATTTTGATGTCCACGGCGGCAGTCATGGTGGGTGCCCCCCCCCCCTTCTCAAGATTTGTTTTATTGAGTTGGTAATGAAGAGACTGGGAGAGGATTAGGAATTGTTAACGGCTGAGACCAGTTAGGCAGAGATGTCAGATTGGCATTAAACCGCAAGGCTACTCCACTGTTGAAATCGAGGAGAAGGGCTATAATCCGTGATTCGGACTGTTTAAATCAACTAAAAGCGCCAGTATTGGGCAACAGAAATCATCAAGGACTTACCCGATGGGGAAAATTCCAGAATTTTCGGGAAAATTGTCATTGAGCCACGGTATTGGAGCTATAGCAGAAGAGGACCATGCCAGTTTATATCTCGGTTTCGTTTTTCTTGTTGGAATATTCTGATAGCCAATCTGAAGGGTTTGGCTCTGTCAAAAAAGAAATTTTACTGGTCAGGATGAATAGGTCAAAACCAATGGCTGGTTGAGAGGGGTTAGGCTCTTTAAAAAAAAAACCAATTTCGTGGGTTTGACCCCTGACCCCCAACACCAACTTTTTTCCCCTCTGTGGATTCACCACTGTGACCATTGAACCTAAAAAGCGATGATGACTGCGCCAGTTCGACACTAAATAATGATGGTGGGGGTATAGGGTCGTGTGATATCTTACATTTTCAATATTTGATCTAACAGTCGTTTTTGCGATAATAACGAACCATTTGACAATGAATCTGATTATTTAGTCTCAGAACCCAATTTTTGCGGCCGCATGAGGCTTGAATTTAGGCACCTAGACACTGAACATTACTAAGTTGTGAAAACAAAAGAAAGAAGAGGGAATCGGTTCTCATCTCAGGACAGAAAAGCCTAGTTCAGCCAGAGAACTATCAATTTGAGCCGGAGCACAAAGAATCCGATATGACACCGATCATGCATTTTTGGATAGGTGCGGGGACCGTAATAGGCGTTAATACCGAATAATTGACGGCTATTACGCTTCTCAGCCCTCTCACACTGTCTTTCCAACCTCAAAATGGTCAAACCGTTACGAGGGTTTCCAACACCGATAATGCATGTCGGATCAGAAGCGCTCATGGGATTAGGGGTGAACCGGGCAGAAGCCAGAGTTTCACAGCGAAGCCAGGAAAGTGAATCGATCTGTCTGGAAAATGAATTGGCTCACTTCTTGATCAGAAATGGTGATTTTACCTCTAAAATATCGGCCAGAAGTCTGAAATTGTTGCTTTAGAATCTTAGCTTTCGCCCCCACGAGTAGTATTTTGACCCAGAAAGCATTTCAACCCTGTACAGGCACTTCCTGTCCGCAAAATGTGAATATCACCTCTACAAACTCAGCAGGAATGTTTCCGATGAAACCACGGAACCGATCCACTGATGAGGATTAAAAAAGTTTCGAAGCTTTGGGCTGATCTGATGAAGCGATTTATGATTTCACGCAAGTTATGCCTGGAAACATCCAATTTCGCAGGCATTTGCTTCTCAAGTGTTGCAAATTTGTCGGGAGTACCTCTTAAGGGCCTCGTCAGCCTATGACGTGCCCTTCAAAAACAATTGAAAACTAGTTAATAAGTTAAAACCAATATTTTTCAAGCCTTACTTGATAAATTTCAGGAAAAGAAGAAGTAGAAGAATCAAAAACAAGCCAGAATACAAAATATTAATTGCAAACCAGCAATTATATGGAGATTTAGAACACTGAAACTTGCAATTACCACAGGACTAAGACCCGGAACTTGCAATTTTGGTGAAATGAAGACCCGAAACTTCGCCAGAGTCGAGCATGCTATAGCCTATGTTCCACCTCTACAAAAACGGTCTCGAAACTGCCGTTTTGTTTTAGTTGAGACCCTGTAAACCTGCAATTTCTTTGAAATTAAGACCGGAAGCTGTCAATTTCCAGGAAACTTGTGATTTCGCTAAAATCATGGGACCTCAGCTTACAAACTCGCAAAATCGCGAATAATCAGCCAAGAAAATGCCAATTCCGTGGATATTTATTTTCAAAATTTAAAAGGTTCCACTGTCATGGCCGGCTAGCCCGGCCCGGGTTCCGCGATCACTAAGAAAGGTCAAAAATAAAGCCCAGACACCAGAAACTGGTCATTTCGCGGGAGTAATTTTCCGGAAACTTGCCATTTCCTGTGTGATTAGAGCCGAAACGGGCAATCTGCAGATTCCTAGCTCTGCATATAATGTAATACCAAAACTTGCAATTTCGCATTAGATATGAATGATGTGATTCCTCGGGTATTTCTCTGGGAATTGTAGGTAATATTTTTCCTTAATTATAGCTGATGTGAATTAGCGCTTTTTCTCGATTTTACCAGATAATTAGCGATTTTAGCTGCAAATTGATGAATCTCTGTTGGTGGGTGGGTTACTTTTCCAGAGTTCTGCTATACACCATATTGAAATCGTTTCGGCGCCACTGCCGCAAATTGGTGGGTTCTCTCTATTTCAACCGCAAAAGAGCACTTTTTTCTCAATTCGCGCCGTAGATGAGCGCTATTTCTGAAGTTTAGCAGCGAATTGGTGTTTTTCCTCAATTTTAACCACAACTGAGAGATTTTATCAATGCTTCCTTGAAGCTGGCCCCTTTTATAAAATTGTAGCCCTCATAAACCGCAAGTTAGTGTATTTTCTCGCGAAACTACCAAATGGGCGTTTTCTAACCCACGAACGAGCACTTTTCCTCAAATTTAGCCGTGAATAAGCACTTTTTTGTTCAAAAATGTATTTGTTAATCCGCGTCTTTTCTTTATTGTAGCCCGCGAACTTTGCCTAACAAAGGCCAATTAGCAGTTTTTCGTGATTTTGACCGACAAGTTGGACCTGGAACTATACATATACGAAATGGCATGTTTTCTCAATTTCTGCAGCCGCTAACGCGAGTGATTTTCTCCATTTTACCCGTGAATGAGCGGTTTTCGCTTCTTCGAATACCGAAGCTATGTGATCGTTTCTCGAGGTGAAAAAATGTTTGGTCTCCGATTTCAAAAATTCCACTGTTTGCCTTTTGCGTTTCAGAGCTTTCTGAACAACTTTGGTTCCGTGTCTGTAAATCTGTGTGTCTGTTCATTTTATGCCAACGCGCATAACTGCTAAAGTAGTCAACCGATTTTGATGAAATTATCCTGATACACGTCGGTTAGGCCACAGATGGTCCCATTTCAATTTGAGTTAAATCGGTTCAATAGGAGGGGCTCCAGGGGGGCAGTGTACACTTCTCACCAACGCTCATATCTCCTAGAATAGGCAACCAAGCTTCATGAAATATTTGTAATAAACGTATGTTAGACTATAGATGGTCCCATTTAAAATTGAATTAATTCGGCCCAATGGAAGGGATTCCAGGGGGGGGGGGTATACGTACACTTCTCACTAACGCACATTATCTCGTAAAATAGGCAAGCTATCTTCATGAAATATTCGTTTTCGTTCAAATCTCGTTCAAATCGATAGATCCGGATAATCATGTCGAGGAAGCACTGTGCTACAACCATTAGCAGACGTTTTTTTTCTACATTAGCCGAGGATAAGCGATATTTCTCAATGTTATCTGTGAATTGGCGTTTTTCCTCAGAACGCCGCAAATTAGTTTAGACGTGAACGAGAGGTTTCGCACAAACTTATCCGCGAACTAGCGCTTTTTCCCTGTTTAAACCTTCAAATGAGTGCCTTTTCTCAATTCTACCGTGAACGAGCATTTTTGTCAATTAAACGAGCTCTATAAATTGTGAATTCGCGATTTTTTAAAATGTTGTTTTGGACGTTACATCGTGAAACTGCAAACTGCTATGTTTGTTTTCAATTTTAGCCGCGAATTTGCTCAATTTTAGCAGCGAATTAGCGCTATTTTTCAATTTTAGCGCATGAATGGGCGTTTTTCCTCAATCTTATTGCTATCCACAAAATCTATTAGTTTGGACCTGTGTGACGAAGGAGGAGGGATATAAAAACGTTGGTTCTTCGGCTAAAATTCGGACGAGGTTTGGCTCTGCGGTTCTATGGTTCTTGCCGGATGGCTCTTCGGTGACTACTGGTACTGGAAAGTTCATTGAAGTCGATTTTTGAGAAGGTCGATACCGCGTCAGATGAGCGCCACGGAATGTTAGCCGTTTTTTAAAACGTATTTTGACTTAATCGCAGAGTATTGCCAAGAAAAATACTCCAAATAAACAATAAAAATCTGAACCTGTATCGGAAAGGAGGTCCACCCGTTCTTGTAAGACATCAGACTCTCGGTGACTCACTCTGATAAAGGGGAGACCGAAGTCTCGGTGATATTCGGCTTCTTATACAACGAGCTTCTGAATTTTATGTCCCCCATTTATTTATTTTTTTGTATACCGAGATTTCATAGCTTTTAAAGATGCGGTGCCGGTTTAATTCTTGCATGTATACCCTTAAGTTTCTTATAATATAAGTCTCGCTCCTCCCCCCCATCACCACTTCCGCCTTAAGATATAGTAAAACAAGAAATATAAAACAGTCTATAGACCTATTTTTATTTCACCCTTTATCAGGCCTTGCCCTTTTTTCTCATTCGGAGGGCCCTTCTTACGTTGGAAGTTTATTATTTCTCGGGCTGGAAGAAAAGGAGGGGGGGGGTGAATGGTTTTGTGGCACCTTTAGTCAGAAGATTTATAGAGAAGTTTTCGTCGCAAGGTTTTTTTTAATATGCAGTAAAAAAAATTTTAAAAATTATTGAGGAAACGTCGTTAAGATGCGGAATGACTTAATTTTAGTGTAATAATCGTAGGGCGAGGAGTTTCGGTTTGGAAAAAAAAAGCTTTTGTTCGAAAATCATTATTTTCTGAAAGGTCTTGACAAAAGGCGACACGCGTACGCCCTTTTCAAAGGCGATAATTTCTGGTTTCCAGAGTTGAAAATTATTATTGAATCGACCGTGACTTTATGAATTAAGCTGAAAAAATGAAACGCGTGGTCAAAGTGGAAAAGGAAAAAATATTTTGGATGTGGGTTGCAGTAGTTAAGGGGGAGGGAGAACCCAAGGTGGTTACCGGAAGATTTTTTTTGTCTGAAATGGATCGAATGAGGTTTTTTCTTAAAGACAATGAGAGCAGGTGTGACTGGTACGTGAGAAGGTCTTGGCTCTTTGGGATAAGTCGCCGAGTCCCCGAACCATCACGTTTTTCTCGGGGAACAAACAATTCCTGTGATCGAGAAAGAGAGACTGAGCTTGGGCGGTACGGGGGGCGAGAGGTGTGAGAAAGTATAGGGACTACTCCCACCCCACCCCCACTCAAGCGCCGACATTGGTTTTACAGACTGGAATGACCATTCCGTTGAAAATGTGAATCTTGACTTTGTTGAGGCCCCTTTATGACTGTCCAGGGTTGCTTCCAGAAGTCTTCAATCTATGCGTACTACAGCAGTTTTATTTTCCAGCTCTATTGTGAAACACACTTTCGAAGAAGATGGCCCAAATTTGGCGAGGAGCGTGTGGATTAATTACAAACTTCACACGAGAACGTCATTTTCAGGCACTTTCGCTATAAGATAATTAATCATACACCCAAGCTGTTACTTTTCCCTTTCAAACGTACCTACTCATCTTTCGTGGCGGTGTCAGAAAAAGAAAGAGAGAGAAAAAAAGTGAATAAGGTTAGGGTACAAGAACTCGATAATTGTGTTTTACAATTAACTTTTCTTGTTTTTGTACATTAGAAATCGACTAACTTGAAAATCTTGTAGTTAAATGGACACATCTTCAAATACTTATATTAAGTAGAATAAATGTATTCTCTTTCTTCACTTATAATAGAAAATGGAAATCCCCCCCCCCCCACTGCCACACCACCACTCTCAGACACTTCAAAAATCCGTTCCAAATCGTAATGAGACTCTGCGAAAGCTATTTTTCACTACCAACTCAAAAAACCATTGAGTTGTTGCTCACCTTTCCCACTTTTATTATAAAGGGCACGTGGGAAATTTGAAAGAGTGTGACAATAGCGGGGGCGACGATGACGAACGTTGAAGGCACGGCCGAAAAGAGTGCATTCGTGTTCAAAGGAGTTTTTCAGGATGATGGGATTGTAGTAAGACGGGGTAGCCGGAGGGGGTTGTTGCGAGGAGAAGGTGAAGAAGTCAAAGTCGTCGCTTCGTTCGTTCGAGGCATGGAACGCAACGGTATGAAGATTCTTCCAAGAGACCCCTCCTCTTCTTCCCCTCGGCCCAAACCTTTATTCCTCTCGTTGACAAAAGAGAAGCTCTTTCTAGAGGCTTTTCCCTATGAGCACGTAGCTCAGCCGTGAAGAAATACGTGCCCCTTCCTTACGGCCCATTTGTCTTTAACACGCTTCTCTCGCGTCTCACACAATCTGTCAAAACGAGCTAATTGCTTTTTTCCTTTACCCTCTCATGTAGAGCGTTCCTACAACCTTTTTCCCCGAGCAAAAAAAAAGAAAAAAAAGAGCGATGGGCGTTCAGGATAAGCAAACTTCTTCAATATCGAAAATAAATGGTCTTTAAGTGGTCAAACGAGAGATAAGATCCTCTCCCCCACTGAATAACACCCCCCCCCCCACCAATGCCACAGCGTTTCCTAAAGGTTAAGCTCGCGCTTTTTTCAGATGGTACAGTTGAGTTGTTAAATCACCCCTCACTTAACATTCTTTTTCTCTTTTTATGATTGAATAATTTGCATAACATCAGAGAAGATTAAAAGGCTTTCGCCAATTAGTGGGCGAGATTTCTTAATTTATTAGCGTTTAAATGTGCTACTGCTTGTATAATCTCGTTTTTATACGTATCAATTATGAATAATGAAAAAAATATTGCCAAAATAGGTTTGTAAAGCAAGTTACAGAAGCTCTGTCAATTTTGTCACATTAACAGGTAAATGCTCTGAGGAAATCTGAGTCAATTCGATTATTACGAGTAACGAACCACCATAAACTCTTTCATTTTAGATCCCGATGGTTGAGTGATGGTGCCGGGGTGACAGCAACAACATAATTTGCCCCCCCCCCCACCAGATAACTAATAAAAGGGCGGTGAATATCATCCCTGATTTTCGATGATAAATAGAGAGCCGAGTGAGTAAGAGAAAAGTATTTGGGATCCAATTAATTGGACTCTTTGTTACGTTTTGCTCCTCGTTAATTAAAAATAAAATAAAAAAAATGATCGTGTACAATACAAGGCGAAGAGAAGAATTCATCATTACACAACAATTCTTTTCAATTTCAGTCTTTATAATTGAAACAAATATATTTGTTTTGGTTATTTTGTTTTTTATTATTTTTATGTTCGTTGGTTGAGAGAATGAAAAATCAATTTAGTTAAAAAATGATTGCATAGGGCGTGGTAATGCGTCACCTCTGTCGCCTCCCTAACCGCTCGTCGCATAAACTAACTTGCTTAATATTGCCAAAAGGCTACATCAACCCACGGTATCGTTGCTTTCAATCTTTTTTGATGATGCTGCGAACCCACCACCACCTTCACACACCCGCAATATTCCAATCGAAGGGATTACACAAACAAAGAAAAGGGAGACGCGTCACACGTTCACCATTGTTATAAATCACCAGTTGAAACGGAGAAAAATACCCCCTACTTTTTTAGTTTAACCGTATTAATGATGATGAGTGCACGGCCGTTGCAAGGGGTTGGTTAAAACGCCTATTATATGTGTCTAGAAGATTAACGGGCAAGCGCATTCAACAGTTTTGTAGGAGTCGTTATCCGGCTTATGAAATTTCAATGCAACTCTTTTGAGTTAGGGGAATGTTCGACTGCTGATGGTTCACGGCAATCGATCGAATGATATTGTGTCCTCAAATCAAAACGAGAGCACAAAGCATTCAATCCCCCGCATTTCCTGGAAAGTGTCAACATTTTCTGATGAGAGCCCGATATACTCTAACTATGGTAACGTTCTGTGAACAAATCTATGTGGAATTGTAGCCAGTTCTACGTATGCGATCAATATAACTTTTAACATAGTTTCTCGCTCGGCGAATCACGCAAACACCCCCCCCCCCACACCATGACTATATTTCCCTTGTCAATTCCGAGAGGCATCCAAATTTGCCTTGATGAGAGGTAGTTTGAGATAAAATATCCCGCTTGAAAATGGGAAAATACCTCCTCCTTCGAACACGTTCTGGTCAAAGGAAATGATTTGCGACCCATTCCGATATTTTAAATGTTGAACTTCAAAACATGGGCGGTGCCCAAAGGGGAGCAGGGGTGGGCAGTTGCCCTCCCCTGGACTCAGACCGTAGAGAATTAGTAGGGCAGCTGACCAAACCCGGAGTCAAAAAATTTGGTCACATTTTGTTTCGTCCAAATTTTCGCAGGTCTGCTGCCTCAGCAACAAACAAATTTCTCGGATTTCGCTCACTCCCTGAAAAAACAATTTCTCGGGTTTTTCACAATAAAAAAAAACACTGTTGCTGTGTTACTCACTGAATAATAACAGTTTTTGGCGGGTCTACAACTGTTGTAGCGGGAAAAAATCGTGGATTTTCGTGGCTGGGGATCCAGTTTCGTGCGTGTTAGCTCATTCAACGACTAATTTCTCGGATTTTGCACACCAAGACGCTAACAGGCACCTGAATTTTCATCAAAATTCCAACGCAGAAGATGGCGAACAGCCGAATCCGGCCCTTTGAGAACGCATCCCAGCGAGAGAAGACTGACAGCATACAGGCTCCTATACGGCTGCGATTTTATATGCATGCATTAATAGCAATATCCTGAAAATATTATCGGTAACTTAAGTTTTTGGTGACTATAAGACTCTGATAGTGGGAAAATCGGAACTTAGCGCCAAACGGAGACCCAGAAATTAACCAAGCGGCCAAAACTGGGCATGTAATTACTCTGAGATCGGATTTAATCGGATAAAACGTCCGCATCTGATAATTGAGCCTGTAGAAGGTGAGCCAAGCTCTCGAATTTTTATTTTTTGATTTTTCAAATTGGTGTTTGAGTCGATCCCACGATATTGTGTTTTTTTAGTGGTCAAGGAAGAAAATTTTCAAAATGTGGGTTTGAACGGGCCTAATTCCCAACTGTTAGGGCTTAGGACGTGCCAAAATCCGAAATTTCGCCTTTTGAAAGACCTGAGCACGTCATTTCTTTTCCCCTTAAATCCCCCCCCCCCCCAGCTGAATGAGATTTGAATTGCCCAAACCAGAGGAATTCGGCCTATTGGTGCGACAAACATCAAACTTCGGCTCTTTAAAGAGTCAAGCCCACGAAATTGTTTTTGTCTAACGAGCGAAACGCAACTGTATTTCTAAGGGGCCATAGCCGCGAAATTAGTTTCCCGAGAAAAACAAATCGTGAAATGATGAAACCTCAAAATTGGGGTTTGAACGAGCTGAATCCACGAGAGTTCCGTCCAAATTGCGCAACTTTTCAATGTTGGCCCCAAAGTTGCCTCCAAAAACCGAAAATTGACGTTTCTTCATATTTAGCCGCCTATCAATACCAACCACAAATTACTGCTCTTTCACAATATTGAGCCTGGAAGTTGCATCGAGAAACTAACTAGAATTAGAACTTTTGCTCAATTTTAGCCACACATTGACACATTTGTACAATTTTAGCCGCGGAATTGCCCCTCAAAAATAGCACATTAGCGTGATTTTTCACTTTTAACCGCCCAAGGACCATCAGAAAATGGTGGTGGGGAGAAGAGATTTTTTTTTTTCAATTTTAGTCTGAAGTTGCCTCAAGATATCACGAATTAGTGTTTTTTTTCAAACATTAAGGCAAATTAGCTATTTTTTATCAATTCGAGCGGCAAATGAAAGCTTTTTTTCATGAATTTTAGCCTCAAATTAGCACTTTTTCTCGCAATTTTCTTCCACATGAGTGATTTTCCTGGATTTTAGCTGAGGTTTTAAGTTCCCCGTGAACCACGAATTAATTTTTTTTCTCAATGTTAGACACAAACGAGAGTGCTTCCCCGCATTTCAGCCAGAAAGAGTGTTTTTCTATACTTTAGTCGCGAAATTGCCTCCAAAGGCCGCCAATAGGAGTTGGCATTGTATCCTGTATCCTGTACACTATCGAGGAGCGTTTCATTTGAGGGGGGGGGGGAGAAAATTTCCCAGTGTACTTTTTAAGATTGTCATGGTCAAATCCGTAGTACACGGTTATTTGTCAGGGTAAAAACGCGGCCTATGAAAAAAAAATTGGCTCCGAAAGTTGCAATTTCGCGGAAATTAGGTCCTGAAACTTGCCATTTCGCTGAAATTTACAAGCTGAAACTTACAATGTCGCGCAAATTGTGCATGGAAAACATGGAAAACATCCAACTTCATCCAGTTCGTCGGAGGCCTGCTGAGGTCGGTGTAAAACAATTGCAAACTTGAAATTTTCCGGATATTTAGCACCGAAACTCGCAATTTCCAAAATTAACACCCCAAAACTTCCAATTTCGTGGATAATCGTCAGGTCATGGCGTGTGTCTGGAGATGCTAGCCTGGGTTCCGCCGCTACAAAAATGGTCTCGAAACTGCAAATTTTGCTTATAAAGGCTCTAAATGCAATTTCGCCGAAATTAAGACCTGAAAACCCTAGATTGTCAATTTCCAGGAAACTTGTAATTTTTTTAAAATGAGGACCCTTACTTGCAATTCATTCAACTTCAATTGCAAATAAATTTACGTCAAATTCAAATTCAACGTTATGGGTGCAGACGGGCTGGCACTTGACCGGGGTACGCAGCTACTAAAACAAAAGTCCATGCCACTTGCAATTTTGCAGAAATAAATACATGAAACTTGTAATTTAGCGAAAATTAGACGTAAAACTCGCAATATCGTAAATACTCAGCCAGGAAAATTCCTATTTCATAGATCTTGCTTTCAAAATGTTGCAAATTTAAAGACTGGGCACTGTTGTGGTTGGCTAGCGCGGGTTCCGCAAGAAACAAGAAACTGACCATTTCGTGGCAATAAATACCGGAAACTAGCAATGTCACTGATGCTACTCGAATTATACTCGAAACTGGCAACGCCACAGATTTTTAGCTCTGAGTAATGTAATTTCATGGCTATATTTGTCAGACTTTGGGGCTCTGTCATGGCTCATGGCTGTCATGGTTCGGACTCGGATCTACCGAGTCCGCTGGCGCCTAAGCTCTTAAGGGGGAGTTGTACTTGTGATTCCTCGACCCCCCTCCAATCATACCTCGCCTACTCCGCGTTACGGAAATTACCGCCGTATTTCTGCACCAATCGTGGACTTCAAGGGCTCATTTAAATCTTCAGGAAATTCCGCACAAGCGTACGATCTTCCTTTTTCATATTTCATCCCTAAAATAACTGTAAAACGCACACAAACTTTTACCTTGAAAATTCACACTCTTTCGACGACTTATTTAGGAAAGCAAGATCGTACGCTTGTGCGGAATTTCCTGAAGATTTAAATGAGCCCTTGAAGTCCACGATTGGTGCAGAAATACGGCGGTAATTTCCGTAACGCGGAGTAGGCGAGGTATGATTGGAGGGGGGTCGAGGAAACACATGTACAACTCCCCCTTAAGCGGCTCTTACGCCATACCCACCCTTAATCCATCAGCTGTGCACTTCACACCCGTACTACGCGGGCGTTTCGGTCGATGTGCGGTTTGTCATACGCGCACCGCCGTGCGCCGTGAACACCCACAAGAAGCTGAGTGAGCCGTGTCACAGCTCGCCGCAGATACCGAAATCCGTCAAAACCCGAATTACCTAGTCATAACTAGTTTTACCAAAGTCCGTTTGCTATAACTGGTATTTACTAGGTAAATCTAGAATTGACGATGGAGATCAGGGAAAACTAGAATTTACGCATGAATTGTTCCCTCTTAATTTTATATTAGTTTTTAATAGTTAAAATTAGTAAAAACTAAATACTGTCTAAACTACTACACAACTAAACTGTCTTTACGAATACGAATCTTTTAATTTTCAATCCGTTATTGGTTTCATACTAGTAATTCTTGGATTCCCTTTTTTCTTTGTTTTGGTGGTTTGTCAGACCATTTGCCTGGAAAATTGTTTTGGTCAGAAATTTCGGGTTTTTACTGAATGCGGGTTTTAACGGTGACCCCACGTGGCTACAACTAGTTTCAACTACAAAATTTTTAGTAAAAACTAGAATTGTCTGGCAACTTTGGACAATTCTAGTTTTGCCTAGTGAATACTAGTATTCACTAAGGGACATTGATAAAACTAGTTCTGACTAGGCAATTCGGGTTTTGACTGATTTCGGGTTTTGACGGTAACATGTATACATTTCCTGAAAAATGCTCCACTATCATCCTCTCATGGGCAATAATGCAGTACTGCAATTTACTGTTTTTTTGTTTGCTCTTTTTCTTACTAGAATAGCTCTCTCTCTGAGGTCAGATTTCCAGTTGGCGTGGGGGAGGGACGTTGGCAGTTTTTAAGTTGAAAATTGTCGTGTTGTAAGCTAAGCCTTGCGGTCCTGGTAAGAACATCCAGTTTTTGGAACAATCAATCATGCTTGAGATATGCTGTCGCCTGTATTTAATTAATCAAATAAATTAAATTAATTTATTTCTTTCCGGACGACGATAGAAGGGCACAGATTCAAGCTTCGAGAAAAAATGGGCTGCCCGGCGGAATTTGAACCTACAACGACTGCATTACTAGTCCAGCACGCTGCCAATTGCGCCGCAGTGACGCCTTTGGCAGTCGTACTGTAAGGAATCAGCTAAGCCGAACCACACCCAGGGCCATGAGTCCATTGTTTCAAGAAACAATGAACCCATGTTCCTCCGAGCGGAAAACAACTGTTATCTTGTAATCAAATGTATCTCTTGTTAATAATCAATTCACACCCTGTACATTTAACCAGTTTCTAGTTCCATCAAATGTATAAATGTATTGAACAAAAGTTTGTAAAGTCTTCTCATAAAATGAAGAGTAAGTAATGAGGAAGTTTCACATTTTCCAAAAATATTTTTTTCGATTAGGCATATCAATCCTTCCACATAAATAAGTAAATAAAATAACATTATTTTATGAACGGATCACGATTTATGCTCTATTTTAGCATAAATAAACCTTAAAAAATAGATTTATGAATAAGTTCTGACCCATGAAACTTCCTCATTGTCATCACTTCCCCCAAACTGCTCAAATAAATCAGACTTTTTTCTCCCAAAAACCCCCTAGAGTCCTAGAACCCGGAGTGGATCTCTTCTCTCCGGTGCTCCTCAACCATCCGAGCCACCAGCGTTCCTACCTCCCTCCCGGAGGACACGTCTTTCTTTAGTCGAGGCCTTCTGACCTGGGAAATGACACTCAATCCTCGAAACCATTTTTTCTCTAAGTTTGAATCGTTGGCCTGTACCCTTTTATCGTCGTCCAGATACATATCAATTTAATGTAATTTATTTAATCTATCAAGTTCTCTCTGAGAACAGACAATTCGCGCATTTTTTCAATGCCATAAAAATCTATTTAGGGGGAAAATTCTCAAGTTGAGTAGTTTCCTCCATGCGTGTAATGCCCCAAAATGGCGTTTATAACCTAAAATAGAATATTACACGCACTCCATCCCGTTCGAGCACGAGGCGTAACCGAGTGCCGGTAATCACACGAGTACGGAATGAGAATTGCCGCATGAGTATCGTACGCAATTTTTCCTACACCCAAAAATTATTATTGAAAAAAAAAAAAAAAAAAATCTGTCACAACACAACACGCGTAAGTCACACTACGTTATCACTCATCTGATATTGTTCATGCCGACTACCAATTTGATCGAAGAGGTTCATTGTTAAAGCGCTTTTATTTTAACATGATGGCGATTATCGAAACTGCGGAGAGTACATAATTAGCGTGCGGAATGACATCAATTCCGCACGCTGAGCTGGCTTTGAATAGTGATGGGCAAGAGCGGTCTTGATTCTTGCAGTCTCGCAAGACTCTTGCAGCAAGAACAAGAACAAGACCAAGACTTGATTGTAGATGCAAGACTTACCCTGCAAGAACAAGACTTCCTGCAAGAACTTCTTGCAAAAAAAAACAACGTCGGAATGATTTTTAAGAAAAGCTAGCGTGTTTGACGGGAAAAGGGAGAGGGCAGACAAAAAAGGTTGTATCCTTCTCCGTCACACTTCATCATCATCTTATTTTTTATTTTTTCTGGTTTCCTCTTTTTCCGTACTGAGTTCTTGGCTAAGTCGTTCTCTCCGCGTTGCGTTCAAGTTTTCGGTGAAGCGTGGAGGTAAAATTAGTGCCACCAAAGAAGAACCACCCGCTATTTCATCATCGAGAAGTAAATTTAAATAAATTTGTACTCCAATTGTAAGTGAAAGATATGAACAGAAGCGTGGAATCTGCAAACTGTTTTTCTCGAGGAGAGAAGTGGAAATGATTGAAAAATCTCAACACTTCGGACGGGATTCGAAAGGCACATTCTCCCTTTTCATAAAAGCGATTCGCGATCCACAATAATTCTATCCTTCAAAGGCAGATCTTTAGTAAAATTAGGTGGAGAGGGGTCACTCGAATCATTTCTCAACAATAAATATGGTGAGGGCGAGAGGGGGCTGACAAATCGCCGTATGCCATTCGATTTTCCTGGCGCTTTTACATTCGGCTCAAGAATTCAAGACAACAAGTGCTCGGGTCATTCCTCGCGAATCCCGACTACCTCCGTCCAATCAACCCTCGTCTACTAAACGGATTACACTTTCTCGCCTTATTTATGCACCAATCCTGGGTTTTAAGGACTCGTTTCAATCTCCTTTAAGGGCGCATCTACCCAGTTTGGTCACTTTTGGAGTGCGAATTTCAAACATTTTGTTGGTCGGTTTTACCATTTGTTGGGTTTGTATAGTCCAACAAGGCATTTTTTTTGGAGCGAAAACCAAACCAAACCACTTTTTTGGCGCGAATGGTTAGTTGCCATTTTTAGGACGAAAATTGTCGAGATGGCTTTTTTATGGCGCGGAATATTCGATGCGATTTTTTGACGGCATGAATCTTCAAATGACATTCTAGAGTCCGATGATGGTCAGATTGGTCATTTTTGGAGCCCGAGGTGCCAAGTTTGGTATTTTCAGAGAGGGGAATGGCCAGCTCGGTCATTTTCGAGCACGAACGGTTGGTTTTGCCATTCATTTTTATGGCCTGAGTTGTCTGTGTAGGCAATTATGAACATAGGGCACGTGTGGATATTTTATTTCATGTTTGTGGCCGTTTTTGGGTGCACGAATCGTCGATTTGGCCGTTTTTATGTCAAGAATCATTATTTTTGGGCTTTGTCATGGCGCCAATCGTTAGTTTAGCCATTTTCAGTGCGCATAGATGCAAATTATTCAGAGCCAGAACTATTTGGCAATATTTAGCGCGCAAATTGTCAGTGTAGCCATTTTGAAGGCCACGTTTCAAAGCCGCAAAATCTTCAATTTTGCCATTTTTGGGCGCAAGTTGTCATTTTAGCCGGTTTTCGGGCATGAAAAGTCCGTTGAGGTTAAGTGCAAATAGTCAGTATTGAACCATGTTGAGCGAATGTTCAGGTTGGCCATTTCGGCGCGAGAGTGGTCGATTTTACTATTATCAGGCCAGGACAATGTATGCTTCGACATCTTCAATGCGCGAATTGTCATTTTTACCTTGTGTAAGGCGCGCAGTTATTTAGTTAGAAAAAAAAAGAAACAAAAAAACTGTCAGTATGGCCATTTTCACAGCGCGAATCGTCAGAATTAGCATTTATTTTGTTGGCGCGTATTTATCTTGGCGCGTCTTACGTTACTTCTCCATCTTTACGTTTGGAATAGCTATTTTTAGTAGGTATTGGCTATTTTTTTTAGCACACATCAATTTCTCAAGTTCCTTGGATGAACCGGTTGGTCAACGATAATCTTCTACGGGGTGAAACTGAAGGTTTTGGCAACTATAGCTACATCTCTTAAGTTATAATATGTAGGTTATGTATTGCCATGAAATAATGTTAAAAGAAGGGGCACATATACATATTCTAAGTGACCCCCCGGCCCGCGTGGCCGGTCAATCCTTTGTATCTGCCCCTGGTTAGGAAATTTGGGTGGTAAGGGGCAGGGGACGGCTGATGATGAAAGGGGTTGTTGGTAAGGGGAGGCGTTAACAATTTATTATGTTGGCACATTTTCTCTTGCTTCTGTTTTTCTTATGATTTGAGGGGGTGGGTCAATATGACCTCTGGATGCGCGCTAGTCAGCGTTAACAGCGGATAAATCCCTCGCACTATAAAAGTTACTGATTCATTTCCCTCATTTTTAACTTCCGAGAAAGAACAAGTAAGTTCATAGTGATGACCGTCAACCCCCCCCCCCCACTTCCAGCGTGCGCAAGACCAAGAACAAGACTGAGCCAGCGAGACCAAGACCAAGACTGGATTGTGAATGCAAGACCAAGACGTAAGACTCGCTATGCAAGACCAAGACCAAGACTGTCAAGTCTTGGTCTTGTTCTTGCTTTTCGCATCAATACCCTTGAACGTGCGTAAGAAACTGATTCCAGGCGGAGTGTAGGAAAAATGGGTATTTGATGAAATCGGTGTCGGATGAAAGGGCGAATCACTTACTGGACGTTTCTCGCGATTATTCCACTGATTCAACTGTATGGCCGTTCCTGTTTTTCGTCCGATGAGTACACGAGTAATTGTTTTTCGAGGGCTCTTTAAGGGTTGTTACAATGAGAACATCACGGGTGGGTCATTTTTCCCGCGTTCTGATACACTTAATTGAAATCATTTCGCAGCCACTGCTTCAAAAGAAAAGAGATATGACTTTTGTAGAGTTTCATCCATAAAATGATTTTTAACGTTGCTGACCTTTTCGAACGAAGAGGAATCCTTCCATTAAGTGCTATAGTACTCTCGAGGAAGTTTTTAAATTTTTTTTTGCAATACGGGGAAAACTAAGTATAGAAACGGGGAAATAGGTGTCGGTCGGGTGCTGTTAAAGACACTGAAAAGGTCGAAAAAAAGTGGAACCCAACGAAAATATTGTGACCGTTTGTAGAAGGTCTCGAGATGGGAAGGGGAAAAAAAAGTATAAATTTGTTAGGCGCGTACACAGCACACGCGGTGAAACATGGCGTTATTCGAGACGATGTTGAGTAATGCGGGTCCAATTTGAACGCGTAAAAACTGTTTTTATGTATTTTCATACTCTTCCATCCTTCTTATATAGCTCATACCCAAAGCACGTACTCGAATCATAAATTTGTTGGCATTAAGCCATCTGTTGCTTCCCCCTATAAAATTCCTTGATTGTTCCTCGGGTGCAGTTATGTGTCACTTTTTTTTCCACTCAAATTCTTTCTCTTTTGAAACATGTTTATGGATTTCAACCGAAGCTGGCAATATTGCTCGTGTCGCTTACAATAACCACACGCTTTTGAGCAGCCATATTTTTATCGCGTGACTAAAAGAAAGTAAAGCTAGTTGAGACCTGTACTATAGAATGAAGGGGTTGTTGAAGGGGGATGGGGTAATCATTCTGTCCCTGTCATCATGAGACCATTTTTAGTAGAAGGTACTTTCAAAACCGCTCATAAGTAATCCTGAATTATGGTACAAAACTTTTAAAATAAATTTAAATCACGTTTAATCATTTTAAACTTTTTTTTGTCCTTTAGCTTGCAACGTCCCAATAATTTTCGAAAGGAACGTGCTTGGATGCAGCGTTTAACGACTTCCTCCAGATAGTTGGTCATTAAACTCAATTTATAATTCATTAACTCCCATTTTTTTACGGCTCTCGCCCATTAAAATTAGGCTCGGAGAACGTAGTGCATATGCGCCTCACCAGCCTGTTCAATGGCTATAGCAACGAAAGGAGAGCGTTATTCAGTTCTAAACAAAAACAAAAACTTTTAGAAATTGTCTCGAGTAGGTAAATGTTATGCCTCGGCTATTTCAGTAATTACTACGGGTAACGTCAGTAACTTTGCAGTTGCAATTTCAAAAAAATCTTGCCTTAACTCCACGCATCATCCCCCACCCTTAATTGTGTTTATTTTTGAATTCTTAATCAGGGGATTCGGATTTCACGGGCGTGTTGAGTTTTAAAACAATACACTCCCTGCTTTTTCATGACAGTTCTACTGAGGAACGTAATTAACTCTCCTTTAATATTTTACCTAACGAGCTGAAGCATTTAGGCACCGTTGTGTTTTTGGAGGAGTTCCTCTCTGAGAAAGCAAATAATTTACAACTTACAACTTTCAACTACAACGTGGAAAAAGTTTTTTGGGTGCTGTTATTTTGGCTGACGGGAGGAAGACGTGAGGGGCTGTTGCGCCTTACAATCTTCTACGAAAAGCATATTCTATACTTTAGCGTCTTCATTTAATATCGGGTTAATGATGTTGAAAGCTCCAGCCACATTTTTTTCTTAGAGTCCGGAACATTTCCATTCTCTCCCCCCCCCCCGCCAGCACTCACTCCTCTTCTCGCTATTCTGTTTCCAGGAATTAGGAAACATTACAGCTCGCTTCGACGGCGTTATGAATTTCCACTATAAAAGCTTCGTTATGTCGCATTTAATTACGAATACACCCCGGCCTTTCTATGTATCCCTCAAGTTTAATGTTTCACTCCCCCCCCCCCCACGATAATGGGCTTTAATGTCCCTCAACGCCAATACTCCCACTGCGCACCAAAACAAATATTTAGATCCAAGCTTTTTACGATCTTTTTATACATTTTTTTTTCTAAAAAAGAGGAAAGCCGAATATTATGAGATAGGTTTTATGAGCTCAAAGAAATATTCTTTTAACATGACTTTTTTATGAAAGGGAAGCTTGTTTGAGGGTAATATTAGAAAACGTCCGAAACGTTATTATTTTGACTTGAATATAACATTATAATTTAGGAAGGCGGTGGGGGAATGTATTGTAACATAATTTTTAAAAAACTTTTTTGGAGACCCAACTCTTATAATTGCTTCGTTCTCATTCATTCAATTAGTGTTACAAATAGAGGGGAACAAAATTAATTGGGTATTTTTCTAAAGATCGCATCTATGAACCGTACTTATCTTTTATACACACATAAGACAGGATGTTTACACTTTCTGGAATGGTGGTTGGGAGGGGGGGTGGAGATCGAAATCTATTAAAGGGAAACGGATACACATAATTAAATAAAATGTTTATTTGATTTATTGATTTTTCTACGAATCGTCGCATGAGTGAGGTTAATCGAACTATTTTAACAAAATAGTCGGGTTGAGGCACATGATAACGAAAAAAAAGAAGAGTTAAATCGCCTGAAATGTCCCACTCATTTTGCATAATACATTGCGGAGCTCGTGTAATAGCGGTAATTGGGCAGCGCGTCCAATTATGTCGATGTCACGTAGTATTGACATATGTCTAACTCCCCTGCCATCCTCCACCAGTCCTTTTCTTTATTTATCACAAGGTGATGTCTATAGGGCAAGGTAAAGGGCTCTTGAATGGCCACCATTGTGCTTGGAGAGGTGTTATCAAGTGCGGGTGCGGTACATAGGATAGAACAATTCGGAGGGTCATGTTGATCCGAATTTAAATGAAGGAAAAAAGGAGTTTTTAGTTGGGAGGGGCGCGGATCCAGAGTTTTGCTCAAGGGGAGAGCTAGGGCGTCCAAAGAAGTCTCGCTCACAAGTTTGTTCAGCCGGAAAACTTTCATGTTCAGGGATATTCAGCTGAATAAAATGAAACTTGATATTATGGCCACGAAACTACCAGATCCCTGGAGGCTACTTCACAACTAAATTTTACAAATGGTGCTAGGTTCCCAGTTTCTGGGCACAATGTCGCGGCTAAAATGGAGAAAAAGTGGTAATGACCTGTTCTAGAGGAGAATACGCGGCTAAAATTTTGAAAAATTGTTGATTAGCGGTTTCTGGAGGCATTTTGCGGCCTTGATGTGCCCAGTGCCCACTAAAAAGGCCATGAAACTTTCAATTTCGCGAAAGTTCTGGACCATAAACTTCGAATTTCGCAGATATTGTGCTTCAAAATGACGTGATTTCACGTATTTGGCACCGTCGGGTATGGATACCTCGGGTTCCGCGGCTACCAAAGAAAAAGCCCAAAACTTCAAATTTCACCGAAGTTAAAACCCAGAGCTCACTATTTCATGAATTTCAGCCATTATGTGCTCCTCCAATTTCGCGAATATTTATATCTTTAAACGTTGCAGTGTCGCGGCTATTCGTTCAGCTTGGGGTACTGTCGGAGCCGACTATCCCGCGGGGGCTCCGGGACAACACAAAAAGTCCCCGATGCTTGCAATTTTGCCAATATTAAGATACGGAACTTGCAATATCAGGGTAATCTTCAGACGAAACTTGCAATATGTCTGATATTTCACCCCTTCCGAGCTAGGAAACTTTCATTGTCACAGAAACAAAGACCCAATACTTTCAATGTCTCGGAAATTGAGCCAGGAAACTTCGTTTTTCCCAAAAATTTAGCTCCATATGCTGCGAAGTCACGGCTATTCGTCAGTTATTGGCACTGTCGGGGCTACCGGCAAGCTCGGTTCCCATACGGCCCCCGGAAATAAAAGACAGGAAAGTAGCAATTTCGCGAAATTAAAGATCAGAAACCTGAAATTTGGGGAAAAGTGTAATTTTGCGGATATTTAGGTCCGAAAGATGTAATTTCGTGACTATTTATCAACATTTGGTGCCGGCCGGACCCCCCCTCCCTTGTGCTTTGCCCGCTGTATCAAAAAAAAGCTCTGTATATAACTTGCAATTTAACGGAAATTAAAGACGCAAAACTTTCAATTTTGCTTGTAGTTAGCTCCGAAAGACTGCTGTCAACAGCTGAGCGTTTTTTCTCAATTTTACCCGCGATGAGTGCTATGTCTCAGCCATGGCCCGTGAATGAGCGTTTTTTCTCAATTTTAGCCATGGCTGAGCGCTATTTTACAATTTGAGCCGCAAATTAGCGTGTTTCCTAAATTTGAGGCTTTTTTGCCCCCTCAATTCTACAGTGAACGGCCCTTTTTTCTCAATCAAAATGTCTGCTCAAACCGTGAATTAGCGTATTTTCGTCTGATTTTTACCTGAACGTAAGACGTTGCATCCAGTGCTGTGCCCTTGGGGAGGGTTTTGGGGGTCATAACACCTCCCACAGTACTTCAGCCCAGCATAGTTAAGAAATAACTAAATAAAAAATGAATAAATGAAAAAATATAAATAAAATAAATGAATAATAAATAAAAGGTAAAAGAAGAAAAACAAACAGACAAAAGAAAAAAAAAAGGTTTGTTTGGCTTAAAAGTTCGCTATTTAGCCCCGCTAGGTAACTATATACCTATATACATGGCACCAATGGTATTTATACCACTGACAAGGCTCGGAAGGATTTGCTCGAGAGGGGAGGGTTTGAGAAATGAGGCCCCTGCCCGTTCTTGGCTTGGCTTGACGTACTATTCATGTCCTACAAACTGCAGCAAAGGACAAAAATGACTCTAATATACGCCCTAAAAATGGCCATCGGGGTATTCAAGCAATTAGGGTAATTGGCAAAACTGACTGCCATCAGTTTTGAGCCAGAAATGTGCTCAAAAAAAAAAAACATCCATCCACGCCTTTAAAATACACAAACCGACGATGGCCAAACTGACTTTTCGCACCTAGGAAGTGGCTAAATTGGCAACTCCCGCACCAAAAACGGCATAACTGACCACTCGGGCCCTAAAATGGCAAAACTGACTATTCGCGCCCTGAAAAAATCACACTGACTATTCCCGCCCTAGAAATGGCCGTACTGCTGACAGTTAGCTCCGTAAAAATGGCCAAACTGG
The DNA here is from genome assembly GCA_038030265.1 of Corythucha ciliata. Taxonomy (NCBI): domain Eukaryota; kingdom Metazoa; phylum Arthropoda; class Insecta; order Hemiptera; family Tingidae; genus Corythucha; species Corythucha ciliata. The sequence goes on along the minus strand of CM075943.1, from coordinate 39,324,986 downwards.
CTATTCACGCCCGAAAATTGACAAAAATGATTCTGCTGTACATAATTGTGGCTTATAGGCAACTATTTTTAAATAGTTAAACTGGTGTTTCACGCTTTGAAAATAGTTGCCTAATAAACAGACAACTCCTGTCCTGAAAATTGAAAATCGAAAATTAACGCGTCAAAAATCGCCAAAATGAGCCTTCACAGCTTGAAAATGTCTAAATTGACGATCATGCCCTAAAAATAGCTAACTATATGGCTATTGACGCGCTAAAAATGACATACTCGTACTGGTAATTCACGCTTCACGCTCTAAAAATTGCGTGACTGATCATTTGCGCCCAACAGAGGTTACAGGTAGTGTGATAAGGGGGAGTTGTTGGAAATTCCGCACAAGCGTACGATCTTGCTTTCCTAAATAAGTCGTCGAAAGAGTGAATTTTCAAGGTAAAAGTTTGTATGCGTTTTACAGTTATTTTAGGGATGAAATATGAAAAAGGAAGATCGTACGCTTGTGCGGAATTTCCTGAAGATTTAAATGAGCCCTTGAAGTCCACGATTGGTGCAGAAATACGGCGGTAATTTCCGTAACGCGGAGTAGGCGAGGTATGATTGGAGGGGGGTCGAGGAATCACATGTACAACTCCCCCTTAAGTGCCAACTGACACCAACAAAATGACTCTCTGCAACAGCAAAAAATGGCACGTCCCCGCCTTACCAACTGATAGAACCCCCCCCCCCTCGCAGCATATTGGTGGCATGCACCCTAAGGACTGGATAAACTGACTACTCTCACTCTGCACAATTGCTTGATTGACTAATCACGCCAAACCACAGCCTTTGCGCCTTATAATATAATAATTATTAGTGAGCGCCGGGTTTCGAACCCGGCAGGCGCCAAAGCCTCCTTTGGGCTCATACGCAGTACCCTGATCCAACTGTGTACTTCACACCCGTACTACGCCCACACGGCGTTTCGGTCGGTGCGCGGTTTGTTGAACGCACAGCGCCGGGAACGCCCACACGAAGCCGAGTGTGCCGTGTCACAGTTCGCCGCTGCCTTGTAGTGAAATGGGCAATAGCTAGATTCGAACCCAGGCCCGCTGGGTTGCGAAGCGAGTATTGTATCCATTACACCACCGAGGTGCCCTCCGGAATCTCTTCATAACGAATAAATCTTTCGCCTTTGCGCCTTAAAAAAGGCTAAACTGCAGATGATTCGTGCCCTAACACAGTCAAATCGATTATTTGCACCTTGGCACCTTGCAGATGGCGTAGGTGACGACTTATGCCATTCAAACGCCTTATCTGACTTGTTGCACAGAAAAAGAAAAAAAAATAGCCAAATTGTCTATTCGTGCCCTAAAATCTTGCGCACGTTTCCAGAGACCACACGAATTTTACCGGGGATGGTGGCCCCTCAATTGACAGCCCTGAAGTGCGTCGAATTTTTCGTTATTATATTACAAATAACAAGAAAAATTGCAAGGTTACTGTACTTCAGAGGTAGCGCCGTAACTAATAGACGAGGGGAATGCAAAAACAATCACTTTCTTTACACACATGATAAGATTATTATAGATTAGGTACATTACAAGATTACTAAGTGGTGCATTACCTGCGAACTTTTTGTTTGGCGGACGAGGCTTGCCGAGGCCGCTAATTAAAAACGAGCGGGTAGTACCACGTAATAGTCGAGTGATGTACGCTATTTTTCGCGCAACCGTCGTCGAATATTACCCAGTTTTATTCTTTGACAAAAAAAAAACATGTCTTAAGATATTTCTATAATCACGGATAAGGTGATAACATTTCAACAGAGGTTGCACAAGGTTATAGAAAACTGACCTGTAAACAACTTTTCATGTCAGTTTTAAACCTTTACTTTACAGTTTTCAAAAACTGAAGCTATTAAGTACATACCAGGTTATGAAAAATTCAACTTACTGGAGTTATTATGTTATCGTACTGGGCAACTTACGAAGCAGGTAGCGCGAAAATTTATAAAATTTTCCATTTGCGTACCCGATGACGCGTTTGTTTACAGCCCCCCCCCCCCATTTTCTTACGGCGCTGCCACTGTAGTATTGACATCTTTCATAAATACAGCAGCGCTCTTGCCGAGCTAATGTGAACTAACAATCTGGAGTAACATCTGACAGGTGTCACTTGCCTTGTTTTGTTTATTATGGTAGTGAGAATAGTAGATAATATATTACAAGATTAGTAAGTGGTGCGAGTGGTAAGAGTTATCATGTTATCGTAATGGGCAACTTACGAAGCAGGTAGCGCGAAAAGAAAATTATTGAAGTAAATCCAATTGAAAATTGAAGGATACCCCAGGAGGTCGTTTCACTTAGTCGTCACATGAGCGCTGGTGTATTTATGAAAGATGTCAAAAGTAACCTTGTAATTTTTCTTGTTACTTGTAAACAAAAAATTTATCAAATGTGTCACACCTAAACATTGACGTCATTTCTCCTATCACCATCCATCCCCTCCTGAAGAACTTTGAAATTTATTTTAAAATCACCAAATGCATCAATAGGGCTTCAACTACCGTTGATTTCTTTCTCTCCATGTGCCAATTCAGCGGTATATTTTTCTCCCAAATCGGGCATTCATGCAAGTTCCCCATTGCGTGCTTTATCTCAATTTTACCCGTGAACGTGCGCTTTTTCTCAATAGTAGCCGTGGATCTTGCCCCAATCGAACTGCAAATGAGCACTTTTTCTTCATTGTGGCCTGCAAGTTGAATCGTGAATCCGTGAACGTGCGTTTTTATCAATTTCAGAGCCGGGAATGCAGTACTTTTTATAATATTTACCCGTGATCGAACGCTTTATCTCAATTTTAGCTTTAGACTTGCCCCCAAAAGACAGCCTTTACAGGGTTTTTAGCAGTGAAAGGGCTTATAAGCGTTTTTGCTCGATTTTTGTCCGCACGTTGCGTCGAACAGCCACGAATTAGATATTTTTTCAGAGCACTCGCTCTGGATCCGCGCCTCTCATTATTTATGGGCGCGAATGGGAGATGAATTCGGATTCTAGAGGTTTCAAAACTCTAAAAAAGATAATGCGATCCTCGTGTACCGCTTGACTACAAGGCTGCAGTGGTGCATTATTCACATAAATGAAATGTACAAAAAGAAAACTTCTTTACGACGTTAAAAACCACGGTTAAACCGTAAAAATAAAGCACGGGTGCTCTTATCCTCCAACAAGACATTTCAGATTGGGTTAATTGCGCTGGCCATCCCTTCCGTCTTACATAGCAGAGGGGAAGTACGTATTCCTCAAGGGTGCTCTACTGACTCCCTTTGTCAACATGAAAACCACAACCCTCCTCACCTTCAATCCTCAGTGTCAGTGAGACGGTCCCAACCCCCCGCAGCCGAGAGTCTTATAAGCTGTGCCACGGTGCTGTTGGCAATAGCCGCATCTCTTCTCGTCTTATTGTTCTTAAGACGGTGGATAGTTTCAAGTTAGCTCTCTCGAAAGGATTTAACAAGCGGACAACAAAAAAAAGTTCAAGTGGTGGCAGCTCTTAACTGTTTAAGTGAGGACAAAGTCACAAATTCAATTATAGGCTTTTTCTCCAGAAATAAATGTTTTCAAAATCAGAGTACAAAGTTATCAAGTGACACACGAAAACTTATTTTAAATAATGGTCCTGATGATGGCCTATACAGGCCGAAAATCGATTCGATCAGTAAATAAATAAAAACAATTCTTTTGTGGAGAGACAACCCGGACGTTTTCGAATTGACTTCTCCCCGTCTTTCCTATAACGGGTGGGGGTTACCCATTTTGTCTCCTTATGAAAGGGGTACATTAATGCCCTGCTATAAAGGGCAGGAGACACCAAACTACTGATGTTTCTCCTACAAAACCCCACCGCGGTGGGTTGTGTGTTCTTAATTGTCGTCGCAGGACTACTCCTAAGTTCCTAACAGCTTCGAATAGACCGAAGTACCTTCGTCTGTGGTATAAGACGACATTTTCGCGCTACTTTCATTTCACTACTTTACTACAGTAAGAGGGAAAATACCGTGTGGTCACGTTGCCAGAGAACAAAAAAAAGCTATCGAAATTCGAAATCGTTTTGGAGTTTGGAGTCTCCGCGTTACTATCGGATCAAAAACGTGCACGACTCCCTCAGAGATGGTCACAACGTTTCCTATCGGGGGCGCACATGTGCCACGAAACTTGTTTTTGACGATCCATTTCCATTGAATTCTGTTTTTCAGGTGACCAGCTCCGTGAAATTTGGGTTCTGTGAGTGTCAAATCCGTAAAATATTTGAACTTCGAAAGTACCCAACAAGCGGAATTGCTTTTTTTGAGTGAGTCAAGCGCGTGACTGGAGGAACGTGACTAAGGAATCATCCTTTTCGTCCCATCGGTAACGAAGAATTACGCTTGTTGCTTGTCTGTGTAATCCGGCTTAAGTGTTGGTAATGGTGAGGGGAACTTGTACCCCCCCCCCCAGCAAAACACTTCGTTATAGCCCTAGCTGCCCATCAATTCACGTTTTTTAGTGAAGTAAGCTGAACGGGAAAGATACAGAGATCAGGCCACAGTTTTCTTGTCTAGGGCCCTGTTTCGCGTGCAAAGGTTCATGAATCATGACTGGTCACGCCAAAAGCCAGAAAAGGCATGTGGTGGAATGAGGAGAATGGTTGACGAGATTGGATCAATTAGGCACAGCGTTGGTGTCCATGTGACTCAAAATCACCCCTCTGAAAGGTGTGATGGAAATGGGGACTCGTTCGCGTTTCACGATCTTACTGGTTTTGGCCGATTTTCTTGAATTCAAAGGAGGCAGTGAAGCCCGCCCATGGTTAGACGTACCTTGGACTCATTGGGCCTGCACCAAGCAGGAGGCAAAACGGTCCAAAACACCGGAACCGCGAGAAGAAACGCTTCAACGGTTCGTCTGACCGAAAATGTGTTTCGAATTTCTGTGATATCCTGTGCCGAGAATCCCCAAGATTCACATTTTCGTCTAATTGTAATTGTTCACATGTATAATTAGGTATCGTCAATATTAAGAAGATGTTGATGTTAGGGACGTTTTTTCAGAGTGTTTCGATTTGAACCGGACGCAGTTTTCAGACAAATTCAGCTGGTTCGGGTCAAAACGCTCCCAAGCATGGGCGGAGCCAGTAGGGGGCAGGGATGGGCAGTTGACCTCCCCTAAACTCAAAAGCGCAGCCTTAGTGGGGCAGCTGCCCACCCCCAGATACCATCAAAAAGTTAAAATCCAACTAGGATCGCTACAATTTGTTTCGTCAAAATAATCGTCACTGTTCTGGCTGAGCAATAAATCAATTTCTCAGAACTCACCCACTAAAACACCAATTTAGCGGAGTGGCCTGAACAATAAAAAACCATTTTCGCAGCTCTGACTCACTAAAAAAATTAATTTCTCAGATCTCTATGACAACAAATTTTCCTGATTTTTTCTTGCCAAAAAAATTAGCTATTTTCTCGGATCTGGATCACAAAAATACTAATTCCGCAGATTTCGGTCTCTAAAAAACAACTTTGCGGATTTTTCTCATTATAAAAATATTTTTGCGTGTCGGGAAAAATCATTTTTGAGGCTGTTTGTTGATGGCAGACCAAATTTGCGGGGCGGCTCAATTCGGAGATCGATTTTACTGATTTTTCACACTGAAAACCCAGTTTCGCAGGTTTGACACACTAAAAAATCAATTTCTTGGATTTGACTAACTAGTAATACAAAATTTCGCGAGTTTTTCTAGCAAAAAAAATCAAGCACATCCAATTCTTCTTGGTGTTCTTTTTGGACGTTGGGAACCAAATCTTGTCAAAGTTTACGGTTTTGCCTCTTTTAGTGCATTTCATTCTGAAAAATGCACTATTGGTCTCGTCGTGATGGTGGCAAACATGGGTCATGTCATGTTTTTTTCACGTTTCAGAACCTCTAGAACACGAATTCAGTGGTCTCCGGAATTCATATATATATATATCTTTATGGCCGTTTCCTTGTTAGCACGATAACTCTCGTAGAAATTAATTTAGCGGAACGCGCTTTGGCACAAAAATCAGTAGTCATAAGACACCGGTCGGTATTGCATTTGGGCCAAATCGGTCAAGGTGGAGGGGGGGAAAATCGGGCTTGAAGTCGTCAAAAAATCACTAAAAATCACCAGTTGATTCTAGAAGCATCATATTCGGTACGTATACTCCATGTTAGACTAGCCTTTGATTCCCATTTTAATTTTTTGAAAAAGTCAAGGGGGAGGGGGTGGTGCCCCGGGGTGGAAGTAAGTGTGTGGTCTTGTTAGCACGATAACTCTCGTAGAAATTAATTTAGCAGAACGCGCTTTATCTAAAAAATCAGTAGTCATAAGATCCCGGTAGGTATTGCATTTGGGCCAAATCGGTCAAGGTGGAGGGGGGGGGGGGGAAATAGAGGTTGAAATGGTAAAAAAATCACTAAAAATCACCAGTTTATTCTAGAAGCATCATATTTGGTACGTATACTCCATGTTAGACTAGCCTTTGATTCCCATTTTAATTTTTTGAAAAAGTCAAGGGGGAGGGGGTGGTGCCCCCGGGGTGGAAGTAAGTGTGTGGTCACGTTAGCACGATAACTTTCGTACAAATTAATTTAGCGGAACGCGCTTTGGCAAAAAAATCAGTAGTCATAAGACCCCGGTCGGTATTGCATTTGGGCCAAATCGGTCATGGTGGGGGGGGGGGGGGGTAAATAGGGCTTGAAATGGTAAAAAAATCACCAAAAATCACCAGTTGATTCTAGAAGGATCATATTCAGTACGTATACTCCATGTTAAAGTAGCCTTTGATTCCAATTTTAATTTTTTGAAAAATTCGAGGGGGAGGGGGTGATGTTCTCGGGTGGAAGTAAGTGTGAGGCCTTGTTAGCACGATAACTCTCGTAGAAATTAATTTAGCGGAACGCGCTATGGCACAAAAATCAGTAGTCATAAGGCCCCGGTCGGTATTGCATTTGGGCCAAATCGGTCAAGGTGGAGGGGGGAAAATAGGGGTTGAAATGTTAAAAAAATCACTACAAATCACCAGTTGATTCCAGAAGCATTATATTCGGTATGATGATTCCATTTTGAAATAGCCTTTGATTCCCATTAAGTTCAGCTTAAACAAACCCGGCAGCAAACAGTACGAGGGAGGGTCAAACATAAACGAAACAAATCATGGTCTCAACATTACTACTTCTGGGACGGCTTAGGGTATCCGTATACAAAATGAAATGCACTCTTTCCGACCGCCAGCTGCCGGAGCGAAATTTTTTTTCAGTTTAATTAGGCGATTTTCCAGCTTTCATATTAGGAGTATATTGTGTGTTAGGAGCTCGGCTTCCGTCAAAAATTATTTATTCCTGGTCGTTGGGGCCAAATCTTGTTTAAATGACGATTTTCCTCCTTTTTTTTTTAGTGTAATGCAGCGATTTCCGATCTTTCGAATCAGGAGAATATAATGTGGTATACGAGCTCGGCACCGAAATCAATTTTACCACGTGGTTTGGACTAAATGTGCACCAAAAAATGCAACGCCGTTTTTGAGCCGTCGAAATGGGCCCTAATGAGGAAGTAACACATTTTCCAAAATCATGCTGTCGCGATAGCTTGCATACCAAAACTCATGAAAACACGATCCGTTCAAATAAAATCAGGCCCTATATTTTGCCCTATATAGATTCCATCAATTATATTGGTTTGCGGGACCCATTTTAAATAGGCTAGATAGACTGATGACGTAATAACAGCATTCGCATGACCTTCACAATAGCTTCCCACAAATCAAACAATAGGACTTAAGAGAATAGGATGGACATCCATGATGCGGAGGGTTGGGAGGGGTCACAACCCCTTAACTACGTCACGAGTCACAGACTGGCCGTTTAAGGTAACAACAAAAATTGGCAATTTTTATTATTTCGCTATAAATCGAAATAAATCATTTACGCTCCTCATTGCTCTGGTGGGTGACATCGGACTCCCCTGGGATTGCCCATCTCTCAACCCTACTAGCACGCTTTATAACGCTCGAAATCGACTCACCTTTTGTCACTTATTGGCAAAAATGCTTTTGTCGACGTGCTCCCAGCACATTCTATTCTCCTCGGGGCTTATTCTCTAACAAAAAAGCAATATGTTTTTCGTAGCAATGTTTCTATTTCATTCATTTGTTTGAAGAAAATGAATGAAATAGACAAATTGCTTTCTTGTTAGAGAATAGCCCCCTGATGGTCGTTGGGGACCAAATCCTATGAGGCGATTTCCGATCTTTCGTATTAGGAAAATCAGCGTTTCTCCTCAGTTTTTGTTTCGGCCATTTTTTTCGATCCAACGTAGCCAAACTTGAGTCGACGCTCTTCCTTGGACTTGAGGACTGTCAATTTCGTTTCTACCGTTTGGCAGAAATATTCAAGTAGCCCTTGGAAACGGGTCAAAGTCACTGGTATTAGCAGAGAGAACCTTTTCAACGGGTTTTCCTCGTTTCATAGAAAAGGAAAATCCGTTTCTATCTTAGAATACCCGCAATAAATCGTCTAGAGGGGTTATGTTGAGGGGTGTTGGTGTTATTAGTGTCAATACCTGCAGAAAAGGGAGAGATTAATGATTCACCACTTCCCTGTGCGTGGTTTGACCCTTGGCCAACTAAGTATTCAGACGAGCTCGCACTTGAGTAACTAGACCTGGTATGGAAAATTTGAATGAGCCTACGTCAGTTATAGTTCACTGTAGTAAACATTTTTATCTTTGTTTACCCCCCCCCTCCACACCAGACACCCAAGACAGCCTCTGTGTAACAAAACTAAAGTATTTTTCTTCGAAAATCGGGTTCATATTTCTTTAATTTTTTTTCTTATTTCAAGAAAACAGGTGGTCAGTCATAAAATAAGACTTTTGTGGATATTCCCTGCAAAGGATCTCTCTCCTCCCACATATGCCATCCACATGTTCTCAACTACCTGGGGTTTCCGAGGCTGTGAATCCCCCTTGCCTCCAATTTGTAGCTAAACGCTTGTTTGGTTCCTTCCTTGTTTATTAAAAAAAAAGAGGCATCCGACAGACTCGTCGTTGTATAATAAAACACGGCCGTCTGTCAGTTAAAATAAAAATCAGGGGAAATAACAAAAAAGTACTTCCGTCATTATAGACGTACACCATCCATGGTCGCGTCTCTTTAACAGCTGAATAATATACAGAGAAGCGCACACTAAATTTGAATATAACGCGTAATTCTCATTAATAAAGAGAAATTGAGCGTTTTTATAACAAGGCATTAGTGTATAATGGCTATATTTATAAACTGTGTTCTTTTCAGTCGTTTAATTTCATTTACGTTCGTTCGCGGTTTTTAAACAAAGAATTAATTGAGCCTTCTTGCATAACTGCGCGTTTCAAAGGTCGCTGCTTGGAACTAATCCCCGCAACGATGTGCGCTCAAAAAGCTCTAATTTACGACGCTTTCTTTAATCAAAAGTGATGTGTACTAGCAAATAGATGGTTTAGCTTTTGTTATTCATCGCGTCCCTTATTTTAATGACGCGGCTCCTCTTTCATTTCTGAATTTTCACAATCCCTTCCGCGTCCTTTTCATGTATCTCGATGAGCACGGGGTTGTTTCCCCCCTTTTATTTTCAAGCTTATAATCTGAGAGCCTTTAAAAACCTATTTCACTTTTGATTCGCTCCCTTTTGAAAGAATTTTGTCATAGTCTGCATATTTTCCAAGAGTTGTAATCGCGATGGGGCGGATTAAAAGGTAGGAAAAAAAAAGCATACGCTGAACAATGAGCTCGCTTTGCATGACAATTCTCGCACGTAGGAATATCGTCGAAAACAGCGCATTGACATCTGAATATTACAAAGCGGATTAATTTTTTTTTTTTTTTTTTTTTTTTGATACGTGAGGAAGAAGGAGAGCTTGAGGATTACTCCGAAAAAGTGAGAAGGCGCCGTCATGAAGGGCAACCCACCCACCAATTACTTCATTATGCAAAATCTTCAGTTCAATTTTCTCTATATAACATTTCCAATCGTATTGACCTACCCGGAAAATCCATGTCAGATTCATGCTTCAAACTGGAAAACCCCGTTCCCATTCTCTCCTTTTAAGTTTATGTATAAACCTGGCGTATCAATTCCACGGCTAAGTGCATTTTGCTATCTGAAACAGCTCAAAGGCGCAACTGAGAACGTTTCATCCAATTTATTTGCCGACGACATACATTTCTCGCTTCCCTACTTCGTAATAATTAATGGGCGAGGGGGTTGAAAAGGTCTTGACAGCTTCAAAATTTCAAAATCCCCCGTCTCACAATTCACCGCTAATATTTCACTGTGTAGTCACATTTCAGTTGAATTAGAGCAAATAATGCCTTCGAGCTTGTTAAACCCATTCAAACAACTATTCCCCTTCGCTTTGTCCTCCAACCAGGAAAGTAAAATGGTATCAATTTTACTCGGTAACTCGAATTCAAGCGGGAACTAAACCATGAACGGTTTTTTTCATAAGGTTGAATTACGTGATTAATTTTAATTTCAACACGGATATGGGTGGCGAGGTGAGGACGTTAAACAGAAAAAAAAAACACTGTAAAACCAATAAAGAAAAGCGATTTCAGTCAGGATTCGAAGCTTTCTTCGCCAAGGCTTTAAAAGAGGAAAAAAACGTTCCAGCCAAAAGCTGACATTTTCTTTTTTTCTACGTATACATTACTGTCTTTAGGGAATGAAATCCTTTTTTTCCCTGGAATTTTCGACTTTCCTAAGGGAGAAAAAGGGGCCTTCCGACTATTTTAGGACGTTTCATTTGAGAAAAAAAGCCTCAGCTCGCTTCCGGTTTGTAGGATGAATGACATCGAAAGCTCGTTATTTTTTCATGAGGCCTTCTTAGGCGTTACGGATGGAGGGGGAGGGTCTTAAAACATGGAAACGTTGGAACGTGTCAATTAATGGGGAACTTGCCCATTTTTCAAGCACTGGTGTTTCTTCAAGACGGCTCTTCCACAAGGCTATTGCTCACATTAAACACAGAAATCAATCAAGGTTTTTTTTAAAGCGAATTTTTAAGAATTTTGAGTGGGGGTTTGATTACGTCAAAGGTTAGGAATTCAATGAAATGGATGGTGTGGTAAAGAGGGGGGTAAGAAGCATTTTCAGGGAGACAGTTCTTCTTGTTATTTATATAAAACAAAAATGTTATACTTCCAGATGCTTCACAAGTGACCATTGACGTCATTTCCCCTCGCTTTTAGGGGAATTAATTCACCGCGAATTAATTCACAAGTGCAGTTTTGGCTGCGAATTAGGATTGTACCAATTTTAGCCGCTAATTAGCGCTTTTTGTCAATTTCATTAGTGAACTAGCGATTTTTCTCCATTTTAGCAATTATTTAGTTAGCGACTTTCTCAATTTTTGCCGAGGACTAGCGTTTGATCCAATTTTAACTGATAATCAGTCATTCTTCTATATAGTTGAACCACACTCTAATGGAACGTGGAATTTTTGCACTTGCAAAAAGCACGTATCAATTTTAGCAAAAACAGCAAATTAGCGTTTTTTCTTCATACTAGCACACTCTATGCACTGCGAATAAGCGATTTTCGAGGAGGTTTCATCGAGATACCGCGAATGAACGCTTTTCGCAGTTTTAGGCCCAGTGCACACTTGCGTTTTTCCAAGCTGCGGTGCCGCACTGGCGGTCTGTATTGTCTTAAAATACATTAGTTGCTAGAAGCAATGCACACATGCGGTTTTTCTAGTTTCGGCACCGCTTTCAAATAAGTAGTTGGAGGCAACTCGAATTTCAAAATGTATATCCACTCGATTGAAGCTCTTTACACTTTTTAGAAATAAAAGGCTATATATCTTGGGATATATTAGTCCTCATAATATTGTCAATCAGTAAGTGATTAGGACCTTCGTCCGGGTCAAAAGTGGTTTAAAGGTACAAAGCTTCACACTTCATGTGTTAAAAGAAGCCTCCGTTGCTTTTTTCAGTGCTATGTATTGATATTGCTAGGCAAAATGTGCCGCAAATCAACCACCGCCGCGGCGGCACCGCAGCTTTAAAAAACGCAAGTGTGCACTGGGCCTTAGCCCCGAATATTAACGCTCTTTGCTGGGTGCTCGCCCCAAGAACAGCCTATTGTGCACCTTCTCGTCTTTATCCGCTTAAGGACCTAAAAAACCGGGAAGCTGCGTATTTTCTCTATTTTAGCCGTGAAGTCCCCCCCCCCCCCAGAAGGCACGATTTCTCTCAATTTGAGCCCTCAGAATACGCAAAGTGATTCACGAACAAAAGTGGAAAAAAAACCCTAAATGACGGCTAGAATTAAGAGAAATACATAGCTAGTTTGCGGCTAAAGTTTCTTGAAGCTTCCGCAGACAAAGCTGGAAGCCATTTTTTGGCTTCTGAGGGCAAGTTCGTGGCTAAAACTGAGAAAACCCGCTAATTCAAAGCCATAAGCGAAACAAATCGCTAATTCGCAGCTAAAATTACGAAAAATTGCTAATTCATGAATGAAATAGCATAGGTGAAAACCAATCATTAGTGGCAAAAATCGGGTGAAACGAATTCACTGCGAAATTCAGAAAAAACGCTAATTCATGGCTAAATTGATGCAAAATTTGCTAAAATGAAAAAAAAATCCATAATTTCGGCGAAAACTGGGGAAAAACTCTAATACGTTGCTGAGAAATGTAAAATTTATAATTAGCGAAATAAGGAAATACGCTAAATTGAGGCTAAAATGAGGAAATAAGCAAATTTGGGGCGAAAATAAATCAAAATGGCTGATTAGGGGGTTAATTTGGAAAATTTGCTAATTCATATAAAATTAAGAAAATGGCAAATCGCGGTTTCTGGAGGCAACTTCGTGGCCAATTAGAAAAAAGCTCTAATTTATGTGGATGGAGGCAAATAGCAAATTCGCACCTAAAATGGAGACGAAGCGCTAAAGAAAGAAAAAACAAAGAAAGGAAAAAAAACACGCTAAATTCGCGGATAAAATCTCGGCTTATACAATATGAGGCTAAAATTGATAAGGCGCACAAAATGTGCTAATCTTCGAGCAAATACGTGGCAACAAGTTTTAAAAAATTATAAGATTCAAGGCTAAAATAACGAAAAAACGCTGATTCGCGTGGCAAATTGCGGGGAAAAATCACTAATACGCGACTAAAAATTGAGAATAACGCTCCACAATAGCTAATAATTATAGCTGTAGTTGGCTGTGAAATTGAGAATAAACATCGATCAAGCCTGAGCGGCTCAGCTAATATCGGGAAAATGCCGTGGTCGAGGAGACTTCGCCATTGAAATTGAGAACAATCATTAATTTTAACATGGACACAAGTGGAAACAAATCGCTAATACTTGGCTAGACCTGACAAAAACGCTCATTCGCAGCTATGGAGACCCCCCCCCCTCCATATTGATCAATTTGAGAAAGTCCACCAGGGACTAAAATTGAGTAAGATGGGTATTCGCAGCTAAAATTGAAAAGAAGAATAATTGGTGGTGAAAATTGAGAATCCCTTGAATCGTACCTCAAATTGATGAAAACAGCTAAATTCTTGGAAAAAATTGAGATAAACCGCTCATTTGCAGCTTAAATAAAGGGAAAGCGTTATTTTTAACAACTCAAGTCGACAAAACAGAGTAATTCACATCTATAAAATGAAGAAAAACGCCAATTCTCAGTTATAATTGAGAGAGAATTCGCGGCTAAAATTGACAAAAGCGCTTATACGCTGTAAAAATCTAAGAAAATCCATTATTCTCGGCTAAAATGGAGATAAAACGCTAATACGCACAGACATTTCAGAAAGCCCTTTAATACTCGTCTGAAACTGCGAAAACTTGTTCATTTTTGCCTAAAATTCGAGATAGAGATAGAGCGTTCATTCACTGCTAAACTTGAGAAAACCCGCTATACCTTTTGAAGCTAAGCTCGTTTGCAACTTATGAGATTGAAACAATAAACAAATCGCAAATACGTGATTGATAGATGCAAGTTCGTCGCTAAAATTTAGACAAACCCCATAGTTTAACCCAGCGTAAAAATTATATTGGGTATCCAACACCCCGCGGAAAATTTGATTTTAAGCGTGCGTACTTTGTGCATCAACCCCGCTAAATTGGCTTTTTCGCGAGTTAACTCTGTGAAATTGGCTTTTCTAATCCACGAAATGGTGTCCTGTGAGTGCTGATAATCCACAGGTTCCGCGACATTGCTCTTTAAGTGTGCCAACACCCTGGACATTTGGTTTTCAAACGGGTGTGATTGGTGACTTTTGTACCATGTCTTACATAATATACAGGGTGGAAGGGGATAAGTGTGACAAAAATTTTTGGGTGATAGTAGGCCTCATTTGCGACCGAAATTACCATATACACCATGGTCCGAAAATCAAAACCCTTCGAGATATGATTTTTCAAACGATTTTTAAGGCTTACATCATTTTGTTAAACTAACGGTGAGAATCTCGCATTTTATTTGAATTTTTGCAACTTTTGGTGATGGATTCGGAAAGAGCACACTATGTTCTGTCAGGATTAGCCATTTTCGATCGACGTTAACTATTTTATGTGCCCTTAAATGGGGCTTAAAAACGTGCAAATCGGGGAATTAATTTTTTTCAAAAAAAGTCAGTCCCCGTTTGTCCACACTAAATCTGAGTGAACGGACAACCCGTGATTCAGAAAAACATCTTCAAAGTGTCCTTTACAAAAATAGTCATAAGCGTTTTCTTAGTTGTTTGGAAATTTTTCGTCAGAAATGACGATTTCTTAGAAAAAATAATTATTTTTCTCTTCAAAATCGCTTGTTTTGACCTGAAAAATTTGAACAAATTTTGTGATTTTAACGTAAACCTAAAACCTAATCCAAAGCTATACGTTGAATCAAACTGATTATGCCCGTCTACCAAAGTAACAAAAAATGTCGCTCCGGCCGCTGGCTGTCGGGTTAAGTGCATTACACTACTACAAGTTTCGACGTTTTTAGTTATTTAGCTATTTATTATTCGCAATTTATTAACATTTCACGTTGTTACTCTACATTTTTATAGCCATTCTTGCTGAATAATCGCAAATTTAGTTGAATTAACGAAATTCGTATTTCGTGAAATGTACTCTATCCGACAGTCCGACACCCCAGCTGCCGGAGCGACATTTTTCATTACTTTGGTAGGCGGGCATAAGCAGTTTGATTCAACGTATAGCTTTGGATTAGGTTTTAGTGCTTTTTATCACGTTAAAATCACAAAACTTGTTCAAAATTTTCAGGTCAAAACAAGCGATTTTGAAGAGAAAAATCATTATTTTTTCTAAGAAATCGTCATTTCTGACGAAAAATTTCCAAACAACTAAGAAAACGCTTATGACTATTTTTGTAAAGGACACTTTGAAGATGTTTTTCTGAATCACGGGTTGTCCGTTCACTCAGATTTAGTGTGGACAAACGGGGACTGACTTTTTTTGAAAAAAAATTAATTCCCGATTTGCACGACTTTGAGCCGCTTTTAAGGGCACATTAAATAGTTAACGTCTATCGAAAATGGCTAATCCTGACAGAACATAGTGTGCTCTTTCCGAATCCATCACCAAAAGTTGCAAAAATTCAAATAACATGCGAGTTTCTCGCCGTTAGTTAAAAAAAATGATGTGAGCCTTAAAAATCGTTAGAAAAATCATATCTCGAAGGGTATTGATTTTCGGACCATGGTGTATATGGTAATTTCGGTCGCCAATGAGGCCTACTATCACCTAAAAATTGTTGTCACACTTATCCCCTTCCACCCTGTATATTGTGTGTAAAAAAAGATTCTCTGTTGCAAAAATTATTCATTTTTTCATTCATCCGTGAAATTGGCGTTTTTTGGGAGCCACGCTCACGAAATTGGTTGTTCTGAAGTGCAATATTGGCGAAATTTTGCTTTTGAAAGATTTAAACCGGTGTCATTGTGTTTTTTAACGAGCTAAGGACGATAATAGTTCTTTTAATGGCCAAAACCACGAAATTGAGTTCATTAAGTGTCAAATCCACGAAATTGGGGCTTCTAAAGAGGCCAACCCACGCAGTGTGGATTTTTTGAAGGCCCAAAACCCGTGAAATTGCATTTTTTTTAAACTCCCACAAAGTTGGGGTTATGTTATTTTGTATTTTAGGGATGTAGTTCTTACAGGGCTGCCCCGTAATAGGACAGTCAAACGAGAGAAATGAAATACCGTTCCATGCACAAAAGCAAGATGTAAACAGGGGGGGGGGGATCAATAATCCCAGAATTAAGAGATGCGTGCCGAAATCGCTTCAACAAGGGATTTAAAAGGCTGTCCAAATAAGTCGATAACACCACCAAAACGATTAACCAAGCAAGCAAAGGGAATCCAAGGAATAGAAGAAACCGCGTAGTCTGTCCTATGCGTATTAACTTGAAACAAGACGTTCTGCCGCGTATTACAAACGGGTACAGTGAACTTAAATTCAGACAATAAATCCGGGACATGATAAGAACCATTAAACAGCTTCCAAAGCAACTTCACCCCACTTATATCACGTCTTGCTGCCAATGAGCTAAACCAGCAAAAACTCCGTGCATCCGAATACTCCCAGTCCTCCCAAGGAAGACCAGACTTCCAGAAAAGAATCTTTATTGCCTTTCTTTGGACGCGCTCAAGATCAGAAATGCCCTTTGAAGTGAAGGGAAACCAAACAAGGGACCCGTACTCAAGAATGCTCAAAACAAGACTCAGGTACAAACTCCGCACACCGTCAGGGTCCCGAAAGTCAGAGGCCCAAAACCCGTGAAATTGCATTTTTTTTAAACTCCCGCAAAGTTGGCTCTTCAGAGATACAATCCTGCAAAATTGTCTGTTCGATTAAGTCCAGAGATATTTGGACTTTTGAGTGCCAATAATCCGAAAGGTCCAACCCGGGGATTGTAGCTTGGTGTTTAGAGGCGTGAGGGTTTTCATCAAAAACGCACATAGTAAGACACTACAGGCGTTTCTCGCTATAAAAGCCCAAGACGCTTAATGCTGAAATCACGCGACTCTCTCGCTCACGTAGGCCGAGGGCTTGGAATTTTTGGGTGTAGTGTTTTGTCTTATTAAACCACGTATACGATTGTGCCAAAGCTACCCGGTGATTTTGTGATAGTTAATTCTATTTTTTCTGTCACCGTTCCCTTTATTTGAACAAGTTCAAGGAAAACTGCGAAAGAAATGACAGAGGCAGCTAAAGTGAAATTCACGAAAGGGCATCCAAGGAAAAGTGAACGACCCAATTCCGTTTTTGTAACAATGAACGTCTGCGAGATAAGCCTGTAGAACGGAAGATGCTTTTCTTGTTTTCTTTAACAGAAAAAAGAAAATTTTCCTTTTTCTATCTGACTGGTCGCAGTTATCGCTCATTTGATTTTTTTTTTTTTTTTTTCTTCTTCTTCTTCTTCTTTATTTTTCGCCGATGATTAATCGAACAGGAAAAAGGGTGAACTTTGATAAAATCAATGAATATCACTTTTCAGGATTACAATTTTCATTTCAGAGCGAGAACTTCGCATTTAATTTAATTAGTGCCTGTAATAATTTTATTAGAAAGAGCGCCCGCGTGTTGGATCCAATTATTAACTGAATATCGATTAAATAATCATCTTAATTTGTAGTCAACGAGGTTTAATAACAAGCTATCCTATTTATTTTGTGCTACTATAACTTTTTCGATGACTCGTGGACCCGCTCTTATCCGAGGCTATCAATACATTCTGAGATTATCCCTCCAATTCAATAGCGTTGTATTTTATTAAAAGAGCATCCGGAATTTTATTTCAAACCGTATTAGCCGTAATAAAATCGTTGTTTTCATCTTTAAATAAATATTGTCGAGCTGTGCCTGCGAAGACCAACAGACATATTGTTATCGATTGAAACCACTCGCTACATTGTAATTAGAGACGTAATATGTGACTTAAATACTAATAAGCTGAGGGTATCAAATGCCACGACGCAGAGAATTCCAGCGTGGCTGGGGCAACAGCATATTATTAACGAGTTGTCTCTATAGGGGAGGAAAATGTGATTTTCCTTTTGCCGTGAACTCAATCGAGCGACGAAGGAACAGATAAATTTTAAGAACGGTTTCTCAACGAAGTAACATTATTATTACACGTTTTATGTGCTCTTGAAAACTCCGATAGTCAAGGAAAGAAGGGTAAGGGGGAAACTCACGCTTTTTTATTCGACGTTTCCTTAAATCGTCTTAAGAGTCTCCCATAGCCATACAACGCTTTACAAGCGATGTGCGGCCGCCCGGCTTATTCCGGGCTTTTAACCGCTTTAGGCCCCCAGTTTTCTATGAAGAGAAAAAAAAATCAAAAGAAAAAAAAACATGTGGTCCTAATCTGGAGCGTTTTATGCGTTAAATCCACCACACCCCGTCACAAGTATATACGTAAGAAAGAACAGGCACTTAAGGCAATTTTTTCCTGCTACTATACCCTCTACCCTCAGCACCATTCACTTCACAAAACTGTGCAAAGGCCGTCAACCACCAGTCTGATGTTCAAAACTTGAGCTTATTCAGGTATATCTTAAGCTTTTATTCTTATTCTTCACACGGATTTTAAATCCCATCCCCTTTTAAATGTCCTACTTGAAAACTTACTTCACTCAGGCGGTTAACAAAAAAAAATCTCAAAAGCCCCAAATGTAGGATTGCAGTTCAAGGTAACGAAGTAATCGCTGTAAAATGGATCTACGTATTTGTGATGAGTCAAACCTATAGCAGGAAAAGGTATCAGGCGATAGTGCGGTTAATGTTTTCAGCGCTTGGAATGCAATGAATAATATGTATACACAAAATGAGGAACCATCTGCCACAAAAAATCTTATGAAAAGTGAGGGCGTCCCAAGGTAAATAGACTTAAGCGCCCCATACACTATGCGATTGCCTGCAGGCAATCAGGCGTCCAGCCAAAATCGACGGGTATCATACACTGTCAGTCAACGATCTCACGTCCGATCCTAGCCGGTCCTACGGCCACACACCTTCAGTTTTCACGGACTGCAGGTGGACTGCAGTCCATGGCCTTCAGATTAACTGAAAATGTGTGGGTAACCCCGATCGACGGCCTCACGATTGCCTTCAGTTAAACTGACAGTGTATGGGGCGCTTTAATGCTCGTAACTAAGGACATTTTTGTCGAAATTGACGTCACGGGTGTAAAAAAAATGATGAGGGACCAAACTTCACATATGAAGCTTCCCCGCCCATGGTTTCTCCCTTGGAATTTCTTTGTAGATCAAGCAAAAAATGAATGAAAAGCCAAAATAAGTGCCTGGACATTTGTTTAAAAGCGATATAATTTGGCGGAGTTGTTCCTTAGACCTTATGTACCGTTGTAAGGCCCAGTTAATTGACACGTACCACGTGAAGCCCCGTGTATTCAGTACAGACAGCACTCGGCGTTGTGACGGGCGAGTTTATTATGTGAATCAGTGAGAAACGACCAGTAAGCTTCATGAGGGAGCAAGAAAGAGCTTCCCTGCTGCCCGCGACAATCACGCTCTCGAGCATTTCTTAAGCCCGCCACTCACGTGCAGTTTGAACTGTCAGTTCAAACTGTCAGTTTGGACTGTTCAGTTCAGTCCCCCACACACGAGCAGTTTAGAATTTGAAATGTACAGTTCAAACTGACAGTCTAAACTGCACGTGAGTGAGCATTTCGTCTCAGTTAAGGTGAACTGCACAGTTAAACTGTATAGTTCTCAGTTCAATTGCTACTATCCGAAGATTGTTTCCGCCGTTTCAACCATTCCTTGCACCACTGCCTGCGTCTTTTAGGTTTGTTACTTTCTTGATAACTAACTGCACAAATTAAACTGAGAACGGCAATACGGTCCTGCTCGTTCGAATCCATTATGTTAACTGAAGAATTGAACTGCATGTGTGTGGGGGACTGAACTGAACAGTCCAAAATGATAGTTTAAACTGTGCAGTTTGAACTGACAGTTTAAACTGTGCAGTTTGAACTGACAGTTTAAACTGTGCAGTTTGAACTGACAGTTCAACTGAGAACTGTACAGTTTAACTGTGCAGTTCACCTTAACTGAGACGAAATGCCCACTCACGTGCAGTTTAGACTGTCAGTTTGAACTGTACAGTTCAAACTGTCAGTTAAAACTGCACGTGAGTGGGGCCCTTTAGATACGTTGGACAATAAAGCTGAAGTTTAGAAGTGCTCCCTGTCATGTATAAAAATAGAAGTAATTTAGTAGTTTAGTATTAATGGTGTCCTTCGACCATAATCCCGGCCTCGAACCTAGCCGTATTCAATCACTGTCGATATCGAGGAATTTGTTTGCTTCATCTGGGGCCCTTAAGGCCCAATTACACGTACCGAGTGCTCGGCCGAGACAGTGCACTCGGCCGAGTAAATCCCCGTGTAATAAGTTCAGAAAGTACTCGGCCCAGTGACAATCAGGTGATTTTCGCCGAGTAAAGCCCCGTGTAATCACTTCAGACAGTAGGTACTCGGCCCAGTGAGGAGCGAGTGATTTTGACCGAGTCAGGAAATAGAACCATGTTCTATTTATTCGGCCGACCCCCAACACTCTTCCACCCCCCATTTCCCATTTCCAAATATGCAAATGTGATCAACCGAGCTCACGGAATATTGAGAGAGTTCTCATTCACGCATTTTTCTTATCGCCATATTTTTATCAATTCTGGTGCCCTATTCTTGACTTGACCAACCAAGAGCAAACCAAAGAACCAAGCAACCAAAAGAATTTGTCACTCCGCGAATATAAGCAGACCATCATATCATCGGCCAGACCGCTCCCTTCTCCCCCTCGAGAACTTCAGCCCAGCGTAGTAAAGAAATATAAGAAATTCACAAAATATGTAATATTTAACAAAAAAATGAACTATATGACAATAATAAAGAAAAAGGACCAAAATAAAAACACGGCTGTTGACCATTTGAACGCGAAATTAAATTAAATTAAAAATTATACGCAAAAAGGGGGGAAGCAAACTTTTCAAAAGGCACAAAAGATTTTCGTGGTATTGGCGATTGCAGCTAAGGAAGACGCTGTCTGCCGGTCATAGAGAAACTAGTGATACCAATAGTGTAAGCGGTATGTTAAATTTTGGATTATTTTCACGTCTTTTTTATTATTTTTTTGCCATTTACAACTCGTGGAAAAGTGTGTACATTTATTAATTACGCTAAGGTCGA
Source organism: Corythucha ciliata (assembly GCA_038030265.1). Taxonomy (NCBI): domain Eukaryota; kingdom Metazoa; phylum Arthropoda; class Insecta; order Hemiptera; family Tingidae; genus Corythucha; species Corythucha ciliata. Next base: position 39,303,732 of record CM075943.1, on the reverse strand, counting down.
CTAATAGGGCTCGGTATTAGTGCGAGTTGTTAATGAGGGGGTCACTGATTACTCACGAATATGATGGACATGCACTTCACGCGAGCGTACGCGAACGCGACGGAGGAGTCCGACCTACGGGTGTGCCGTCGATGGAACAACCACTCAACAACAGAGTCAACGGAGCCGCAGCGAACGCCCGGAGACCGGCGATCAGCAATTGGATGGCGTCGGGGCACAACAGAGAAAAGAACGGTGCTCGCTCGTTTTCTCATGTTGCCCCCTGAAACGTCCCTTCTTCTTCACGGTTTTATCCTTTGCTAGCGTTGCCGCCGTCAAGACGACTTTCCCCGAGCTCGGGTGCTGGCCCAAAAACTCCCGGTCTCAGCGCCTTCTTTTTTGTTTCGCCCTTTCTTCTCCCGACTTCTTGACTACCGAAGTTCGTCGTAATGCGGGTCCTCTCACTCGTTCATCTCGGCTGGATCACCAATAATTATGACAGAGGAGGATAGTTTGTTAACTTATCTCTCATATCGTGCCCTGTTCTATTCCATTCTTGGTTCGAGGCGCTTACTTACTATATTGTATACTTTCGTGCTTATTTTTATACTTTTTATTAATTAATAAAATTTCCCCGAGCACCTCGTCTCGACTATACCCTTCAATATCAGTGTCGGTATTGGTGTGATCCATAATAGACTAAGAGCCAGTGAAAAAAAACGGTGGTCATAAGTAAATGGGTCTAATGTATCTAAATTTATAGTACTAGTTGGTTTGAAGAGGGAATGACAAGTCTGGCAGCGATTTGCCGTGACATAGGTATTTATATCACCACATAAATAATGTGAAAATGTGATGAAAAATTTCATGATTAGTAAATGGCTGATTTTTGGTGAGGAGTTAGGGGATGGGTCCTCGCACTCGGAAACCACAATGGCAGACGGTTTGGAGTTGACGAAAGGGGGGCAGACGCCCCCGAAGGTAAGAAAAGTTGGGGAAATTTTTTATGATTAGTAAATGGCTGATTTTTGGTGAGGATTTAGGGGATGGATCCTAATACTCAGAAACAACAATGGCAGACGATTTGGAGATGACAAAGGAGGGGGCAGACGCCCCCAAAGATGAAAAAATAGGGTGGACAGCATCACAGAAAAATGCAGGAAAGTAGGTACTCTTACGAACATTGGTATAATTATCCATCTGTATTCAATCTTTTTTAACGGGAAATAAGCTGATTGATACATAGCAACGAATCATGAATAATAAATTAAATCTGATGTGGTAACACAAGAAAAGAGAGAAAAAAAGTATATCTCAACTTTGAGAAATGTTATATCTTCAAAGCAGTAGAAGGTAAAATCAAGGCTTCAATAGATGAGCACTTCACATTAGAGGACCATGAAGAGGCTGATACCAAAATTGTTTACCACCTTTGACAGGTCGAGGCAGGAAGAAATGTGGTCATAAAATGCTCAGATACTGATGTGCTCATCATCACTCTGGGCAACATGGACCATTTTCATCATCCACTGCGCCTTTGGAGGTGTCGTGGACTTAGCGCACGTGAAGTTAGCGCACACGGTAAATCCAGGTAGAAGTCGTGGGGGTAGCGCACCGTACCTGCTCGAAACCCCTGTCAACCCCGAAAAAGGAGGCTAATCCTTTTTTTACCTTTCACAGTGAGTTAGTCATTATCTTTCGATTCTTTTTTTCACCTTTCTCTTCATCTTCTTCTTCTTCTTCTTACGTTCCTTCCATACGAACCCACCAAAGTCCTTTTATAAGTTTTTCTTTCCGAAAAAACAGTGCAGGGAAAAGCCCGTGAAAGAAAATCACACTGCAAGGCACAGGTGACTTTTTCCTTAAAGAGACAATGAGGAAGTTTCACATTTTCAAAAAAAAAAAAAAAATTTCGATAGGGTATATCAATCGTTCCACGTAAATGAAGAAATTAAAAATTGAAACCCTTGGGACATTTTTTTTTAAATTATCAAAAGTTGTCACATTTAAAATCCCGCCAAATCGAACATTTTCCGCAACGTCAGATCCGCCGTCTTCTCTGTCCTTTTCTTGCCTCTAAATGCCTCATTTGTTTATTCTCCAATTGTTCATTATTGGAGAGCTTCAATAGTAAATGAAGCAAAGTATCATAACGTTTAAGGTGAATTCTTTTCAAAAGGCGGTGATGACGTGAACAGGCTAGCTGGCGCGATTTAAATGACCTAAAACTTCTAAAATTGTGTACGAATTTACTGTTGGGTTATTTTACAGAGTATTAAAACGAAGGAAGGCGAGAAAGTGAATGCAGTTGCAAAGTAGTAGAAAAGGGGTGGTTTCATGAGTGTATACGGGAGTCGAGAAATTACCACTTCACCCCCCCCCCCTTTTATGAAGATGATACTACAGTGTGAAGTGATGAAGATAGGTTGAAAGAGGAATATGGAGAACCTTCCTCATTTATAAAGTTAGGGCGAGGCTTAGCTTCGCCCTAAGCTTGACGAGGGTATATCCAGGTACGGTGCGCTACCTCCACGACGTTTACCTGCATTTACCTTGTGCGCTAACTTCACGTGCGCTAGCAGGCAATAATCGAAGGTACATTGACGTCAATATACTCTACGATAACTTAGGCAAGGCGCTTTGCGAAGCACTCCTTGGCTTTCACGCTATTACAGGCTGTGATTACAATCCCTGTTTCTTCAAAAAAGGAAAAAATAAGCCATTTTCAATTCTGATGAAAAGCAGTGAATTTCAGAGCGCTCTTGCCAAACTGAACGACTCCACTGCATTTGAATCTGCGCAAGATGAAGTGGTTTCAATCCTGAACAAATTTGTGTGCAGGATCTATGGCATACAGCAGTGTGACAATGTGAACAAAGCCAGGTTCCAAATGTTCTCAAAAAATTTTAAAATGAGTCACCAGAGTGAGCGCTTCCTTAAAAAATTCAAAAACCTTGACTCCACCAGCCTTCCCCCCTGCGCTTCAGAGCTACTCCGGACAGCAGATTCAGAGGTCTCATTACATTGCCGTTTTGTGGAGGCATGCTTATTTGAAGCAACCAACTGCACTAAACCCACAAAAGTACGGTTGGACGGAGCACGAGGGCAGATACAAACTGCACTGGTTTGGAGGAGAACAATGCCCCCTTCTGGTCAAGGATGTGAACATTCAGCCTTCTGAGGACTCAACAATTGAAGATGGTAATTGTCACTCATTAACTTGTTGTTGGTTTCGATTTCTTTTCCAATTCTCATACTACTGCAATTAATGTGGTACCAATTCTCTTTGCAGGGAGTGAAACAGACAGTCAACTCGAGGATGAAGAGGACGAAGAATATTGAAATGTGTGAAATTGTAACCTTCTTCCTTCTTTGAACCGTGCTTTTTTTCTTTTTAAATATTATGAAATTGCTGAAATTGCTGTTTATGAGAATGAAGGTACCTTCAGACTTGAAAGTATTTTTTCAACAATCCGAGAACGATTTTCTCTTCATTTTGGTGCGTTATTATTAGCACTTTTTTTTTTTCTTTTCTTGTGTTACCACATCAGATTTAATCTATTATTCATGATTCGTTGCTATGTAACAATCAGCTTATTTCCCGTTAAAAAAGATTGAATACAGATGGATAATTATACCAATGTTCGTAAGAGTACCTACTTTCCTGCATTTTTCTGTACTGCTGTCCACCCTATTTTTTCATCTTTGGGGGCGTCTGCCCCCTCCTTTGTCATCTCCAAATCGTCTGCCATTGTTGTTTCTGAGTATTAGGATCCATCCCCTAAATCCTCACCAAAAATCAGCCATTTACTAATCATAAAAAATTTCCCCCACTTTTCTTACCTTCGGGGGCGTCTGCCCCCCCCCTTTCGTCAACTCCAAACCGTCTGCCATTGTGGTTTCCGAGTGCGAGGACCCATCCCCTAACTCCTCACCAAAAATCAGCCATTTACTAATCATGAAATTTTTCATCACATTTTCACATATTCATGTGGTGATATAAATACCTATGTCACGGCAAATCGCTGCCAGACTTTTCATTCCCTCTTCAAACCAACTAGTACTATAAATTTAGACACATTAGACCCATTTACTTATGACCACCGTTTTTTTTCACTGGCTCTCTGTCTATAACTTGTATCTGTCATTGTTATTGTTATTCCCCGTACAGATACATGTGGGTATAGTTTAGAATGCCGAAAATAACCATTTAAGAGCACTTATTAGGATTATTCAAGCGCAGACGACTGCAGGCAAAGCGCAAATAACTCCTTTGAGTCCTCTTCGTCCCGTCTTGTTGATATGGTTGGCATGGTATAACATGGTTGGTGGTTAACATGGTATGAACCATGTTGATATGGTTAGCATCGTAGCCTTTTCTTCCATCGGTGAAATTCCGAGATTTTGATGGTGATGAATCTGTATTCAAAATTAACAGTAAAAAGACGCCTCCCGAATGAACAACTTCAGAAGTAGTAAGATCTTGAGATGGAAGGAACCGCAGATAATGAAATAACTTAACACCCGGTCAACTGAAAAATAGCTATTTTGTGAGCTCTATTTTGTGAGAGAGAGAAAAAAAAAATGAATAAATTGGGTCTTGGCACTAACAACGAAGAAATTATAATAATTTTGCTAGCTATAACCTAGTGCCCACGAATTCTTTTCGATTCAGGAGGTGGATTACATTTCAAGACCTTTCTTTTCCGAATTTTTAATGTGAACACGTTTGATTTATTTACTCACCAAAGAATCTTAAAAACCCAGCCAGATTAAGTGAGATGTGAAATTATTTACGAGCTCTTCAAGATCAAACAACAATACGAACTGAGTTATCAATACTTCTTACACTATCAGCAATGCCTGTGACACTAACCCTCAAATTAAGCGCGCCTCGATGGTGTAATGGATACAATGCTCGCTTCGTAACCCAGCGGGCCTGGGTTCGAATCCAGCTATTGCCCATTACACTATAAGGCTGCGGCGAGCTGTGACACGGCTCACTCGGCTTCGTGTGGGCGTTCACGGCGGTGTGCGTATGACAAACCGCGCATCGACCGAAACGCCCGCGTAGTACGGGTGTGAAGTGCACAGCTGACGGAGTCACAGGGTATGGCGTAAGGGCCACAAGAGCTTAGGCGCCAGCGGGCTCGGTAGATCCGAGTCCGCACCCTCAAAAAAAAAACCTTCAAATTAATAACAAATACCGCTTACGCTATCAAGAACACTAGCGCAGCTAGTGATAGTTTCATTCGCCAATAGAGTTCAAACATTTTTCCCTTTTAATTTTTCTGCTTCGCGGTGCCATGACAACGCATAACAAAACTGTCTCATTCCTACTTCATCACCTACCCGAGTCCGATCACCGGGCCGAGTCACTCGGCCGAGCTACTCGGTTGGTGTAATTGGGCCTTTAGTACAAACTCGTGCGAAAATGCCGCTAGACGTGATTGCTATGGCGGAATAATGGTATTTCTTATTCGGCTTTTTCCCTTATCATTCATACTAAGGCCCCTGGCCGCATACCCAGGATGGAATAGAGCGATTCACACCCTCACCATACTAGCGTATATTGGTCGATGTGCGGTTTGTTGACCAAACACCGCCGAGAACCCTTAATACGAAGCCAAGTGTTTCGGGGCGCTTATATATACTTATATTATTGTTAATTGGAACGGTGGCGAGGTCTCTATGTTGATGAGTGTCACGAAAATTCATTGTTTAACGAGAAAATGGCTCAACTTAGCTCTATCTTAAAAGAATTTCTAAAAGTTTCACAACTGAGATGATACCCTGCACCTGCAGCAGTTTTCTTTGCTCCAACCATTTCACTTATAGCGACCCTGCAATCACTTCGTTCACAGGAACATTGTTCTGCTGGCAATAATGCGTAGTTCTCCCGATTTAAAAAGTGGCCCCAGAAATGTTGATAATTTTGTTTTATTGAAAAAAGTCCCACCTGTTAATTTTTTAAAAAGTTGTCATCCCATGACGTCATGCCACAAACAATAATAATTGGTTGAAAATTAAGAGCATACCTCTTTAGTCTATTTACCTTGAGGGCGTCCCACTTGCCAGCGTTATACAATGACCAAAAATGAATGTTTCGCGTATTTTGTTTACTATTAAAAATAGATACTCTCTCCACTTTTGATTTTTTTTTTTTATTACACCAAAAGCGCTTTTCAGCTTCTTGGAGCTGTCGTCCTCGTCAGTGGCTATTAGTTAACGATTAAAAAAATTTTCCGTAGTGATTACACCAGGACATAACAACAACTCCAGTTATGTTATTTTGTATTTTGTATTTTAGGGATGTAGTTCTTACAGGGCTGCCCCGTAATAGCACAGTCAAACGAGAGAAATGAAATACCGTTCCAAGCACAAAAGCAAGAAGTAAACAGGGGGGGGGGGATCAATAATCTCAGAATTAAGAGATGCGTTCCAACTGCCAGAATTTACATTTGGGATTTTGTTGAACTAAAAAAAAGACAGATTTTGTGGATCCCTTAGTAAAAAAGTTGTATGATGGAAGTGACCCGATAGGTGCAGTTTGAGTCCCGAGAGGGGATTTCTCCTGGGTGGATTCGCTCTTTGCGTGGACTCCCGGGATAGTTCAGTTGGTTAGAGCACCTGGCGCGAAACTAATTAGGAGGTCATGGGTTCGAATCCCACCTGGGGAGCAATATTTTCTCGGAACTCTAAACAAATAAAGAATAGTAAGTATTTAATTTTAAAGATTGACTTCTTTATTTTCAGCCTCCCCACACCCTCAAATTCACAGCTGTGACTTGGGTGGTGCGGTGAGGAGGGGAGTAATCCCCTAATTGTCCGTAGAAAAGGGTCTTCTAAACGCAATTAAGATTATTTTTGAATATGCTCATTTTCACTCTAAACCTCATTTGAGAAATACCAACATAGACATAGACAATAACAACATTTAACAAATGATGCCCCCGGGCCTAGCCTCTCGTGCCTGAAGAGTTAACAAGGTCCTGACGGTATATCTCAGGTAATTGGGTAAATGACAATTTAACCCCGGGGAACCAATTTGTCTCTTAGAAATTGTCTATTTCGCCTCAGAGTCAGTTACATGAGGCGTACCTGAGGAGCTTTGCCAGGCCGTACATTTTTTTCGAGATTGTATTTTAATTGTTTAGGGGTCAACTTTTACTGAAATAACGTGTTTTTTTGCAGCCCTCACCCCCTTATCCCACCACATACCTAACCATACCGAAACCACGTGCTATATCTCTGTATATGACATTGAGAACGCCTCAAATTGCTGTATATGCCGCCGCAGAGAGACATATGAGACCTGGGAGACGACATGAGTAACTTGATTTACTATTTGAGCTAAATCCTAAAGTCACTGCCACTAAAGTCTCCGTAATCTTCTTTAATGGAAACAGAGAGACAGAGAGAGCATGAGAGAGAAGAAAATGTAACCTTGGGGAGCTATCCGTAAGAATAAGACGATTAAGATTCTTAAATTTCGTCTCTTCGTTCTACTTTTATGCCCCCACCTCACCCCCTTTCCACCTTTACTCTTTCACAGCACTCAAAGCCACAACCTTCTTCATTTCAACCGACAATCCTAGATCATTACTCACGAGATTAAAGACTAAAGAAATGAAATGACGAGAATGAATATTGTTCCCCGAGATTATACGTCGTTTTATTGTTAGCTATTTAAAGTATAGTGTCAAAGATTTTTACAAAGTGAGTCAATCTCTACTTGAATGCGATAAATCCCGAAGATTTAACCGCTCCATATTAAAACTGGACCTTTTTTTTAACATTTTTTTCTCCAACGATCTTTTATCGGTTTTCGTGACCACGATTATTATTCCTTCGAGCGAGATCGTTCCTCCAGAGACTTGCTCTGTTTTATTCAGAGTTCCGTAGCTCATACTGCTCGGTATGCAGACACTTGTGGCCGGATGAAAAGAAAAATAATAAATTTTTGTTTCTCGGGGCATGAATCCGACTTGAAAACTGCTTTGATTTTCTTCTTCTTCTTCTTCTTTCAAGGTGCAAAATGCAGCGTGATATGATATATCATGGCGTTGCAAGAATCATCTTTTTTGCCAGCACGATCAGCATATTTTTATCAAAACCCCCCGTGGGAGTATGTGAAATCAAATAAACACGTGCACTGTGTACCGAAATAGTTGGAAATAATGAAAATACCTTGTATATAGCTGCTAGTCTTTACAACGTCCTCGCTGTTTTCTAAGAAACCACCGTGCTACTATGTTATTTCAATTAAATCATACGTCCCTTCTAGTAGTCTAATTTTCACTATACGAGTATACCCCTCTGAACTTGAAACAAAGTATCACCTTTAAAAGAGAACTTAAGGACAAACAAAGTTGTTTATTTTGAGCTAAAACAACACTCGCTTGATTGAGTCATCAAGGAGCAAACCGTCGCTTATAGAAAGCGTCTTTAAAACAATAAACGTAAATGTATATTTATACGCTACGTATATCAAGTTGAAAATTTGAAAACGCAAAGCGTACCCGGCATCCGAAAAAGATGAAGTTTGCCTCTTCTGGTATAAGAACACTTTATAATCATACTTTGTCAAACTTCTTTCAAGTGGAAAAATACAATGGCGAGGGGAGAGTAGGAGGGCAGCAGGCCTTCTCCTTGATGTACAAAACGAGGGCAAGCTAGAGGGTACAAGTGTTTTAAATTGCCCAGTTTTGTTTCGAGGGGAACCGTTGACTTTTTTTGTTTTTTTAATATTCCTGAAAAGTTGTTTTGAAAAAACCATTGACATTCAACGTTCGAAAAAGGATCCTTTTGTTTCTCCTGAAGTCCTTTTTTTCCCCCATTGAATACAAAATTATGTGTGGCGAGTGTCCAGAACTGAGTCCTCTCCCTCACCCGAACAACATACTGTGTCGCCTACTAGACCCATACACAAGACCATCCTTTTGCACCGCGAGACGTTCTTCTCTTTATACCAAGCTGAAGAGGGCAACTTTCAATTTAAACACATCTCTCGGATAAGAATGTATTGTGAAGAGGCTGCTCTTCGTCGTGAGTGACCAGGCATACTAAGTGGAGATATCCGTGACCTGGCATACATTAAACTTACCCCTCGTCTTCCCCCCCCACAACCCCCCCCCCCCACACACTACACGGTACCGTCGCGTATGTACTTTGCCTCGTCTCTCTTTTTAGCGACCTTTCCTCTTCATAGCGCGTGGTTACAACTCCACAGCACCAAAAACGTATTTGTTCTCTCCCCCCTTCATATATTATTTAGGCTTAATTCCTGTTCCACGTATCTCACTCACTATCTCCCTCTCTCTCCCGCGGAGATTGCTACAGCCAGATGACAGTAGACGCTATCAATTTCAGACTTGATTAGTTCCATCGCTCTTTGTCCCCCTCTAGCCGTTCTAGACGTGATAATACACCCCCCGGCTTACACGTCCGAGCATCGTGAAATGAAAGATTGAAGTACGTACTTTATGGATGGATGACAGGATTTTAGAGCGAAGGAGTTATAAATTTAATTTCACGCCCATACGTTTTTCAACTTTTTCAATTACACTGGTTCACGGTTATTTAATGTGAAGTTTTCATAAATGTAATCATATTCATCAAAATTTAGTGCTGCACAACAGTAAAAGGCGGAAAGAAGTACGCACAGACTAGTGAATTTTCAGGCGTTTGGAAACCCGTTATAATAAACCCCAAGCAGGCCATCAGGAAAGTTTGATTTTGATAATATTTTACTTCTTGAAGTGGAAAAAAATATTAGTTTTTTTATCTGTTTCGTTCTGCCAGTCCACCGTCTCTTCACATCGAGTTAATTTGACGTCTAAAATTTACTGAGTTGGGATATATCAAACCCCCGTTCACACTGGCGGACCGACACCTATCGGGGCCCGGGGCGGAAATCTCTATGAGGCCCCTTGAGTCACTAAATAAGCAAGAAATAAAATTATTACGTAGCATCAAATTATGGATTTCCCCTTAATTTGACCACGAGTTCTAGGTATTTATACATCCTATCCGCCAATTAGGGTTTGTGCTCAATTTAAGCCGCAAATTGGATATTTTCTCAATTTTAGTCGGGAAGCACCTTTTTACACTTAGTTTGCCATGAATTTACGTTTTTTCTCAATTTTAGCCACAAAGTTGCCTTCAGAATCCGCAAATTGGCGTATTTTCAATAACAGTCGAAAATTTGAATACTTTCAATTTTCCCCTCGAATGATAGCTTTTTCTACACAATTTATCCACGAATTAGTGAGTTTCCTCAATTTTAGCCGCGAATTTTTTTCAATATTTGCTGAAACTTATAGCTATGTTTTACTTTTTTTAGCAGCGAATTAGCACTTGTTCTCAATTTGAGCAGCAGATTGGCGGTATTTTTACCTTTTTTACAGCGAATTACCACTTATTCCCAATTTGAGAAAAAGTGGCAAAAGTTATCGTTTCTCTAAATTTTAGGCGGGCTAGTTAGTGATTTTTCTCAATATCAGCCACAAATTAGTGGATTTTTTTTTTTTTTTTTTTTTACTTTCATCCGTGGAAGCGTTTTTTTTTTCAGTTTTAGCAGATGCCTCGGACTGGTGTACTTTCAATCGCAGCCAAAAATTATAATTTCTGCAATTTTTCCGCGAATAAATGTCGTCAATTTTAGCAGCGACGTTGCGTTTTTATTCCGTAAAAGCGATTTTTCTTGGTTGTGAATTTGAATTGGCGTTTTCCTCAATTTTTGCTGCAAATTTGGGATGTTTTACCTTTTAGCTGTGAATTAACACTTTCCCCCTATTTGAACTGCAAATGGCGTTTTTAATCAAATTAGCCATGCTAATTAGTGATTTTTCTCAATAATGGCAGCAAATTATTTTTAAATTGGTGCTATGGAAGTTGACTTCAGAGGCCACGGATTTGCGTTTTCCTACATTTTAGCCGCTAATCTGGGGTTTATCTATTGTTTCAATTTTAACCGCGTATTAGAATTTGTTCTCCACTTTATGCGCGTTCTTCAATTTTTGCAGCGAAATGCGAAATAGCGTTTTTAATTCCTTGAAAGCGATTTTTTTCTGCTGATTATAGCGATGTTTTGCCTTTTTTAGCAGTTAATTAGCACTTTTCGTCAATTTGAGCAACAAACTAGAGTTTTTCTTACAGTTTTAGCCGTGCCAGCGTGATTTTTCTCAATAATGGCAGAAAATTAGCAGTTTTTTAAACATTTTCGCTCTGCATTTTAATTTATACCTAGTAGTAGGGGAGCCCACGATTCTAAACGGGCATTTACTCGAGCGTCGTAGAGACCTATTGGGTTGCAAAGCTTAGATGATAAAAAAGTAAAATTGTTATATGATGCATACCTTTTCATCGGTAGGGGGAGCGGCTATAGACTTTCAAAAATGTAAAAAAAAAACTGTTGTATGAGCATTCTCGAGCGCGTCAGATATTTACAGCATCAATTAATTGCCTACGTATTTTTAATGAAGTATGCATCTTAATCTGATAGTTTGCATGATAGGAGTGGTCGTACGTAAGGGTTGAAAATGAAAAAAAAAATTTAATCGAGCGCGTCAGATTTTCTGCACCATTTTCGAAAGAGTAAGTTGAGGTTAACTGAAAATGTGATGTAAAGGACCTTTTTCTACAATAGTTGAATAATGATAACATTATTCAACTGATATGAGAGAGAAAAGCGCAACTTTTTTAAACTTAATTATTCAACACATACGGCAACCTATTCAGTAAAATTTAGCGCCGGCGCTATCCACCCGTCCTCCCGAATTGGGACATATGTTTCACACAAGACTATTTGGAACATATGTTTCACTAGCGCGATGCACGAGACCGAGACCGAGACTTACGCATCTCGGTCTCGGTCATTAGCAAGATGATCTCGGTCTTGGTCTCGGTCTCGTACTTAAAAAGTCGGTCTCGGTCTCGTCTTGAAAGTCTCGGTCTCGTTTCGAAAGTCTCAGTCTCGGTCTCGTCTCGAAAGTCTCGGTCTAATGACAGAAGGTGTATGGGGGGGGGGGGTCAAAACCCCTCTTCCTCCCACGGTTCACCCCCCCCCCTACCCACTCATATGTTTAGAGTGATTTTGACAGATCCCCTGTTACCCCACCCTCTCCGGCTGGTGGTCGGCTATGGAGCATTTAATTTATAACCCCCCTCCCTGCAAGTGAATTCAGCAGAAATCCCCCCCCCCTGGAGCTGTTCAAATCCCTTTAAATATAGGAGAGGGGTGGGGTGAGAAGGCGGCGGGGGTGTTTATGGGGAGGGGGAGGGATTTCGATTACCTCCCCCTGAGAGAGGTCTCAGATCCGCCCTTGGCAAGGTCATAATGCTTCACTTTAGTGGGGAAGAAGTTTACATCCGATCCAAGAATGGGCGAAAAAATCTGATTAACCCTAGTAGGCTAGTATATCTTGTCAAATCGCTGAAAACTCATGTGGGGAGGGGGTTATTCTATGAGAGGGTTTTCGATCCCCTCCCCCCATAAAAGATTTCCTATTCGCCCTTTGATACTTGATGCTATGTGTGTAGGTCACAGCATTCCAAACTTGAGAAATTAGAGGCACGCTATTTCTGCACGAAACGAATCGAATTCGGGCCGGTCTTCGGTCCGGGCTAAATACCCAAACCGGTTTCCGGAGAGGGGAACATTAGATTTGGTTCATTTGTTGTGTAAAAGGATATATACCGGCACTATTCGCCGATCAAACGGGCTGTAGATAGCGCTCTTATTATTCATATTAAGGTTTGTACTTGGGGAGGTTTTGTTTAAATTTAACAGGCTTCAGTGTGTGTTTACTGAATTTATCCAAGGAAGTGCTGGTATTTCAGGAGTTTTTACTTCTATTGATTATTTTAGGCCAAAAATGGATCACTATTATGCGTAAGCTGCTACAAGTAACGTCGGGAAAACGATCAGTCGAGTTGTCTGAGCCCCCAGAGCTCCAACAACGACCGCACTCCGCACAATGAATGTCTCGTTCCACAATTTTCCTGCTGAAGGAAAATTGAAATAAAACTGGCTGGTCGTCCTAGGGACGAGCAAGAATGAAACACCCGGCAGGATAAAACATCTATACGGAACTTGGGGCGCTTTGGAATGGCAGCACGACAGAACCGGTTTTGCCTCGTACATAAGTGGATGACTTTGTCCCGTCTTTAATATTGACACAAATCTCGTGCTGCAGACAGTCCAAAATTGATGTCGAAAGGCCCAGGGTGAAAACACTTAAACTCTCGTGCTCGCAGATCACTAAACATTCTACCAAATGAGTCGACTTGAGGATTGCGGATCCTTCGTTGAGAGGACGTTAATAATCCCGAATGAATTGTATTATTCGTGGGAAATTAACAATTTCGGAGTCATGTTCGTTTGAAATGCATTCAACTAGCTGTCGAACGCTAGTAGCGAATAAATATAGAAACATTAAACTTCCTGCTGTTATCAGTAAGAACAAATTGTCACACAATCGTTTACAAACCTTAGATATAACTTCCTTACCAGTCACCAGGAGGCAGCCACTCCGATTTGACTCGCGATAAGTCTCGAGAAAATGAGACTTAGTCTCGGTCTCGGTCCGAAAAATGCAATCTATCTCGGTCTCGGTCCGGAAAATACAATCTCGATCTCGGTCTCGATTTCGAGACCGAGACTTTTTCTCGGTCTCGGTGCATCACTGGGCGCTAAGTTTCACTGAATTGGCCCCACGAGTTAAATAATGACCAAACTTAATCGACGAATTTTTTCTATTTCGGCTTATGGAAATCGTCAGATAATATATTTTTCAATATCCTTGAATTATTCCCTTCAAAATAAATAAATAAAAAATAGCCACGCTCGAGAATGTCAAGATTACGTTTTTTTTACAATTTTGTAGACCTCCTACGTCTTTGCATCACTCTTCAATTGTCAGATTAGTGGAATGTAGACTTTTTAGCATGTAATTCCCACTTCCTTAATCTGACGCACTCGAGAATGTCTGATGATCAATTTTTTTTTACTAATCTGACGCTTTATCATTGACGGGCGGCCACACAAAATAGGACTCATATTTGGTGGAGGTACTCAACTAGGTACCAGGTATCCCCAGTATGCTAATCTGACGGTACTGAGTAAATCCCGAAATCCCCTCTTGGGCTCCCCAACTATAGCGTTTTTTCTTGTTTTTTGTTTTCAATTATAGGCGCAAATTTTTTTTTTAGTGCATTTCATTCTGAAAAATGCACTATTGGTCTCGTCGTGATGGTGGCAAACATGGGTCATGTCATGTTTTTTTCACGTTTCAGAACCTCTAGAACACGAATTCAGTGGTCTCCAGGATTCATATATACAGGGTGCGGCAGATAATGTGGACCACCCATTTTTCTCCGCTATTATTGATGATATTGGAATGGTGCTCGGAGTTATGTCCCCTTGATCTTAGGTGAGGATTTCATATTTCATAAAGTTAGGTCAAATTTGGGCCCTACCGGGGCTCAATAAAAATTTTTGGGCTACAGATATGAAATCCTCACCTCATCATATTTCATAAAGTTAGGTCAAATTTGGGCCCTACCGGGGCTCAATAAAAATTTTTGGGCTACAGATATGAAATCCTCACCTAAGATCAAGGGGACATAACTCCGAGCACCATTCCAATATCATCAATAATAGCGGAGAAAAATGGGTGGTCCACATTATCTGCCGCACCCCGTATATATGTGAATCAGGAGGAATGTGACAAACTTTCACAGGTGATAGTGCGTACCTGGACGCACAAAAAACGTCATGTAGACGCATAGCCGAAAATGCTTTGGTTACGAGATATGAGCATTTTCCTGTTTTTTCCCAGTTTCATTACTTTTTACAATAATTGTCGTGTTCACGGCTCACCGACGGAGGTTAGACAAAAAATGACGGTTGATTCGGAAAGAGGACAAAATCCTGTTCCTGAAACCACCATGAAAATCAAAAAATGTCGCTCGCGCGTGGCTATTTCAGCCATGTGAAAAGTGAAAAAAGTATTTTTTTGAAATTACCAATACATTTCACATCGGTATCAATCAGCTGCTAGTGCACGCATTGATGGGCAAAGTTGTGGAAAACTACCCAGTTCTGTGTACTTTCGAACGGTGTTCTGGTAGTTGAAGTTTGCAACCCTCTGACTTCAGCAATCAAGTTCGAATGCCAAAGAGCTGGGAGGTGATTCCGAAGGAAGTTTAAAAAAGTCGGTCCGGAAAGACGGTCTTCTAATATGAATGGTCCGATTAACATATTGTTGAGCATACCGCACCACACGTTGATCGAAAATTTATGTTGGAAAGCCGACACTAACTTTGCTCGGGGGTTCTCTTCTGACCAGATATGTCTATTGTGAGAATTGTTTATCCCATCTCTCGTGAATGTGGCCTCATCGGTAAAAAGAATGAATGGGATTTTGTTGCGGTTTGTATTTACCCATTGGTAAAACTCCAACCTACGGATTTCGTCTCCTGGTAACAAATTGTGGACTTTTTGGACATGTTATGGTGAAAGCCCATTCTTCTTGAGAGTTCTCCACACACTTGTTTGTGACGTATGCACCGCTAACGAAATTCGACGAGTGCTCGTTGTTGGGTCACGTTCAACTTCCATTAAAATGTCCTCAACGTCGATATTCTCTTCCCTTTCCGAATTCGTCGATCGTCTTGGGAACGCTCCAGTTTCACGAAGCGTTCTAAAAACCCGCGAAAAGGTATTTCTGGCCGGCAATCTTCGGTTTGGGAATTCAAGATGATATGCTCGCTGGGCGGCTCGGTCATTTCCTCTACACATTCCGTAGAAAAACATTATGTCGGCGTACTCTTCGTTAGTAAAATGTCGAGGCATTTTTAATAGTACCCTGACAAAATAAGTTGACTAAAATTCGCTTTAGTAAACTATCATACGTTCGGAAACGTAACAACAGTAACAACGAATACTTTTTCAGCTCTATGAACCCCTGAACACATTTCACGTGTAGTAATGAGGCATTCTCCCGAAAATGATCATGCAAGGAGGACCAATTTATTGGGCTGTGACGTTTCACAGCCTCTCGCCGTAATAATCTAAATTCGTTTGGCCACCAAAAATTTGCGGTTTAGAGCAACACAAAGTGAGCAAGAAACGGGGGAGAATTTGAACGCCCAATTAAATTAAATGTATTTCAAGTTAAGGTTCTTCTTCAATCGTTGATCTCAACTAATTCGGAGAGAAAAAACGATGTACAAAGATCGCAATCTACTGAGCTAATCTAAACCTGATGAGTGGTGACTGATGAGTAGGAATGCCCTAGTTCAAGTCCTAACGCAGCAGTTCATCCACGATCTCACGCATAGTGAGCCTCGTTGTGAAAATTGATCGTACAAAGGGTACCAGTGAAATGTTCAAGTCTAGTGTACACCCTAACGCTGTTCATCCACCACCTCAGCTCACATGGTGAGCCTCGTTGTGAATTGAATCCTTACTTCAAGCATTGAGGGCAGCCTGCTCGGAGAAACACAATACCCTAAGGAAAGGACGTTTACAATGGCCTATTCGGCTTTTTTTAACACAGCAAGTTACATTTTTTTGCATTCGAACTTGATTGCTGAAGTCAGAGGGTTGCAAACTTCAACTACCAGAACACCGTTCGAAAGTACACAGAACTGGGTAGTTTTCCACAACTTTGCCCATCAATGCGTGCACTAGCAGCTGATTGATACCGATGTGAAATGTATTGGTAATTTCAAAAAAATACTTTTTTCACTTTTCACATGGCTGAAATAGCCACGCGCGAGCGACATTTTTTGATTTTCATGGTGGTTTCAGGAACAGGATTTTGTCCTCTTTCCGAATCAACCGTCATTTTTTGTCTAACCTCCGTCGGTGAGCCGTGAATACGACCATTATTGTAAAAAGTAATGAAACTGGGAAAAAACAGGAAAATGCTCATATCTCGTAACCAAAGCATTTTCGGCTATGCGTCTACATGACGTTTTTTGTGCGTCCAGGTACGCACTATCACCTGTGAAAGTTTGTCACATTCCTCCTGAATCACCCTGTATACATATATAATATTATGGCCGTTTTCTTGTTAGCACGATAACTCTCGAAGAAATCAATTTAGCGGAACGCGCTTTGGCACAAAAATCAGTAGTCATAAGACCCCGGTCGGTATTGCATTTGGGCCAAATCGGTCAAGGTGGAGGGGGGGAAAATAGGGGTTGAATGGTCAAAAAATCACTATAAATCACCAGTTGATTCTAGAAGCATCATATTCGGTACGTATACTCCATGTTAGAGTAGCCTTCGATTCCCATTTTAATTTTTCGAAAAAGTCAAGATGGTGGGGGTGGTCCTTCCGGTGTGGAAGTGTAAAAATAGCGTTGAACTTCACTAGTTCATCTTAGCGCTCTAAAATTCGACTCAATAATTTAATGTAACGAAAGCCCTGAGTTCCATTGAGATTTATCGAAAACTTTGATGGGGGAGGGTGAAATGGGTGATGAAATTTCAAAAAAAAAGCTTATATTCACACGTTTAGGTGTTATAAAATGCGGCACAAAAATTTAATATTACAAAGCCCTTGGAAAACTACCGAAACTTTTCGACATTTTGAAGAGAGGGTGGTGAAAATAGAGGAAGTTCGGCTTAATGAAACAAATAATGGTATCAAAATTATTACTTCTGGGACGGCTTAGGGTATCCGTATACATAATGAAATGCACTCTTTCCGACCGCCAGCTGCCGGAGCGAAATTTTTTTACTTTTACAGCAGTTTGGCCAAAGAACAGTACGTTAGAATTTTTATTCTCATTTTATTCGTAAAGTGGCCCCTATCCAATGCGAAATGAGCAATTTTTTTCTTCATTTTAGTCCAGAATTTGCGTCGAGAAACCACAAATGAACGTTTTTTCGCAGTTTTAGCCACGGATATTGGCGCTTTTTCCAAACTTTTTGTTACGGTTACTGGCCCCAAGAGCAGCATACTAGTGCGCATTCTCAACTTTATCGGCTCAAAGGACCTGAAGAAACTTGGGGTCAGCGAATTTTATTTATTTTAGCCACGAAGTAATCTGCAGAAGGCGCGTTTTCTTACAATTTTAGGCTTCAAAATAGCGCTTTTGTAGGCTAAATCGAATATTCAGCCATACCTACTCTTTGCTGATAACCTATACAATGTTCCATTCTCCAGGGGCCCTAGTCAGAAATGTCGAGAAAAAAAATAATTCTCGCACGCTAAATCTAATGACGGTACATCACAAATAAAACTATCTCACCATAGCGACCACCTCACGTGAGTTTTTCCTGACGGCCCCAGGTGGATGGGCTGAAAATCGTCGAAAAGAGCCAATATCGCTGTCCAAACGCACAGCAAAACTCATTTTTACGTACCCACTTTCATGAACATAGAACCTAAAGATCGTAATTTTTCCATCCCCCCCTCCATCCATTCCCCTCGCCCCTACCTCGGAACGCTACTATTCGTTCACCAAATGAACGGAATGTGGGTACGTTCGTCGTTTAGAGCAAGTGAGCTGAGGCAGTTCAGGATTGACGTCACCTTTACGAAACCCGAAGTTTGTGATTACAAAAGTAAGCAGTTCAGATTGTCAGATTTTTAACAGGAGAGGGGTATTTTGTTTATTTTTTTATGATTTATATATTGATTATGTTATGACATCGTATCCCCTAGCTACAATCGCTAATAACTGACAAAAATTCGACCAGAGCATAATTCAAGTTCCCCCCGAGGATTTGCACGAGATTGCAAAAGGTACAGCAAATAAGCTTAGTCGCTCGATAAACACAAGCGGTGATTAGTGCTCCCTGGCTTGAGAGTACTGATAGCGGATTAGCACGAACTAATAACGAGGCAGCAACGTCGAAGATTCCCCAATACAGTGCCGGCCGTACGATAGAGAACACACACATTCTCTCGAAATATCGGAGAAATACGCGAGCGAGAACCTTATAGAATGACGGGGGGGGGGGGATGTTACGCTCGAAAAAACTTTTGCCATTACAACTGCCCGCCGCCGGTTCCTCATTGTTTCGTTTATAATTTCCCGGCGGTAACCCTTCCCGCAGATTTATGAATAGGTGGAAAGAATGGATACACGACGTGTAATTTTCTGATTTTTATCATCGAACTCATGAATTTCGAGCTACCTCCGTACGGCTTTTTAAAATAAACATCCTAACACTATAAAAGCATGCCTTTTGAAGCTCTTCGTTTAAGCGCCATCCGCTTGTCCCAGGGCATTAATTGTAAATTTGAAATTGAATCACAAGAATTTTTAGCTTGAAATTAGTTTTTAAGAGACGAAGGTCGCCATAGGGCTATAGAATAAATGAAAATAACTTGGAAGCAGTTTAATAAAATGTATAATTTTGTGGAGAACAAAGGAAACTTCAAAAGATTGTTGAAGTAAAGCCGGCAATCCAGACAATTAGCTCTAAACCGACTTTCAACAAATGGCCTTTCTTTTTAGATTCAATTTTTCGCTATTTTCTGTTCTTTACTTTGCCTCTTGAAAAATTCCAAGCATTTCCAAGAGCACATTTTGAATAAAAGCACCTCACCGGAGACCTTCAATCACAATCAAGAACGAACTCGGACTACTAATTCAATTTGAGGACAACGATGCGACTCGGAGTAGCCGAATCAGTAGTTATACCCTACCGATTTATAAGCTACTCTATAACGAATAGCAGAGCTGTCAGATTTTCTGACAGAAAGAAGCCGTGAGGCGAGGAATCTGCACAAAAGGCACAGTAACCTTATAATTTTCAACTATCGTGTCAAATTTCACGGCGCAACATGATTCCTTGTTACAGAGGAGACAAAACGGATGATTCCTGAGCTGGCACGGAAGCTGCAGATTTCACAAATTTCAACCATACTTTCGCGTACTTGGCCCTTTGAGAAATCGATTCCGTGGGTTTGGCCCTTTTAAATCCAAATTTTGTGGATTATTACTCAAATAACCAAAATTCACGAGGTTTACCGATCAGGGAGGTTGTATTAGAAAAATGAAACACATGTGAGACGAGATGAGATTGACTTTGACAGCTAAAATGTATACACATATGACTGTGAAATTCATTCTCATCTCGTCTCACACGTGTTTCACTTTTCTATTACAACCCCCCAGAGATCATTCAAAAAAACCAATTTCAATTTTTTTGACTCCCTAAAATACAAATGCGGAGTTCACGAATACATATATTCACAAATCCAATTTAACAGGGCTGACTTATTTAAAAAAGCAAATTCGCTGGTTAGACACTTTCGCGGTCCAAATATTGCACGGATTTAACACTCTCAGAACCCGATTTCATGATTACGACTAATTCAATAACCAAATTTCGACTTTGGTGGCTCATAAATAGCAATTCACCGGTTTGGCTCTAAGGATTATGCATGTCGGAAGCAAATTTCGCAATGTTCGCCCATTCAAAAATAGTTTCGCGAAACTCTCTCGCCCCCAAGAAGCAATTTTGCGGGTTTCACTGTATTGAAAACAAAGTATCGCTCTGCTGACCCTTTCTAAAACCAATTCTGTCGCGAGCCCGCTCATTCAAACTCGATTTCGTTTGGGTGGGCTCCCTAAAAAAACATAAGTTCACGGGGATGGCAGTCTGAAAAACAAAAACCCGTAGAATTAGCTCATTAAAACCCGGTTAACCCGGTTTGGTAAAAATCAGTTTCGTGTCTTTCGCTGCTTCGAAAACATAATTTCGCGCTTTTGACCCACTAAGAAGCAATTTCACGGTAATGGCTCATTTTAAATAGCAATTTCACGGTAATGGCTCATTTTAAATAGCAATTTCACGGGTCTCACTACTTTCAAAATAAACATTTCGCAGGGTTTTGCCATTCAAACCCAATTAACGGGATTGGTCCAGCCAAAAAAATGAACAAGTACGCGAGTTCTCTAGCCACTCAAAAACCCTATTTGCAGCGTTTAACTCCGCCGAAAATTACATTTCTAGAGCTTTGCCTCCGGAAAAACCAAAATTTCGCGGAGTTTGCACACTAAAAGCCAAATTTCGCGCTGCTGACCCATTCATAAGACAACTTCTTGGAGTTGGCTAACGTGGAGGGGTGGAGGTGGGCGTGGGCAACTCGAAACGCTCATTTTTGACCATTTCGAGGGGCCCTTGAGGGCATCTTGGCCAAAGCCACATCTATTTCTCAATTCAGCATGATCTGCGGGTTCTACGAATCGCCCTCGGCGCAAATTCGAACACTCCAAAAATGACCCAAAACAGGGGTGTCCTGGCCGGGACTAGCTGCACTCGTCCTTTGAATATGGTCTGAGGGACTTATAAACTGCGGTTGGCTCAAATCGCAACACTTTGAGAGGATTGGCCGGAAATCATCGATTCATACCCAGAAACTG
The DNA here is from genome assembly GCA_038030265.1 of Corythucha ciliata. Classification (NCBI taxonomy): domain Eukaryota; kingdom Metazoa; phylum Arthropoda; class Insecta; order Hemiptera; family Tingidae; genus Corythucha; species Corythucha ciliata. Next base: position 39,282,354 of record CM075943.1, on the reverse strand, counting down.
AATCGACTATTCTAGTCTAGCCGCATATTAGCGTATTTCTCAATTTCAGCCGCGAATTGTTAGCGATATTTTTTTCGCTCTCAGTCATGAATTATCGCTTTTCCCCAATTTACGGGGATTCTAGCGGCGAATAAGCGTTTTTTAAAAATTTTGACTGGGATTTGAGGGGATGATGGGGGAGGGGGACTACTCGCCATCTTCAGCGTTCAATTTCACAACTGAAACTCCAACCGAAATTGGACGCTGAAGGTGGCGAGCAGCCGAAACCGGTCTTGAATATCTTGTTTTCCTAAATACCTACAAAAAATGTATAGTCTTCGACAGAGTGTGAATTTTCAAGGTAAAACTATATGTGCGTTTTACAGTTATTTTAGGGGTGAAATATGAAAAAAGAAAATCGTACGGTTGTGCGGAATTTCCTGAAGATTTAAAAGAGACCTTGAAATCCAGGATTGGTGCAGAAATACGGAGATAATTTACGTAACGTCGAGTAGGCGAGGAAAGATTGGAGGGAGTCGAGGAATCATATGCACAACTCCACCATAAGGCAACTTATCGTGACTGAAATTGGGAAAAAGCGATAATTCGCGGATAAAATTGAGAAAAATCTGAGTTCACGTCTAAAATTGAGAAGAAAACGTTAATTCGCGAGTAAAATTGGGGAACTTGCAGTGTATGAATTCCCGATTTGGGAGAAAAGTAAACCTGTGAATTGGCACATGAACAGAAGGATATCAGTTTGCAGCCCGATTGGTGCATTTGGTGATTTCTAAATAAATTTCAAAGTTCTTCAAGAAGGGATAGATGGGGCTTGTGATTGGTCACTTGTGAACTATCTGAGGGAACTCTAGGTAACATTTTTTGTTTACTTACAAATAACAAGAAAAATTGTCCGCTGAAAATGCTTTTTAACCCCCTCTTCCACAAACTATCCATTTCATTGAATAACCTTTGACGTAATCAAACCCCCAATAAATTTTTTTTTTAAATCTTTGATTGATTTCAATGTTAAATGTGAGCCACAGCCTTGTGGAAGATCCCTCTTCAAGAAACACCAGTGCTTGAAAAATGTGCAAGTTCCCCATTCACGGATAAATTTGAAAAAGAGCACTCATTCGCAGTTTGCGGATAAATTTGAGATATACGCTATAATTTGAGGTTAAAATGACAAAAAAAGAAAACGTTAATTCACGGATAAAACGAAGAAAAACGCCACTTTACGGCTAAAATTGTGAAAAATTCGTGGTTACAATTGAGAAGGTGCATTCATCCTCAAATAAAGAAAACGCTAATTCACTGATTCTTGAGACAACTACGTGGCTTAAATTGAGAAAAAGCGCTATATTATGCGTGGCTGTAATTGTAATGATGTTGTAAATTCGCGGGTAAATTTGCGAAAAAGCGCTGTAATATGCGCGGCTGTAATTGTAATAATGTGGTAATTCGCGGAAAAAATTGCTAAAAACCGCTAATTCGCGGCTAAAATTGTGTAGTTGAAGCGCTAAAATTGAGAAAACGACTATTCGCAGTTTCCGGAGGCAACTTCTAGGTTATAACGCTAGGAAAATATTTATTGCAGGTTTATTTATAGAGACCACGGGACCTCCTAGATAGAGATTTCCACTCCGGGCCTCTATAGGTGTTGGTCCGCTACTGGAATAATTATGTTCGTTATCGCAAGGTACGAAAGGGAGGATGTATATAGCCTTTAAAATACAATCACAGCGATTAATAAAGGCCGTTCATAAATTTTCTAGGGCGTACCTATAGCAGGGATTGGTGCTCTTCTTATAATGGTCGAGACTGTACTACGACCTGGTTGTGTGCCCTCCACGATTTTTGCTTGTGCTCTTCTTTTACGTCTTGCACGCCACCATCGTGAACTTGGGGATTTGATTGGGTCAGGTTCGGACAAGAAAAAAGATGACTATGCTGAATACTTCACTGTTCGGAGATTAAATTCTGTTACTCCGTAGACATTGCGAAAGCTATTTATATGGTTAAGCCTCAAGGTTTTTAACTTCTTAAGTGGGTAAAGATCGATATAATTCGCCTTTTAGAGGAGAGGGCTATGCTATGACCCTTGAGGGTTTTTCCCTTGGAGCCTTCCACTGAGTTCCACACAATTCCAGGGTCCTGCAATTTGGCGATTGAAGCTGAATAACACGATTTCTCCTATCTCTTTGGTGGAGCATCGCGGGCTCCGGACTACTTTAATTTCCGAAAAGTAAAATCTTTGTATGCACGAAGATTTCACGTTTAACGGGTTGTATAGTTGTATTGAGTCAATAAGGTTGTTGGTGAAGGGGAAGGGGGGAGTTCTCGAGTCTATTATATTGTTTGCCAGGATGTTTGTTAAAGAAGGAAGGAAAAAAAAGGGTTCGTTTGTGCTTTTTGGTAAAATCGGTTGTTAGGGTCTTCGGGTGTTTGCACGATAGGATGGACGGGGAGGGGAACTCAACAGGTAGGATGAGCTTTGTGGGGGTGTTCGAGATGCTCTTCGCCTCATCCACAGCCCTGTTTAGCACACCCTTTCCCACAGTATAAGGTTCAGTGAGGAAGGGGGGGGGATGGTCCTGCTGGTTTTCCTTGTAGAGCGGACGGCGAGGCGGGGTTGTGTTGAAGGGGAGAAGAGAGGACTCACCCGCAGCCGTGGAGAAAGAGGGGAGTCACACTGGTCTCGTCGTGCCTTTCAGTTTATTTCACGGCGATTTAGTCGTTGACGGTGGTTGGAGTTGTGAGGTTGTGCCGCCTGTGATTTTTAGCGGTAAAGCTCGCCGGTTATTTCATTATTTTGAAGTGTCGAATTTTATTTTTTATTTTTAAATTGACGGCTACCGTCGACTTTCATGTACGAAACCCACTCTCAGAAACGTTTCTAATTTTTTTTGGTCCCCCTACCCCTCCAACTGTGGACTGTGAACCCTAAAGTGATAAACAAATATTCATATTTTTGAAAACTCGTCATTTTTTTCCGTGTCGCGATGTGGTGGCTAAATTTATTTTGGTTGACGCTCGTGACTACGACATCCGCACTTCATTTTTTGGACGGTGCTTACCGGGACCTTACAGTGTCAATTGATTCGACGGTGCCCAGGGACAATTGTCAGGCCATCCTCAACAATTTGGAGGTACATTTTATTTGATTTTGTACAATTTAATATTTGAGCTCCGAAAAACAAAAATTTTAGTTACGAGTTTCGTGTCTCGTTAGCTGAGTCCAGTTTTTAAATGTTATTAAAGCGTTAGTTCAAAGGCTTCTTTTCTCTCTTTCCATCTCTAGGGAGTGCATTTCCTTCCTCTTTTATTATTGTTTTGCTTATTTATTTTCTTCAATTTCCGTCCTTTTTATAGAAAATGGATTGTCACATTTCACTGAATGATAAAGATGATTTAGCGCGGTTCTTTCGTCGGTGTGAAATATGAATTGCAGCTTTCTCCTTTTTTCAAAGCCTTCGAATGAAAATAAAGATCGTTGTTAGGCAAATCCGGAAATATTTGACTCCCTTTTTAAAGGTTTTAGGGGTCATTTACGTTGGACTCTCCCGAAAGTGTGAAAAGTGAGTTGTTTTTTTAGGCAAAAATTCTCGGATTTTGTAACACTGTCTATTGAAGCTATAAAGGGCCCCGATTTCGTGCAAAATATATTTCTACGTTGCTTGCCTTACTACTCTTCACATTGTACAAAACGTCTCTTTTCCGGATTAACCTAAAACCTTTCTTTATTTACGGCGGAATTGGATACTCCCGTACGCGTATATTTTCATTCGCCCCATCCACAGCAATCCGCCCCGTTAGGAGTTTGATAACAGAAGGTAAAAATCGTTGCATTTGACGAAGGGAAGGAAATTTACTCCAATTCTGGTTTTTCCGTCGCCGCAAACCTACCACCCCACCCCGCCAACCCAATGCCCACCCAAATAAAGGCGAATAATTGTCGACACATTCCGCCGAGCGTTCAGGAAATAGGAGCGCGCCTTTTGTGCCCTCTCCCCGTACCTCCATTTTCTACCGCCTCCTCCTTATTCGATAATATCCACTAAGTATACACAAACAACGTGAAAGGCTTTATCCTCCGTAGTAGGTGATGCTACTTCCGTCGCTCTCAAAAAGATGAAGTTGGCAGACCGGTAACTTTATCTCTTCACATGGTCACTTATATAGGAAATCAATATGACAGAGTTCCGTGCGACCGTGTTTTATAATTATTTCTCTCTCTCACTGGATTCCGTGCACTACTTAGAGCTTCTCAAGACCTTTAAGTCTAAAATAAGGATAATTGTAATTTTATTTCGATTTATAGGCAGTGAAGTCCTATATGACTTCTTCTTTCCTATTTGGTTAATTCCTATATCCGTGGGGATAGGAAAAGTCACACGAATCTGCTTCCTATAAGAAAATAATACCGTTTTGTGTTCAAAGGGGATTTGTTCTGATCCTCCTTCTTGTCTTACACGATTCTTTAGTTCCGTTTCTCATTCAAAAATCACGTTTTCATGACTTTTTTTTTCTCTCTCAACATTGAGAGGGTAACGTTTTTCTTTCAACCCCCGCGTGTCATTTCGGGCAGAAAAGCGGCATTTTATAGGGCTAGACAGTTGTACACCAGCAATGAAATTCTTGGGCTAAAGAAGTGTATATGTATACAGCCTACTGCTCAAATGAACAAATAGTTAACTGAAACCCTAAAAAAAAAATCGATCGATTTTACTCCCTTCTTCGCCGTTTCATTTCACTATAAGGCTAATGTGAGCTATGAGTTTGACGCTTTGACGTTTTTCGCTCGAAGCACCCCCCCCCCCTCACCCGCTTTTCATACAAATATTGCTAATTAGACTATAAATTCTTGGAAAACGCTGCCCTCGTCTCTTTGAAGAGGCGTGTAATGTTTTATTTAGGGCAGTTAATATGGCTAAGAGCCGCAGGCCCCGCACGTTTAAACGGAGGTTTTCACGAATTTTCGGATAGGCAACGGCGATTATTTCAATTTATTGTATCGCCTTTATCGGAAGAGTTAGACATTATGCAATCGATGAGCTTATTTAGACCTTCGATGGCTGAACTGAATGCGCACAAGTTATAAGAGACGTCTTTTGTATATACAAAAGGGATTGCCTTGCGGATTAATTTCGAGACGACGCTTTTCTCAGATCTTGCCCTGAATTTTGTAACTATCGCGATGAAATTCGCCCGGAAACTGACAAACGATGTGATGATCATCTCTTATCGGAAACTGAGCACTCTATTTCCCTCAATACTCAAACGGAGTGGTGCGGGCAATAGTCGATTCCCCACCGAGTTACTCTCGGCCAAAATTAGCCCCAATCGCGGTGAAAAATTAATTTAAATAAATCAAGGAATTTACATCGAAACCTCAAGAACTTGCTGTCCTGGTGGTGGGGGAGCAAAATGTGGGAACCCTAACACGCATCTCTAAATCATACGCTTATTACCTGCGAAAAGGTTTTGAAGCTGATTTTCCAATCTTTTGGTAATTGAAGCGTCCTTTTAAAATGTCATAAAATAGACTTTAGCCTCGCCTGAATAGCTAAAATACAAGCTTAACCAATCAACCTGCTATACCGTTCTTGCAACGGAGGCTTAGTTGGTGGGGGGGGGCATGGAAATAAAAAACATTTTTACACCTGTAGAAGAGTATTGAGGAATGTTCGAAAATCCATAAATATTTTAGTAAAAAAAAAAGATAGAGAGTAAAATAGAAAGACAGCGTGTTGAGTACAAGCTAAACTTTCGTGACATCTGTGCACCATCAATAAATCAATTTTGATCGTTTACATAGTAAACCTTCCCCCACCCACCTCCGACAATATCATGACCGTTCTCTCGTTCGGTTTACAGCTCTTTCACTCACCCCTCTCTCCCTGCCAGCACCCATTGCTTCTCTTTCGGTCCCTTGGCAACGTTTTGTTTGTTCTCCAGTAAAGAGAAACGAACTCTAGTGTGTTTCCCTTTCATATTACAGTGCTGTTTTCAGGGATTTTCCTTACTCTTTTTTTTTTAAGTTTAAAAAAAAAGAAGAGGAACCAGAAAGAAACCCTTGAGAGATTTCTTTCCATCAATTTGTTTCGTACAAAGACAAGAAGACGTTAACTAGTGCGTGACTGGCCTAACGTTTTATCGTGCACCCGTAGAAGGGAGGCTAGGACCAACTCAATTTTTCTATTTGTCGTTTCCTTCCCTTTTTTTTCAGTGTCGCAGTTTTTAATTCCTCCACCCACTCACCCCACGACTACTGTTTCTTATTTATTTAGCGGATATCCGCTATGAACCTTACTTTCGATACCTGCAAGCAACTTCAAAGTTTAATATTAATAACCACCTGGAAAACTCTTTTTATATCTTTTCCGTGATAAAAAAAAAAGGTTGCATGTTTGCCACCACGCGTTTATACCAAGGGTGTGAATACAAAACCTTATTGCTTGACCCCCCTTCGCCCCTGTAATTGGTTGATTATTAAGAAGCTCAGTACTTTGTTTCTTTTAAAAAAAAAAAAAACACGAAACTTTCCCTTTCGATCTTAATTTATAAAATAATACAACTTTTTAATTTTTTTCTTATCCGAGTGACAATCGGTAAAAAATTCTTTGCACGTCATCCCCAAGCTTCCCCACTCCCCTCTTCTTACCTATAAAGTTTGTTGCTCCAAAGTTTTAAGTTAATATAGCACCCGTCGCGGGCGGATAAAAAAAAAACAACAACAAACTTTGCGACGCGATTCTCCACGGGTACTTTTATGGTTTTGATGATTGCTCCCCTCTCGCCAAGACTCAGGAGGGCGCCAAATGACAGAAGCTGTTAGCGGCTGTGACTATCAAATAGTCATCTTTGGGCGACAGCAAGACAGAGAAAAAAAATTGATCGTTGTTTTTGTTTCTTTTTTTTATATCAATTTTTTAATTGAGTTATTGTGGCAGTGAACTGTTTGTGAGAAGGGGGGGAGAGAGAAATAGTGTTTTTATTTCAACTTCCCAGACTCTTCTTTTTTTTTAAATGATGCCGAATCCGTTGAATCATCTCTCTCGAGATGAAACATCACGACTCGTTTAAAACCCGATGTAACTGATTAAATGGCCTAGGGTGGGGTGGGGGTGCATTTAGAAAGTATCTAGGAATGATCCAGCGTTTTTAGTCACTTTTTCATTGCGTTCCGACCCAACTGTCGACGTTGCGAACATTTAATAAAAAAAATTGAGAGAGGCGTTGTTTCGTCTCATGTTGGAATACCACAAAGAACAAGATGAAGAAGAGGAACCTATTAAATCAAAGAAAAGTGGTTCCTCTTCTTTTTCTAAAAACCCTTGGCCTCGCCGGAGTTTCTCACAGTTGTGCGTTAAAATCACTTGCAACAACTTCCCCTGAGGCTTCCACGACTCTTTTAAAAGAAAAAGATGTACTGTTCCTTTCTTTCCCACACATTCGAAAAAATATTAAAAGAAGAAAGAGAAAACAAGAAAAAAACAGCCATATTCTTCAATCCCCTTGGCGTGTTCTCTTTCAAATTGGCTGAATAACGTGTTTAATGGAGATCACTCATGACGAGGGTGAATCCCCAAGTGCGTGCGTGTTTATTTTTTTCTCCGCACTCTCTCTACTCACTCTCCTAAATATTACCCTCTCGCGAGTCTTTCAAAGATGAGGATTTAATAGGGTGCTTCGCTCTTCTTTCCTCCGCTACAGCTCATTCCCTGGGACTGTACCCGCTATTAACTTAAGTGGTGCGAGTATGGAGGGGGGGGGGTTCTAGGGATTGTTTTAACGTCCCGAAGAATTGTTTTAACGTGAAAATTGTTGGTTAGGTCGTAAATAGTGAATGGGTATGATAAATTTCGTTTGATCGTGATTTATAGTTCGAGGCGTCTCCTATAAAATCGTTGCGTGGTGCTTAGATCTGCGGGAGGTTAAAATTGTATTTTTGATATCTTTTTTCTATTTGGTTTACTCGAATCTGTTCAACTCACACGAAACGTGCAAATCGGCGATTTACTCTCTTCGTTACTATAAGCTCCGAGGAGGTTAGACGGACGGGTTCTTCGTTTCTTGGAACAGCCGCGACTGCCAAACTATTTTTTGACCGAAATGTTGGAATCAATTTGGACAGTTTCATGACTTCAGTGCCACTTGAAAGGTGAAACATACAGTTTTTCTGTGTGAATTGGAGTTTTTAATTTAAAATCCCAACTTTTGAGTAAATCCGGGGGCTAAGATACTGTTTTCTACGGTAAGAATGCCGCATGTTTATTGACTTCCATGTCCGGTAAATATGGCCCAAAATCCAGGTTGTTTCACTTGGAATCCGACAATTTTGGCCATAATCTCATCTCTTGGGCTAAATCTTTCTCATGAACTGTCTATTTCGCTTAAAGTTATAGGCCAGACAATATAAACATCAAACATCGCAAATATGCATGTAATTGTTTTTTCTTTTGCACATTGTTAGGGCCAATGAGAGCATTTTATACTCAAGTTTGCAACCTTCAAAACCTTGTGCTCAACTCGTGGTACTCGAAAAACCACGAAATTCCATCAATTTTTTAGGTTGTTAAACAAAAATACCAGAAGAAAGCGTTTTTCGAGCATGACCACAGTATACATTGTTGAAACCAACTAAATTTGCTACAATTTAAGCCCAGTCCGAGAGCCCTACGTTTGTTATTTTAGGAGATACATCCAATCAAGAATTATGTAATATCGCCAAAAGGCGAGATTTTATTGATAGGGTTATTTTTCAAGACCCGTAGCACTCAAACACAATGGTCCTACAGAATATCCACGCGAGAATAATTCTTAGGCAGTAGCTCAACCTGAATCTGACGCTATTGCCTAAAATTTATTTTCGCGTGGATATCCTATAGGACAGGGTGACTGGTACTTGGTTGAGCAAAATAATAGCGGTGATTAAACATCCAAAATGCAACAAAATTTGTCTTATGACCTAGGGTCTGATTTCCTTTCCTAGTCGAGATAACAGATTTTTTCACGTTTTCGCAACAAAAACAGCTGTAACTTGGGAAGCATGCGTCCTAGGTTAATTCCAATGACACCAATGAAAAGAGCACACTTTTTTCTGTTTGAGTAAGGAGATTTTGTCCAAAGTTAGCGAAAGATTCTTGGAGTAAACTGGGAAAATATCAGGATATTTTTTAAAATGTCAGTTTTTGACAACTGTTCAAAGCTAGACTACATTAGCCATGGTGCTCTCAGCGTCCGGCAAATTCCTCTAAAACTGTATGAAGTAACTTGGTTTAATACTTCATGCTTATTTTACTCCTGTCCTTCGAAATGTTTTGAGAAAAATCCATTGTTATGCCAAAAAATGAGGCAATCAGGCCCATTTTGAGTGCCTAAAAGAAGATACGAAAGCTGTTTCAAGAAATTTTTTTCAGCTTATTCCACTTTTATTTGTCTGTCCTCATAGATTAGCATAGGAAAAGTGAATTAAGCTGAAAAAAAAAAAGTTTAGGGAATGGCTCTTGATCTTCTTGTAGGCACTCAAAATGGGCCTAATTGCCTCATTTTTTGGTATAACAATGGATTTCATCAAGAAATTGCAAAGGACAGGAGTAAAATAAGCATGAAGTATTAAACTGAGTTACTTCATACAGTTTTAGAGGAACTTGCCAGGTGCTGGGAGCACCATGGCTAATGTAGTCTAATGTATGTCAAAAACTGACATTTTTAAAAACATCCTGATATTTTCCCAGTTTACTCAAAGAATCTTTCGCTATCGTTAGACAAAATGTCTTTACTCACACTGAAAAGAGTGCTCTTTTCAGTGGTGTCGTTGGATTTAACCTAGGACGCTTACTTCCCATGTCACAGATGTTTTCGTTGCGAAAACCCGTGATGTGCTAAAAAACATCAAATTGATTATCTGAACTAGGAATGGAAATCTGACCTTAGGTCATAGGAAATTTTTTGTTGCATTTTGGGTGTACAATCATCCCTCTCATTTTGTTCAACCAAGTACCAATCACCGTGTATTTGAGTGCTACGGGTCTTGAAAAATTACCCCACCAATAAAATCTCGCTTTTTGGCGAGATTAGGTATTTTGTTGATTGACTGTATTTCCTAAACTAACAGACCCAGGATGCTCGGGCATGGCTTAAATTGTAGCAAATTTAGTTGGCTTTAACAATGTATACTGTGGTCATGCTCGAAAAACTCTTTCTTCCGGTATTTTTGTTTAAAAAACCAGAAAAAGTGATGAAATTTCTTAGTTTTTCGAGTGCCGTGAGTTAAGCACAAGGTTTTGAGGGTTGCAAACTTGAGTAATAACTGCTCTCATTGGTCCTAACAACACGCAACAAAAAAATCAATTACATGCATGTTTGCGATTTGCCCCGATTTTTGTGTCTATATTGACTGGTCTATTATTGGCTCCTAGAATAATAATTGTAAGTAATGCATGCATGAAACTGTAGCCTTAGGAGCCTACGTTGTCTGTCTTCCCTCGTTTAGGTGCGTCGACAGACAACGTAGGCTCCTACGGCTACAGTTTCATGCATGAATTACCTACTAACCCTCGTAGTCATCAAACTAACAATATCAATTGTAAGTAATGCTCCAAACGTAAAATTTTCAGAAAAATGTATGATGAATAGGAGGGACTATATTTGTATCTTTCCCTTCAAATTTTTGAACGGTTCAGCCATTAACTGGTTCAATGGAATACACGCCTTCCTGGATCGGCAGCTGCCGGATCATTTTTTTTTTTCAAATGTACATTGCTGTGTAAAATACAAATTTTTCAAGTATTTTTATGGCTTTGGAGAAAGGGTCGGCGGTCGGGCCTTTCCAAGAGAACACTATAAATTCACCAGACATTTTTTAACAAACGGAGCGGGACGATTTTAGCTCCAAGTAAATCTTTTGTTCAAGAAAGATACACTAAAATCATACTGAAGAGCTAAATTAACGCTTCGGAAATAATGTAAATTACTTCCCTTTCTCAGTCTACCAGCTTACACTGCCACTAACAAACTATAAAAAGGGAAAAGGGTCATCCCCCTCCAAAATGCTCGCATTGCTCCAGGGTTTGGGGGGGGGGAAGCTCTCTCTCAATGCTAAAAGCTTTTCCGCGCAATGGAAAGCCTTCCTAGGGTCGTGTATAAATTGGATGAAACATATTAAGCCCCTTGTGTTATTATGATAGCCGTTGTTCTTTTGTTAAAAGGGAAATAGTACTTTTTTTTGTTAGAATCCCGGAATTTTAAGTCCTTTTTTTTTTTTTAAGGGACAAAGCCCCAAATTATTCCTTCACCCACCCAAGGCTATATTGCCCACGGCAAGTGCGAACATCGATAAGGCTTTTCACCGCTCGTTTGCATACCACCACCCTCCCTCCTCCTCGCAGAATGTTCCTCGAGCATATTTATTCTACAAAGGATGTTCTCACCATCTGCGTCGAAAAACGAGAGATTCTTAAAGATATGAACCCTTCCATTCCACGCCCCATCTATTTGCTCCTGTTTCCTATGAAGCGAGATGGGAGGGGGTGGGGGAGCGGAAGGCAATGAAAATAAAATAGGGAAGAGCTAATAAGGCGTTCCAAACTTGCTTTACAAGCTTACACATCACCCCCATCCACTCTGGTTACCTATAACCTACGCCGCTCACGCTGGGCGCTTTGTACGAATATTTTAAGCGTGAAAATAAATTTGACCCACGTATTCCTCACTTTTTTGTTTGTTTATAAACATTAATCAATTTATTATGGTTTTTTGACCTCGCTTAATAAATGATTTGTTTATTAAAAACGTTTTTAATTATTATTTTTAAAAGGTGCGATTGAGAAGAAAATGTCATGACGATGCTAAATAAAAATTATCGACAAATAAGAAACATCTCGTAATTTATTGACTTTGTAGTTGCACAAATCGTATACAGCATCATCCCTAAGGAACAATGATCCTTTTTTTTCAAAGTGCCGTTAAGTTTCTCATTTAAAATGGAATGCACGAGGAAAGGGTCATGGGGTGGGGGCAAAAAATTTCCGATGGGAAAAACTTTGAGTGTGTCCATATAGGAGCACTTCCTTCGTTGAAAACGATTTACTCCATCTCCGTGCGGTTTAGCTGTTTACGAAAATCCGGTTTTGTTGAGAATCGAAGATGTCTTAAGAGTACTTATAACCCCCCCCCCCCATACCAGCACCATCCGAGACGTACATACGAGAAACAAGGCATCCATAAACAGAATGAAGCTCGCTTGAAAGTAGGGCAAGGGTAAACTGGAGGTAATTTAAGTTTGTCTTTCAATGTTACGGGAGTATAGGAGAAAGGAAAAGTGAAGGAGTGATGTTACGTTCATTTCAAGAGGGATGAGAATGTGTGGAGTGAAAGGAAAAAAAAAATGTTCTAAAAGCGAGGCGAAATGAGCTCCCGAGTCTGATAGAACCCCCCTCCCTCCTCCTTGCCGTCATCACTTTGGTCCCTTTTTACTTCCATGTTTGCTTGAAAAAGACCCCGATCCTGAGTATACCGTGTATGTAACGTTTTACATATCCGAGGGATTATGTTAATGTTGTCCGTGTGGCAGGAGAACGGCGAGGCATTGTGTGACTGTGCCGAACGAGAAGACGTTTGACACACAACAGCCTTTTCAATCATTGTCTGAATCATTTTCAGGCCAATTTTTGAATAATAAAAAAATACCACATCCTACGATGTCCCTACTCCCTACCGTAGGGCAGGTTTATTGCGCCTTATTATAGATGTCAATCTCAAGCATTCCACGCAGTTTCCCATAGCCATAAAAACCGACTGTATCTCGTTTCCAAAATTTAACTTTCATAAACAATGTCGTTTTTTTTCTCTCTTTTTTTAATTGAACCTGACTAACTTGAGTGAGTTTGAGTCTGAGAGTTTCTTCATTTACAGTAAAACAGCGACGCAGTCATTTTGTACGCCCATAGGCGTTAAATTTCTTTCATGGAGCCCGAAACCGTCTTTTTCATGTTTTTTAATTTAAAATAACGCCTCTTCTTTTATACGGTATTGATTCCCCTTTTTTATCACAACCCCCTCTAGGCTCATCTTTCTTCTTGTTTCGCTATAAATATAGGGAAGATTTTGGTTCGGAGAAAACTTGTAGCAGTATAAATCACCTTTTCTAATAAAATTAAGGGAAAGTGCGGTAATTCCTTGAGAAAACGTCTATTGTTTTTCGATATTCCGCGGGACAACGTCTTTTTTACTCCCGAGTTTCCCAGTTACGTCACTGCCGAGATTGATAGGTTAATACTTGGAACGTGAAAGAAAGCAATTTTGTGTGCAAGCTTTGAACCGCCCCCCCCCCTCTTTTTTTTCATTTTCTTCACGCGTTTCTTGTATAGGGCTTTCAATAGTCCCAAGCTTTCGATATTGCTTCCGTGACGATAAGGATGCAGTGAAGCCTACTTGACTGATTGACTTTTCTCGAAGTGTGTAGCTGTATAGTCTTTGTGCAGTGCAGTGCATAGGTTTCGTTGAAGAGGCGTATAATGAACGACAGCGGGGAATAAATAAAAAATGCCCTTTTTTCATCACAACCCTTCCATCAATACCATAACTCTTTTAGTGCATTTCATTCTGAAAATGCACTATTGGTCTCGTCGTGATGGTGGCAAACATGGGTCATCTCACGTTTCAGAACCTCTAGAACACGAATTCAGTGGTCTCCGGAATTCATATATATATATAAATAATATTATGGCCGTTTTCTTGTTAGCACGATAACTCTCGAAGAAATCAATTTAGCGGAACGCGCTGTGGCACAAAAATCTGTAGTCATAAGACCCCGGTCGGTATTGCATTTGGGCCAAATCGGTCAAGATGGAGGGGGGAAATAGGGGTTGAAATGGTCAAAAATCACTACAATTCACCGGTTGATTCTAGAAGCATCATATTCAGTACGAATACTCCATGTTAGAGTAGCCTTTGATTCCCATTTTAATTTTTCGAAAAAGTCAAGGTGGTGGGGGTGGTCCTTCCGGTGTGGAAGTGTAAAAATAGCGTTGAACTTCACTAGTTCATCTTAGCGCTCTAAAATTCGACTCAATAATTTAATGCAACCTAAGCCCTGGGTTCCATTGAGATTTATCGAAAACTTTGATGGGGGGGGGGGTGAAATAGGGGATGACATTTCAAAAAAATCGCTTAAATTCACACGTTTAGGTATTATAAAATACGGCACAAAAATTTAATATAACAAAGCCCTTGGAAAACTACCGAAACTTTTCGACATTTTTGAAGAGATGGTGGTGAAAATAGAGGAAGAAGTTCGGCTTAATGAAACAAATTATGGTATCAAAATTATTACTTCTGGGACGGCTTAGGGTATCCGTATACGGAATGAAATGCACTCTTTCCGACCGCCTGCTGCCGGAGCGAAATTTTTTTTATTTTTCGTGATTCCCGTGTATTTATCCATCGATTTTAAAAATGATATTTTGATTGATTTACATTCGAGATTCTTTTTCTTTTTATCCCCGACTTAACACAAAAATATTTACCGTCCCTCCGCTCAGTTCCGCAATTTATTATCGAAAATGCCGAGTTTGACAAATAAATGAATCTTTTTTGTCTCCCCCGCACCTCCCGCAACCTCCCACCCCACTAACTCTCACTCTTTCGGGGCGATATCAGAAGCCAGTCAAATATATAGAGCCATATAAACCCCTCGATGCCATGAGATGGCTCTACCGGCGGTGGAAGGGGATTTAGAGGAACGGAGTTTTGGTGGTTGTGAGGGACAGGGCTGGGTATTATTGAATTACGAGGAAAAACAGGAAGCCGAATGAAATTCATCATGAAAGTGCAATGGCTGGAAAATATACTGGGTTGGGAGGGGGGGATGTTAGCGCAATAAGAGAACTTTTCAGGAACTACAAAAAATGCTCGGGCTTGTTATAACGCCGCGACATGAAAGCGGCGGTCTGGTTCTACAAAATTAAAGACATGTTTAGATGAGAGCTTGCAGAAGACGAAGAAAAATTGTGGTAGGTACAAGCGGAATGGAGGGGGCAATAACAAAAAAATCTCACGATTTTTCTCTATATTTTTTCGCGTTAAATAAATGACTTTTCAAATCGTGACTCCAGACTGCATAACTCAACATTGATATTAATCTTTCAACTCATAAATCTCCTCGGTGTATAGGCTTCAAGGCGAATCAGATCGAATAAATGTTCCTTTTTTTCATCCAGTTGGTCTTCTCATTTGTTTTGTCCCAGCTGCGGATTTCTGAAAATAGAATTTACGTTGCGTACACCCCCCCCCCTCCTCCGAATTCACTCCGTCGAAAAAGAGATTAACAAAGTGAAAATTGTCTCGCCTCGACTCCTGTTATCGCTTGACTCTGCATTAGATATGTGATAACCCCAATGGATTTCTGGTGAAACAAGCGATTGTTTTATGTCTAAAAAGTACAAAAAAAAACCAAGAACATTACAACTCTAGTACATTACAAGAACGAAGCCAGAACAGGGCAACCGTCAAAACCGAAAGATATACTCTGAAACCGACAATTCTCCCTTCCAAGCAGGCAATAACTAGCGCTAAAACTGAACATTTTGCCCTTACAAAACAACGAAATCTTAAAATTTCGCCCGAGAAACGGTAAATGGAGATACTGTTTGCAAAGAAACTGCATCAAAGTCGCTTGGAAACTGACAATTTCGCGTCCTCCTCCACTCTAGGACTGACCATTCAAGCAAAAATGCAAATTTAGACCCTAGAACCTAATTGGTTCAGCTAAAGATCGTGAACTAATTTGATGGTCGAAAAGTAGTTTTTTTACCCTGAAACTTTCGGACAAAGCCGTCAATTTCGGATGTCGGAGGGCCGTCAATTTCGCCCTCGCGCCTTGTACATCGAATTTAACAGCGAATTTGGTTTTTTTTTTCTATAAGTCGAGGGAAAAGCCCAACAGTGCGATTTCTCAATTTTAATCGTGATTTTACCTCCAAAAACCACACAATCTGGTCTCCTATATACGACGTGATTATTTCACGCTTTTGCGTTGATTCCTGCGGAGTATAGCGAAAACGCGAGCACTGTGGCGAGCGGTTATAATTTCGTCCTTCGGGCGACCCAGCCCGTAGAAAAATCGACTTAAACTGCTGGTATAACAGGTTGCGCTAATAATTTCCAGCCCTTAGGCCCTTACAATGTAATACTTAAACGCTTGACCGCTTATATCTGTCATAAAGACCGTAGGGGAGTGGGTTCAAAAAGTGTACGTTACTGATGCAAAATTGTGTGGAACCAAATGACTTCTTAATGGCTGGAAGGGGTGAGAGTGAGTAGAATGTTTATGTCTTCTCCCCCCCTCCCCCGCATTCCAAGCGTTCCCTCTCTATCCACTATATTCCTGGAAGGCGTATAATCTTTATCTTTTTGAACATTATAGCTACGGTCTAGTTGACTATAATAAAAAGTTCAATAGTCTTTTATCAACGAACGCACAACTTCCGTTCTTGAAAAAGTTTCTTGTTCAAAACCTTGTAGTCAACGAAGTGCCCCGTGGAGTTGTGACTAGGAGGTTGGGAGGAAAAGGGGTGAGTTCTTCAAAAGAAAAGAAAATTGTATTTTTGAAATAACAAGGTGAGGGGCAGAAAAAGTGGGAGTGTTTGTTGGTGTTTGACTTCAAAAAAAGTTTATTATTTTTGTGAAAAGTTATTGACATCATAATCTTCTACACTCTTTTCTTAATGCCGATCAAAAACACACACACAACTTAAAAACTTTCATTCCAAAAAGTGTTTGTTTTCGTTTTAATGAACAAGAAGACCCCGCCTCCATCTCAAGGCCCCGGTACTGTCGTGGCTCTTGCCGGGACAGAAAATGAACTAAATTAGAGGGGAGAAAAAAAATAGAAAAGAAAACGAGCAAAAAGCATTTCCTTGTCCGAGTTCCTTGCCCTAAATCGGTGGATTAGTGTTATTAACAATGAAGTTAATCAACGCACGGGGTAAAACTAAAACAACCAATGTAGGTCATTGGAACAGTAATGGATACAAAACTCAAAACATGTCCATAGGAGTTCAAATTCTGGACGCCCCTTTCTAAATTTAATTTGGCCAATTTTGAAAGGGACATGAAAGGCCTCAAAGGGAGATGCTCTCATTGGTATTTTGTTTATGTTTTCTTTTTCCTTTTTTTTTACACGGAGGTTGCCCGAGAGGGGGGGGGGCTTCTTTTTGGAATTCAAGGAAGACAAGAGGCTGAGTCAGACTTATTGCATCTTTTAAAAGGATAGTAGAAAAGACAGAACGCAAAAAATGTATTATTGCGAAAGAAGACACCTTCTTTTTTCCACCTCTTCTTCCTTTTTTTCGCCTTCGAGTAATAAATATCGCCTTACGCAACGTCTAAACCGCTCATCACATTCACTACAGAGCGTCGTCATAGAAGCTGAAGGCCACGAGCATTGCAATGTTCCTTCGCTGATTTTCCTATTTTGCCAGCGAGGATAAACAGAAATAGGAAAAATGCAATTTAATTTGTCAAGCTCTTACCAACTAATTTTTAAGGTTCCTTCTTTAGACAATTTTTAAAATTTTCCATAATAAAGGCGGCGGCAGAGGGATGAAACCAAGGAATTCCTCGTTATTTCCCATAGGGCTGAAAGAGAGAGAGGGAAAAAAGTGCAACAGATGCCTTCCTACAAGAAACAACTCGCTTTGGAGAATACTTACGTGTACGCTTGAGTAAGCTGAAGTTGGGAGGATGGGGTTAACATTTAGATTTGTCGTATCCATTAAAACGACTGAAGATGTTTTAAAAAACTGCTGGAAGATGGTATTCAAATGTCAGAAGCAACGGCTCCTCCGAAAATAAAAGAGAGAGAGAGAAAAAAAAATAACTCTGCATCTCCCAACGGGATCAGATACGTGAGAGTGGTGTGGAAGGGTGAGCTTGGGATGAGAAATTGTTTGAAAAATATTAAAGACAGCGTAATAAAAGGGAATGAATCATGTACGCTTACAAGCACAAGGGTTATAACAACAAACCCCTTCTTGGAACACCCCCGAGTTTTAGCGGGTAGGCTCATATAGGCCGCCTGATGTGAGCGGGTGGAATCCCCAAAGGGGTGAAGGGGAAGGATGTTTTGACCTAATTTCACTCTCTCCAATTTAATCCGCGGGAATGTGTGAAACACGAGGTAATTATTTAATTGTTTTTGACCGAAGGGACGAGCAATTGAGTTATGAGTGCCTGATTTCATATGTCCATTCCTCTTCTATAAAGACCCGGCCAAAAAGTCGAAAATTTGATTTAAACTGACCATTTTATGGTTTCATAACTGCGGCAACGGTTATGGTGATGCCTCCTACGCCTAAAAAATATGTATCCAACTTGATGATAACCCGGCCAAAATAAAACTAGCACTTGACTCGGGTCGTCGGCGTGAGGTCGGGGCGGGTGGGCTCTGTGACCGTCCGCAAAGTTCGTCAACTAAGAGACTTTTGAAAGTGGAAAAGAGCCAGAAATTTGTCAATTTAGACACAGAGTATAGATTTTTGGTCCCTGGAATCTTTTCTGCAGCGTACTCAGGTAGGGCCGAGGAGGGCGGACCGCTATGGGCCCACGATCAGAGAGGGTCCCAGAAAAGGTTAAACATGAACAGATTTGGATTTTGCGCTCATTTGCCGCTAAACTTGAAAACAAAATCATCTATTCTGAATGCTTCTCCAAAATACGACAGGTCATAGCAAATAACGATAAAAATGAATCATTCGCGGCTGCAAATTGAGAAATACGCAAAAAGCAAGATCAATCGCTCAGCAGGGTCATCTAATATTAAGAAAACGCCTACTCGAAGTTTCTCGAGACAACTCCGTGACTAAAATTGAGAAAAGACGCTAATTCGCATGGATAAAAGTGAGAAAATGACTAATTAGCTGCTAAAATTGAGAAACCCCGCTACTTCACGGATGCATTTGAGAAAACTCGCGACCGCGAAAACCCGCTAAATCCCGGCTAAAATTGAGATGGGATGCTCATTCGCAGCTAAGATTGAGAAGAAATTGTGAATTCGCGGCTTTAGGGCCAACAAAAAGCGCTCATAGGAGCAGCTGAAATCGAGAAAAACGTCAATTCGCGGATCAATGACAGAAAACTCGTTGATTCGCGGATAAAATTGGGTAAATACGGTACTTCGCGGCGGCTAAACTTGAGAAAAAAATAAAGACGCACATTAGCGGATAGCCGTGAAAGCACGCTGATTCGCGGATATAGTTGAGAAAGCCTGCTAATACATGACTCAACATGAGAAAACCCACTAATTTCCGGCTAAAATTGGGAAAAACGGTTCAATTTGCGGTTAAACTGAAGAATAACTGGCGCCTAAAATGACGTGAAAGCGTTAGTTCGTGGCTAAAGTTGACCACGAAAACAATTGTTTGGAAATTAAAATGATAAATACGCTAATTCGGAGATTAATTTGAGAAAATTCACTAATTCACGGCTAAAATTGAGAAATAATTCGCGATTAAAATTGAGAACAAAGCGGCAAAATTTGAACAAAAATCGCTTTTTCGCTGAAAAACGCCAATTTGAGGTTCCTTGAAACAAGTTCGCCGTGGCCAAAATTTAGGAAATGCCGTGATTTAACTAATCTCTAATCACTGAAAACCCCAACTTCGCGAAATTTAGCCGTTGAAAACCCTCAATTTCGGGAGTTTCGCTCTTCATAAAACACAATTCGAAGGGTTCAGTCAGTCGCAAAACCGATTTCTAGGGCTTAGCAGTTGAAAACTCCATTCTCGTGAATTTTGCGACAGTTAAAACCAATTTCACGTGGTTTCGGCACTTCAAAGAGCCCCCGAACCGATTTTTGAAACCAATTTTTGCTGGTTTGGCTCCGTAACAAATCAGTTTTGTGGGTTTGGGTCACTCAATAAAGCCATTTCACGGGTTTGGTCTCCTCAAAAAACCTAATTCGCAAAGCGATCCTCGTGGATTTGACAGTATAAGTATAAGTGAAACCAACTTCACGGTCTTGCCTCTTTAAAGAAACTTTAAAGAGAACTGACTTTTCTAAAAATCAAATTCGTGGGGTTGGCTTTTTAAGAAAATCCATTTTGAGGTTCCCCCCAACCAACCATTTATGGGAGCATTCACTCCTCCCAGAACCCCACTTCCGCCCTGCAGAGGAATTTCACCGGTAATCGTCTGTCACTCTCTTCCTCACCCCTCGCCATCATGCATTTTGCGAATATAGGGTTGCGGTAGGCTTGTTACACCCTTTCCCACAGTTTAAACACGCGCCTCATGAAGTCATGATAAAATACCTCATGTTACAAACTTCTTTGATGTTTTCCTTGTGTCTTTACTGTGTGTACTTTGCAGTGCTTGTACAATTTTTTCTCAAAAAGATCGTGATCCTCAATCTCGCCGTTACTTCCCTTCCTTAAGATGCCATCACATCTTTAGATTTTTTTTATCTTGCAAACGTGAAATGCAGCGGTTAAAACAAAAGAAACCCGTCGGAGCCATACCCTAAAGATAAAACACGTTTTTATTAATAATTAAAGCCTCGTGTGTGTCATTTTAGTCAAACTCTAAAACCTTGAAGCAATAACGTTAAAAGGGAGCCTTGAAAAAGTTCTTATAAAGTAATCCTATACAGTCAAGCTCCCATCCTTTTTTTTTTTTTTTTTCCTATGAGGAGGCTCTTCTTTAATGCGACAAGTTGCGTGTCTGGTGCGCTATAGGGATATAGTCCCTCAGTATGGCGTGCTTCGATAGTAAAATGGTCTCGAAGATAATAAAACACGGCAAAATAGTGATAGTTGGTTGCAGCGAGTGGGGTAGAGGGGCGGGCGCGTATATGTATATTGTATTTTTCAACAGCGGGTAAAATGAAAGAAATGGAGAGAAGGTGAAATGAGATAGTAAAGGTCGAGATCTTGTTAAAAATGAGATATGAAAATTGTGGAAGGGAAGGAAAAGAACGGAGTGGGAGGGTTGATTTGTTAATTAAACAAAATTCTCTCTCTATTTCTCTCTCGAAAAAAAAGGTGGTGCAGGGAAACCGTTTTACCAATTTTCGTGCAATTTATACGAGCGGAAAATATGAATTTATTAAACTGCAAAACGCTACAGTAAATTAAAATACATAACGCAGGAACCTCCCCACTATACAGTGTTAGATTAGAGAATAGAACGCCCGTAGCATAAGTTACGGGGCAACTTTGATCTAGTTATGCGGTTTAAATAGAATTCCGATCTGCAGATATAAGGATTATTCACGGCTGTTATACAAATGTGTTACCAGTTCCCCCTTGCCATTACCGGATCATTTCAATTTTTGATTTTATTGCGTTCCGGCACTTTGGTTCCTCTCCAGCCTCCTGCCTCACATTGGCTGTCAGGGCTGTTTTGGGGATGGAGAACCTGTTATGGGATTAGCATCCTCCGTCCTGATTAATGCTTACATTTTAATGCGATTTTAAAACCAAGCAAATCAATTCCTCCGAACATTCCAAACAATCTTTGTTATCCAGGAATAGAACAATAATTTTGTATTGTTCGACTAACCAGAGCAGTCATTCCTCATAGGAAAACGCCCTACATAATCCTATATAAACGAAATGAGATTCTAATCATATGATCAGTAAAAGGAGAAGGCCTTAGTGTTCTGTATTAACGGTCGACGTAATACTCAGGGGGTTTTCATCTCAAACCTTATTGATCCGAGGCCTCAGGAGTCCCTCTCGGTAATTAAAACAAAACAATGCGTCACGTAATTAACTTACACCCCCCATAGTGAAGGTTAATGGCAGTAAAATAATAGACGACTTCAGAGAAAACAACAATAAACAATATTATAAGAGGCAAGAGACGTATGACTTTTACTCGGGTGTACCAGCAGGGGAGATTATGTTACCTTTTTTTCCCCCTTCTTTTCTTTTCTTTAGTTAGTCGTTACTGGTCTCACTAAAAAGGAGACCCCTGGCTGATTTCTAGTCTTTTGTTTCGATAAAATAAGGAACGGCATATAAATGAGAACATTAGCAGAATCTTCGAGAGCGTCTTCATTAAAAAAGACTCTTCTCTCTTTGTAAGACTTCCAGTGAAGGTGAAATGAGTAGGTGATAGCAGTGGTGGGGGGATTAGAGGGTACGAATTGAAAATGAAGCTAAATATATTCATGAGCCGACTCGAAATCAGTCAGTCGTTCGCGGTGATAGGCATATTCAACGCTTAGCGCTCCTTTTTCCTCCGAATGTTTACAGCCTGAAGCTAAAAAAGCCAACACTACTATATTACAGTATATTAACATAAACATAATAACGAATTATGCATGGGGTCAGCTTCGGTCCTAATTTTATACCTTTGCCAAATCGAACGGAATTCATGACGTTTTCTACCTTTGACATCCTACAACCTCCGCACCTCCCTCCCACCACTCTATACGCCTCCATAAGGCACGTGTTAGAAAGCTTAAAAACTACAACTCTCCTACAATAAAAACAAAACAATCGAAGAACGAATTTCTCCTACTTTTTTGTGTTTTGTTCGGGATCAAAGAAGAACAATCGATCAGAAGCGAGAATTAACGTGAGTTGGAATGATTGAATTCCTTGTCTTAACCGCTTCAGAAGTTCAGACCGAAGAAATTCATGGGGAACAGACAATTTTTGTCTTGAGAAAGAGAAAGAAAACCGAAACCGCCGATTAAAAAAAGAAGCAAAGCTCGAAGAAGAACGTTGAGATTTTTATTCCTCTCGAAAAAAAAAGGAAAACCTATAAACTAGTTGAAGCATTTAAATACTTTAAAAAGTCTGGAGTGATAGCAGTTATCTAAAGGTGTGAGCGGGAGGGACAGGTCGTGCCGCCCGGTCACGATCTGCGTGACCAGACTCTCTCGCCATGGGAACATCTTGCACCTTCAAGACCTTCAAGTCTTCTTCCCCTTCGCCGCCACCCAAACCATTACCGCCAAGGTATATAAAGCTCTACACAATCTATTTAACGTCGACGACGGAACAGGGGGGGAAGAAAAAAGTCAGGACGAAGAACTCTCGACTTTTTTTTGTACTCCCCCTCCCTCTACCAACTCTACCCTTATTCACCACTTAATCAATAACTGTCATGTGTAAAACGCCATATGTGAATTAAAGGAGGGGGTAGGATAGCCCTCTGTTTCATACACCACATGGGGTGAAAGAGCCCATCCCCCGCATCGTTGTTGGGCAAGGGAGGGGTGTTGGAGCCCATTCCCCCCTGTAGGGGCAAGTGAAACAATGATATTACATTTGCATAAAGCGTAGCAAGTGGAACCAACTAGGGGGATTTATCTTGTCCGGGAAAAACTATTCATCGTTTTTTATCTCAGCAAGTTTTTTTTATATATGAAAAATATTATTCCACGATGACAATGATATTTTTAAATTAATGAAGTATGAGATAGCTATACGATACCTGGCTAGGCTTTGTCTTCCAAGCACCCTGCATTTTCACAAAAATTCAAGGATTCCGGCTTTTGTCGGCCACCTTTAAACACTGTTGGAGGCTAGATTTACTTTCATTTCATCTTTTTTTTTCTTTAAAAATCTTCGTTCCTCTTCACAGCTCTTCCCAAATTACTAGAATTCCTTTCTTCCAGTGTACAAGGGCTTTTAATCAGCCTAATAAAATGGAAATAGAGCCCGAAGAGTCTCGCGGGCATAAAAAAAAACGTTCTCCTGAAAAGAAAACCCGCACCTTCGAAACCCAATGATTTTGTAGGTCTTCGCGGCCCGGGGCGAAGAATCATCCCCCCCCCCAAAAAAACTCACCCCACCCATCCACCCACTACATACATCTTACTTCTTTCAGGTTACACCCGTCGGTACATATTATGTACATACAGTTCGATTTTAATAATTAATTTTCGAGCTTGAACAGCGTTAACTATATCCCAGCGACGCCAGTGCGATATTAATTTGATACTCCAATATGGGCCTCAGGAACGTGTATTAAGTCCTTGACCACCGAAGGAGAAACGGTTTTAATTGTGCGGGAGTTTTGGGGTCGTTTTACCCCATAACGAGTGTGTAATCTTCTTGATAAAATCCCCCCACCCACCCCCCACCAATGCGCCCGCAGCGTAGTTTCCACCACGACGCTATCACACCCATTCTTACGACTTGACTTAAATTATTTTCTCGATCGACGACCCCTATAACGGTCTCCAAAAATATTTGCTGGAATGATCCCTTTAAAAGACATCGGTGTGATTTGATTTTTTTTTTTTTTTTTTTTTCAAGGATTATGGGGAAAGGGAAGTCAGATTTATTTTTCATAAAGATGGCGCGTTTCATAATCGTGGAAGGGAGAGGGGATGATGAGTGACGAACGCGTTTTGCGTGGCTCCATAATCGCCTTCCGGCGTTGACCTTTTCCTCTTTCGAACTCGAAAATTTTTAAAAGCCTAAAGTTGAGATGTGTTTTTTTTTTTTTTTTTTACGCGGCGGGAAAGGGAAAGGAGAGAATTACACACACTCGATTCACGTCCAAGTTCAAAGATTGAGCGCTAACTATTAATTATTTTCGAGGAGTAAAATGTTACTCAATGGATTATTCGATTATAAAAAGGGCCGAGGCGTTTATTTCTGTTGCGCGCATATACAGTCCAAGTTCCTTGAACTGTTCCATAATATCGCACAATTTCGCGACCTTGTCTGCTTCGATTTCAGGTAACCCTTTGAAGACCTTTGAAAAAGAAAGAATGGAAAAAAAAATTGATCGAGGACAGGTGCCAGGCACGGATAAAACGGGCAAAGAGGGTTAGAAAGACCCCTTTCCCCCTGACTATCCTAATTTTTACAACATTTCTTATTTAATATAAATAATAATATTTATATTTAATGTAAAAATCTTTGCTTTTTAAAGTCACTTCCTCTTCCCTCTTTAGCAATAGTATATGTTTGAAAACTTGATGTCATGAGATTTTCACTCGGAATGACTAATAATTCATCTAACTAAACTTTTCCCCGAAAATTTCCCGTTTTGAACTCGAACGGGTCTGGCCACTTTGACCGATTCAAGAAGATCAAACGGAGTAGAGTTACCAGACGCTCTGATTAGGCGCAAAAAAACGCGCTTGACTTACGTTATTATTCACGGACATTCGCTTTTTGAAAACCAAATTCCTTGGATTCAGCTCATTCAAAGGCCAATTTCGAGGATTTACGCCATTGAAAAGCCAAATTACAGGGATCTAGCTTTTTCGATTCGAAAAACGTCTCGTTTGACAACAAAATGTCGTGGTTTTGGCTTATTCAAACGAAAAGTTTTGCGACGTTCGCTTAATGTAGATTTTGGTCTTTCCAAACTGAAGTTCGTGTATTTCCAATCTTTCGGAAATGAAAGTTCGTGGCTTTAGCTGTTCCTAAAACCGGTTTTGCAGGTAATTTTGCTCTTTCAAAAACCCAATTCACGGACTTGAGTCATTCAAAAACCATATTTCGTTATTTTGGCTCTTGAAACCCCCAGTTTTTACTGATTTTCTTTAGTTAAAAACTAAATTTTGTGGTTTAGTTTCGTTCAAATACCAATTGCAGGCAGTTATTTGCTCTTTCAAAGCCAAATTTGTTTGCTTTGGCTCATTGAGGCACCACATTTCGTGGGTTTTGCTCTTTCAAGAACAAAATTTCGTGTGTTTTGCTCTTTCAAACACCAGATTTCAAGGGGTTCGCTCTTTTAAAAACCAAATTTCGTCGGTTTTGCTGTTTCAAAACTTTCCGTAGACATTCGCTTTTTCAATACTAAATTTCTTGGATTTAGCTCCTTGAAGCATCCAATGTTGGGGATTTACGCTTTTCGGAAAACCAAATTTCATGGCAAAATGTCGTGATTTTGGCTCTTTCAAACCCACCATTTCGCAGCGGATTTTCGCTCTTACATATAACCAAACGCGGAATTTGCCCCTTCGCAGCCCAATGTCATGAATTTTTGTTATTCAAAGTCTTCAGTTCGAGTATTTATGACCCAATTTCGAGGATTTGGCTCTCTCTAGAAGCAAAGATTGCGGGGTTGGGCAATTTCGATGATATGGCTCTTTCTGGAAGCAAAGTTCGCGGTCTTGACTCTGTCTTTCAGCAAAGTTTGGGTTTATTTGGAAATTTCGCCTTGATTCGGGTCTTTCAAGAAGCAAATTTCGCGAATTTGGCTATTTCAAGAAGATGATTTCGTAGGCTTATTGGCTCCTTTATAACTCAATTTGCCGATTATTCTCTTTCGAACCCAAAATTTCGTGGATCAGGCCTTTTCCGGTAACTAATCTCACGGTTTTAGCTCCTTAAAGAGCTAATTTCTCTAGTTTGGCGCATTTGAGACCCATTCTACTGTTTGCCAAGTGCGACAGAGTCAGTGTGAGGGCCAAATAAATCCCTGAATGAGTAGAAGTCTGTGCGACTGGAAGGGGTGGCATAATCTACCCCCCCCCCTCTAGAAAGATGGTTTCATCCGGCACTGAGGGGTGAAGGATAAAACTAGATTAACGAGAGAAAATGGTCCGAATCTCAACAAGATTGTCATATCCAGGGGCTTTCACACCATTATTATTGATGCCGGCCGAATGGTTAACTTTCAGGGCCAATGCTTTGCCAAAACTGTTGTGATCGCAGTTTAAAACGCGATTTTCAACGTGCTCCAAGCCCCAGACTCATGCCCTCTTGTGAGATCTTCTTGGCAAATACTTTAGGGCCCGCTTAATATCCGGGGGGAACTTTCTTTCCTATGTAGCTTTGACCCTCAATTAACCCCCCCCCCCACCAACCCACATAAACCACCCATCAAACCACCACCCCGTATATGTATGTACAGTACGGAAATCGGTCTGAACATGGTCCTCGTCTCCCGAACTCCGCCCTTAATACGATTTTAACGATCGATGAGAAGTATCTCGAGCATTTCCTACACGGTACAGTTTTTAGAAATTATTTTTCGAGTTCTTCCTCCCTCCTATACTCCCTCCCCCGCCCTGCTTTCTCCACTATTCTTGGCATCAACAATTTTTTAAGACCCCAATAAGAATCGTTCTTCATATTTTTTTTTGACAGCCGCTCATCTTCTTCGTCTTCACCCCCCAGCCGCTTTAGTCTTGAGAAGGATAATGAGCTTTGTAACTTGATAGTGGGATAACGCGTAGGGGGTATGGGGTGTCTGTATCATGGAGGATTGCTCATCTTGGTTGTTGATGCTGTGGGATGTCTTTCTAAAACAGTTAATCATAAAAAAAAAATTTTAGGGAGACGATAATTGTCGGAATGACAAATGAAATTCGACTTTTCATTCCCAAAATTGACGGTAGTTGACGTGGGGGGGGGGGGGTAGCTTGAAGAAAAATGAAAACAAAATTGTCAAGCAGTTGAGAATCGTATCAACGTCCAAGAATTCAACGATTCGCATTACAAGACGTTACACAACGAGCGAGTAATTGTTTTTCTTTTAAATAAAATTTAGGAGCAATCACTAAGCGCTTGAGATGTAAAACTTCTGAACTCACTTCCACCCCCCTCTCCACCTTCCTATTCAACAGCCCATCAACTTACTTTTTATTGAAACTTTCCCGGAAAGTTTTCAAGTCGAAAAATGAACTTGAAATGTCAAGGTAGAGGAGTCTTTTTTTTTCTCTCTCTCACTTTCGTTATCCTCGCTAATTAATCCCCTCCAAACTTTTAATTAAGAGCCCTTTTTTTCAACAAAATGATATTCTTCATCAGTTCACTTCACCTGTTGATCATATTGTCGGTGTTTTTGATGGTAGGGGGTGGGGACATCCTGCGGGGCAATGGAACCTCATTCTCCCCCACCCCCTCTACAACATGAATCGGTGTTATTCTTTTTATGTCTTTTGTGTGATGGTCCTCTTTATTGATGTTCCAAATGCCATGACGATTGAGCTTGCGTGAACGGCGAGGGTTTTGTTGTTTTCGAGTTTATTAAGTTACTTCCTCTCCTTCCATATAGGGGGAAAGGGAATGTAGTGGCGAGGATGGGTTGGGGGGAGGGGCTGTAACGAATGTACAAAAGTTTTTTGAGAGCGCTCAAGCCTCTCTCTTGAGAGCCTCTGTGTGTGTGTTGAGTTTTTACAACACCACATCGAGAACAGAGGAGTCCTTTTAAGCTTTAATTCGAGATCGCCTGAAGTTATAAGATACACTTTTTGAATTGAAATGACTTGACCCCCTTGAGACGGACTCACAAAGAGTCGATTATGTCGAGGGTAGGGGCCACAAGAACGAGAGAGATCCACCGAATTAATAGTTGCCTAAACGTTACAAAGCGGACTTTTTTTATTTATTTCGAAGTTATTAACGTTATCTGTAAATCCGTTAAATGAAACGATTTTACTGTTTCTCCTACTTTTTCTAGCGCATAAGTCCATTGACCCGGGAAGCGCGCTTTAAATGCTCAAAAGTTTTGAAACTGAAAGTGGTCATATTTTTTTTTTCAGTGGCATCATTCCGACAGATGCTGGAAGAATATCGCAGCCACCGTGGGTTCAAATGTTTAGTACCTATCTGACGGGGTTAATTGCGGTGTTTCCTAATAAAATTTAACTTTTAAACGAGGCGTGTTTTTATATTTCACTTCGGAGATGCTGCCAAGGATAATTTATTGAGAAAAAAAGAATTGCAACACAATTTTTAGTGTGTTTGTGTGAGGAGGTTGGCATTTGCACACTTTCACTTTCTCTTATGAAGGAGTAAGAGAGGAGGGGGGACTCATCCTTGAAAGCTCATCCTATTTTTTTAATACAAAAGGTCTGGTTGCGTCACTCCATTTCATCCCAATCCGCACTCCCGCCCGTCAGAAATTCCTCTTTACCTTTTTCTAGAATCTGTTTGCTTTTTTGTATGTTTATTGTTTGTTTTTTTTTTTATTTCAAATACCGTCCCAGAGGGTATGCCATGCGACCCTTTGGTGGTCCTCTCTGTGCCTCCGCGGTGTCCACATCCAACTTGACAAGTGGACGTAATGAATTAAAGGTTGGACGAAAATGAAAAGGGCTCAGAGTGTGGTCTTCCCTCCTCTCTTGTTCAGTTTTCGAAGAATCACAGTGAGAGGGCTTAGCTTTTTGTCCGATTGTCGGCTTCTTTCCGCAAGAATGTCAGTCTTTTTTTTTGCCCCCCAAACTTCGGTGAAACAAGCCGCTTTGGGAGGTTCTGAAGGAGTCGATAATCCGAACCCTTTTGTCTCAAGAACCCGTTCCATAACATTTCTATCACAAGTAAAAATAATGACCGTGAAATCAGCTAATGGGTTTGACATACCTATTTCTCCGAGCGATGAGATTTTTTTTGTAGGCCGTAAATGCAAAGGGGGAGGGGGTGTAAAGGGGCGAGGCATCCTCTTCAAGATCCATAAAAAAATTTTACGAGTCCTTCTCTCTTAAATGATAAAAATTAATGGAGCGTAAATGGAGCTGGTCTCGCGTAAATGCGGACTAGGAGAGCAATTTGCCTCGCGGGACTGCGCTGTAATAAAAAAGGGGGGGGGGCGAAACAATGCGTATTCTGGAAGGTACCTCTTCGGACGGTTATTCGAGGTGAAGTAGAGTCAAAATAACACGCATGAATGCTCCGTGATTAGCATAACGGATGTTCTTGTACTGGAGCGTTCTTTAAAATCCTCCGTCAAATTTTCCGGTTTGATAGATCGGCTTGGAATATTACTCGGGCTTTCAATAATTAATTTTTAAGATTAATGACTGACTTGTGAGGGAGAAAGAGAAAAAGGAGTGGTTTATGAGCCAATTATATACGGTGGAAGCCTTCACATCACTCTTCTCATTACTTAGCCACTGAGCTCCCCTCCCTTCACCATGCATCACTCTATAAACATATCATACCGTCCAATGAGGAATCTTCTTACATTCACACGCTGACCAGGCCCACAGTATCGGCTCCCTTTATTTCATTTTCAATTTTTTTTTTTTTTTTTTTTCATCCTCGCAGTCGTGGCCTCAAGTGAGAAACAGATCTGACAAAGCAATTTGTCTTAGCCGAGCATATAACCAGTCAGATACAGCCCCATGAACCATTCAGTTGCCACCTTGAAGTTGATTGCTTCGTCTACCTTTAGCCCATTATATACGAGAGGAGGACGAAAAGCTTATTTATGCTTATCTTCACGCCGAACTTATGCATTCCTCTCTCTCTCTCTCTCTTTCTTCTCTCTCCCCCTCTCTTGGGTTTTGTTGTGTTCCCTCGAGGCGTTTTTCATCATCACTCGAGTTCTTCTCATCTCCTTTAAAATTTTGAATTCGAAATTTTTTCGTTAGAAAGAAAAACGCGTTCTTTTTATAGTTGAATGGATGAGTGCGCTATGAAAACCCACCGTCTCTTTCACAACCCACCGAATTTGAAAGAAAAAATAGGTCCACTTTTTTCTTTGATTAATAGTCAATGCCCGTCGAAAAGCGCCATGAAAGAGATTAAAAAAATTAATAAATCAATTCTTCAAAATGCGAGGCGTCAGGACTAAATGGGAGGAGAACTCGAAGCCGGTAGCTAAAAAGTTAAATACAAGGACTCTACCGCGGTCATCTTCAACGCCCACTTTCAAACATTAAACACAGCCAATTAAAAACGCTGCCTTCAAAATCCCAGATTTTTTTTTCGCTTTTTTAATTAATAAATCAAACAAAACAGAACTATGAGTGACTGACTGCCTTCAAAGAAACAGCCTGTTTAAACGTTTGAAAAACGTCAGTTCGTTCTTTATTAACAAAAACCGGGTTACATGACGCTATTGTTAAGAAGGCCGTGTTTTCTTTTTTATAACTCCCCCCTCCCCACCTCGACACCTTTCTGCCATCAATCAGGAAAAAAAAAAGAATTGAAAATTCGAACTTATCGACTCGGTCGGGTTACGGGGGGGGGGGGTTGAAGGGGGCACAGTTCACTTTATTAATTTTTTTTTATTTTTTTTTTCCAAGTTCAAAAGAATCAATAAAACTCAAAAAATCAATAAAAAGAGGTCTCGGTTTTCGGACTAAAATCAATACACACGTCCCTCTTCTCGCGCGGTTCATAAGTGAAATATGGGGTCATTTCTCTTCGTTGGGCGATCAAATGGAATGGTTAAAGACGATTGGAAACTTCTGTTGTTTGTGTTGGAGAGGGGGACTCGCTTTTAGAATTTATTAATAGTTGAAATGTCGAAAAAATTAGAGCTTGCCCCCCCCCCCACACTCACACCGAAGTTGCCCGCATTAGAGTTTTCAAAACGTGTATGAATTAATTCTGAATCAAATATGAGGCATCCAGATCCTGACGTTGCATTATTGTTTGTTCAACAACTCGTATGTTTCTGTTACAGGTAAGCAAAACGGACTGTAAGCAAAAACCCGCTTCACCCTCTACCTTATCCACCTAGTGAGTAAATATGTATAACACAGCTGAAAATGTGGAGATTTTAGCGATTCCTCCGTTTCGTCGATTTAAAATCCCATTTATATATATTTTTTTTAATTGATTGATCGCATGAAGGGGGGGGGCAGATTCTGTCGAATCACAATTCCTTAAAAATCTATCAAGTTTAAATCCATCAATTCCATCAGAATTGCAACAAGGGATTAAGATAAGCCTGATTTCAAAAGTTGTTTATCTTCTTTGTTGCCTTCGAGTGATGGTGTTGGCTCGGGCGGTCTGACGGTAAGGGATTGTGAGGGGGAAGCTATTTTAAGAGATTTAGATACTGTCAATTAAGTTTCAAATGACTCGTGAGTTGATCTCACTCTCCATTCCCCCCTCTAACACCCTGCGCTGACTCATATTATAAAAGTTGTAGGTACATAATTTTTTGAAATTGAGATGGTTAAATTGACACCGTCGTCGGTTGATGCGGAAAATCGCTGTTACTTAAGTGGCTAATTAGTACCCGCAGATTAAGGCTTAAATTTGCCTTTATAATTCGCTAGAAACGGGTGGGAGGAAGAGGCGTGAGCCATTGAGCCACCGCGGCTACAGCGTGCAACCTTCATCGCTTTCATCACCTCTGAAGTCCTCATTTGTACGGTGTAAATTAAAATCTCGATGGACGCAACACGCGAGAGTCTTCGTTTTACGGAGAAAAAAAACGTGGAATACCCAAAAAAGTCAATGTTGTGCTGCAATCCACAGTTTTTTATTTTATGCAGATGCAGGAAAAACACATTCTGGGATCTTTCCTGTTATTTTTGGGTGCCAGAAATTTAGTAGCGGTGGGGGTTAAAATAAACGAAGGAACCGTACAAACTTTCCCGTGAAAGCTTGGCCAAAGGCATAATGCTACGACCGCTTAATCCGCTCTTATTATCAATTTTAGCTCCGACTTTCCCCCGACAATAGCGCTTTTTCTTTTTCAATTTTCGCCTTGACTTTGTATCAAGAAACCTCAAGTTGGCCTTTTTCTTAATTTTTGCAGAGAACGAGCGCTTTTTCTTAATTTTGGCCGAAAAGCGCCTTTCTCCATTTTAGCCGTGTGAACTATTGTTTTTTCTCAATTTTAGCCGCAGAATTGACCCACGAACAGCACATCACCACGGAGTTTTATTTTCGTAAGGATCTACACAGTACAACTGGGGATTACAGCTCTTTTTCCCAATCTTAGCCGTAAGGTTGCCTTCAGATATACCACGAATTGGCGTTATTTCTCAATTTTCTCCCGCGAATGAGCGATTTTTTTTTTTTTTTTTTAGCCGAGGATCAACTTTTTTTCTTATTTTTAGCCGTGAATTACCGCTTCTACTCAATTTTAGTCGCAAATTTTCTCAACTCTTCTTTAGCGGCGAATAAGCGCTTTTTGTCAACTTTCCGCGAATCAAAGATTTTTCTTCATTTTAGCTGCGAGTGAGCGTTTTATCTCAATTTTAGCCTGGCATTAGCGGGGTTTCGTCACTTAAAAACCATTCAAACACAGGTCTGGCTCTCTAAAAAATCATTTTCGCGGGGGGAGGGGGGCATATTTGGCGGGTTTGGCTCGGTATAAAAATAAATTCTGTGGATTTTTGTTGCTTAAACCCCAATGTCGAGTGGTTGCCTCGTTTAAAAACCAAATTCGCGAATTTAGCACACTCAAAAACAATTTTCGTAATTCTCATTAATGAGTGATTTTCACGGGTCTGACTCATCAAAAACCCAAATTCTTGGGGTTTGGACTTTTGAAATCCCTGATTTCGCGAGGTTGCCTCATTGAAGTAATCCGTTCCATCTCCGGTGAAATTGCGCACTCTTAGATCAAGGGCTGGCTACTCCCCTGGCGTTCCAGAATAGAAAATTAGCGCTTTTTCTCAATTACATTCTTTTCGTATAATTATAGCCGCGAATCGGACTTTTTTCTCAGTTTTACTTGTGAATTCACACCTAACAACAGCGCATGCGGTCCTCGGTAGGCCATACTCAGGAGTCGAGAAAATCGACCAAAACCTGCGACGACAAGGCAAGGCAAAGGGGTCCATTTTAGGCCATGCACTCTGACGTCCCCTAAGCATTGTTTCGCCTTGGACTGGCTGCATTTGCCACTTTCGCGGGATTGGCTCCGTTCAAAATGCCAGTTTCACAGTCGATTGAATCCCGAAAGGCAAATTGCATTTAAAGATTCCAAATTCATGGGGGTTGAACTCTTCATATAAATGTGATTCAGCTGCTGGTTAGTCACTCTCGAAGTCTGAATTTCTTGACTTTCGCCCTCAGAGACTTACCAATTTCCCGGTTTTGTCTAGTTCAATAATCAAATTTCGCCTTATGCGCCTTACAAAAACGAGTTGGCCGATTCGACTCTGTATAAAACTAAAGTTTGTGGATCTGGCCCGTCAGAAACCAATTTCACGGGGTCGTCCCAGTAAAAAAAAAAGGCAACCTTTTTGCGTGTTGGCTCTTTTTAAAGAGCAATTTCGCGGGTCTGGGTCCTTTCAAAGTCAAATTTTCGCAAGGGTGGCCCTTTCAAACATTAATTTCTCATGGCTCAGTCAAAACCAAATTTCGCTCACTTGAGTCATTCAAACCCTAACTTCGTGGGGATGGCTCCTTGAAAAAAAAAAAACAAACAAAACAAAAAACAAATTTCACGTGACTGGCTCCCTGAAAAACAAAATGTCGTGGGATTGGCTCATTAAAACCCAGTTTTGAGGGGCAGTATCGCATAGCTCATCCAAATGACCAATTTCGATGGGTTGACCAATTTTAAAAAAAAAAACAATCCCTGATCCCAAATTTACGCCATTTGTGCCAAATTCATTTTTACGTTCAGTTCGGTTCGGGCGGGGGGAGCCCTTCCAGTTTAGGAGGGCAGTTCTGGGTGAAGAAATCGATAAATAATGACAACATGAGCGTCCCCCACCCTCTAAGTTCAAACCAAAATTGTTTTAGTATAATTCTCAGTAGAAACACTAAAAGTACGGAGTAATAGCACATTTATGTTATACTCAATAACTGAATACCATAAATAGAAGAGAAAAACGCCAAAATGGACCGCATCACGAAGAAAATAATCTCGCGAGTAGAGAAAAGGATACCTTGAAAAGGTGAAGGTGGAGGTCGAGAAGAGGGACACTCACGAATAAAACATGATTCAAATCCAACGGTAATAAGGCACTCTTCTCTCCTACAATATAATACTCCGCATTATAGATAATAGTTGGCGGGATAAGTGGTTGTAGAGACTTTCAAGACAACGAATAGATGGTGTAGAGTGAAAGGAGGGGGGGGGGATGTGAGTGAGAATTCGAAAGGGAGTTGATGCTTCAAGCCGAGTTAATGGCCTCAAAACCGCTGGTGGCTGGAGCCCTCTCTTGTCTCTCAGAAAGCCTTCTCCTCGAAGTTGGTCGTGTTTGGCCTTTAAGACAGGTGAACTCCTTCAACGCGCCCGCCAAACCATTGAAATTCCCGTCGAGTTTCTGCTTTCTGAAAAGGTCGACTATTTCCAGTTCGCTAATTGTTCTTTGTGAGTGTGCGAAAAGGGAATGGATGGGTAACGACGGGGTTGTGTGGTTGAATGGTGGGGTGGTGGTGGGGGGGACGTTTCTTGCTTTTAAACAATAATCTAAAACCAAGCTGCGGTGGTATCGGGCCCATAACCATTTATCAAAACGCCGCGAAAATAACGATATACAACTTTCAGTGAGCTAGGGAACATAAATAAAATTCTTAACTTTATCAAAACATCCATTTTCACTGATCTGGCATTCAAATTAGGGCCATAAAAAAAGAAAGAAAGGAATTAATCGGAAAGCTTTCAGATAATATTTAACAAAAGTTTTTTTTTTTGTTAACTCTTCTTCATTACGGATTGCCCTCTTCGCCTTATCCAATTCGAGACTTTTTGTTTGATGCGTTTCACAGAAATAAAAATGATATTTACAACGGTGCGAAACTCTTAAATCTCGGGATATATATCACAAAATCCTAGTTAACACTTCAACTGCTTTAAGCGTAATTGTATTTCCACTTGGAACCCTCGCTTCCCCTTTATGTATATCGTCGTTGCTATCAAATTTAGAGCCCGTGAAATCCCTTTACTGGTATTGGTGGAACAAGGCTGATTCATTCTCCCCCACCCCATCCTTGACTACCAACGGCTCAGTCATCGTTCACCCTTACCCTATTTCTTGACGTCTTCTCACAAATCGAAAAAAGGGGAGGGTGCGTTGGAAAATAATTCTGGAAGAGCGAGCACTAAAAAAAAAAAAAAAAAAAAAAAAAAGCGAGAGATAAGAAATAAATTGTGGATACTGGTGAGAGGGGATGAAAAGAGGATTTTTTTCTCCTTCGCACCCATCATCCGGATAGAAGGGGCTGCCAGACAAATTAATCTCATTAAGCGCGCAATTAGTATTTTCGGGACGTAATTTTCGCGCTCAGCTGCACTTCTATACCGTTCAACTGTGGATTGTATGTAGTGGTTGTGAGAGTTTGAGGGGGGGTCTTCAATCGTATTCAGTGTAAACAACGATACAGATACAGCCAACTACATTTGGAAATTAATTATGTACAAGAATAGGACCACTGAATAAACGAGCCAGACTGGAGTGAATTCTCTTATTTATTCGTCGTCAATATAGTTAGTTTTGTGGTAAGAGTAACAGCGTTATTTTATGAATGGGAGAAGGGCTAGGAGTAATTTTAGTACGTAACCCTTTTTTTAAAAAAAAAAAAAAAAGTGGAATACAGCGAGTATCATTACACGTTTTTTGGCATTATGTAAATAGCACAATACTGCCACCGCGGGGGAGCTAAAAATTAATAACCCCAACGCTTTGTTGAATTGGGCCTTGGGTAACATCTGTGTTTGCCTCAACCTGTCCCGTACTCCAGTGATTACGTTTTTTGCCCCCTTTAGTCACAACGTAGTCCAGTTTCCCAAAGAAAAAAATAGCAACGAAAAAAAAAGTATACAAGCGGGATACAGAAACGACAGAATTCCGAAACGTAGCAACGACCTTCACCCCCCTCACACCATCACTAAAAAGAAATGAAATGTCTTGGACTACACAAATCCAGTTTCACATAATGCTTGATGCTGCTAATTTTTTTAAATAACTCTCAGGATGTATAGCTCAAGGGAATGGAATATCACTCGAGTTTCCCTCTTTTGTGTAAAATTCATTAATTAAACAGCAAAAGGACTCTCGGGTCCCTCAGCTCGACTCGCTGTTTTTCACTTCTTACCCATTCTTTTTCTCTCTCTGCACATAATACTCCTTGTTTATTTCGTTTTAATTTCTGGGGGGATTTCTAGTCAACCTCCCCCTCCCCGCCCACACAAACACCCGCCAGTCGCCACCCAACAAGGCCGTAACATTTATGTTTCAAACGCTGGAGAATTTCGAGATTGCGCCGTTGGGGAGGAGCAAATAATTAGAGATAGAGCAAAGTAATTTATTCATATTCTGCAAACAGTGCAAACATGAATATTGTGATAAAACGTGACCTACAAGGGATGGAAGATAGGTTTGATCAGAAAAAAACGTTCACCCTTCTCATCCGAATTTTTGATGACTCCACGCCAATTTTATAAATTTATGTACTGTAGTGAGTTTCCCGGCTTGAAAATTCAGTGTCAGTAGTCCAACAGTCAGTTTTCTGGCGGCGAGAGGGGGGAGGGGTGAATTTACAGCTCCATGGCCGAATAGTCAGTTTTTGACGGATAGTTTAGGGATGCTGGTTATAACGGTGAGAAATCCTTTAGGTCGGCATTAGGCATCTTCCGTTTATTAACCCCTGACTTGCCCAACAACAAAATATTAGCGCTTTTTTCTGAAGTTAAACCTCAAAAAGGCGTTCAAAAACCGCAAATTAGCGTTTTTTCTCAACTTTAGGCGCCGCGGCTTGTCTCGAGAACAGCTTACAGCACATTAGCACTTTTACCCAATTTTAGCCTTTCATAATCCTTCAAAGACCGCGAACTAGCGCTTTTCAAGTTTGGAACAGCGCATGGTTGTACCAAAACCCGCGAATTTGCTCATTATTTTCACTATAGGTTCGAAGTTCGAATGAGTGCTCTTTCCCTATTTTAGGCGTAAAAGGGCATCAAAAATCGCGAATTGAGACATTTTCTCAATTTTAGCCACGGGTCAGTGCTTTTTAAAAGAAAAATTTAGGCGTACATTAGCGTTTCATTTAAATTTTAACCGCGAATAAACAGTACATTATCACTTTTCCTCAATATTAGCAGTGAAAGAGCCTCCAAAGACCGCGAATGAGCGCTTGTTCTCAATTGCAAAGGACTGCACCAAGAAACCGGGTATTTGCTTATGTTTTCACAAATTTTAGCCACTCAAATAAGCACTTTTTCTCAATTCCAGTTGCAAGTGTGCGCTCTTTCTCGATTTCATAGCCGTGAATTAAGCGATTTTTCTCATTTTTGCCAATAAGTACCTATAGAGTTTTTTTCCAAGTTTAGCCGCCTGGGACTTGACCCAACAGCAGCACATATAGCGTTTTTTCTCAATTTTATCAACGAATGAAAGCTTTTTCTCCATTTTAGCAGTGGACGAGCGCTTTTATCTCAATTTCAGCCGTAAAAAGTCCTCATAAAACCGGGGATTGGCTCATTTTCTCAATTATAGCCACGATTGAACGCTCATTCTAAATTTTAGTTGCAAAGTAGCGCTTTTTCAAAATTTTGCCAGCAGATTAGCGTTTTTTCTCAATTTTAACGAGCGCTCATTCTCGATTTTACCCGCGATTTAAGCAATTTTTCTCTGTTTTATAGCCAAGAATTAGAGTTTTATCTCAATTTTCACCGCGAACTTCACCCAAGAAGCCAAGAACAGGTTATTATCACTTTTTCACAATTTCATCCGTAAAATTGCCTCCTAAAACCATGAACTTACGCATTTTCACAATTTTAGCCATGGGCTTGCCCCAAGATGACATTAGCACGCTTGCAACTGAAATTGAGGGAGAGCGCTTATTTGCGTGGTTAAAATTTGTGAAAATAAGGAAAAGCGGCTAAATAATTTGCAGCTTCGAGTTCAGACGTGCTATACCGTGGCAAAAGTATATGAGTGTTCCCACCTAATAACTCCAATTCTGAGGATGTATTGACAGATTCTGGGCGGATTAGGCGCTGTCCTGGAGGTGAATTTGACTAGTCACACTTGACTTATACGATTTGTTGGTATAAATAATCGGTCCTATATATCTGGCTGTTAGTGTTTTTGTGATTCATCATTTTCAGGGCTGAACAATCAGTTTACACGACTAAATTGACTGTTTCTTGATGGATTGGCGAGTTCCTGAAAAAAAAAACCGCCAGTTCACCTCCCCCCCCCCTTCCCATCAACCGGATCAATGTCGTAATACAGAAACAAATACGCGGTCCTGTTGGGAAGGACGACTTTGTGTGATAAGAGCCTTCATAGGGAAAGAGAGAAACAATAATTCGTTCGTATCAAAAATACCACTCGCCATTTGCCATACGATTTGTGTTCAAGAAACGTAAATATATGCGGCATTCGACGCGTCTTTAATCTTTCCGTGAGGCCAACATTATAGAAAAAAAAAAAAAAGCCACAGGCTGAACAATCATTCAACCATAGGAATGAGGCAACTGTAAGGAATGAGTGAAGAGAGTAAAAGCGAAACCAATTGTTGAGCATTAAGAAAAACGATGCCCATAATCCGCACAAAGACCCCCCTCCTCCTCCTCCCCAACAGAACACCACAGTCCTCCACACCACCCATTACCACCATTTTCAACATTCATAAAGCTTCGAATCTCAGGGAAGCGAAACAATTTCTGTACCGTGAATGGGGTAGTGAGCCGGAGGGGGGCGGGATCTATGAGGTAACTCTATTGTCCATTTTTTGTTTGTTTGTTTTTTTTTTTTTTTTTTCACGCTTATATTGACGACAAAATGAATTCGAACCGAGCGATCACGGAACCGTTTAGAAATTCGTGGAAAAATTAAAATTGCCTTACGAAAATGCAAACAGGGCGCGTAATTCTGGAAGTTAACCGCGTTACAGTTATAATACAGAGGCTTCAAACCTATAATAACGGGATTTTCCCCAATCAAGATCTCGACGGTTTGAACTTGATTAGATCGTGGTTACACACAACAAAAAAAATGTACGTGCGTGCTCAAATATTTCGCGTGTTTGAAGGCACTATGAAAAGAAATCGAATAATCCGAATTAGGGCAGCTGTATCGGCTCATTAACTGTGTAAAAAAAGAAGATCCTCCCTTTTAAAAGAGATTAAATTTAATAAACGGTCTCGCCTGTAAATCACCCACTTGATTTCGCTCGATTAAACAGGAAACCCAAGACGACTTTTGTTGTTGTTGTCGTTTTTGTTTTAAAATAGTATACGGTTTCAGTCATCGAGTACCAGGTGATTAGTTAGAAATGGTGGGCGGACGAGGAAGAGGAGAATGAGGAGGCAGTCCTTACGCTTCCTTCCTTTTAGAAGCCGCAAAAATGTCATATGGGGTATCGTGTGTGCTTTCATAGATCATTACCGGTAGGTACGGTGAGAACTGTGGTAGATTGGAGCGATGATGGTGAGAAGGGCAAGGGGATGTAAAAAAAAAGTAATAAAAGGAAAACAGCTCGGTGAAATGTAACGTAACCGCGCATTTATCGACTGGAAAAAGTAACAAAGTCCCACTTTTTTTTTTAAACCAAATAAAAACATTAGAATAATAATTTATCAACCCTACGAAACGTCTCAGTTTTACGACGAAATCCTTCCTGCCTAGCCCCCTTTCCCATACCTTTTTTTATTCGTAAACTCAAGATTTTTATCATAAACAAACGGACGACATTTCCTCATAAAAACAAGAAAAAGAGGGGGTGTTAGTGGGGGGGAATGTGCAAAAGACTAAAGGAAAGAAATATGAGTTTTGGTATTTTCCTCCTTCACATATGAAAGCCACCCTATAACTCACTTTCTTTTCGAGAAGAAGGGTGCTATACGAATTCAATTTTTCTCCCCTTAAACATCTCCATAAACACGGCGCTAGAGAAGAAAAACTTTCCACCATTTCGTCCCCCATCTCAAG
Organism: Corythucha ciliata; assembly: GCA_038030265.1. Taxonomy (NCBI): domain Eukaryota; kingdom Metazoa; phylum Arthropoda; class Insecta; order Hemiptera; family Tingidae; genus Corythucha; species Corythucha ciliata. Next base: position 39,241,862 of record CM075943.1, on the reverse strand, counting down.
TAAAAGCTAAAATTACTATTCAAATGTGAACAAGGTAATAAACAGAAGCCTACTCGTAGCTCCCCCCCCCCCCTGAGTTCAACACTTTCATCCTTTTTAGATGCTTACGAGAGCAGCATTTCGAGTAAATCTTTCTCAAATATACTCTAAATTCCCTGTGAAAACTTCTGAGGCTATGTACATTTTAAATAGTCCGGGGCTGTGTATAAAGCTTTACAGCTTTCATACGAATAGCAGGCTCTAAATCATTGATTTTCGGTGTAGCGAACTCTTTAGTTTGATCGTCTGAACTCTCTGGAGTGAAATAAAGCTTGGATTCAAGGACTACCAATAAAGTCTATCCCGGAAAAAGGAGGTTGAGCTAAAAGCTGAGTCGAAGAATAGTTGAAAGATGAATGATTCATCCAGCGGTGAACGTGAAACTCACGTTTTTTTGTTGTTTTTTTTCTTCAAATATTTATATGATTATACGTTTTTCTTCTTATAGTTCACACGGTACGTGAAATCTGACTTAATAGTGATTTAAATTCAATACGGCTCGCCATAACAACTATGGGTGTCCTCCCTCTCGTCCCCCCCCCCAAACACACACACACTCACACACACAACATAAGCCCAAAGATCAAAACCAATCACTCATCACAGTAAGTCGTTAGGATGTATCCAAGGTCAAGGCGCAGCAATGTCGACCGTTTCGATGACGATGAAATATGTATGACAATTGACCCTGGTATAGGTAGGAGAAAACGGGCCTCCCTGCGCCCTCTCGTGTGTGTCTTGGGGAGTTTTTGGTGTTATTGACAATAAGAATGAATCCAGTTTTGAATTTTGAAGGGGGAAGGCCTCTCAATTGGCAGAAACAGACGTTTTGCCGCCCCAGATGGCGATTCGATCCATATTGTATTTATAAGCCTTACGGCCGACTCTTCGCGTTGACTTGATTTGTGGAGTCAGGTGCGAGGGCATGCTGGTGGGGCATCGCAGGCTCCCACCATGTGTTATTTGATGGTCATTCAGAGCTAGTTTAAGATCGGCATTCTAAAAGCTGCTGACCTATTACTTACTATTTGTAGGTACGCGAAATATGAAAAAAATCATCGCCTCTTCATAAACGCACCAAGTCTGCTGAATGAGGTCAACTCGCCCACAAAGAATTTGACAGAGCAGTCATTCGCGGCGCCAAGCTCACGAAATTGGTCTTTCGAAAAACCAAAACGAGACAAATTTGGAGAGTCGAACCCGCAAAATTGGTTTTATGAGTGAGCCAAACTGGCAAAATTGATGATCTAAAAGAGCTGAACCCGCGAAATTTGATTCGAGAAGAGCCAAAGCCTCGAAATTGATTTTGAGAAGAGTTTATTTCACTTTTTTTTTTTTTATGCCAGGCGCGTGAAATTGCTTTCTTCAAGATGAAAACCCCATACTAATGTCGACCCAAAGCCTCGGACATTCTCGAGGGCCGAGGGGGTCCGAGTCCTTCAGTTTGTGAATGCCGTAGATAGGTTTGTGGCATGGCGTATGAGCTGGGAACGGCTTGAGCCCTTCGGGCTCGGGTAGGCAGGGTGCAGGCCCACTGCACAATAATAATTGTGTCGACCCAAATCCGCTAAATTTACTTCTAAAAAGCGATCAGCTATTGAAATATGGATTTCCAATAACGAAATCCCGCGAAATTCATTTCCAGGAGAGCCAAACCTGATAAATTGGTTTCATTTATTGCCCGATTCACGAGAATAAGAGCTAAATCCCTGCGAAATTGGTGGTTTTAGTTTAGTGGGAATTGGTATTTTAGTGACTAATCACTGAGATATCGAATTTTTTGGGATTGAAGACCGCGAAATTGAATTTTGGATTTTTTCAAGGACCCGTAAAATTTGGGTTTTAAATTGCAAACCCCGTGAAATTGATTCTTAAGCCCCATGCACACGATGCATTTTTTGAAGGAGGATTGCCTGCCTGTTTTGAAAACCATCCGGTCACTACCGGGGATCATATTTTTTGTTCACCCTCCATGTAAACATGCTTCGAAAATTGCGTCGTGTGCACCGAGCTTTAGAAGTGCCAAACCGTGAAAATGTTTTTTTTTTTAGTCAAATCCGTGAGAATGGGTTTTTTGAATAGCCATACCCGAGAAACTAGGGTTTTAAATTACACAAACTCATATTCAACCAGGAAACATCCAATTTCGCGGATATTTAGCTCCGAAATGTTGGAAGTTTGCGGCTATTCCTGTCGTGGCCAGCTAAACCGGGTTCCGCTGTGCTCATTGAAAGGAGCCTGAATCTTGCTATTCCACGAAACAAGTCATTTTGCGAATATTTATACCCGAAACAATATCTTCCAGGCTTTGGAGCCGGTTAACCCGGGTTCATCGTTCACTGAAAAAACGCCGTAAAATTTGCAATTTGCCGTAAATAGAGACCAGAAACTAGTGATTTTGTGAATTTTCAGCCAAAGAACTTCCAATTTTGTCAATATATACTTACAATTAGCTCTGAAATTTTGAAATTATCTTCTGACTTCGTGGCCGGCTAGCCCGGATTCCGCGGCCATTGAAGGATAAGAAACAAAAAACAAAAATCCCGAAACTTGCAATTTCGAGAAAATTAAAGCCCATAACATCGCCATTTTTAGAATATTTAGACCTAAAACTTACAATTTCGAAGATATTTATCCTCGAAAGCTGTAATTTTGAGGCTATTCATCAAGATTTTGGCGTTATCGGTACCGGCTTGGCTGGATTCCACACCCCACTGTAAAGATGGGACCCCTGAACGTTGACGCATTTCGCGAAAGCAAAGACCAAAAACGTGCTATTTCGCCGACAATTAGACTTGAAACTTGTAATTTCGCTGCTTTTTGTCTCCGAGCGTAGCAAAATTTCAAGTTATTCGACAAATTACAAACTAATAAATTTACGGCCTTACAAGTTTCACGTTCAAAAAGCCACTTTGGTTGCCATTTAATTATCGAGTCAAATTTGCTTTTTGTGGACTTGAACACACGTTTTACAGCAAAACCAATAATATTCTGATATCTGCAGTTTTCTGCTTGAGTGGTCAGTCCTGGAAGGGTTGGTGGGATGGGGAGGGTGAATTTCTCTGTTTCAAAACAACTGGTTAGTTTCTTCCATCAGCCATCAGTGATTCCCCCGCGAGATGATTGGCTGAGGTCAGCATGCAGCCTACAGCCGCACCCAGTATAGCACATTTGGCTTATTAAAAAAATGAAAAGAAAAACAAATGAGGGTGTTTTTCTACCATTGAATATTGTTTAGTGTGCAACAGTCGATCGTACAAGCGGTCAACCCTAACTGTTCCTCGCTCACCTGCACAATTATTGCGTTATAGGTTTCCGGGAAGCGCAAAATATAAATTACATTTTTCAATTACCTTGTAAAATTGTGTTTCGCCGGCCGTGAATAATTTTTCCTTTTTTTTTTGTGGATCCTTATTTCGCCTGTTCAAACACTGTGCCTTCAATTTCTTTTTAGGCATATTAACGGTGGTTCCTCAGGTTCACTAATGCACGGGGCTTTTACAGTAGAAGTAATCATTATATTTTAATTAACTCGATTTAAAATTAAAATTTTTCATTTTGTTATAAATAAAAGAAGAAATGCCAAGAGCATTATTGAAATTGCTTAATTAAGGAAAAAAGGGCGGTCGATGCGTAGTAAAAAGAATTTCCTTTTTTTCCCCAGTTTTCTTTTCGCCCTGCTGCGAGGAAAATAAAACGACGATTTTATTTAGAGAAGAATTGAGTCGTATCTGAAAATTAGTTTTTAAATTTTCAAGCAGTGTCGTCTTTGTGTGTGTCCAACCGTGGACAAAGAAAGCAGAGTGTAGACCGGAGGAGGGAACCCGACAAAAGATTGTCGTCCATTCATCACGCTAATGTCATACTTAGTGCACAAAGCTTCTTCTATTCAGACAGAGGGGGTCCTCATCATCCTTCGCGCCCTCTTTTTTTTTCTCTCTCTTTTTTTTTAAAGAGATTGCTTTATTACTTGGAGGGAAGCCGGTGAGAAGCCTCCTGTACACCCTCCCCCCATGTCCATCTACGACCAAGAACACCAAACATGCTGTGTCTTCGCACTTCTATTATTTTAGTCCAGGGACTGGTTTGTCGTCCTTTTTCTCCTTTACCCCTTTACCCTAGGAAAAGGCTCCTTACAACGTTTTCTCCTTCTTCAATATTCATGGGCCGGACGTGAAAGATTGAGGAGGGGAAAGGAGGACTTGGGATGAGTTTGAAGCTTAAATTCAAGACGATGGGAAACCGCCTTTTACAAAAGCTCGTTTTCATTCATGAATATTCTCCCCCCCCCCTCTATCCTTCTTTCATCACTTATTTCCTAGAGAGGCTTCTTATTCGTGAAAAAAAAGGATTGCATCGTTTTGTCTTCATTTCATTCAGCCAGTCCAGGGAATGCAAATTAATCGAAGAGGGTTGGCTCACCGGATCATAACAATTTTTTTGAATTGAAGAATAGTAACGACGGTTGAGTGGACTAGGGGGTAGGTACAGGGAATATTCGGCTCTGAGATGAATAAATTAAAGGATGGAAGTAGCGAGGTGGACACAGGACGCCGAGCATATCAATTTTTCATCGAGCAGAGGCTTTTAGCTTTGACCCTCAACTGCAGGGTGTCTCGTTTCTCAGGGGACGCAGAAAATGAAATAACATAAGGCATAGTGCTACTTCGCGCCATTGCGTAAAAAAAGGGGTCTCTAAAGGGAGTACAACATCACAAAATTTGATCAAAAGCCATTCCCTCCCCCCTCCCACTATCTTTCTTTTGTGACCTAATTTAAAGAAGAAAAAAATACCGAATGTGTGGTAGGTACCATTGCCTAAAAGAGATGGCCTCTCTTAAGAATAGAACTCTGACTGGGTAAACTGGATAAAAAATGACTCAAAAGGAATGTTTGACAAAGAAGACTAATGGTTTGACGCTAGTCAATTTATCAATGATGTGACGACAGTGGCTAGTTTTGTTCTGTTGTTCTCTCTCTTTGACAATTACCATTCCTCCCACCCCCTCATCATGCTCGTTTATAAAAGGCTACCGTAGGGCATACCAGAATGATAAAAAAAAAGCATAAAAGGCGTTTGTATTAGGAGATTCAGAGAGGCAAAAACACAGGTTGATTATGAGGTGCTGGGAAAAATTAAGTTATCAAATTTCTTAGGGGGGGAAAGGTGGCTAAAATTGGCTCGTAGTGTCGACTTTCCTGCGTCAAATTGAATGAAGAAAGAAAAGTAGTTGCGATGGGAGTGAAGAGGGTACTAATCGAGTTTAAAAACAGGATTTTGGTTCACCTTTATGAAGATACTATACAGCTTATTGTAGTAGTCCAGGCGAAAAACATTGGTTTTAATATTAAGTTAGAATCATCAAGCGGTAAAAAACTAACAATTTTTTTTTCTTTACGAGGAAAAAAGTAACGGTTTAACTAAAGCTGAGTTAGTAGTTAAAAGAAGAAAACCGTGACCCAAGAAAGCCTCTCATCAATCGTTTTCTCTCACTTGTTACTTATTTTACTGGTGGGACGTCCCGAATTTTTTTTAAAAATGAGGTTTTGAACGTTGTGTCGTTGTTTTTATGTCAATCGCTTTGTAGAAGTGAAATTACACTTTTCTCAATAATGATCCTACAAAATGTTGTAGGCCAAGCGAAAAAAAAACAAAAAAACCCTGCATCATCCCGTGCTCAATGAGCGTCCTGAACTCCTGAGAGACATTTTATCCTTTTAAATCGGCGGGAAGATGCGAAAATAGAATATAGGGGCCGTTTATTTTATGATAAGCTAACAGGGAAGAAGAGTCAAACTCACTGTATTTCAGGAATAAGTTAATTAAGTAGAGAAATTAAACTCTGAGAGCGGTTTTCGTAAGTTTTAGAGCAGATCGTTTAATTAAAGAAACAGTTAACTGCATAGCGTTTGGTTTGAATCTTTTACCGCCTCGTCTACAGAGGGAGAGGGCTGAAAAACTTAATTTTGAATGAGGTTTCGTTTTGAATGAGGCGTCTCAATTTCAAGGTTGAAATAAGGAGGAGGGGGGAGGGAAGTAGTCCGTGAAGTCGGTCATATATTAAAGAGCGCGTATAATAATTTCCTACATAATCATCGTGGTGCATCAAATTAGCACGACACACGCCCCCTCCCACTATCCCTCGTGCACTTCCTTTTTTGACGGCCACTCAACTGAAAAAGACATCATAATATATCAGAAGTTCAGGCGGATCAACGACCAGTCCTGGACATAAATTGGCAGTTTTCCGCGCCGAGCGTATATGCATGGCGGAGGTGTTTACTGTTGGATGTAGTGGCTATAATGGACAGGACAGTCTTTAGGCTCCGTCATTCTAATGTCAATTTTCTTTGTCCGATTATCACTGTTTCTGAAAGTTGATGGATTTTAATAAAAAACCTCTTTTCTCGGCCAAAATAGTCACGTTCCATCCGCGTTGCCATGCAGGAGGAGCAGGATCCTCTAACTCTTGGGACGCAGCCGCCTTTCTGTTCACACGCCGCATTTGGGCTGTTCAAACAAGGCGGTTCTACCGCGTGGTACGACGGCAGCGTTTTTTTCCGTCGCCACCTCGTGCTGAAACACTTTCCTGCGCTGACGCCCCCCCCCCCCACGATTGATCCTCCAGATCAGCTCCCATAAATGTCAATCAACAAATATTAATTTTTCTACTTTCGGTGTAGTCCTACAATGTGTAAAATTGCTGCAATTTTACACATGGGTCTTTTATTCATCACTTTAACAAGATCCTGCTTAAAATTACATGAAAATCGACACCCCACACCCTTAATGATCTCAAAACCTTTAAAAATCACCATTTCGGTCCCAACCGAAACCTATTTCGCGGACATTTTGCACACCAAAAAACCATTTTCTCGGGTATTCCTCACAAAAGGAAAAAAAAAGAAAGAAAGAAAGAAAGAAAGAAAGAAAGAAAAAAAAAAAGATTTCTCGGATGTCGCTCTCTGAAAAAACTATTCCACTGATTTTTTTTTTAGGGAATTCGTGGTTTTTTGTTGCCGAAAACCAATTTCGCCGAATATTCTCGCAAAAAAAAAAAAAAAAAAAAAAAAAAAAAAGTTTTAGTGGGTTTGGTTCGCGGGATTTCATTTTAAAAATTCAATTTCGCGGATTGTTCTCGCCAATTTACGCGGGTCTGTGGCTCACATTAAAATCAATTTCGCGAATTTTTATTGCTAAAAAACGCATCATTCAAAAACAATTCTCACTGATTTTGCTAATTAAAACAACATTTTCTAGGGTCTGGCTCATTGAAAACCAATTTTCGCAGCTCTTGATAGCTAAAAAAATATTTTAGACGTTCTTGGTCACTTTCGCGGGTATAGCACGTCACCCGATTTCGCGGTTTTTCGTTGCTAAAAAAACAACTCCCCCGATGTTGCCTGATTGAAAAACCAATTTTGTGGATTTTTCTCACCAACAAACCATTTCAGCGGCTCGGGCTCACTATAAAAAAAAAAACAAAAAAAACTGATTTTCCCCACTAAAAAATTGAATTCGCGAATTGTTCTCGCCAAAAGCATTTCGTGGTCCTAGATCACGTAAAAAACAAAATTCTCGTGTCTGGCTTATTAAAAAAAAAACATTTCGCGGATATTTTTTACACTATAAAACCATTCTCGTCGGGTCAGGTTCATTAAAACCCCATTTTTCCGCGGTTGCGCCACTTACAAAAATGGTCATTATTGAGGGTCTGTAGTTCGCTAAAACTCAATTTTGCTTTTTTTTTTTGTTGCTGAAACCCAAATTTCGCGGGCTTGCTTTATTCAAAAACGAATAACGTGGATTTTGCAAGCATTTTCGCGATTCTTTCTGGCTTGAACGCCAATTTCGCGGGTTTTGGCCTGTTGAAAATTCGATTTCACAGATATTTTTTGAACACTAAAAAAACCATTTTTGCGGGTCTTGCTCACTAAACTGCATTTCTCGGATTTCGCTCTCAAAGAATCGCAATTTTGCGGGTACAAACCCTATTTCGCGGTTTTTTTGTTGCTGAAATACCATAATCTAACGGGGTTGCCTAAATCGAAACAAATTTTTGCAGATTTTTCTCGCTAAAACCACATTTTCGTGGGTCCAGTAGATCACTTAAAAAACCAATTTGCGGATTTGTGTTGCTTTAAAACCCATAAAAGAAGAAATGCCAAGAGCATTATTGAAATTGCTTAATTAAGGAAAAAAGGGCGGTCGATGCGTAGTAAAAAGAATTGCCTTTTTTTTCCCAGTTTTCTTTTCGCCCTGCTGCGAGGAAAATAAAACGACGATTTCATTTAGAGAAGAATTGAGTCGGATCTGAAAATTAGTTTGCAAAAAAAAATAAAAAATCTCGGTTCTGTCTTATTAAAAAAAAAAAAAAAAAAAAAAAAAAAAAAAAAAAAAAAAAAACGTGAATATTTTTCACACCAGAAAAAAAAATTCTCGCGGGGTCTGGCTTATTAAAAACCCCATTTTTGTATACGTTTTACTCGCAAAAATAGTCATTTTCCAGGATCTGTAGTTCGTTAAAAATAAGTTTTGCTGAAAACCCAATTTCGCGTAGTTGCTTCATTCAAAAACTAACTACGCAGATTTAGCCCATACTAATAAACCATTTTTGCGATTATTTCACTTAAACGCCAATTTCGCGGGATTTTCTGACAAGAGAATCATTTTTGCGGGGTTTGGCCAACTGAAAATTCAATTTTGGGGGGTCGCCTCATTGACATGATCCGTTTCACATATTTGGCTCGCTAAAGAACTTTTTTTGCCTCTATCTGCGAAAATCCAAATTGCACGTGCTTTACTTCTTCAAAATCATATTTTTACGTTTTTTTGCTGACTTGAATCCCAATTTTACCGTAGAATTTGAACGTACAAAGCTGGGAAATTCATCACAAATGAATTATTCGCGCATAAACGCACTATAGGCGTGCGGTACACGTCAATTTAATCGCGAAGTTTAAACCCAAAATCTAACCATCCTCGCTGGAAACGACCTTTTCCTGTTCAAAGTTGAAAATTGGGCCAAAATCCCCGGTTTTCGCCCAAAATCGTAGTTTTACTCAACTGCTTCCATAATCGAAAATTCCATCCCTGAAACTAACATTCTACGGCCACGAAAATCCGAGTTTTCCGGCCTAATAAGACTATATGAGGCACCTGAATCGCCTATTAATGAATCTTCATTAAATCATTATCAATGAAATATTTCACACTGGAAACTGGTAGTTTTGTCTTGAAAATTTCCCAATAATTAGAATCTACGGTTCAATTACATATTACGGTTTCTGGGTGTGTAGTGATATTTCTATAAAGGGGCTAAATTTTCAACTTGAGATTCTAATATTCAGTTTCGGGGAGTATTAACAATGAAATTCAAAGGCTTAAAATTGTATTTTCGTTGTCACATTGTCTGTATTAGACGTAATAGCCATTTTCTGTTGATGGGGAATCCACCCCCAAGAGCCACCCTATAGTCAGAGCCTTGTTAGCGCGTTCTCACACGGTCACTGAAAGAGCCCCCTCCCAACCCCTCTCACCTTAAACCACCAGCATCTCTTGTCCGGCCCCCTCTCTCAAAAGATAAAACATAAAATAGTGGGCCCAACAGAGCCCTTGAAACAAGAAAGAAAGATAAAGGGCTATGTATGTTCAGTTCCCACCCTCGCCATGCCCCGCCAAAATTCGATACGAGATATAGGTTTAAAGTTGAAGAGTGCATTCAAACGGTGTTTTTATTCTTCGGGCTTGGTTTTCATTTATAGTGTTAATGCCATTTCACAAATCCCCATGTTTTCGAATCAACAGAAGACCCGAATTGTTTTGTTTCTCCAGTGTTTTACTTCTTCTGTATAGCGGGCTTTGTTTTTTGTGTTTTTTTTGCGGCGACCTAATTCGCTCTCTCGCTCTATTTTTTTCGTGGTTCAATTGATTCCACAAAAGAGAGAGAAAAAAAGTTCGTGATAAATCGGCTACAGATGAGAAAAAAATAGAATCAAGATGAGTAGTGCACGCTGTTGCCCTAACTAAAAGTCGTGGTCTTCGTGGTATGCTTCCCCGAAAGGTTCATTACGCTGTTCATTGTGTTTGAGTTTGGTGGTGGTGATGGAGGGGGGAATGATATGAATTCAACAATAATAAGGATTTTTGTTACAAAATTATTGAGTAAAAAATATTATTTTTAGATTATCGTGTAACTCTTATCCGATCGGGGGTTGGAAAAAGAGCTTGATTGTTAGAAAATGAAGGGGCTCGTTAAAAACTGGAAATTTTCCCTCCTCAATTGTGTAACGGTCTTCACTTTAAAGGAAAAATCTTTTATTAAGGCAGAAAGACGCAATTGATATTATTTTTTGATAATAATTGCCCTAAATTTGTATGCGTATATACTTCCCAGAATCAAATCTGTTTTCATCGCACACTTTTCTCATATTTTCTTTCATGTTGTTTTTTTCAGAGCGCCCTGTCAAAAGGTTCAGACGCCGTGTATCGCTCGCTTCGCGGTCGAGCCTCCTGGAAAAGCGTTACAGTCCTCGTTCCGGACAACTGGCCGGATACGTGCGTTCCAGGCCACAGCACCGTGCCCGCTCACGGTGAAACGCCGCACATTCGCGTCGGACTCCCTCATCCAGTCTACAGGGACACACCCTGGACTCAACAGTCAAAACCGTGCGGTCATCAGGGAGATTTCGTCTATTTGAGCTACAGAATTTTCCTCGATCAGCTCTATCCGTCTTTAGGTGAGATTTTATTGGTTTTTAACAAAACAATGCTACCGAAACTTTGGGCAAAACGATTCCAGTAAAAGAAAAAAGTCTTATTGACAGTAACAAGTTTACAGTTTTCGAAAAAGGAGAGTTTAAAGGGGTAGGATGGGATTTTCCCTATACCGTAGCCTTAAAAAAAAGAGTGCGATCAATTTAACTTCTTTTGTAAAGTAAGTTTAAGGACCGCGGGCTTGAGGGAAGCTTATTACAACTTACGCGCTAACTTTTTATTAGTTTGGTCGTGAGAATAATAAATTCGCCAACTTTTTCATTCAGAAAGGAACTTGAAATTGATTTTTTTTTTATTTCTACCCCCCAACCTGAGACGTTAAAATCTCATTACTCGAACTTTGAAAGTGGTCAAAGTTGTGTTGAGTTACGATTTGGACACAAATAAACGTCAATATAGTCCTACCCCCATATACCCAGTTTTATGAATAAATGGAGAGAGCTTCTCTTGATACGACAGTGACTTCACTTTTCCATTTACATAAATTAATTGTCCCTCGGACGTGTCATGATCCCCCTTACTAACCAAGCACAGCCATTCTGTATATCCAAGGAATAATTAAGGATTATAAAGGTGATGAAAAACACGCGTTTCATGGCTTTGGCATGTGTTTCAAAGCGGGGAACTGCGCTCGAATGAATAAAATAGCACACGCTAGAAATGTGTTAATGCTGGAATTTCTCTCTTTTTACTACAAATTACCAGGAATGAGCACGCGAACCTGTCGAAAAATATGCGATAACCCCCTCCTTCTCAATTCCTTCCCTTGCCCTGAAACACGTAAGGGATGATTTAAAGCCGGTTCGAAATTGCTCCGAACCGATATTTTATGTGCGGACTGTAATTTACTACAATTTCTTTAATTTCCTTTCAGAAAGAATAATATCCTTTTATTCAATTTTAACTACAACCTGGCTATGGTTTCTATTGATAATCCGTTTTGAAAAGTTTACTATCATTTTTCAAATTGAAGTTAATAAACAAGCGAATTAAGAGCTCGATTAATCTATCCTTTCCTCCCTCCCACGACCATACCACCTATCACCATTTTACGGCCGTCAGCGTGGAATTCTAAATTTAGAAGAAATGACTTCCTTTTGTATTCACTTTCTTCTTCTTCATATTCCCGCTTTCAATTTCCAGAAGGAAGAGGAAGAGGAGGAGGAGGATGAGGAGGAAGAGGCTCATTAGGACAGCCGTTGTCCGTTATTATAGGCATCAACCGAAAAATTCACGGAATGGGCTGGGTGAGGGAGGGGAGTTTCAGAAATCGTGTTTTTCTTTATTGCTTGTACCCTCCCTCCCACCTCACCAACCCCATTCGCTTCATCAACGAGATCGACGCGCCCCCTTATAAACGCTCCCTTATAAACGCTGTACCTTATAAACGCTCCCGGCTACTGGCGGTGAGCCGCACGTGAACCGCTTGGATTTTTCGTTCGTTCGCATGCAGCCCCAGTTTCTGTACGCACTATATTCATGTGGACCTCGATGGTCCAATAGCCAGTTTCCGGGGATTCAATTTTTGAAGCATTTCAGGTTACACGTCCGAATATTTAGTTTCTCAAGGCAACCAGAAACATCCGCAGCCATGTAGCCGCACAGTGAATGCTAAGCGGCTCCTCGTTCAAATCTGCAGTTTTCTAGTCCGGGAACCCCAATTCTGAGCGTTTTTCTCAATTTTAGCCGCGCACTAGCGCTTTTCTTAAATTTAGCTTTTACTTTCGTGTTTTGAGCGATTTTCGGTATTTTTTATCAGAAGAATATGATGTGCTGGGAGCGGCAAAAATTCCTCCGTCGACGAGCTCCCAGCACATTCTATTCTCCTAGGTAGTCATTGAAGGCCAAAACTCGAATTTTGCCCCTTTCTTCCCGTGTTTCGAAGTGATTTTCAGTCGTCTGAATCAGGAGAATATGCATGTGCTGGGAGTATTCTCGTGTTTTGAGAGATTTTCGGTCATTTGTACCAGGAGAATATAATGTTCTGGGAGCTGCGAAAATTCTTCTGTCGACGAGCTCCCAGCACATTCTATTCTCCTGGTTAAGTGCGCCATGCACACGTGGAATTATGTTTTTTGGAAATTTAAACCCTTGAAATTGATTTTTTGAACTGCCGAAACCGCAAATTGGTCTACAGCACGAAATTGGCTCTTTTATAGTGAGTCAAACTGGCAATATTGACTTTTTGATTGACCAACAGCAAAATAAAAGAAACTGGTTCGGTGATTGTGAAATCTGACGTTCAAAGGGCTTGAATTCGCAAATTCTATATAGCCGTCGGCGTAACGAAGTCCGTAAGATGAGGAAGTTGACACAGGAATCAGCCATTTACAGAGTAAAAATCCCGCATATTTTCAATTTGACGGTTAGCTTTTTTCGAAACTCGCAGTTTGCAGCTGTTTATCTCCTCCAACTTGTCAATTCTGCTGTTACCGTGGGGGAAGGAAGGGTGTAGTTACTTCCTAAAACATCGTCTGATGGGATATAGCGTATTGATTTGAGTGAATTGAATGAATTCATTGAAATGTTGGCCCCACTCCTCTCTCTAAAATTGGCTCCTTCCCTGTCAACCCGAGCAAATTCCAAGTTGAGAGAAAATCATGGGGTTCCCAACCGAATGCCCCCCTTCATTGCCGGCACCCGGCAGCAGAAAACCTTCGTTAAAAACTCGTTTTTCCGTTTGAAGTGAATTGAAGGCGGGTTTTCCGATTTCTCGGTCAATATAAGGTCTGTTCCAGCAAGGTGTTTCGAACATGTTCGGAGCAGAGTTGCTATGGGACCGGCCAATAAAATTTAAGTTGATCACATTTTATTGGCTGGTCCCATGGCAACTCTGCTCCGAACATGTTCGAAACACCTTACTCGAACATACCTGGTGGGGTGTAGGGGGATTGATACGTCACATAAATTGTTGCCTTTATTTATTTTAATTTAAAAACATCGGTACGAAGGGCATACAAATGGAGCTGTTGGAGCATTTTGTAGCCTCAATATTTTTGTGAACAAATAAGGCAATGTTTACTGGCCGGTGTGCGTTCGAAGATGACGAGCAAGTTGGCCTTTTTGGACAGCTTTGTAGCCACAGTGTGGGCAATTGGAGGGTTTCTCGTCGGTGTGCGTTCGAACATGACGAGTGAAGGTGGACCGATGGCCAGTCTTGTAGTCACAGTTTGCGCAATTGTATGGTTTCTCGCCGGTGTGCGTTCGAACATGACGAATTAAGTTGGATTGATGGGCAGTCCTGTAGTCACAGCGTGGGCAATTGTAGGGTTTCTCGTCTGTGTGCATTCGAAGATGAAGAATAACTTGGTCCTTTCGGGCAGCCTTGTAGTCACAGAGTTTGCAATTGAAGGGTTTCTCGTCGGTGTGCGTTCGAACGTGACGAACTAAGGTGGTCCGATTGGCAGCCTTGTAGTCACAGTGTGCACAATTGTAGGGTTTCTCGCCGGTGTGCGTTCGAAGATGCTTGTCAAGTATACTTTTAATGGCGCACTTGAACTCACATTGTGGGCAACTGAATAGCGGCATTGGGGATGAATTGAAGCATTTCTCGCCGACTGAGTGCGTTTGAAGATGTTCATTAAATTCACTCTCTCTGTTACATTTGACCTGTAAGTAAGGGTCCATTATGGTTTTGAGATACCAACGTCAGGGGATAAACTCGTAAGGGAATGGCTCAAGCAGGTCTCGGGAGTCCGAACTGATCACCCACCGGTAGAACACTATTTTAAACCGAGAACGAAGTGTAACGGGAATAATCTAATGCGGAAAAGAAAATGTTTATCTATATAAAGAGAGCAAAGGGCTACGAACTGTTAGTGCCTGGTCATACTTTCCTCTTTCGTTCTCGATTTTTTTAGTTGTACCAGTATTCTTCCGAGGGTGCGATGTGTTCTCAAGTCACTATACTAAGTAGTGTTGGGCATTTTACCGGTCAAAATATTTTTCGGTCGTTTGTTAAGAATTTGACAATTTTGGCGGAAATTTGACCTGCCAAAATCTGCTACCGCCAAATCATGGGAAACTTTCCAGTTGCTGTTCCACAAATAATCGTCGTACAAATAATTCTATAACTTGTCAGTTACTAAAAATATAAGTCAAAAAATTGAGGTTTTCAAGAGAGCGTTCCAAACTTTTCAATTTAAATAAAACCCAAACAATACTGTTTGGTACAAGTCCCCTTAGGAATAGGAATTCGGTTTTTTTCGTGACTTATACTCTTGAGAACAGAAGAGTAGAGGCAGGCCGTCAAGCTGAGTGCAAGAACGGAAAATGGCTAATTTTTGACTTTTACTCTTAGTAACTGACACGATAGAATTTATGATGAAGAAAAATCATCATGGCAGCTGGCTGTCGGCTAAAGTCAATACTGTTGTTGTGTGACTCAGACCACATGGTGAATAATGAAACGGAGCAGTTCTCACCAAAAACAAATTCAGAAAGGCCGCCAGCTATACCGTCAATAAATTGAGCAAATGTGGACGATTTGAATTCGGTTGTCAAATTTTGTGACTTCGCCTTCCTATCCCGCCTGCTTCTCAGTTACGAAAATCACGATTTTACAGCTTTTCATACTCTAAAATCAAAATTTAGCGCCTCTTTAGAAAAGAAAATTTTGTGGTTTTTTATCAGTGAAACTTGCCCCTTTTTAGTCATGTTTCGAAGCGATTTTCGGCCTTCAGTTTCGGTATAAGGAGAATATGATGTGCTGGGAGCTGTGAAAATTCCTCCGTTGACGATCGCCGAGCACATTCTATTTTCCTTGTCATTGGGGACCAAAACGTGTCAAAAACGACGAATTTTGCCCCTTTCTTCTCGTCTTTCGAAGCGATTTTCGGTCTTCTGTGTCAGGGGAATAAGAAGTGCTGGCAACTGCGAAAATTCCTCCATCGACGAGCTACCAGCACATTCTATTCTCGTGGTTAAGTGCGCCGTGCACTCGTGGAATTATGTTTATTGGAAAGCTAAACCCTTGAAATGGGGTTTTCGAACTGCCAAAACCGCGAAACTGGTTTTATTATTTCCCAAATCCACCACTCAATTGTTCAAGTGTGGTTCATTCGGTTTTTTGAGTGATCCGACTCCTCTAAAAATGGCCATTTTGAAAGTGTTTGAATTAACTATTCCATCCCTCTTCACACTCCTTCCTATGAAAACTTGCTCGTCGGCATGCCGTATACTGGAGCACCATTGAACTTACATCTCAAAGGGCTTGAACAACCCGACAACTTTGAAGGTGTGATCACGTGGCTCATAAACCGACCATTTTTCATATAGAAACGTGGCCCCAGACCTTTAGAGTTTGTCATTGTTTTAAACAGATTTTACACGACCGATAAACGTTTCGACTCGTTTCCCTCTCCATCACGAATACAATACCCTCTAGTATGACTGTCATATTCCAAAGTCGCCCCCTGAGCGTCTTCAACATAAATTTGTCAGCCTCCCCCTCCCTCCCTCTCCATTTCTAGGAAAAATAATACTACCCAACGCGTGTTTTTATAATAAATCCCGAGCGCTATCGCGCACAAATCAGAAAAGAATCACGTTATATGCGTGTACGCCGCCGAGGCGCTATAACTTGTCCCCGTCAAATCTGATTACCACACATTTTCCTTGAATCTTCCTCGTCGTGTTTATTACTTCACTTATTTTTTTTCTAACATCCTTGGAGGCCTTTCAGGTATTTGAAGTCGGATAAAAAATTGTGAAATGAATTTCAATTTTCAAGTTAGTATCGTAGAACCTTGACGATGCTTCATGCCATCATACTTCATTGCGCAATTATATGCAGACTGGGCATCAAGGCTGTGAGAATCTTTGCACAATGCATACAAAAAAAGGTGGATTCTTCCGTGTTGCTGTACTCTCGCCGGCAACAGTTGTTGTTCTTCGTGAAAAGTGAAGCATTTTAAAACAATTTAGCTATCAGCGTATAAAAGCTCATACACGCACGGGCTCATCAACCATCTTCTTGTTTACCTTAACCGCCGTTAAGTCGCTATATCGATCGTAGTTTGGAAACATTTTCATCCACGTTTTGTTTTCACAAAACAACAAAAAAAAACCCCTCCGAACTATAATGGGGAAAGTTTTTAGAAATATGTTTTTCGCCGACCTAGTTCGTATATTTTGAAGTTTTTGTCTCTCATCTCCTCGTCATTAAATGCACGCTTATTATCCTCTCCTCCTCACCTTCCCGCCCTATCTTGACTAATAGTTATGAAATGAATAGAAAAAATGTATCGTTTATGCTCAGATTTGAGTCCACCCTCCTTTTTCGGTATAAAAGTAAAAAAGGGCTCCGCAGCCCATTAATATGGAATGATGGCCTGAATTTTATGAAGTTTCCCTTTAAGGAGTTTAACGCCTTATTTAGTGCTGGTTTTAGTAGCATGAAATTCTTTTTTTTTTACGAAAAAAAGAAAAAGAAAAGAGGTTTTCCCCTGATAAAAATTTCATTCGATGCCATTAAAGAAGAACTCTGACGCTCTTCTTTGGCCAAGTAATAAAATATTTTTATCCCTTTAGATTATACTTTTGAAAACAAATCCATGATTTGTGCTTCTTTATTGCGTATAGTTTTTCTTCATTCTAACAGTTCCTTTCATTTTTTTAAATTTTTTTTCAGGCAAAAATCTAGCGAGAGAATGGGCAAAATTTCGATACGGAGTTTTCGACGAGGCCGGCTACTTGGACGATCCCATCTATCCGTCCTGCTACTTCTCGGATTTCTCGGAGGATGCCCAAGTTAACGGCTGTTCGGACAAACCCATATCGGAAAAAGGGTAAGCAAACAAAAAAAACCAAAGAAACAACAACCTTCTTATTTTGTCCTATTGTTCCCCCAAAAAAAGTGCTGGGAGGGGGAGGGGGTGAAGTTTTGATTTGGGATGTTTGAGGGCCTTTTATTCGGAGTGAAGATGTTGAAACTCCACCTATGGAATATCACTTCTGTTCTACAATTTAAAACATTAACTACCACAATTCAATTCCTTTTTGTCTTTTTTATTGTTATTCGTTTTTTATTAGTAGGTACTATTCCCTATAATTATTTTTCTATTCACCTCATTCAAACGGAAGGAGCGGACGGATACTGCGTTTCCTATAAAATACGTCCATTACAGTGTTTTTTTAAAAAAAGAAATCCAAATCACAAAGTTTATTAAAATGAACGTTAAATTACAGTTGTATCTATTGTTGTTGTTGTTGTTGTTGTTGTTGTTGTTGTTGTTGTTTTTAACGTTGTTTTTAACGAGAAAACCGATTAATTTAAAAGAGGGACTACCATTGACACGGTGGTCGTAAATCTCTCAAATGTGATGAGGAGAAAAAGGGGTTTCCAATTTTTTAACGAATGTGGTCGTGACAGCTAACTTAGTACATGTTTTTTAATCATAGTAAAGGTGAATGAAGCGTAGTTTTTATTCATTGGACAACTTTTTTCTACAAAAGAGGAAGTTAGCAACAAAAAACAACATGCAACCGTCACGCTAATGTCATTCTTTTTAAAAGTTCACTGGTATGAAAGAAAAAAAAAACTTTGTTTTTCTTTTTAGAAACGGTTGACGACTATAAAAATATAATCACGCGCAGCTTTATAGCCTGACGTTCGTCCTAGGGGTCAAAGCTACGGTCCTTCCTTATCTGATTTTTGCAGTTTCGTGGCCGCTGGCAGAACTGGCAAGCAGGAGGCAAACTATCAGTCTCATCGAGGCGAACAGACATTTTTCAAGGACAAGGAGGTTTTTACCCAAATTCTCTCACGTACTCTCATCCCCCCTCCAACCCACGCTCATTTATGTTACTACGTACCCCCCCTCTGATTACGTACGCCTGATTTGTGCCCCCTCTGAGCGAGGGGATCCCGTATCGGTATACGCTACTTTTTCTGCACCGTATTGCTTGTAGTGCTTGTCTTTTTCAGGCAGAAAAACCAAGCCACAATGTTTCTGGATGATGATTGTGAGGTGGTGGGGGAGAGCATGTTATATAGAACAAGATTTTGAAGCTGAATTGTGTATAAACTCGGAGAGCCCTAAAGGTTCACTCTCCGCGGTGAAATCAATTCGACAGCCAAATAGTGAGTTTCAGGAGTGGAACTGTCAATTATTATGAACACGAATAGAAAGTTTTGTGTCAGAAAGGTCAGTTAGTGTGTCTTTAGCGGCTTACGCAGGGGTTGGGGGAGGGCGAATTCTACACGTGTCTTTGGAAGATGACCATGAAGGGGAGGGGTTGACCTTTTAACGGAGGGTTAACAGTATTTTAGGGCCATCCTTAAAGGATTAACTCAGGGGACAGAAAAGTATAAGATTCTGTGGTTAAATTTATACAGTTTTGCGATAAAATATTCAGTCCGCCAACTCTGTCAATCATAGAACAAAGTTATCCCAACCGCGCTTGTCTTGTTAGGGTCCCCTCGCCAATCTAACGCCGAGGGGAGGCAAATATCAGTTCGTAAGCTGTGTAAGATCAATTATCATGATTAATCCATTTGAGCATAGGAAATGGCAATTCAATACCATCAAGTACATGTGGCACGAGAAGGGTATTTTTAAAAAATTCTCCGTGTCTAGACGCTCTAAATTTTCCCTAAAAGAAAAATATTTCTTTCCTTTCAAGCTGTCCATGCCATTTTCAAATGAATTAAAATAAAGAAAAGAAAAAGTTTATGAATTTTTTATAGAAAAAAAAAAGGATGGATGAGTGGGCAAGCCCTGACAGTTGATAGAATTAGTTGAAAAGATTGTCAACTCAAATTGACTTCGTCACTCACTCACCCTCTCTCTCTCTCTTTTCGCTTTTTGAGGGAACCGAGACGACGAAATTTTACGCATTATAAATGAAAAAAGTTTGCCAATAAAATTCCCATCTCTATCCGTGGAATGCCCGGAGATTCGTCATTTTTATCACAACCTTGAAACATTTTTTATTTTTTTATTTATTTATTTTTATTTTTTTTTAGGATGTGTGCAGTCGGAGGAATTTTCAACATTAGCTCCCTCGTTCATCCCGACGCTCAAACTTCCCTACTGTTCACCGACGCGCATCACGTCGACAAATTTTGCGACGCTTCAAGTCACGACAGATTTGCACCGACCAAACAGAACAATATGTGCCAGCGTAAAAGCGTCATGCAAATCATAAACGAGCATCCTGATTTTTCCAACGCGTAAGTTTTCTTTTTAAAATAATCGATGGGTGGGTTTGGGTAGCCGAGATGAAATATTTTAAATTGTAATAAAACTTTTTTTTTCCTTGTAGATCCTTTAGCACGAGCGACCCGATCAATACCACACCGACCATAATTTACAAGAGGGAAAGCCTTACTCGTTACGTTTTAGTCATTGAGGATTCAAAAGATATGTTCGTACGGGTAAGTTTTGCATATATCTGTAGCCTTCAATAAAGAGCAGCCTTAATTAAATCGAACTTTTTCCCTACTAAACAGGAGTCGTGGTCCTATCTGAGATTGGCAATTAGAAAGTGGGTCGTCCTGCAATTACAGGGGCAAGTCGAAGTGGCACTCGTCTCCGCTAATGAAACTTCAGGGACTGTACTTCAAAAGTTGACTCCCCTTCAGTCGAGCACCGCTCGAGATATGTTGGCCTCCAATGTTCCATATACTCCGGGAGATTCGCGCTCAGCTTGTCTGTCTTGCGGCGTTAATGTTGCTTATAAAGTAAACTTTTCCTTTTACCCCCCTCCCCCATCTACCTGAGTCATGAATAAACTAAATTTTTGTTTTTAAATTGACAGCTTCTTCAAGACAGATCGCAAATGAACGGTCCGGCTAATTCGGTCATTGTCGTCGTCGCGCCGGGAACAATCGATCACGTTCCCGAACTAACAGAATTACTGCCTAAATTGCGAAAATCTCACATTCGCGTGTCCACGATTACTTATCCAGCTCAATTGCGCTCTAAATCCCTCGACTGGATGGCCGAAGCGACGGGTGGAGCGGCATTTACCGTACTCGAATCCAAATACAACATGGCCAGCTCGTTCATATCGACCTATTTCAAACTCACTAACGTTTTTTGGGCTATTCAAAAAACATACTATCAGGGTGACAAATCAGATCTACCGATAGAGGTGATTATCTTTTTACTTACTCCCCCTCTCCATCCATAATCACTCACACTCATTTTCTAACACTATTAATCCTACGCTCTGTCGTTAAAAAACTTTCTTTTCTAATGATTTTCTTTTCTGTTTTGTTTTAGATTCATAGGAAAGAAATCTTGGATAACGGGCAAACATCGGTCGTTGGTAGCTTCGTATTAGATGACTCTCTGGGCGAGCCGGCGAAATTTACCGTTTTAACGCACAACACGGAAAACCCTTTAATTCGCAGCATCACTCTTGTTAGCCCGTCTCACCGCGTTTACTCTACTCGTTCCGACGCTTTGTTTTCTCTCAAATTATTGAACATTCCTGCGAACATTAACGAGGTTAATATTTTGTTCTCTCACCCTCCCAAGACACTTTTCGAAAAGTTTCACGGTATTTTTATTTTTTATAATTTCACAGACGGGTACCTGGACTTACACAATAGAAAGATTCGCAGGCTCACCACAACCGCATTACGTTCAAGTAATAGCGACACCGCGATCCTTCGACGCTCCTGTGGTCAACGCTCGACTTTTCACGGCCCGAATGCCTAGCGGTCTTATTCTTTACACCGAGGTATTAATTTCAATTTTCTTCTCTTTTTTTCGCTTTCCAACCAAAAAAACCATAAATTGGAACTCTTTTTTTGTTTTGCTGCGTAGATAAAAAAAGGCGATTACCCTATTTTGGGGGCAAAAGTAGAGGTGTCCGTTACAAAAATTGGAGTCAACGGGTCCACACACCGAGAAAAGTTTGAACTTATGGACACTGGCAACGGTGGTAAGTTAAAGAAGGGAGAGGGGGGGTAGAAGAATTCAAATTTGCCAACACACAACATTTATGATTTCAGATCCAGACGTTATGAAAGGCGACGGAATTTATTCGAGATACTTCAGCGCCTACATGGGTGGCAGTGGAGAGTACACTTTTGAAGTAACAGTGTCTGACAACGGAAACACAGCGTATTCCTGGCAGCATGGGCATACATTTGAAGGCCCTTTGGTCACAAGTGAGTTACTTTTAAATACATTTTTCAAACCCCCCGCTCCTCTCACACCCATCTGTTTCACACCCCGGGTTTTCTATCTTCCTCCTATTTCCTCGCGGTCTTTCTGTCTCGTGGAAGGAAATGACGATGATATTTTTTGTATATACGACTTCGCGGAATGTGGGAAGTATAAAACTCAGATGTCACCACCCGCAACTCTTTTTTTTCTCTCTCTATAAAATATTACGTCAAAATAGTTCCCGGAGCTTTGTTTTTCGAGGACTTGTAGGGAGAGCAGAGGAGGGGGCTTTACAGAACGTTTTCAACACTGTACCTCTCCCTCTATTTCCCCTTCCCTATTCTCTCGTACGAACCGTGATGGTATAATATCAAAGTTTGAAACTTGGAGCTTTGAGTTAAGGTCAAGCCTGGAAGGCTTTTGCCTCGAAACTTTGCCCGCGCGCACTGTACATAAACTGGTGAAGTTCACTTCACCACCGCGTCTTTAAATGCTTGTACTCATCATGCAAGTGGGGGGTAGAGTATAGAACAATGTCTTAATTTTCGTGTATGTCGAAAGTGTTATGATGGTGAGCGGGGAGGGGAGGATTCGCATATACGCATTATAAGTTTATTAAAGAGGATTATGGGAATAATGGTAGTATGGGGAAACTGGCGGGCAATAGAAGGCGGTAGACTTGTTTAGATTTATTGGTGAAACATGATGATAACGAACGTGAATATCTCCACGACCCTTTTAGCTAAACCATAAAGCTTAACCATAAGCTAAACTTAAAGCTATAACCATTTTAAACTTTTCAACTCCCAATGCCCGAATGACCGTTACAGCTCAACAATGTTTTGGATACTGCGCAGGTGCTTCCTCAACTTAAAACCCTAAACAAGGTTTTCCATGGGCTTCTCTCGTTTCCACAAAGCCATTGAAATCGGGGAAAAAATTAAAAACCGCCCAGTGCCCTCTCAATCACGGTATACCCTCACTTCTCAATCAGTTGACCACTTGACCCCTAGCCTGACCCTCGATCATAGATGTCTTGATGGAACTACCCCCTTAAAGCTACCGACAAGGGCGTTCGCCTCCAGGATGTACATTATTTTTTAAACACTAGTTTCGGTGGACCGAATATTGAATGAAGGGGGGGGGGAGGCGTTAACACGCTAACTAGAACTAAATTAATTCATTCCCTATGCACCGCATTTACTTCGTTTACGTCCTAGGGTTGTGGCGTGCCAACATAAATCTTGGCCCGAGGAGGCCACTTATTAGACTTTAAATGAACAAATAACATAATTTCTACGTAGCGTTAAATTACGGCTTTTTCTCAATTTTACACGAGGTTAATTGCTTCCAAAAACCAATGTCGTTTTCTCAAATTTAACTGCGAATAACCGTTTTTTCTCAATTTTAGCCGTGAATTAGCGCTTTTCCTCAATTTCAGTTGCGAATTAACATCTGTTTTATTAGCGAATTAGCATCACCACTACCTCAGTACGCTATTGTCCTGGGATTTATTTTATCCCCCCTGGACATAAAATGGGCAATTTTGCGGCTATACATATCCTGAAAATTGCAATTTTGCGGCTATTGGTCCTTGAGGTATTTGTGATTACGCTCAGCACTATACGAGGGCATAACTCTGAGGCACGCCGTGGAATTATCGCTTTTCATTTAGCTGTGAATTGGACAATTTCCTCAATTTTAGCGGTGAATTTACCGCTTATCCTCAATTTTAGCCGTGAATGGCCGTTTTTTCTTAATTTCAGCGTGAATAAGCGGGTTTTTTCACTTTAACCCTCGAATTAGTGAGATTTTTTTCTCTTTTCAGCCATTTATAGCGCTTTATTTTCTCAATTTCAGCCGTGAGTTGGAAGTTTTCTCAATTTTAGCTGCGAATGAGCGCTTTTTCTTAATTTCAGCTCTGAATCAGCCAGTTTACACGATTTTAACCGCGAATTAGTGATTTTTATGTTCAGCCGCGAATGAGTGCTTTTTCTACGCTTTTCCGCGAAATATCGCTCTTTCTCTATTTCATCCGCGAAGTAGCGGGTTTTCTCAATTTTATTCGCGAATTTGCACTCTTTCCTCAATTTCCGTAGTGAATTAGCGTTTTTTTCCATTTTAGCCGCGAATGCCGCAATTTTTTCATTATTAACTATGAATTAGCGCTTTTTCTCAACGTTATAGCCACGAAGTTGCCTGTCCACCCTTGCCCACTCCTTGATACACGCCTTCGCCTATGTCTAATTCACGGAAGCGCTAATTCGCGGATAAAATTAAGAAAATAGTTCTCAGTCGCAACTGAAATTCAGAAAATGCCCTTATTCATAGCTAATAAATGTAAAAATATCGCCAATTCGGTGCTAAAATTGATAAAACGCCGTTTCGTGGATAAAATTCGCGGTTGAAATGGTGAAAATAACTAATGTGCTGTAAGGTTGGGGTTGGGTCCTCGGCTAAAATAAGGAAAAAAAGCTATTTCAAGTCTAAAAGTTAAAAATAAATACTAATTCATGGCTGAAATAACTAATTCGTGGATAGTATGGAGTTGATATGAAGCGCAAATTCATCGCTAAAATTGAGGGAAAAACTTTTCAAATGTAGCTGCCAGTACGTAAAATTGAGAGAAATAACCGCATAATTATATCATTGCTAATATCGGCAAAATTGTATGTTTCGGGTCTAAATGTCCAGCAAATTTAAAGTTTATGGTCAATATTCGCAAAATTACAATTTTTGGGGCTTTTTCTTATTAGAGACCGCCGACCCAGGGCTAGCCAGCCGTGAGAAGACCCAAAATCTGACAAATATTGTCATGAAATTACATCACTCGGAGCATATAATTATTGAGTCCAATTATCGGTGAAATTGCTAGTTTCCGGTATTTATTCTCGTGGATTTACCAGTTTCGAAATTTCGATTATCGGGATTGTTTCTTAGTGACCGCGGAACCCGGGCTAGCCGGCCACAACGGTCTTCTGACGATTATCCGCAGACTTGTAACATTTGAAAACCGAAATTGGTATTTCGCGATTGGTATCGGCAATAGTGTAATATTCACGTCTCAAGTTCAACAAGCCGGCGGCCCCGATGCGCCTGTTACTTTGAGTTTATTTGCAACTGAAATTGAATTAGTTTAGAAGGGCTAAATTACACGTTTCTGACTGAATATACGCGAAATTGTCAGTTTCAGGTCCTAATTTCGATGAAATTGCAAGTTTAGGGTCTTGGTTGAAGCAAAATGGCAGTTTAGAGACCATTTTTGTTGCGGCGTGGAACCCTCAACCAGCTGGCCTCAACTCAGGCCATTTTGACAATTAGGTACCCACGAAATTGGAAGTATCAGGACATTTCAAGTCCAGGGCCTCAGTTTAAGCAAAATTGCAAGTTTTTGGGTATTTTTCGTGGCGGCTGATCATACAGGCTGGAAGACCCAAACAGAGCCCAGAGCCCGATGAGTGAAGAGTTCTCAGGAAATTGGAATCCATGGCCGAATTTAGATGGCAATATTGCGACTATCGGGCCTTAATTCCTGCGAAAATGCATGTTTCGGTGCCATTTTTGTTAGTGACCGAGCGTCCATGTAGCATTGTACCCAAGTAACCGGTTTTTGGAGAATAGATATCAGTTTCAGGACAAATTTCTTATTAGACTACAATTGATTGTTGTGGGGGAGTGCTGTTAAAGATGATCAGTTTCTGGGACTAATCGGGCCTTTTTTTTTGTTTCAGACATTCCTTGTTGTGGAAGTAACTTACCGCCTCCAGCCGTTGCATCATTGTCGCCGTTCCAAAGGATTCTACCGCCCTTGACGCTTCACGTCGAAAAAACCGATGTCATCCTTGGGCGTGTGGGCGATCTCCAAGCCGTCATCCTTCCCTCTGACTTGAAGGCTCGCCTCGTTTGGACCGCCCCCGACATGGGCGGCAAACCCGTCGCTCGCTACGAACTCCGTTACGCTCACCAGATTGGCGACATCATCGACCATTTCAACACGGCAACGCCCTGGGCTCACGGCATTCCCTTCCCATTGACCCCCGGCTCTGAGACAACTTTCACTTTGGACTTTACGAGAAACCCGTCCCTTCTGGACCAGACTTTATATTTCGCTCTGCGGTGCTACGCCGATCTGGACGAGTCAGCCTCTCCTGGGTCTATTTCAAATTGGGTGAGAGTGAACGTACCGTCACCACCGCCCCCTCCTCCTGTCATCACTTCGACGACTGTTGTCGCTCCTTATTGGACGGACGAACTTCCTGGAGGAAGTTTGTCGCCTCCAAAAAATCTTGCTAATAGATTTGACCTCAGCATGGAGTACATCTTACCGATTATTATTGGATTACTCGTTCTCGTTATAGCCATCACTGTTTATTGTTACTTTTGCTTGAAAAAGCGTGCGAAAAAAGAAACGAAAGTCAATCACCCTGAGAAGCCCCTTAACGTCTCGATTGTACCCACGGAGAATGGCAATAATGGCAACTCACACTCCTCACCAACCAGAGACTACGAAATAAACACCACCGTTGTTCCCAACCTCCCTCAGTACGAAGTCCGAGTCGAAGACGACCCGAACAAACGTTACAGTCTCACCCCCTACGACGGCATCATTCACAACGGCAGTCTCTCCGGCCCCACCGCCAACTACAACAACGGTAATCTCACCGTCATCAGCGAGTACGGCGACAATAGAAACAACACGCTCGTCCGCGACAAAACGCTCAGTCCCTACCAGTCGTGGACCGCGTCACAACTGTTACACGAGCACGAAAGGCGGCAAAGTCCCTACGGACAGGTGGACGACTATTCACAGTACTATCCACCGCCTGTACCGCCGTTGCCGTCCTACCAGCACGATATTTACGGACCGGCGACTCATTTACCGCCGCCCAATCAGTTCATTAATTACCAGCCGAATACGAGCATTTACAATCCCAGCATTCAAGGCTCGATGACTTCAGTTAATAGCAACGAGCGGAAAAGGAGAAACGTCACGATGGTATAAATCAAATCGGCACTTTTCTCGTTTTTGTTTTTAATGTTGTGATTGTTCGTTGTTTATTTCCCTAACTGCCTTATTTAAGCGTGACTGAATCGGCACAATTTTGGAAAGAAGAAAAGTTTTATTTTAACGTCCTAGAGGATCTGAAATTTCTTTTAAAATCAGAACTGAAAAAAGAGACCCTTTATTGGTTACTTACCCAAGTAATAAACCACTTTTTGTGCCACTTCCGCATTCTAGTCAAGCAACGGAATTGTTGTACTATGAGAAAACCAGTCTTGTAAGTTTTTTATTGTGAATAAAATATGACTTAATTGTAAATAATGCATGTATTGTAAATGTTCAACAAAATCGTTAATTATTGAGCTATATTTTCGATCTCACAAATGTATTACATTATATTTGACATAGTATTATACAATTAATTGTGTAAATTTGATTAAATGTGTATATATCTTTGTTTAAGTAGACATTGATTGTAGTTATTTTTAAAACAAAACATGAAGCTTTTATGTGTTTAAATGCCTCATTATCTATGGGTCTTTCGCTTCTATATCTGACGCAGTTTTAGACGCTGAGTTTTAAGGTTTTTGTTCTCACGATATACAAAACTTTTTAATGTCCGTACTTTTCAAGCACTCAGGCAGGCCTCTTCTTTATTAAAATTGTACGTCGTTAAGTGTTTTAAGCGGGAGATCTTACTTGTTTACGCAATTATCACTTGCGTAAATCGTCAAGAGAACAGGAAACAATTTTTTATTGTAAATTTGTGTGAATATTTTTTGTTATTTTGTAAATAAAACAAATTAATACTTTTATGCGTCACGCTTAAGATTGACCCACTCCCCTTTACTGCAAGCAAATTTACCTCGCAGTGTCATTTAAAACTGGGGGGGGGGGAGGCAAGTACGAAGGGATGTGTTATCCTATCACAATTGAAATGGTTGTCGCGTGAATAGCGTCCGTGTAATTTTATATAACATCCCTTCGTACTTCATCCCCTGCTCAACGGAAGATGGGGGAGCAGTAGCGCCGGTACATACTATCGAAGATGTAGCATGCTAATTAGCGCTTTGTCTCCATTTTTGTCACGAAGTTGGCTTCAGGAACAATCACGAACTGGCGAGTTTTTCAATATTAGCTGACCCTACTGGGCAATTTATCGTTACTTTTTCTCAATTTTATAACCGTGAATTACCTAGCGCTTTTTCTCAATTATGGGCGCAAAATGGTGAATATTAGTACGGCCCTTTCAAACTTTTTGTCACATACTTGAGGGCCACGTGATTAGGGTGACCAGACAGTGGTCTACCCAGAAGGGGGCGTTAGGTGGATTGTCCCCTCCGGGAGGCCGCTTTTAGCCAAGTTTTTGCGAAATCCCAGCAATACGAAAGGCATTCATTACAACACCCGTCCCCCGCCGGTCCTTAGTAGGCTGCGGACGGCCGGAATCACTCCCTCCGGAAGGATTTCTAGGTACGCCCCTGTTACCAGACGTCCCACTTTCCCCAGACACGCTACTTTCTTGAGCGTCCGGCCTCATTTTTCAGGTGTCCGGGGAGAGGTAAAAATTGTCCTTTTTTTTGTCCTACTTTTTCGGGCTCTACTTGATGAATTGCACTGACGGTGCGGTCCAGTCTCCGTTCCGACCTCAGACCTTGTCGTTCATTATTTCTAGTATTTCTAACTCTCGACATTTTTCATCTTCAAACAAAGCTACGGCGCTTAGCCGCCACGTTCCCAGCCCCCATCAGCCCTGGAGAGGCGGGTCTCCTCCCTAACTCGATTTTACCAGGTCAGGTCGAGTGGCAGGGGCGGAGAGATCATAGCGCAAAGTCCACTTATGTTTAAGAACAACACAGTGATTTCACCCACTGAATCTTTTCCACTCACCGTCATGCCTCCATTAGAGTTTTCACTAAAAACTCTAAAATTCACCTCATTACCCGTGAGAACATTGGACGACGAACCGGAAAATAAGATTCACGCGTTTGGCACTTTCGAAAACAATGTTTCGTCATTTTGACTCTTTCGAACGTCAATTTCAGGAATTTTCGCTCATTAAAAATTAAATTTTGTAGATTCGTCTCGTTCGAATCCCAATTTCGGTGTTTTGCCCATTCAAAAACCAAATTTCGTGGAATTTCGTCTTTGAAAAAACCCAAATTTTATGAGTTTTACTTTTTCTAAAACCAATTTTACGGACTTTCACAACCCAATTTAGTGAACTTTTGGCTCCTTTAAAACCAAATTTCGGGGATTTTCCCCTATATAAAAACCAAATTTCCATGCTTTTGCTCTTTACATAATCAGTTTTGCTCGTTTGGATTATTAAAAAACTAATTTCGCAAAAAACGAACAAAAAAATCGTAAGTAATGTTTTGGCTGGAGATTTTTCACTCTCCGTGAACAAACGTTTCAAATTTGGCACGTTAAAAACCAAATTCAACCAATTATTGTCATTTCGTGCACCAATCAAAAGTCCCGATTTTGGATTATTTCAAACCTAAATTTCGTCAAGTTGGGTCTTATAAATCCCAAATTGTGCATATTTATTTTCATCAAAACCTAATTTTGTGGGTTTAGCTCATTTCAACCACAATTTCACATATGTTGGTTATTCCAAATCGAAAAGCTAACATCGAAAACACAAATTTCACGATTTTGGCAGCTTGAAACCAAATTTTACTGAGGATTTTCGCTCATAATCAATATTGCGGATTTTGCTTCTTCAAAACCTCAAGTTCACGAATTTTGGTTATTTCAAACCCTAATCTCGCGAATTTCCATTCTTTCAAAAAACGAATTCCGTACCCTTAGTTTTTTTCTAAAATTAAAAAAAAAATGTCGCTAGTTCGAAAAACAAACGTGACTCTTTCAAAAGCAAATTTATGGGTTTGGCTCGATCAAACACAAAATCTTCTCATTTTGACTCTCACAAACCCAAGATTCGCGGGCTTGCGCTCTTTCAAAATCTAATTTGTCGATTTGGCTTATTCAAAAACCATAATTTAATAGTTTTGGCTCATTCAAACCTCACTTTCCTGGTTTTCATACTTTCAAAACTTATTTCCTACCCGAAACATCAAACTGATGAGCGATTAGTCGTTGTTAACTTGCATTTATATGCGTCCTACTTTAGTGTCCTACTTTCCATTGAATAAAGCGTTCTACTATTGCCCTAATTTTCGTACCAGGCGTCCTCGGCATCTGGTCACTCTACCCGTGATGAACACATTTGCGCGCCTTCTCGATTTTCGCCTCCTATTATAAGGGCCTGAAGAAACTTTGGGGGTAGGTAACATTCTCTATTTCAGCAGCGAAGTCGCCTTCGGATAACCTGCCGTGCTGGTGATCTCAAGAATTAGTGTAGTTTTCTTCAGTTTAGCCACCGACTAGCACTTTTCTTCCCGCATATTGCGGTTTTTCTCATTTTTTGACGGCGAAAATGGCGTTTTCTTTCATTTTATTTTAACCACGAATTGGTGAATTCATATCAATTTTGGCAGTTTTTAGTGTTTTTCTGCTCCGTGAATCAGCCAGTAATAGCCGCGAATTAGGGATTTTTCTTAATTTATCCAATAATTAGCACTTCATCTTAATTCTATCTGGGAATTACCGTTTTTCTAAATTTCAGCCGCGCATTAGTGATTTAATTTTTTTTAATTTTACTCTTGCATTTGTCATTTTATTCAACTTGTACCAGGTTTTTGTTTTTGTTTTTTTTTGTTTTGTTTTTTGTTTTAATTTTAGCCACAAAATTGCCTTCAGAAGCCGTGATTAGTCTTTTCGCCGCGAATTAGCCTTATTAATATTATTAGTTTGAGATTATTTTAGCCTTGAATTACTTATTTTATTCTATATTAGCAGATTATTAGCGCTTTTCTACACTTTACTCACGAATTAGCGCTTTTTCTTAATTCATCCGACAATTTTTTGATTTATAGTGATTTTTCTCAATTTCATCCGCGAATTGGCGTTTGTCTCTATATCACCTCCACCATCTCCGTAATATAATTAAGGCTAGAATTAGAAAATTGAATAATTACCTGATAGCGACAAATTAAGAAAAAGTGCCAATCGCGAATAAACATAGAAGACATCAGTAATGCACCGCTAAAATAATAATGAAAAAAAGTGCCTGGGTTCGAATCCGAAACAATTTTTTTTTTAATTTTTTTTTGTTCCTCCCTTTTTGGCCCACCTCAGGATTTTTTACTCAATATTTATTAGGCTGTAGGCAAATCAAATAAAAGAGACGGCTCAAAATTCAGTGTCAATGAAATTTTTTGGTAATTGGGTGGTCCAGTAAGGCATAGCGTGTAACCGTGATCACGGTGGCGTTGATTTTCTAAATAAAATAAAACGAAAGAAGTGCAGGATCGGGCATAGTACGCGTTTAACTAAAGAAGATAAGTTAATGCCTCCGTTAGTCTGCCTTGAGCCCCGAGGCAACGCGTACTGTTTCACAGTTAATCCTTATCGTTTATCGTCTACCGTGGGTACGTTCCACTGTACGCTGCAAATCATATTTGGAAAATTATATTTGGCTCGCGAAAGGCTTTCCCTCCTGACGAATTGTGGGAGACGGCGGCCAAACTATCTGGCCAGGACCATCGTTGGTTATTCCGTTTCCTCGTGCCCTACTGTCGTAGGTGAGTCGTTTGACCGAAAGAAACTTATTCTTTCCTAGTAGCATAATAATACGTAATGTTCCCCTTTAGGGCACCGTGTACGCGGGAGAAATCCTCCCCCTTACTTGGAAGATCGCCACCGTATAGACGTTCGAGAGCGAAACTCTGACACTTCCCACATCCGCCCGGAAATATCATTTCCCCGTTCGTCCTGGGACGACGTCGGACATCGCCAGGAGAAGGAACCTGGTGCAGATAAGCAATCATCAACGATCCGTTTATTTAACGCCTACCTTTAAGGCATTTCGTTGCCCTTTCCCCCCCCCCCCCAGTTTGGGTAGACTTTAATTTGTCCTCTTTAATCCCCGCGCCACTTGGACTATCCGCTGGACTTGAAGTAGTCTCTAGTTAATAAGTTAAGACTTTCTCAGGTGACTGACCCTCCTATCCTTATTTCCTCCCCCCCCCTCCCGTCTCTACTCCACCATTATCGCACGCCCATAGGAAATTCACCTGTGGTTATTTTGTTTGTTAGAAGCCTACTTCCGATCAGCGGACGGGATTTCACTCCTCCTAATCGAAGCAGTAAATTATAAATTTTCCCTACCCTCCCGAAAATACGAAGCGTATTGTTCAAGTGTACAATTTATGTTGTTTCCCGACCACTAAACCACTATAGTTGTTTCACAAACAAATAAACCCAATTGATCAGCCACCACATACGGGTGTTGACTTTTACTTTGCCCTTGACATAGCCAGCCGACCCATCCTGTTCCGATTCCCCCCCCCCCGTCTCCAGTGAACCATCTTACAAATTGGCGCCCAACGTGGGGCTATGTCAGGGCATAGTAGAGTCTAATAGTATCGTGTCGGAGTCTCCTTCCCTTGGTAATTATTGGGAATATTGCTATTAGGGTTCATTCCCCTCCCAGGCAGAAATCTTCTCTTCCGCTTGGACCTTTTAAGATGTAATATAAATGTTTCCCCCCTGCCCAGGTTTTCTTCGTGAACTTTGCTGTTCCAGCACCTAAAAGAGTTTTCCTACTCTCTCTCTTCCCTTATTCGGGATTTTAGTTGCCGAATAGGCAAAAGCCGTGTTAGAATTTCTCGGTAAGTAGTGCGAATAGTGCGTTTATGATTTATCTTTTGGTTTTGCTCAAAACCAAGACCAAGCTTTTATTTCGTCTCGTTGACACCTCTCCATGGTCCCCCCCTTTTGGTAAAGGGGCTGAGGTAACACGTAATCCCGCCCCAGGGTGTTCGTTATTTTCGCAGTAATTTCTCTTGTCATTTCTCCAGGTAAATTTTTATTTTTCCAATTTTTATTTGGTATTTTGTTTATTTTTGGTTCCCCTTGTTTATTGACTTAACAGATACGGAAATAATAAAGATGGCTTAATTCCCAACGTCATGGATTCAGACCTTAGACAAAGAGTCCTTACTTAAAGTTCTCGGTAGTTTGGGGTATCAACTCCGTGAAGGGGCCACGTTGGAAAGCACTACCCTCGACCAGTTGCGGGTTGAGGCTAGGCGTATTGTGAGAGAGAAATCGGAAAACTTAATGGCTAAGGCAAAGGTAGACGCCACTTCTTCCCTCTCGCCACAAGTGGTAAACGTGCAGAGCTTCCTCCAGGAACCCCCCTATCGGGTCATTCAAGGGTGGGGTATATCTTTCTCCAATTCCCCGGGGGAGTCTCCGTCAGATTTTCTCTTAAATTTACGCGAAAAACGCTCGCGCTGTGAATTACGGGACGATCAAGTGCTCAAGGAAATTGGGTCACTGTTCTCGGGAACACCCCTTCACTGGCTAAGACTTAATCAAGATTCATGGGAAACTTGGCCCGCGTTTCTCAGGGCATTCGAGGAGCGCTTTATTCCTCAGGAATTCACCGAGGTGTTGAAATCCGAGATCCGGAAACGCACACAAGGGGTCAAAGAGCCTATCGCGGACTACGCAGACTGCTTGCAAGGACTAATGATGCGACTACCTCAAGCCCCTACCCCAGCTAAAGTGCTAAGAAAGGTCACAAAGAACCTAAATCCAAATATGAAGCGCCACTTGTTGGGAAAGAAATTTGGGACCGTTCAGGAGTTGGTTTCCGCTGGCAAACAGGTGGAACAAATGGAGGCGGAATGTGAAAATTATCGAGCCCCTCCCGCTCCAACTACCAGTCACGCGCCACAATTTGCCTGCCCCACCACGACCACTAACAGCACTCGAGGCCAGAGCCCCTGGCCAAAAGTTGTAAGCTTAAATACAGTTTCGGTAACCGCTTGGAAGGGGGGCGACTGTTGGAACTGTGGGAGTACCGATCACGGATATGCTAAATGCACACAGCCCCGAGTGGTCTTTTGTTACCGCTGTGGGAAGAAAGGCGAAACGGTTAAAACCTGTCGTTGCCCACCTCGAACTCGTGCCTCCTCCTCCAACCCTACCGATAACTATCGGCTTTGTACCCTGGGATTCGGGTCTTCGTCATTTCCCCGCGTAAATTTATCATTACGCGTGCGTAACATCGAATTGACCGCTTTGGTGGACACCGGGGCTTCACACTCTTACCTAAGTTTAGAAGGTCTGGGTCATCTCGGCCTCTCAGTCCCCCAGCTTGACCCAATCTCGCCACAGGCGGTCCAGTTGGCAAACGGTAAGATAGAGTTGGTTCAACAGACTATTGAGTTACCCGTTCACTGTCATGAGACCAGTTTTACCTTAAAATTTCTTTTCCTCCCAAATCTGGCATTGAAGTGTATTCTGGGACTCGACAGCCTGAAAACATTGGGAATTCACCTTTTCTTCGATTCCGGGGAATACTCCATCAACGGTCGTGATGCGCGGTATAGTCTAGTTACAAATGAAAGCGCCTTGATTTCTCCATTATCCAGCATCCAATCCCTTTCGCTGGAGGAGCGCGACCAATTAAGCCAGGTTGTGGAACATTTTCGTCATAGCGAACTCTTTTGTCTCGGTAAAGTTCCGATACGTCATCGCATAGAGTTACTTGATCCACAACCAGTCAAGCAGAGAAGTTACCGAACTTCACCTCTCATCAAGGGTAAAATTGAAGAGGAGGTGGATCGACTATTGGAGGAAGGTATCATAGAACCCTCGGACTCTCCATGGAGTAGTCCCGTGGTCATGGTCCCCA
Organism: Corythucha ciliata; assembly: GCA_038030265.1. Lineage (NCBI taxonomy): Eukaryota > Metazoa > Arthropoda > Insecta > Hemiptera > Tingidae > Corythucha > Corythucha ciliata. The sequence continues at coordinate 39,207,144 of CM075943.1, read as the reverse complement.
AACCCGATAACACTTACCGGATGTGCATTGATTTCCGCAGGGTCAACAGCCAGACCCGGAAAGACGCTTATCCGCTTCCTCATATGGGGTCCTTACTGGAGAACCTAGAAAATGTGGCAGTACTTTCAAAAATTGATTTGAAGCAGGCATACCTTCAAGTACCGTTAGAACCCGAGAGTGCGCCCGTAACCGCATTTAGTGTTCCGGGAAAAGGCCACTTTCAGTTCAAATTTCTACCGTTTGGCCTAACCAACTCACCAGCCACATTTCAGCGTCTAGTCGATGCCCTTCTCACGGCAGAACTGCGTCCCTACGTTCATGCCTATTTAGACGACTTATTGGTTGTTACTCCCACCTACAGGGTACACCTCGATTGCCTGAAGGCGTTGTTTACCCGCTTACAAAAATTTGGTCTACGCGTCAATTGGGAAAAATGCGAATTTGGTGCCGAACAGCTAACCTACCTAGGGTTTTTAATCAATTCCGATGGAATCAGTCCTGATCCCGATAAGATTAAGCCCGTACTCGATTATCCTCGCCCCTCTTCCGTGAGGACGGTTCGCCGTTTCCTGGGAATGTTCTCGTGGTATAGGCGCTTCTTCAAAAATGCTTCCCAAATCGCGCAGCCTCTGTCTGATCTACTTAAAAAGGGCGCTCCCTTTGAGTGGGGTCCGGAACAGGAGATGGCAGTTAGCCGAATTAAATCCCTTCTTACGACGGCTCCAGTGCTAGCTCGACCCGACTTTTCAAAACCATTCGTCATTCAAACTGACGCAAGTACCACCGGTTTGGGGGCCGTGTTAACTCAAATCCAAGAGGGGCAGGAACGGGTAGTCGCGTACGGGAGTCGGGCACTCAATCCCGCCGAACGGAATTATTCGGCAACCGAGTTGGAATGCCTAGCCCTGATCTTTGGCCTGGAGAAATTCCGGCCCTACGTCGAAGGTGGGCCGGTCAAGGTCCTGACGGACCACGCTAGCTTACGCTGGCTGATGGGAATAAAGAATCCCACTGGTCGATTAGCTCGGTGGATAATTCGTCTTCAAGCGCACAATATTGATGTCCAGTATAGACCAGGCACTCGGAATCAACTACCGGATGCCTTGTCCCGGGAGTTTGAAGGGAATAAACTTTGCGTGATACAGAAGGCGGATCTGTTGCCCCTGATCGAACAGGACCCGTGGTATTGCCGACAGCTAACTCGAGTGCGGGAGGAGCCCTCTAAATATCCAGAGTGGTTGGCCGAAGAGGAGATTCTCTTCCATAAATCGCCAAAATCTGAGCAAGGCAAAAACGTCTGGCGCCTGGTGTTGCCCAGTAGCCTACGCTTGACTGCCCTCAACGAATGTCACGACGTGCCAGAAGCGGGACACCTGGGTCGAGATAAGACCCTGAGCCGGATACACACCTTGTATCACTGGCCGGGAATGTCTGGCGATGTGTACCGTTACATTCAGGGATGCACGGTGTGCCAATCGACCAAGCACCAAACTTCCTCTCCTACAGGACTCATGCGGCCCCGGGTGCCTGAGGGACCTTGGACCAACGTGTCGGCCGATTTTATGGGGCCTTTCCCACGGTCCAGAAGAGGGAATAAATACATTTTAGCCTTTCTCGACTGTTTCACGAAATGGGTTGAAATAATCCCGGTTCGGAGTGCGACTTCTAAAGTTGTCTGGGACCATTTTTCTCAACGAGTGCTGTATCGATGGGGTAGCCCCAAGGAATTCATCTCTGACCAAGGAACCCCCTTCCTGGGCCAGGAGTTCACTGGTCCCCTTCGAAGGTTGGGTATACAGCATCGTACCACTCCTGCTTACCACCCACAGTCAAATCCAGTGGAGCGGACCAATCAGGTCCTCAAGCGAATGATTACGTCTTACGTAGACCGGGAGCAGCAGGACTGGGACGCTCTGCTACCTCAATTTGCGTTTTCGATCAACACCAGCAAAAACTCTAGCACCGGTTATTCCCCAGCGTTTCTAAATTTAGGGAGAGAGTTACATCATCACCCAGTGGAGGCCCCGGTTGCGAGCGTTGACGAAGAGAGCAACTTAACCCAAAACCGTAGCGATTGGGTGGATACACTTCGTCAACTTGATACTAACTGCCGTAAAGCCCAGGATAATATTCTGCAGGCCAGTTCACGCCAAAGTCGGTACTATAATTTGCGACGGCGATCGGAACGTTTCGAGGTAGGGGACCTCGTTTGGAAACGAAGTCACTTACTGTCTTCTGCAGCGGACCACTTTACTCAGAAATTGACTCCTAAGTTTCAGGGTCCCTTCCGTATACGGAAATGTTTAGGAACAAATACCTATCTTCTTGAATCCTCTACCAAGAAGAACTTGGGAAAATTTCACGTGTCCCAACTAAAACGGTTTCGGCCAGAAGCAGTGCTGGAGTCCCAACTGGACTCTCCGGCACCATAATTCGCCCTAATCCTTCAGCCTTTCGTTCCCCTGCCGTAAGTTACCGAACTGTGTTTCCCCCCCCCCCCTTCACCCCTCTACATCTCGAATCAAAGTGTTCCGTTGCTTTCCGTGTCGCCCAAGTTCACATTCACGAGTCTGCCGGGGTAGCTTTCGGTACTATCTATCGATAATCTAAGTGTGGGGGTGTAACCGTGATCACGGTGGCGTTGATTTTCTAAATAAAATAAAACGAAAGAAGTGCAGGATCGGGCATAGTACGCGTTTAACTAAAGAAGATAAGTTAATGCCTCCGTTAGTCTGCCTTGAGCCCCGAGGCAACGCGTACTGTTTCACAGTTAATCCTTATCGTTTATCGTCTACCGTGGGTACGTTCCACTGTACGCTGCAAATCATATTTGGAAAATTATATTTGGCTCGCGAAAGGCTTTCCCTCCTGACGAATTGTGGGAGACGGCGGCCAAACTATCTGGCCAGGACCATCGTTGGTTATTCCGTTTCCTCGTGCCCTACTGTCGTAGGTGAGTCGTTTGACCGAAAGAAACTTATTCTTTCCTAGTAGCATAATAATACGTAATGTTCCCCTTTAGGGCACCGTGTACGCGGGAGAAATCCTCCCCCTTACTTGGAAGATCGCCACCGTATAGACGTTCGAGAGCGAAACTCTGACACTTCCCACATCCGCCCGGAAATATCATTTCCCCGTTCGTCCTGGGACGACGTCGGACATCGCCAGGAGAAGGAACCTGGTGCAGATAAGCAATCATCAACGATCCGTTTATTTAACGCCTACCTTTAAGGCATTTCGTTGCCCTTTCCCCCCCCCCCCCAGTTTGGGTAGACTTTAATTTGTCCTCTTTAATCCCCGCGCCACTTGGACTATCCGCTGGACTTGAAGTAGTCTCTAGTTAATAAGTTAAGACTTTCTCAGGTGACTGACCCTCCTATCCTTATTTCCTCCCCCCCCCCTCCCGTCTCTACTCCACCATTATCGCACGCCCATAGGAAATTCACCTGTGGTTATTTTGTTTGTTAGAAGCCTACTTCCGATCAGCGGACGGGATTTCACTCCTCCTAATCGAAGCAGTAAATTATAAATTTTCCCTACCCTCCCGAAAATACGAAGCGTATTGTTCAAGTGTACAATTTATGTTGTTTCCCGACCACTAAACCACTATAGTTGTTTCACAAACAAATAAACCCAATTGATCAGCCACCACATACGGGTGTTGACTTTTACTTTGCCCTTGACATAGCCAGCCGACCCATCCTGTTCCGATTCCCCCCCCCCCGTCTCCAGTGAACCATCTTACAAGCGTTAATTTAATAGCTCCCCTCCGCCGAGAACTCCCCTGCCATATCAACGGATTTGGTTCACAAGGGTCTCATACGAAAGCGCGTTCATTTCTCATTACTCGTGTCAATTTTGGGGGCAATTGCAGCAACAGCCGTGCGGTAGCGAATTTTCAACTAATTCAAACCCCTCTTTCACACCGTTCCCGTGGACCGATTCATCTGGATCACGAACTCGTCCAAGATATTCACGCTATTGATTTTTAGACCAAATTTGGTTGCCCTAAGTCAAAAATTGCGACCGTGATCGTGCTAACAAGCGAGGGGCCATAAATATAAATATATATAGCAAATCGAACCGACCTCGGATTCGTGTTCTAGGGGTTTTGAAACGTGAAAAAAAAGTACCACAACCCATATGTGCGTCCATCAGGGCGAGACCAATAGTGCATTTTTTGAATGAAATGCACTAAAACAATTCGCGGCTAAAATTTAGAAAGCAACAAACTGGAGGCAACTTTGCGGCTAAAATGGATAAAAGCATTCATTTGCGGCTAAAAATGAAAAACCGTGAACTTGCGGCTAAAATTGAGAGAAAGTGCTTGTCGGCGGGTAATAAATATGAAATCGATAATTCATTATTGAGCATATTTGCAAATTAGTGGAAAAATTAAGAAATGTGCTAATTCGCGAATAGTCTTCAAAAATGTTAATAAACAGCAAAAATTAAAAAAATAAAATAAAAATAAAAAGAAAATAAAAAACACGCACACACACACTTATTTACGGGTAAAACAAAGAAAAACGCAAATTGGTGGTTAAAAATTAAGAAAAACGCTACTTCACGGCTAAAATTGAGAAAACACTAATTCGTGTCTTCTGAAGGTAAATTTTTGGCTGAAAAAATTGCTAATTCAAGCGCAAATTAGAGCTTTTCCCTCAAACGAGCCACTAAATATAGGGACTTTTCTCAATTTCAGTGAATGTGCGTTTTTCTCTATAACAAATCTCGCCATAGTTTTACTATGCACAGTTATGATGGGATACAGACAGATACCCCCGACGCAAAACAAGCATGTACTTATGTCATTGGCGGGCATGATTTTTGCGTCGGGGGTGTCTGTAGAGGTTCCATACCGAAGATGGTTGTGGCACGAAACTTTATAACGATATTATCAGCCCAACGAATAGCGATCCTGCCCCCTGACTGCCTCTGCCCGTATTCATGTCGTTCGTGTGCGTTGATTTTGTGTTTATGGTGTCAATGCACCGCCCCCCCTCAATTCCATCTGTCCTACCTTCCTCCCCTTCCCCCTCATCTTCTTTCCGTTGACGGAAAAAAGATCGCTAACTTGACCTGGCTCTTTTATAGCCGCACGGCTCTAGCCGTTGGCAGTCGCAGCGTAGGAATCCCACCTTTACAGGATAACCTAGCTGGCGGAAGGCAATTTGGCGTGGTGCGATGTTGGTGGGGGGGGGAGGAACTCGCATATGTGTGGGCTGGTCCTTTTCAAGAGTTCGACTGCACCTTATTGAAACCGTTTCGGCGCTCCTGGTGGGGAGGGCTGGGGGCCCCGTCTCACGCTTTAAAGGGAGAGATCACACTGATCGGCCATCAGAAAATGGTCAATAAATTGAAAATGGACGACATTTTTTTGGCTTCTCATCACGGATAATTGGAAAATCGAATCGGAATTTCCGTGAGAAGGGCAGTTGAAGGGGTTCTCGCCGTAACTCCGGCCGCTTTGGCCCGTTTCCCATGGGCGCCGGCCACGTTATCATCAGCCCGGAAGTCCAAGGAAGAGCCTCGACGCAAGTGGACCTCGCTGGGCCGGCGTGAAGCGGAGAAATTCGGCCAGGAACATGGTCAACGTGTCATGCCCATTTATCGTCACTTTGAGTGTATAGACACTTTGGGGGGTGATTTGACCGAACCGCCTGCAACTATACATCCAGGATGGCCTGGGGGACTCATAAACCGCGTTTGGCTCAGATCGGAACACTTTGGGAAAATTGGACAAATTCATCGCCCACATAACCAGGATTTTGGTGAAAATTGCCAAAGTGTTTAAAAGGACGAAACTCGTATTTTGGGGTTACTCATCACGGGGAGTTGGAAAATCGAAATGCATCATCAGACGAGCAGTTGAAGGAGTTCTTCCCGTGATTCAGGCGAATTTGGCCCGTTTTCCGGTCCCCACGAATTTTTCTGTGGCCGCCGGTCACGTTGTACTTATCATACTGATAGGGAGCAAACGGATTTTTTTTTTAGAGGTTACAGATTTTATTAAATAAATAAAAAAATCACTGGGGATGTCAGCCCAAAGCTCTCATCCGGTTTCATCGAAAAATATATGCTTGCCGAGTACTTTTTCAGCTTTTTTGAGTAATTTCTGTTTCCCTCTCTCTTTTACTTTTTTAGATTGGTTTCGTTTTTCCTCTCTGTCTTTCCTGATGATCTTCCAGTACTGCTCCTCTTCTTCACCTAAAACGAGAAAATATGTAATTAGTTGAAAATGTATCAACTTCATCCCAGAAGTTTGTGTCTAATAAAGCCACGGTACCAAACGCCGGGGGGTGATTCAGAAAGACGTTGAACACAATTGGGGGAAAAAGAAAGTGGAATTCTTTTGATCATTGTTTTGACAAAGCTTCCGATAAACTTGGATGGACAAAACTTTTCAATGTTTTTATTACCTCAGGTAAAAGGAACGACTTTTCCTGTTGCCATCTTTCAATTAAATGTTTCACAATAAAATGGGGAAACCTGCGACAAAGTTTCGAGGGAGTTTCATTTAAACACCTCCCACTCCAATATATTCAAGGACGAGAAAGACTTGATTCCGCCCGGGTGCTCGGGCGTTCAATTAGGTGAGAAATTAGAAACCGATTGTTCAGAAGTTTCCTTCCTTCCCGCTCCCATCACAAACGTGCAACTTGGTGAAGGAAAGTTGTAGTTCACATCTTACCGTCGATTATGCTGACATTGGGCCAGGGTGATTTGTCGCAGAAAGCTTTTGAATCATCTATCGACGCTAGTCGCACCATAGCTGTGTCACTACCCTCTTTGGCGTCAATGAAATTAACCCGAGAACTTATCGTGTTAACTTGTTTCTAAGTTGTGGTAGAGACAAACACAAAAATCAATTCATTAATTATAGGTACTAAGAAAAAAAGAAATAAGAAAACTTACCTTGAAGTCATTCAAGTCATTAATTGGGTCGGTTTTGACTTTTACAATTAGGCCGTGCATAAACTGTTCGGGGAGCGTGGATTCTGTTTTAGGCTTCGGGATGTCTTTTCCTACGCCAGATTTTTGCGCTTCAGCCAGTCTTTTTTTGAGTAAACTCATCTTTTTCTTTTGAGTCGTCAAATACTTGTTTCTAAGGACTTTCCAGTCTTTTCTGGCCAAATAAAATTTATTTAGGGTCACCAAATGGTTGGAAGAACGAAAAACAAATACTTGGACAAGATTTGAAGTCCGAAAGATTGAAGCGTGAGTTTCTTGCGTTTCTTCTTCTTCTTTCTGTTTTTCTTCTTTTTTTCTTCGGTGTTTCCATCGCCATCCCCGCAGTCCGTGGACTCTAAAACATAAATGCTAGGAATAATTATTCGACGTCAAATGCTGTGGATTCACGAGAAAATTACCCTCAGGGTCTCGATTAGATTCACTCGCCGAAGGAGCCTCGTCGGCCGATTTCGACTTTTTCGTTGTGACTTCGTCCCCATCCTCCGTGCTCACTTTTTTCCTTTTCAAAGATTTATCTTTGGTTCCTCGACGCTTTTTTTCATGATCGCTCGCGCTGATGTTTTCATCCACGCCGTCAACCCCTTGTGACACCGCCTCGTCTTTCGTCGCATTACTCAACAGTTTCTCCGGTTGTTGGCATTCACTCAAATATTGTCCAATTTCCTTAAATTCCTAATAAATCAAAGTGAGTTAAGATCTTGAGGAGAAAATAGCAATACTTGGTTCAGTTTATACTTTGATCGCTTTTTCCGCGGTTTCAGGGTCGGCAAATTCAACGAAAGCAAACCCTTTACATTTATTGGACTTGGGAAATTTGGGAAGGGAGACATAGTCGATTTTTCCGTACCGCGAAAACACGTCTGAAACCCACTTGTGGTCGGCATCAGTGGGGACTGGTTCCTGAACAGACAAAAAAAAAACATGTAACGTCGTAGCACGCGACGTATGCGTAAAAAAACCAATTACCACGTAGATTACACAGTCATCCTCGTTCTCCTTTTTGGAGACAGGAACTGTCGACATGACCATCATGTCATCCGTTACGGTAAGTATTGGAGATCGACTGAGTGCCTTCTTAAGTGTGTCAACGTCATTGGTGAGAGGTTTAATCTTGTTGAAAGTCAAAAATTCTGACAATGCGATTTCTGAAACATCGAAGTGATACATATTGAAGACGAGTTTTTCATCCCTTCATGTCACCTACAGAGGCTCTTCCTCGAATTTCAGGGCTAAAGTGGACGCTAAAGTGGAGGGATAATCGACGGTATGATGTGAACTACAACTTTCCTTCACCAAGTTGCACGTTTGGGATGGGAGCGGGAAGGAAGGGAACTTCTGAACAATCGGTTTCTAATTTCTCACCTAATTGAACGCCCGAGCACCCCGGGCGGAATCAAGTCTTTCTCGTCCTTGAATATATTGGAGTGGGAGATAACCAAAATGATCGTGTTAGTGATAAAAACGAATTTAGTTTTTCTCTGCCTTACAATTAGCTGAATCCCAGGAAGGAAAAGAGGAAGGAGGGTTTAAACTTAGAATCCCCAGGAGGGAGCAGTAGCGTACCGAAGTAGGGGTGAGTGGGGCAGATCACCCCGGTCCCCAGTTCAGAGGGGCCCCCTAAAAGCTTGATGATGGAAAGACAAGGATTTGGCTCGGATCCGCTGATCCCCAGTTTCTCTAGGTCCTTAGGCGGCTAAAATTTGGAAGGGGTGCTCAAATGTGCTGTTCTCGGGGCAAGAACGCAACCAAAGTGTAGGAAAGCACTAAATATTCGTGGCTCAAATTCGGACTAAATATTGGGGCTGAAATTGCTGAAGGTTCGGCTTAGTTAACCTTAGCCATGGCCCTTAACCTTAAGCCATGGTGATGAAATCCACCATTAGTGACTTGAGAACACAACACACCTCCAAAAAAACAAAAAAAAACATGTAATTTCACGCCATAAACTTGCTGTTATTCCAACTGCATGGCTGCGATCATTCACAAACGCCCTCCACTCCACTACCACCAGGAGCACCACAATAGCTAATTAGCTGTAAAACTGTTGATTGAGCACGAAAACGGGGTTTTCCAGGTCGAAAACTACTAACTTTACATCCCTCCTCCATAAACGGTCATAATGCCCTCAAAACTTGAACGTGACACCCTAAATCCGATTCATAAGCCATGAACCGGCCTTGAATTTCAACCTTGAAAAGACTCAGCTGACGTGCTGCAACTGGAAGGCTCCTGTAGTTATTTTTAGAGCGTGAATAGCAAGTGGCGCCGTTTTATAGCGCGAGTCTAGCACGGCAAAGTATTGCAGGAACCAACTTGGGAGTCGATTATTTGGTAAGGCAGAGAGGGCCCATTCGTTGGCGGTCTGTTCTACCATTTTGGGACGCAGTCAGTATAGCTGTGTTTTTTTGGGCGCCATATAGTCTGTCTAGGCCAGGTGCGAATGGCAACTTTAGCCATTTTTGGCAGGTCTATGGTCGCTTTAAAGTGCCCTTTTGAAGTGCAGGAACAATCTGTTCAGGTATTTAAAACAAAACGGCACGTACCTTAAGTTTAGCAAATTTTAGGTTAAGTAGAGTCAGTTTGACTTTTTTTTTAGGAAGAATTGACATGCAAATGGTCATGTTTTAGCCATTTTGGGTGAAACTAGTCCGTTTAATTAACAGTTTGTGGCTCGCAAAAAGTATTTTCAGCTAGTGGCGTGAAGTGTTGGTAATGTTTTGCGCCCGAATGGTCAGTGTGGCCATTTTGGCATGCGAATAGTCGATTTAGCCATTTTCAAGGAGGGGATCATGATCTGTTCAAGGATTTTCAGGGCTGCGCGAATCGTCTCGTTAGCTATTTTTAGGGGGCGTGAAGTCATTTCTAAAGTTGGAGTTGCCAGATTAGCTATTTTTAGCACGCAAATAGTCAGTTTAGCCATTTTCAAGATGCGAATCGTCAGCTTAGCCGTTTTTAGACAGAATAGCTGTCAGCTCTCAAACCATTTTTAGTAGAGCAAAGCACACAATTTCTCAAGCCTTGAGCAAATCCTAAATCCGTATCAGACTAGTACAACGCATAACTCAAAAAACCTGGCAGAGGGGGCCCATTCCGACCTGGAGAATAGAACGTTAATTGCTGGTGATCAGCAAATAGTGTGGCTAGTGAGCCCACACTATTCTGATGGCTCAAATTGAGAAAATTCGCGCCTTCTGGACGTGCATTCGCGGCTAAAATACAGAAAATACGATGATCCCCAAGTTTTTTTTAGCTCCTTAAGCAGATAAAATTGAGAAGGCGCTCTAATGTGCCGATTTTAGGGCAAGAAGGCAGCAAAAGTTTCGAAAAAGCGTTAATATTCGTAGCTAAAAGTGCGAAAAAGCGCTCACTCGTGGTTTTCCAAGTGCAACTTCCAGACCATAATTTACAAAAAACCGCTTATTCTCTGTGCGTATAGAGGCAATTTTACAGCTAAAAACAGCTAATGTGCTGTTTTTTGGGCCAAGCTCGCGGCTAAAATTAGGAAAATTCGCTATAACAAGGCTATACAAGTGAAAAAAATCGCGGCTAAAATTGAGAAAAATGGTTAATTCGTCGATGAAATTGAGAAAAAGTGCTAATTCGCGAGGAAAAACGTTACTTTGCGGATACAAATGAAAAAAATCACTCATAATTCGCGGTTAACATTTAGAAAAATGATACTTCGACTGAGACTGAGAAAAAGTGATAATTCGCCATAACTTAAATTAAAACAAAAAGTGCCAATGCAGGACTGAAACGTAAAAAAAAACGCTGATTCACGGCAAGTATTGAGAAAATCACTAATTAGCATGTCTAAAATTAAGAAAACCCCTTACATTTCAGCTCAAAATCGCTGCTAAAAATGGAGGAAAACGCCAATTTGTGGCAAAAATTGAGAAAATCGCTAATTCATGGGATGAAAACGCTAATAAAAGTGATAATATTCCTTTAAAATTGAGAAAAGTGCTAATCCCCTGCTAAAATGGAAATAGCACTAATTCGCGGCTAAAATGGAGAAAAATTTCAGTAAAGCTTTGGTTTCCTAGAAAAGCGGTGCCGTAATATAGCGGTAGAAAAAATCCCCTTTTAAATCACACCAGTAGTTGCCTAGAGAGCGGTCAACAGACAGCGGCACCGCTTCGAATGAGACGGCCGTTCATGACGGTGATGAACTGTTCATCAACGATTTTTGACGGTGACGGTGAACGTTTTTTGTTTACAATGAGCGTGAAAACTGCCTGGATGGAAGGTGGCGAAATTGTAATTAATATTGTCCGAAAACGACTCTATTCTGTTGTTAAAAGAAAATACTACCAAATAGTTGGAGCTACGAGGAAAAATCATCGTCACCGTCACGATGGAAGCGGTGCCGCTGTCTGTTTACCGCTCTCTTGCAACTATGGCTTCATTTAAAAGGGAAACTTTCTAACGTAATATTACGGCACCGCTTTCCTAGGAAACCAAAGCTTAAGTGATTAAAAAAGAAATCACTCAAATTCTCGGCTTCAGAAGGCAACTTATTTGTAGCTGTAAAAGAGAAAAAGTTGGTAATGCGGGCTAAAGGGTGATTCCACTAAAAGTGGCGAAATCAGGGCTAGCAAGTCTCGATACTTTTTTGGCTACATCGTCAAAGTTTTCCTATCCGAACATGTATTTCCATCACGTACGAACAAAATCTACGCACCATCAGAAAAGTTTCGTTACCCGTGGGGGGGGGGGGAGGCATCACGGCAATTGTTAATAATCAGCGGTCCAGGGGAATGAAAAAACCAAGAGGGTAGTAATCTCTTCTCCCTCAGCACTTCTTCTTTTGATTTTGTTTCTTTGGTGCCACGATTGTATTGATATGAGTTGATCTGTAAGGAAAGATGGAATTGTAATGCAATTTTTCGTAGCTGGGTTGAGCTCCGCTACGTCAGTCAGCATCATCCACGCTTATAAGGCCAAGAAAACGAAAAGGTAGTTTGCTAACCAAGTATCAAGGGAAGAAAATGTCCTTCCCCTAGTCAGCAGTCATTCCTCTGGCATGCCCACTAATCTGACGCACTGGGGAATGACAAAACTCAGTTTTTCCAGTTTTTACCCCATCAAAGTAACTTCTTAATGAGTAAAAGAAATGTTTCTGGAGGCTCACCAGCTAACCCAACCAATTTTAGAAGAAAAAAAAATCAACTCCTTCAAACAACGTTGATTCACGGCAAGTATTGAGAAAATCACTAATTAGCATGTCTAAAATTAAGAAAACCCCCCAGTTATGGGTAACAGGGGAATGACAGACAATAAAAATACTCACCAAGAACTTGAGCGATGGTCGTCTAGCACCGACGACACAATGCACATTGAGCTTAAAGCGGGGTTGAGCCGAACCTGCCATCCTCCGTTTTCAAAACGCACTTGGCAGTAATAGTTTTCCTTCTACTGGGCCAGCAAGATTTCACAGGGGAATGATCCTAAACCTATGGGACACGCTGCTTTTGACTCACAATCGGGAGCATGTGCACCTAAAATCATGAGGATAAAGCTGTCTCTTCAGGACCAATTTATGAGCCTTTGCAGTTTTCCAGAGTCAAACTGAAAGACTTTTGTTCCTTGAGGCGCACGTGTACGAGAGAATGGACAGACCAGGGGAATGACATTTGGGTCATTTCGTAATTTTTTATGTTATTGCAGGTCCTCTATTTCAGAAGACAAAATTAGGATGGTCTCGCATAGTTTCCAGGAAAGACGGAAAAGACATGATTTCGCCACTTGGAATTACCCTAAAATGTAAAAACCACGGCTAATTTGCGGATGAAAGGTGCGCCTAAAATTAACAGAAACGCAGAAAAAGAAATTGAGAAAAAGTGCTAATTCTCAGCTAAAATACATGTAGAACTATTTCAATTTGAGTCTAATATTGGAAATGCGCCTATTCGAGGCTTCTAAAGGTAATTTATTTGTCGAAAAAATTTCAATTCATGGCGATAAGTGAAAAAACCCGCTAATTCGCCGCTAAAACTGGGGGAAAGCGATAATTCACAGCTTAAAGCGAAAAAATACCTGTTAATTCAGGGATAGAATGTATTTAAAAAAACCCCTAATTTTGTAGAGCCACTAATTAGCGCGGCTAAAATTAAGAAAAACGCAAAATATAAATATAAAATATATGAAATATTTTTTGCTTAAATTGAGAATTTGAAAGTGAATTAGAGTTGAAAGTGAAGAAAACGCCAATTTGTGGCCAAAATTGTGAAAAATCGCTACTTTGCAGCGAAAATTGGGAACAAGCGCAATTTTCAGCAAGAGATGTAGGTCGGCCAGTAGGAAGAGCTCGCATTAGTTCAATTTTTGTCTCGTTTAACCACTAAATACAAGAAAGTCTAGGACGAAGAAGCTGCTCGCTCTTTTTCCCTGGCTCAAAATTTTAAAAATCCATATCTTTTCCCGAATTTCTCTGACCGCTTTGAAATTCCCCGACTTTTCCCGGTCTGAAGCAACCCTGGAAAAATGGGGAAATTCTCAAATTCGCGACTTTTCAATACAACTTAGGACCGAAATTGAGACAAAATCACTCATTCGTGGTAAATAGAGGCCCTTTCACGGATTTCTTTTTTTAATTAAAAAAAAAGCGCTAATCCGTGGCTCAAGTGTTGAGAAAAACGATAATTCGCAACTCAAGTTGAGAGAAAAACGCAATCTTCGTAAGCTTTTTTGGTTACAAAATTTTGTGTTTAGAGCATTTTGGGGTTCGTTAGAGCATTTTGAGGTATGGTAATTAGTGTATTTTTGAGGTTTTTGTAGTTGAAGCTTTTTCGTTATTTGCGCATTTTAGGGTTGCTGTTTTCGGTTGTTCAAGCTCTTTGTGGTTTATTTGTTTTCTTCTTACATTTCAGGGCTGCAGCTGTGGCCGTTTCGTCTCTTGGGTTAGTTTTTGTGGTTTTATTTTTCTTTGATTAAGGGATTAGGGATCGCAGGCTCACACTTCGTCTCCGTAAAACGGAATAAATAAATAGTGAAGTATCCACAGAAATCTTCCGGGTGTAACTACAACAGTTATACTACAGTCTGCAGCAATTTTTGTTGTTCAAGCTTATTAGGGATGCAGCTTTTGGTATTTTGATCTTTTAGGGTTTCAATTTTTTTTGGTTAGACTTTTTTGTGGTCAGCACTTCTCGTGGTAAGAGCTTTTTGCGATTCGAGTTTTGTTTTGTTGCAGTATTGTGAGGTCATGTAACAAACGTTTATGTGGTCTGATCTTTCCACGGTTAGAGCTTTTGGGGTTGGAGCATTTTTTGGTTATATTTTGTGGGGTTTCAGCTTTTTGTGGTTCGAGCTTTTAGGGGTTCAAGGTTTTTTGTGCTTCAATGATTTTGTATTTGGGGCATATTTTGGTTAACAACTTTTTGTGGTTAGAGCTTCTTGTGGTTAGTGTTGTTCGAGCTCAAGTAGTACGTCCAAATGCCCTTTATGACGGCACCCGGACGGACCGTTCCGGTTTTTTTCTTTTTTGTCCCGCAGATTTTGTGCTTTGAAACTTTTGTCCCGATTTTGTCAAATTTCGAGTTGACAACCCTATTTCGACCCCCCTCCAATCGTACCTCGTCTAATACTCGGCATACACATTCTCGCCTTACTTCTGCACCAATCCTGGTTTTTAAAGACTCGTTTTAATCTTCAGGAAATTCCTGAATTCAGGATCTTCCTGACTCCGAAGCAATTTAGAATAGGAAAATCATGATTCTTTAGAAAATGTCATGTCAAAAGGTCATTTCTGCCCTCTACGCTGTGCTACGCTCTACCTGATATCCAGCTGCCGGAGTGACAATAAAGACCAATTCAAGCAGTTTCATGTAAATTAATACAAGCGCAATAGTAGTTGAAATGTTGATGTTCAAAACTACAAGAGTAATTTTGAAGAGGACGCATTGAACAAGTTTTTCTGACCTTGGGAAGCCCCCAGAGATTTAGCGTTAAATAGTGAGGGTTGAATTTTTTTGAAAAATTGAAAATTCCGGATTTTCCTTAGTTTGAATGGCTGTCAAGGCTACAGAAAGCGATCAAATTGATCCTAAAATAGCTCATCCAGACAGAAAAATGTGTGCTCTTTCCCAATCCGTCGTCAAAAGTTTCAAAATGTTCACTCGGAAGGGAGCAACTCACATTTTGTCGAGAAAAGTGACTTAAGCCTTAAAAATCATTTTAAAAAATCACATCTAGAAGAGTTTGGATTTTCGGACCATAGTCGATGTGGTATTTTTGATCACAAATAAGTCTAGTTTCACCCATGATTTTGTGTACAAGCTAAAACCGACCACCCTGTATATGCGATAGTATCATTTTTTCAAATTTCGTCCCTGAAATTATTTTAAATTCGCCTTGAGCTTTTACCTTGTAATTTCACGCTCTTCCTTCGACTAATTTTTTTTTTTTTTTTTAAAAAAGGAATGCCGCTGCATATGCGGAATTTCCTGGATATTGAAACGCGTTTTTAAAATCCAGGATTGGTGCAGAAATAAGACAAGAAAGTGTATGCCGAGTATTAGACGAGGGTTGATTGGAGGAGATCGAGGAATCAGCCGTGCAACTCCCCTTTTAACCACTTGCGCACGCTTTCAAGGACCGCGCGAATTTTTCCGCGGGCGAAGAGTCCCAATGCACATGGACCTCGCTGGGCAGATTGTGGGGGGTTTAGTGCGCCGGCAGGCTCCACGGACACTGTTTAAGAAGCCATGGCAACCACACTTTCGGGATTAGTTTTTTACCGAGCGCTTGTGCTCTAGTGGCCCTGAAAGGGTGAAAAGCACGGCCAAGACGCGAAACATTCATTTCTGGACAGTTTAAGAGGCGCTAGCTAGTTTAAGATGCGTGCCAGGCTTGAACTGGCTATATTTCTCGGTTGTAAATATTTTGAGGGCCTCATAATCACATCTGTCTCTAACTCAAAAGTACGGAGGTGGTTTTGATTATGTTTTTGCGCAAGTAATCTCGACCCCAAGGGTGGTGGAGGGCATGGTCTCGTGCGGCTCCCCTTGGATCCCCCACTGGCCATGGACACGTTTCTCATTTATCTCTGCAAAATTACCCTTTTTGGCAAACTTTGGGGATTTCCAAATTTATAAAGTGAATGAACAGTAGGTACCGGGGTCAGGGGTCACCCCATACTGGATCCCGTTGCGTCCACGAGCCAGTAGTGTTGCACCTTACGAACAACTCAGTGAGGACTGGTGTTCTACTTGTGTGGAAGCTACTTTCTCATTACTTTGTTTCAAAAGTAACAAACTGGTTAATCCGTTATCGAAAACAGTAACGCCGTTAGTAATGAAGTAACAAGGAACGCATTGCTACCCATCTCTGTTTACAAGCGGACAAAACTGCCGTAAATTTAGTAGGCGAACGATTCGGAGGCGTATTTTCGTCCTGCTGGGCACTTCTGGGACAGGCATCGTGTTAGAATCACCCTGAGTATTGTCACAGATGGGGAACGGGCCGTGGTTGGTCAGGCCATGCACGTTCTGGGTCAATTCATAGGTTAACCCTACAGTTATGACATCAAGCCGTCATGGGCACAATTCTGGTCATTGGCACCTCGCCAGACCACCAGCAAAGCTCCCCCCCCCCCGTCACCAAGCGGTCCACGACGCCACCGTCCAGATAACGAGGAGCAAGAAGCGGATAACTAGGCCTCGTATGCCTATTCCACCGACGCCTCCACCCATGGCTTGAAGTCACGGCATGAAGAAGACACAAGTTATAGTCAGTTAGCTTCTGCCTCATTTTTGGAGCTCTCCTCCTTGACCTCCTCTTTGCTAAATTTAAGCTACTTTTTTGGCACAAAACTTACTTCCATTGCCTTGTTCCAGCTTCGCCGCAACGTATCTAGCTTTACTCAAATTGGCTGGGCTGAAATAGAATTCCATTACGTCTCTGATGTCTTTGTACAGCTGTTTTCTCCTGGCCTTCCTCGCTTTTTTCGTCACAACTTCACTCTGCTTTTCGGAGTCCTCGTTATTTTCCGTTTCACTTGCCATTTTTCACGTTTAAAATAAACAATTTTTATAATAATCCCCGAGTGCAAAGTACACACAGCGGTTTGTTGTCGGGACGGCACGCGTTTATCACAGCAGGGGGTAAGGCAGGGGGTGGTACTTACGATAAGGAAGTCGTCAGGTTATTAGTCTCACCACACCGGCCACACAAAAACGAGAGGAATGCGCCGCTTTGTGTTTGACTTGACCGACCCATAAAAGATGGCCAAAAAAAAGGCCCCAAACAATGAATCTCATGAGGAAAGATCTAAAATGACGCGAATTTGTCCGGTAGGGCACTGGGCGATACGCGTTTTCACGCTTTTGTTCATGGACGTGACCCCCACCCCTCACCAGTGCAAGAAATTCGATACCGTCGCCAAAGACCCAAAGACATTAAATAAGACACACTCTTTGGAGTTTTAAATAGCCAGACATGACCGAACCAAGCATTTGCAAGGTTGGAAAGGCCTTTTATGGTCAACTTTATACACATTTTTTATATACAAATTTGTTCTAAAGAAGAGACTTCCTCTTTACGTGGGTCCAGACCGATAAAAAATGATACGCTTCACGGCTTTCTCCTCAGTCTTTCTCTTCTTGACGGGCGGCGGATCGCCGTTGAACGGAAGTTCGGGTTGAGTCGTCGTTCCCGGAAGAGTCAACACCTGAGAAACAAGACGTTATTACCGATGAGACACGAAGGGGAGAGTTGGGAACTTACTTGCTGAGACGGGTAGACGCAAGCCGACGTAGAGGGCATAGTGAAATTCATCGAAGGGATAGCGTTCGACGTCGAGGGTATAGTGAAATTCATCGAAGGGATAGCGTTCGACGTCGAGGGCAAGGTGAAATTCGTCGAAGGGATAGCGTACGACGAAGCCACGTTCCGGGGGGTTGACTCCTTCAAAGTTTTCATTCTGAATTTTTGTACATTTTGGCCACCGCCTGAAGTGAGCCTGAAACCACAACAGCGACTCGGTAATAAATAAAATCATATTAGTATAAAGTTTACGAACCTCGAGGGGACATTGGGCAGCCTAGACGTTCGTCCCGTTCGAAAAGCTATTTCAGACCGTCGATTGATCAATTTTAAACGAGTCTCTTCGTAAGTTTCAAGTTCGGGAGCGTAGCATACGTGTAAAGCGCTTCCATAGAACGAACGAGTGTCCAACTGTCTTTTGGCAAATCTAAAAAAAAAAAAAAAAAAAAAAAAAAATGAGAACCAAACAGTTTTATTAGACCAGTCAATATAGACACAAAAATCGGGGTAAATCGCAAACATGCATGTAATTGATTTTTTTGTTGCGTGTTGTTAGGACCAATGAGAGCAGTTATTACTCAAGTTTGCAACCCTCAAAACCTTGTGCTTAACTCATGGCACTCGAAAAACTAAGAAATTTCATCACTTTTTCTGTTTTTTTAAACAAAGATACCAGAAGAAAGAGTTTTTCGAGCATGACCACAGTATACATTGTTAAAGCCAACTAAATTTGCTACAATTTAAGCCATGCCCGAGCATCCTGGGTCTGTTAGTTCAGGGAATACAGTCAATCAACAAAATACCTGATCTCGCCAAAAAGCGAGATTTTATTGGTAGGGTAATTTTTCAAGACCCGTAGCACTCAAATACACGGTGATTGGTACTTGGGTGAACAAAATGAGAGGGGTGATTGTACACCAAAAATGCAACAAAAAATTTCCTATGGCCTAAGGTCAGATTTCCATTCCTAGTTCAGACAATCAATTTGTTGTTTTTTAGCACATCGCGGGTTTTCGCAACAAAAACATATATGTAACAAGGGAAGTAAGCGTCCTAGGTTAAATCCAACGACACCACTGAAAAGAGCACTCTTTTTTTTGTGTGAGTAAAGACATTTTGTCTAATGATAGCGAAAGATTCTTTGAGTAAACTGGGAAAATATCAGGATGTTTTTAAAAATGTCAGTTTTTGACATACTATGCTAATCTATTGGGACAGACAAATAAAAGTGGAATAAGCTGCAAAAAAAAATCTTGGAATAGCTTTGGTATCTTCTTTTAGGCACTCAAAATGGGCCTAATTGCCTCATTTTTTGGTATAACAATGGATTTTTCTCAAAACATTGTGAAGGACAGGAGTAAAATAAGCATGAAGTATTAAACCAAGTTACTTCATACAGCTTTAGAGGAATTTGCCGGGCGCTGGGAGCACCATGGCTAATGTAGTCTAGCTTTGAACAGTTGTCAAAAACTGGCATTTTCTAAAATATCCTGATATTTTCCCAGTTTACTCCAAGAATCTTTCGCTAACTTTGGACAAAATGTCCTTACTCACACAGAAAAAAGTGTGCTCTTTTCATTGGTGTCGTTGGATTTAACCTAGGACGCATGCTTCCCAAGTTACAGCTGTTTTTCTTGTGAAAACCAGTGATGTGCTGAAAAACGTGAAAAAATCTATTATCTCGACTAGGAAAGGAAATCGGACCCTAGGTCATAAGACAGTTTTTGTTGCATTTTGGATGTTTAATCACCCCTATTATTTTGCTCAACCAAGTACAAGTCACCCTGTCCTATAGAATATCCACGCGAAAATAAATTTTACGCAATAGCGTCAGATTAAAATTGAGCTACTGCCTAAGAATTATTCTCGCGTGGATATTCTGTAGGACAATTATGTTTGAGTGCTACGGGTCTTGAAAAATAACTCTATCAATAAAATCTCGCTTTTTGGCGATATTACATATTTCTTGATTGGCTGTATCTCCGAAAATAACAAACGTAGGACGCTCGGACTGGGCTTAAATTGTAGCAAATTTAGTTGGCTTCAACAATGTATACTGTGTTCATGCTCGAAAAACGCTATCTTCTGGTATTTTTGTTTAACAACCTAAAAAATTGATGGAATTTCGTGTTTTTTCGAGTTCCACGAGTTGAGCAAAGGTTTTGAAGGTTGCAAACTTGAGTATAAACTGCTCTCATTGGCCCTAACAATGTGCAAAAGAAAAAACAATTACATGCATATTTGCGATGTTTGATGTTTATATTGACTAGCCTATATAATCAAAATGGTGTTGAGGTGGTGTTCACTATTCCCGTTATGCTTTACCTCGCTTGAACAATTTTCTCGTAGCGTACGTGGTACACTTCGGAAAATTTATCATCGTCCTCTCCACGAGCAACGAATTCGAGAAGCGTTACAAGCCCGAATTTATTGCACAAAACCGCTAGCTCTTTTCTAAGGTCAATCGCTGGCACGTAGTATATGAGAAGATGCTGGGACTCCTTATTGACTGTGTAAACCTAAAGACCTTTTTTTGTCAAGGATTTTCAACTACTTTTCAATTTTTGTTAATTTTAGATGGATTGCGAACGAAAACAGGACCCACAAGTAATAATAATAAAAAGTGGTCCGTAATCTTTAGAGCAAACGCCTTTTTCATAGACAAAAACACACAAACAGAAATATTTTTCGTAGGATACAAGTTATACCTTGACGGCTGTCAGCTTTTTTCCACGTCTGTAGGCTGCTCGTGTAGTGCACAGCTCTTGTTGAACGTGGTGAGGCAAATAAGCCGACGGTTTCACACCTTCGGAAGGAGGCGCTTGCGTTTCGTCCTCTTCCATAGTTGAGTTCCTTTCCTTTAAATCACCTTTGAAAAACCAAACAAACGATTGAAATGTATTTTGACCAGATTTTGATCGTAGCATCAAGGTCTATCGATCAATTTTTCCCAAACAAATCCACTTATTGACCCAGAAACTAATGGCGTTTTCCATTCACATGAAATTCCGCTCTGGAGTCGAGCATTTCCACCCGTCTTCTCCATTACCATATCACTTAATTCAGGGAACACGGGTGGAAATGCTCGGCTTCAGAGCGGAATTTTATGCAAATGGAAAGCGCTATAACGATTTTGTAAGAAAAGCGAGGGATTTCGCCTCAAAAACTAACTATTCGGACACAATAGGGGTATTCACATCAACTTTCGTACTGTTTGTAGTTTCGTAATTGCGTTGTTGTTACAGTCTGTTGTTAGGGAAATCGAAATTGGAATCTTTTAGTGCATTTCATTCAAAAAATGCACTATTGGTCTCGCCCTGATGGTCGCACATATGGGTTGTGATACTTTTTTTTCACGTTTCAGAACCCCTAGAACACGAATCCGAGGTCGGTTCGATTTGCTATATATATATGGCCCCTCGCTTGTTAGCACGATCACGGTCGCAATTTTTGACTTAGAGCAACCAAATTTGGTCTAAAAATCAATAGCGTGAATATCTCGGACGAGTTCGTGATCCAGATGAATCGGTCCACGGGAACGGTGTGAAAGAGGGGTTTGAATTAGTTGAAAATTCGCTACCGCACGGCTGTTGCTGCGATTGCCCCCAAAATTGACTCGAGTAATGAGAAATGAACGCGCTTTCGTATGAGACCCTAGTGAACCAAATCCGTTGATATGGCAGGGGAGCTCTCGGCGGAGGGGAGCTATTAAATTAACGCTATGCCTTACTGGACCACCCAATTACCAAAACATTTCATTGACATTGTATTTTGAGCCGTCTCTTTTATTTGATTTGCCTACAGCCTAATAAATCTTGAGTAAAAAATCCTGAGGTGGGCCAAAAAGGGAGGAACAAAAAAAAGTAAAAAAAAAATTGTTTCGGATTCGAACCCAGGCACTCCGCATTCCGCAATGGTGAAATAGTGACATCCATTTTACCTAATTTAACTGATCTGAAAATTAACGTAATCTGAAAAAAGTTTTGTTCCGACAGCAGCCTGTCGGGAAAAGTGCATTTCATTCATGCGACAATCGAGTCGAACCTCATAAGTTAGAACGATATCAATCAATTATGAATGAAATTTAGGCCGGGATAAATATTTTAATTGCAAATGACTCCTCTAACAAGAGTCCGCCTTCCCATATCATATAGGCAACCAAACCGACTCTGTTTCATTTTTCATTTTCATAATTTTGTTCCCCCTCAGTTGGTGCCAAAAAAGGGGCCTGCGGTAAAAAGAAACACGATTTTATGATTTTGACTTTCTATACCACGGCCTAAATGTCATTCATAATTGATTGATATCGTTCTAACTTATGAGGTTCGACTCGATTGTCGCATGAATGAAATGCACTTTTCCCGACAGGCTGCTGTCGGAACTTTGTCATTCATTTCGTTCGGGTCATATTTTAAAGTCATTCATTCGAAACTTGATTTCCCTGGTAACAAACCTCTGACTACGCAATTACAAACTACAAACATTACGAAAGTTGACGTGAATACTGAATACCCCTGTTATAGCAAAATAGCCTTATAACGGCTAAAACTTCATCTGTTTCATCTGATCATCTGTTTAGGTTTTTTCAGGGCCCGAATCGTCAGTTAATCCAAGCGGGAATCGCCAGTCTGACCATTTTTTCGGGCTAAACTTGTCAGTATGGTATTTATAGGGCGTGAATTGATAGTGAATATTCTCAGGGCACGAATCATCAGTTTTACCATTTTAGGGTCCGAATGGGTCAGTTTTGTCGTTTTTAGAGAGGATAGGAAATTGCCAGTTTGGCCATTTTTGGAGTGGGGACCGCCAGTTTATAAGGCCGTTTTCAGGGCAAGACTCGTTTGTTTCGGCATTTTCGAGGTACGAATCGTCATTTTAGCCAATTTTAAGGAGCGCGCAACCACTTTTGCGATATATTACGGCACGAATATGTCAAGCCAAGTCGCAAATGGTCATTTTGTCCATTCTTGGCTCGTGAATGGTCGATTTTTGCAATTTTCAGGACAGGAATCATTTGCTTATGCATTTTTAGTGCGCGAATCGTCAGTTTGTCCGTTTATAGGGCTCTTAAAATCAGTTTTGGCCACTTTTGGAGCCGGAATTGCCGGTTTGGTTATTTTTAGCGCCATAATCAGTTCGGCTTCTAGCCATTTGCAAGTCGCGAATCGGCAGTTTTACCATTTAGGGGCCCGGATAGTCAATTTAACTGTTTTTAGGACTCGAATCTAGTCCGTCGAGGCCAAGGTCAGTATTGACCGTTTTTGGCGCAAGAATGGTTTGAACCATTTTCAGGGCGGTAATCACGATTTTTTCAGGCATTTTCAAGGCTGCGTAAATTGCCAGTTTAGCCATTATTGGGGCACGTAAAGCCAGATGGCTATTGTTAGAGTTTGAATTGCCAGTTTGGCTATTTTTAGTACGCATGAATAGTCAGTTTAGCCATTTCCAAGACGCGAATCGTTAGTTTTGCTATTTTGGGGGACGAGTGTAGACTGTTTAGTTGTTTTTATGGTGGGAATAGCTAATTTATGTATTTTTAGGCAGCGAAGCCATTTTCAAACTTTCTGTGGCCATCGGTGAAACTGCGAAGAAACTACTAAGAGGAAGGCGAGTGTTTTGATTATCTGTGGGCTCAGCCAAGAAATGTCAAATTCTGGACATCATTGAACCCAATTCTTCAGCAGGGTCTGATAGTTACGCACTTTCTTTCTTCATTTTCTACCAGAATATCCTCTCTAGAATATTTTCTACCACACACAATTCGTCCACACCAAGTCAGCCCACAAGTACCATAGTTTTACAGAGTCTGCAAATGATTTAATCCGCGCGCCTAATAACCCAGGCTGACCGAGTGCAAAACGAAGCGATTATCAACGCTTTACATTTCCGGGCATTGCTCATAAACTACAAGTTAAACCTCCGGCCACCACGCCAGGCTTTTTCCATAGAGCATAGAGCCCTACGGGGCCGTTTTACCCCTTGGCCGGGCCAACCCTCAAACGCAGTGATTAAGGTATTTTGACCAGCACATTCAAAGTTCTTGGTTTTGAGGGTGCTAGTAAAATTGTCTTAGAGGTCTGTACGCCCTGGACTGACAGCCAAATAGCCATACCAGCAGGATAAGTGTGAACTTCTCTTCTCCCCACCAGTTGGTCTAGAGGAGACACAAGTGCACCGGGTAGGGATCTTCCAAGAGGCACGAAAGCATTGTGTTTAGAGTGATCCCAACAAGAGAAGAGATTCACCTAAGCGTAATCTTCTCATTAATCTCGACAGAGGCAACATTAAACACATGACTTAACTTCAAAATAGTCGAGGAAGCATAAAGCTTAGAAAAGATATTGTACTCACATAAAGTATTGCTGTTGCCGATTCGAAGTCGAAGGTGAAACACTTTGGAGGACCGTTTCCTCAATTTTCATCGCAGAATTGAACATTATTAACTGCAAATTATGTAAAAAATACAGCATCTTTAAAGTTTTGAGCGCATAAAATCTGGAATCGGATGGAACATCGGAGGTTTCATAGTCTACGCTCCACGGGCGTGAAGTTAGCAAGTTAGCCCTAAAAATGCCCATAAGATACTAAACCGCAATACACAAATGACCCCCTAGTCTAGAGCCAACAAATAAAGAAGCTAACAAAAGTGAAAATTTCACAAATGAAGTCTAGGCGCAGCCTAAATGGCAGATAATTCAACAATAACTGATAAGGTGGTGGGATATTATTGTAGAGGGTAGAAGGTAACAGGGGCGAAGCGTCCATGTAAGCAGTGTAAGCATTGCTTACAGTTGCAAACCAGACACTTAATATTTTTGGCATTCTCTTTAAAAGCGTGTATTAAATATAAATTAATAGATCACTGGTTATGGCTGTAATTGACAAAAACTATTATTATTATGGGGTAGTTTTTGTCAATAGCAATTAGCGAACAAATATCGCCTCATTCATTTATTCAGAAGAGCGTGCGGTCTTCACTGCTCTTGAGTAACTCCAGCCCTAAGAGCCTCCCAACAAAACAGTAGGCTTGTAAGCAATCCTAAACGTGTCCTAAACGAAGACAGGTTGGGGGGTTACTCGCTCCACAGCTTTCCCACCCTACCTGCCTTCCTGCAACCATCCATCACCCCGCGCTTCAAACCTCTCCTGTAAGCAACTTTGAAAACACATACAAGTCCCGGAGAAAGCCGATAATGAGCGAGCCCGTTTACGAACTTTTCGGGTGGATGAAACTATTACTGGCCTGCTGGTTTTCAATATTTTTCAATTCATTTTATTAATTTTGAACAATATTTAACACTTCGTGGAAAATTGTACCTTTTATTTCCTCGAAATTTAACAATGAGATAGTATTGCACTCATGGTTTGTCCGTACGTCCAAAAGTCTAACTTCTAGTAACATTTCGACCCTGAAACTATGGCTTTACATTATTTTAGCAGAATGTCGGTCTGTCGATTTCTGATGTGAAAATACTCGACCGTTTTTGTTGAATAAATGTGAATTTTGACCCGAATTGTTGGGTCGGGTACAGTTTAGACCCCATATTGATCGAATTTTGCTTCACTCGGTAGCGAAAAACGGTTAAATTAGACCGAAAATGATCAAATTCATCAGTTGGTTCTCGACAACCTATGTGAAGTCCCACGCTAATCTCGTGAAATCTGACGTCGAAATTAACTAATGATCTCTATGGGGATGAGTTTTATGTTATATGCAGCAAACAGATTAATGTACGGTACACTAATAGGCCCTCTTCTAGCCATACATGAGGGATGGGAGGGGGTTGCTTACACGTACAAATAAGGCACGCTTCGCCACTGGAAGGTAAACCACAGAAAACGTTAAGGGGATAGGAGCAAATACTTAGGCCCATTTTCACCAACAAAATTGATCTCGTTTAAAGTTGATCGTGATTAGTTGCCAATGACGACTCATATGTATTGTGATATAAGTGTTTACATTGTAAACGTGATTAGTTGTTGATGGTTTAAGAAGTTGGTGAAATCGGGCCATGGGTTAGGACACATTAATTTATTTGAAACTTTTTTGTCGACTGTTAAAGTCATTGGGAAAAGTCTTGAAATATTCGTAAGTGGCTGAACAACAAGGGAAAACTATCCGCCAGCGTCGGGAATTCCTCGTTCGTGAATGGGGTGGGGGTAAATGGCCGTAATCTGGGGGAAGCAACACTCAAAACTCCGTCACGGTCAAAAGGAATGGCGAAAAACTTTGGGAAAAGTCTTAAAATATCAGTAGGAGGCTGAACAACAAGGGAAAACTATCCGCCAGCGTCGGGAATTCCTCGTTCGTGAATGGGGTGGGGGTAAATGGCCGTAATCTGGGGGAAGCAACACTCAAAACTCCGTCACGGTCAAAAGGAATGGCGAAAAACTTTGGGAAAAGTCTTAAAATATCCTATAACCTATAGGAATAAATCCGTAAATGGCCATTTACCCCCACCCCATTCACGAACGAGGAATTCGACTCGACGCTGGCGGATAGTTTTCCCTTGTTGTTTAGCCTCCAACGGATATTTTAAGAGTTTTCGCCATTCCTTTTGACCGTGGCGGAGTTTTGAGTGTTGCTGCCCCAGATTACGGCCATTTACCCCCACCCCATTCACGAACGAGGAATTCTCGACGCTGGCGGATAGTTTTCCCTTGTTGTTTAGCCTCCTAAGGATATTTTAAGACTTTTCCCAAAGTTTTTCGCCATTCCTTTTGACCGTGGCGGAGTTTTGAGTGTTGCTGCCCCAGATTACGGCCATTTACCCCCACCCCATTCACGAACGAGGAATTCTCGACGCTGGCGGACAGTTTCCCCTTGTTGTTTAGTCTCCTACGGATATTTTAAGACTTATCCCAGTGTTATGAGTTATGTAACAGTCGACAGAAAAGTTTCAGATAAATCAATGTGTGTTAGCTCACGCACGTTACCTTCTACCGCCTACAATAACATCCCACCACCTTATCACTTATTGTTGAATTATCTGCCATTTAGGCTGTCCCTAGACCTCATTTCTTCAATTTCTAGTTTTGTTTGCTTTTCAATTTGTTGGCTCTAGACTCAGGATTCATTTTTAGGGCAGATTTAGGGCCAACTTCACGCACGTTCGTCCCAAGTGGTTTCTCAGCAGTGATAACCTCTGATATGAATTTTCTTGTGATGAAAAAGTGAAAAGTTTCATATCCGACGATTTTCAGTGTTTGAGGACCGAATTTGAACGATGTCCGTTACGAGAAGCCTTAATTTGATGAAAAGGCTGCTCCATCAGGTGGGACTGAAATCTCTCACGGGGCCCTCGATGCAGCAAATCAGAAATTCTGGGGGCTTGTAAGTCCTTCCACCTTTTCCACTTTTTTTTTGTTCTCTCGTTCCTTACATTTAAACTTGTGCTCGATAGGTACGCGTACCGTCAACCGGGATATGGTGAGCCACACCATCGAATGCTCATGGCTAAGTTTATGAGCGCTTTCGCAGTTTGGTGGATTCTTTGGCATTGCTGGCATGAACCAGGCCATATAGTCGTGAGTAACGCACGATTTTTTTGTTTGGTGGATTCGTTTCTTCGATTTTTATTTTTATTTTTTTTTCCTTGGTAAGGGTGAAGCCGAGTTTCCGTACCCAGATCCGAGCACTTGGACCGATGAAGAGTTGGGTATTCCGCCTGATGATAGTGACTAGTCTTGGTACGCTGTGAATAATCATTGTTAGGTTGCTCATCCAATAATTGGAGGGCTTTGTTTGAATTTATATTATCTTAAATACAATTAGCCCTTAAACAACAAACCGTTCATGCCTGGAGTCAACCTGTCGTATCAGTCAAGCGAGCGTAATTAGCCAAAACAATCGAACAGTGGCGTAGCGTCTCGGCGAGAGGGCGGGGGCGAACCAAGCATCTCTTCTCTGCACTAGAGAATTTATTTTAGTTTTTACCGTAAATATATGTTTAACAACGAGGCGTAGCAGCAGTGGCGGTGGAACCGCCCCTCCGGAATTTAGCCTGAGGGGGCGTCGCCCCCCCAGGCTTTAATGTCAATCTTATTCTACCCCGAAGACTGCACCCAAGGTTCTTATTCTATAATTTTCGCTTCTTATTCGAGGACCAAGCGGCCGTCTCTCACATCGAAAACCCTGAATCATTTATACGGGAAGATGAAAAATAGCAATGCCTAGAACATTCGCCCCCCCCCCCATCTTTCACTTTTCTGCAGAATTTTTGTTAGGTAGCTATATTATTGATTCTTCTTCTACACTTTACCCCTGCCATATGGCAAAGGGGGGCGATCCACCTATCGGCCCCCCTCCTCGGAGAGGGTTCTAGCCCAAATTTAAGCAATATGAAGGACATTTATTACATCTCCCCTCCTGTAGCCTCAGGCTCTTTGCTACGTAAGTATATTTGAATGTTTTATTTGAGTACGAATGATTATCTTTTATTATTTAAAACGAATACTTGTCATATTCTTGTGGCAAAAATAAAACTAATAAACCAATACTAGTTTTGTATACGCAGGATCTAAAGTGCGTATTTTCGAGACGAGAGGAGAGATGGCTTGAAAAAATACTTTAGCTTCGTGGTGTACAATCTACTTTTTTTTCTAGGGCTTAGGGCTTCTTAGGGCATTAGTATTGAAAACAGGATAGGATTTGAAATTTGATGGCAAATGGCAATACGAAAAAGTTATTCCATGTTTAGATAATGTCACTGAACTAAGGCTCTATAAGTTCCTACGAGTACTGACAGTCGCCATATTTGGTCTCCCCGCCATCTGTGGATCAAATAGATTTGGAATCTCTCATATAATTATGCCACGTTTGGTTCATATGCGGATCAAATGGATTCGATATCTCTCATTCGCTGCTGCGGTCGTGTGGGTTACGCTCACCAGCCAATTACAAGCCCTCCCCACTCTTAAGGATCACATATGGCGGATGTTGTCGGTACCTGTGTGTAACTATAGGGTCTAGAACTGAACAGCTGATAACCTTACTCAGTTGTTTCAAGCTTTTTAATTCGTAAAGTGAAGAGCTCTTCAACGCAAGTATATGAAGCACAGGCCGTAAAAATCTCTTTAGAGCCTAGGCCGTAACATTTGCGGCGGTAATAGTATATTACATTACAAGTCCAGGAAGGGGGTTATTACCTGCGAGTTTTTCCATTTGCCGGGCGAGGCGGAGGCCAAGCCCGCTAAAAAAAACAAAAAAAACGAGTAGGTAAATCCCCTTCCTACGAGTGATGTACGACTTTTTTCACGCGACAGCAAGGAAATGATAACATTATTTAAAACGTCGAGATTAAATGTAACGTGAAGCTGCAAAATAGGGGGTTGACCAGTGACACTGAAGAGAACCTCCGAACGAGGTTATAAAACCAGAAAGGTTTGGTTTCTTGAGTGGAATTGGAACAAGTGAGGTGAGAGAGCCGGTGTCGGTGTTTGTGTCAAGTATTTTTGTGTATCCAGCAGTGTTTCATTCCCCTTGGTAAGAAAAGAAATTGATTCAAGTTTTCTCTAAAATACTATCCACCTACTTTCCTCGATTGGAATTCCTGGTTTTCGTTGTGAAGGACTTTGGCAAACTGACCACTGACTTCTCGCGTGTTAGTTCAAGAAGACCTTAAGCTAGGCTATAACCCGAATTCATTTACTTTCCGTACTAGGACGGAAAATATTTTCTGGACTAGTACAGAAAATTTCTTAAATGTCACTGTGCGGTAATGGTCAATTTCCCAGACATTTTTGGGTACAGAAAATGACTACTTTCGGAGCATGTCGCGTGAAAAATACTTTACCTCCTAGGCATGAAAAGAGACACTTTTGGGACTCATTCGTGGCCGTAAAATTCTGTTTTAATATCATCTAGGATTAAAAAAAAAAGTTATTAGTCAAAAATCTATCAAGAATCAGGCCGTACCACATTCAAATCATTCCCAAAATGCAAGACTACTGAGCACCTCCATACAATACCTTGCCTCCTCTATTTACTCAAAATTGAGAAGTACACTACACTTCACCTTTCTATTGATGAAAACTAAGGATGGGAAGGTAGTGAAGGTTATGATCGGGAAGGGTAGGGGGGATAGCCTTAATTTTCGCCCCACCCCCCCTGAACCAAAATACTTCCGCCGCCACTGCGTAGCAGTTGTGAATTCGCGTGGCTCCACATCCAGTTTTGCGATTTTAGGGCTAAAAGAAATACGCGTTTTATAGCAGAAGTAACCAGATTGGGGGGGGGGGAGCTTTTTCAGACCTTTGTTTGAAAATTCAGCTTCTGGAAAATAATAACAAATCAGTTTCCACGCCACTTTGTCAGGATACAAATCACTTGTCAGTTTTCGGGTAACTCAGTCAGTTCCCTGGTTACTCAGTCAGTTTCCTGGTCACTCAGTCGGTAACCAGGTTATTCAGTCAGTTTCGGCGTTACTTGGTCGTTTTCAGGCCACTTTGACAATTTTCATACCACTTAGTCTGTTTCCTGGCTCCTGAGACAGTTTCCTGGTTACTCAGTCGGTTTCAGGGTCACTTCGTCAATTGCCAAGCCTTTTTGTCAGTTTCCAGGCCACTATGCCCGTTTCCTGGTTACTTAGTCAATTTCCAGACCACTTAACCAGTTTTTAGGCCACTTCCCTGCAGATAAGCAGTGTTATTGACGGAAAAATGACAATTTGCCTGGTGGGCTTATTGTTTGAATATTTCGTTTTAGTCCGGGAAACAGGTTTCATTAAGGGGTAGTTTCAGGAAAAAACTCCCGAGACTAAGTTTTTTGACAGATTCTAATGCTCTCAGGTCTGCTGAATCCGCATTTCAACTTTGCCCAACGTTACGATCCCGGCAACATGCTGAAATTTCTAAATTGTTGGCACTTTTTTCAGTTTTTTGCTTATTTATCCTTTAATGACGCATTCTACGGAAAATGTTACCTCTCATTTTTGGAAAAGCATTGAATTCTGCGTCGAATCGTTTTTTCTTTTGTGACAATTGACTCAGCCGTTTCACTGGTATTGAATTTTTTTAAATGGTCATTTTTAGCCACTTTTGGTAAAACTGTCGTGTACGGGTGAGGTGGTAGGAATTTAAGTAAATTTAATCGTTTTTTTCTCGCAGAAGAACTATGCCCCCAATTTCGTGGATTTTGGGATTGCTAAAAACCCGATTTTGTCGGTTTTGGGCTTGCTGAATCTCCAATTTCGTGGGATTGGCTCAATGAAATGATCCATTTCTCAGATTTGGCTTATAGTCCAGGAAGCAGGTAGTTCTGGGAGGAAAACAATCCAGGACTAAGTTCTATGACTGATTCTCACGTACGACGCCAGGAAACTTGGAGAGACTTCTCATACTTGTCAAATTAGGCTCGAAATCTGGGAAATTGGGAATCTTCTGTCAAAAACGCCTAATTTCACTGCAGTAAGATTTTCTCCTCCGTTTTGGCCCAAATAACTGAAATTTCAAGTCGATTAACCTAATAAGTGCACAACAATGGGGAATTTGCATGAATACCCGATTTGGGAGAAAGGTATACCGGTGAATTGGGACATGGATATCAACGGCAGTTCCAGTCCGATTTGGTGATTTTAAAATAAATTTCAAATTTCTTCAAGAGAGGATGGATGGTGCGAGGGGAAGTGACGTCAATGGTCACTTGTGAAACATGTGAGGGAACCTCTAACTTTTTTTTTTTTACAAATAACAATAAAAATTGTCTCCCTGAAAGTTCGTCTTATCTTCCCACACCATACATTTCATTGAATAGCCTTTGACCTAACCAAGCCCCATTCAAAATGTCTAAAAATTCTATTTAAAAAATACTTGATTGATTTTAATGTTTAATGTGAGCAATAGCCTTGTGGAAGAGCCCTCTTCAAGTAACACCAATGCTTGAAAAATATGCAAGTTCCCCAAAAATTTGCTCGGGAAACTGTATAGGCCTAGAATTCGCCCCACTGCGTTCAGGTTTGCTGTATCCGTCTATGCCTTAGGCATGGACTTACCCCCCTCCCCATCCACCGTAAATCCAGAACAGTTAAATAGGTTAATTTACCGATTTTCTGGCGGCTCCTCTAAACTGACCATCAAATGGAGTTTGCGAAATTTGATTTTTGAACGACTCGGCAACTCAACTTTTTTTAGTGCATTTCATTCTGAAAATGCACTATTGGTCTCGTCGTGATGGTGGCAAACATGGGTCATGTCATGTTTTTTTCACGTTTCAGAACCTCTAGAACACGAATTCAGTGGTCTCCGGAATTCATATATATATATCTTTATATATATTTATATCTTTATGGCCGTTTCCTTGTTAGCACGATAACTCTCGTAGAAGTTAATTTAGCGGAACGCGCTTTGGCACAAAAATCAGTAGTCATAAGACACCGGTCGGTATTGCATTTGGGCCAAATCGGTCAAGGTGGAGGGGGGGGAAATCGGGCTTGAAGTCGTCAAAAAATCACTAAAAATCACCAATTGATTCTAGAAGCATCATATTCGGTACGTATACTCCATGTTAGACTAGCCTTTGATTCCCATTTTAATTTTTTGAAAAAGTCAAGGGGGAGGGGGTGGTGCCCCCGGGGTGGAAGTAAGTGTGTGGTCTTGTTAGCACGAAAACTCTCGTAGAAATTAATTTAGCAGAACGCGCATTATCTAAAAAATCAGTAGTCATAAGATCCCGGTCGGTATTCCATTTGGGCCAAATCGGTGAAGGTGGAGGGGGGAAAATAGGGGTTGAAATGGTAAAAAAATCACTACAAATCACCAGTTGATTCCAGACGCATTATATTCGGTATGATGATTCCATTTTGAAACAGCCTTTGATTCCCATTAAGTTCAGCTTAAACAAACCCGACAGCAAACAGTACGAGGGAGGGTCAAACATTAACGAAACAGGTGATGGTCTCAACATTATTACCTCTGGGACGGCTTAGGGTATCCGAATACAAAATGAAATGCACTCTTTCCGACCGCCAGCTGCCGGAGCGAAATTTTTTTTTTTTTATGAGACAACACCGCGAAATTCCCCGTCGCATCGCCTCTGGACTTCTACTTTTCTTGTTCCCCAAATGTTGGTTAGGGGGGGGGGGGCGTTTGCCAACTCGAAAATTCGTGGTCACCAGGTATGAATGCAGCAAAATGCCTCGAACGGAGCTCGTCTCATTGAATTTTCATTTTTTCACAGGAATTTTCAAAGGTCGATGGCTCAAAATTGTCCGATTTGAGGTGTGAAACCCTAAAATAAGGACCTACTTTTGGAAAACTGCCGTACCTACTTTTAGAAGGGCCTCGTGGATGTGAGGCGAAGAAATCAAGTAAAACACAAGTTTGCATCCAACATAAATGAAGTACTTTCTACACTAGTGCGTATCCTGGTCGGGGCATTCCTCAAAACTGATAGCTATACTCGGGAACCACAAATTTACCCCTTCAAGCCGGCTTACAGCATTAAAACTTAACATTTTCCCCTTGCAAAACAGCAACATCTCGCCTGAGAAACAGATTTGCCACGGCAAAATGACGATTTTTCGAGTGGGTACTGTCAATTTTTGCCAAGAAACTGGCAAAGTAGCTTTGAAACTGACAATTTTTCTCTCCCCCACCCATCCGCCCCCAGGGACTGACCACTCTAGAAGAAATCTGCAAACTAACACCCCAGAAACTAATTGGTTTGGCTATAAAACGTGAGTCAAGTCCTGAAAAAGTAAATTAGACTCGATTGCTGACGGTAAAAAGTTGCTTTTTGACCGTGAACCTTACTAAGGTCTGTCTACTATAAACGGCCACGAAATCCCTATTTTAGGGGAAGAAAACATCGAGATTGTAAAGCAATAATTCTGCTTTCGAACGTGATCAGTCGTTGAATGACTAAGCAGGTATAAGCCATTCAATAAACAAATGTTATGGCCTAAAAGCCGCAGCATTGCAACATTGGAGCCAAGTCGCCGCGAAATTGCTAGGAGATGAAAATTCTGCAAAATAGCAGGTTTTGGGTCTAAACTTGTGTGAAATAGCACGTTTCTGGCCTTTCCATTCACGAAATGACAAGTTCCGGGGTCGTCGTCTAACAGAAAGCGTCCAACGGTTGATGAAAATCTGCGAAATTGTCTGATCAGTATCCCCGAAATTGGAAATTCCCTTGCTGAATATTTCCAAAATCGCTAGTTTCTTAATTTTTCACGAAATTTTCAGTTTAGGGGCATTTTTTAAATACTGACTGCTGTGTCCGAGCTAACTGGCCGAAACAGCGTCCAAAGCCTGGCAAATATTCCCATAAAATTACATTACTCTGTGTTAAAAATATGAGAAATTGCAAGTTTCTGGGACAAATATTCGCGAAATTGCAAGTTTCGGGCTTCTTTTTAAATACTGCTGAACCCGTGCTGGCTGGCCAAGGCACGGCTCAAAATTACAACATTTGGGAGCTGAATACCCTCGATATTGCAAGTTTCTGGTCTTTGTTTTCGCTAAATTACAATTTATGGACTATATTTTACATTTATTAGTGGGAGCGGACCCTGTGCCAGGCGGCCCCGACTGTGCTCATACCCAGACATTGATCAACCAAAAAATTTCACATTTAGCCCATGAATATCTCTCTTCGGCCGAAAAATCTCGCACTTTGGACACGGAAACCGCAAATTTTGTTCAACAACTGAGAATTCAGACCTCAGTAACTGACTATTTGGGCAGACAATTTTCCGCCAAAGCAATCAAACATCAAAATTGTGTGCATTAGACGCATAATTTCGATCTGAAAAATGTTAATGCCTAGCCAGGTACTCATATCTTAACTTTCTAGGCAAAAATTAAAAAAGGATCGCATTGCTTCGAAATTACTAATAAACTTCCAATAACTCATTGTTTCGTCCTAAAAACTGTCAATCGAGCCTCTGAATCACATTCAGTCTGAAATTAAACTTCAAAATTAGCCATCCACAACTTTTCTATCCCCTGTCGTAGAACCAATCCAACCTCAGAGTCAATGAAATCGTGGCCTAGCATTTTAAACCCTGAAAATACCATTGAACGCTTTGGAGTATGTCCTTAACGAATGTCATAGATAAAAATATTGAAAAAATGACAGGTACTGGTGTATTAAAAATATATGACAATTCTTCTAATTCCACACCAAGCCCAGCCCGAAAATTAAATTAAAAAACCCTATATCACTCGGGACTAGGCTTGCCTTTGTCTTAACTAATCACAGCCGACAAAATTAATCCATTTCCCCCCACCCTAATCACATATAATGGAAGATCACTCACTGGCTGAATAGTCTCGACCAAAATATTGGGGGTTTCGCTCTTAAAACATCCCATACTCTCGTCAGCGCTTTCATCGACAATTGCTTATTCGGCGGAGTCCAATTTCGCAGAATTGTAGCACACTCAGTGATGCCGTGCCTACGAAAATGACAAATCGCTTCGACGGTGGCATCAGTAACGAGGGGATCTGCGAAGAAAAAACAGGGAAATAGTTAAGGAGGGGTTAGATATAAGACACTGTGGGCCACAGTCGGTACGGGTGGGGGTTGTACTTACTTGTTGCTTTATTGAGTATTTTTTCTAGAACAAACAAGAATTTCTGCATAAGAAGAGAGGTATCACCGACGGGTACATTTTTGCTGACGAGGCCTACAACGCAGGGTAAAAAAAAAAAAAATATTGAGTTTCACAAAGGAGTTAAACATAATAAAAAGGGCACTTACCCTGAAAAATAATCAACTTGGACAAGTATAAGTCGTCAAACTCACGCTCGCCTTTAACCCAAGCTGTTAGACGGGGGAAGATCCAAGCGTTCATCAATTCAACAGTGAACTCCCATCCGCGAGATTTACAATAAAGAAGAGCCGCCGTTTCAGCTTCTGAAACGATTAAAACGAGAGCAGGGGGGATTAGCACACCTCCAAATTTTTCTGCTTCCTATTTCACGCTTACGTTTAACGGCTAAATTCGAGAGGAGGTCGTCGACAAATCGACTTTGATCCATGTTAATGATTTGAGAGTACCCGTAGTTCTCGGACAAGCATTTTATAATAATTTTCTGCAAGGGAGTCAACGTCCCTTTTTTCGAAGGAAGACACAATGACATCACAACAGCCATCGTTAGGAAATCGCCTGTAAAAATTAACTATTTAATAACTATCGCCGTTAATAAATTATTACAGTATTTCTGAAGTACCTTCGCTGTATTTAAAGTGAGGCAAAAGATTTGGCCACATTTTAAGCAAAGTGAAAAAAACCGGTCGAGCTTTACTGCCTCTGGTGTAAATGATGTCTACGATAAATGCAACCATTCGGCCTTTAAATCTAAAAATCTGACACAGTTGACAGAAAAATGTCGCTAACTTTTCACACTCATCTGCCTGCGAGGAAAAAGTAAGAGGATTAGACAGATAATTACCTACTTTAAAAAATAATTCAAGTCGTAACAAATTACCGTCATTGTTTTCTCATTAATGGATCCCACCGAAAACGCTATGGCATCGAGCATTTGATTTAAAAACGATGGCTCGCGTTCATTGAGAGCCATCACGAGCGACAGAAGACGATGGCGAAGAGGAGAAATAGTCGTATCTTTCTCAGGGACACTCTTCAATATTTGTTTTACTATGGACCTGAGGAGTTTTAAATAAATTATCGTACAGGGCGACCGATGGCTGGGGGGGGGGCGAGAGATAATTACTTGGATACATCGTCGTGGCTGAAAACCCTCAAATTATAGGCCGTTGAGCTTGGAGTAGCGTGAGAATTTTTGGAACAATAGTCCTTCAATTTTGCCTCGATTTTTGTCATACCTTCATTTGTACACGCGTTAAAATTTATAATGTTCACAGGGTATAGAACAGAATTGCTTACTTTTACTAGACGCCGGCGGTTTTTTCGCGGCTGCTACCAAACCATCGGCAACCTGTTGATACCAATACTTCATGGATCCGTGAAGGACGTTCAATTCACACGGAATGCGTTCTTCTTCTTCTGCTTCTGGTGGTGGTTTTTGAACCGGCGTATCTACAGCCGGTTCGACGTGGACAACCAAATCCATTGGCGTGAGTCCATCAGCAGGAGGGTCGACCGTGGGGATACCTTGTGGTTCATTTTCATGTTCCTCATTTCCTAGCACTTTCTCTTTGCCTCGCTCTTCACATTCAACGTAGAATCCAGTAGTATTTATGTTTAAATCAAGGTTTAAATTCCCGCACTTTGAAAGCCAGTCTTTTTCAGCAGCGGCGTCGTCGTCATCCTCATCAACATTATTAACGACGACGATATCCCCTATGCCTTCGTCCACAACTAGATTGTCCTCAGAATCGTCGGACAGTGCGTCACTCGACTCTTCTTGGTAGTAATTAGTGAAAATTTCGTTATTGTCTTCTTCATTAGCTTCGATATTTTCATCGACGCTCGTTGGATTTAAATTGTTGCCATCGCCGGTTGTGTTTTCTTGAAGCGCTGACGGCTTCTGCCTGTTAAAAAATCGAGCCAATTGATTCAATTCCAATTTCGCGTGGCTCTCTCTTCGCAGCGGGGCTACTACTTCTTCCCTCGTCGAAGACGTTGCGGTGTTGTCGGCGGCAGGAGCGGAGTATTTGGGACACGTTGTTGGAGGCGGAGAGCTCTCAATATTCAAACACACCGTCTCGGATTTCTTTGAGAATTGTTTCAAGGCGGACAGCGGTGGTGAAGACGGAGGTAGTGTCGTCAAACTGTCAACTTTTTCGTTGGAATTTGAATCATTTCGTAGCTCGATGGGGGCAGATGAATCCGCGAGGCACGTGTTTAAAACCATCTGAGACGGCTTTTTCGCAATAGGAAGTACGCAGGCGATTGTTTCTTCTCCCGGGGGCGTAGAACTAGTGACTGCAGCCGTATCCTCGAGATGGGCTGGAGACGTTTGCTTCACGGGTCCAGATTCTTGAGATGACTTTTCTTTCAACGAAGATGACGGAGGCGATGCGGGCAAGCGTGTCGAACTTCCTACTTCGTCACTCAAATTCACTACATTTTCCTGCTCAATGGCAACATTTATTTTAGAGCATCGAGCTTTAGGCGACTTTTTTGCCAAATCCGAACGAGACTGTCCGGGAAGGGATGACGCTTTGGCTTCTTTTCTGCTTGAAGTCGCTTCACTTTCAGTGGCGGCGACCACGATATCCTCAATACGTGTTCGAACAGGGACTTCATGTTTTAAACACACCTCAGACTCCACCGACGACTTTTCCGACCGCGGCGGAGCGCCTGACCTTACGAGTCGTATTTTGGAGTTCAAGGTTTGTTGCTCTTCAAGATTTTTTTTAGATTTTAATTTGTCGCCCCTGTTCTGTTCTGTGCCCTGACCGTCGTCTTCACTTTCCGAGCTCGCGAAGGCAGCAACTGCTTCTTTTTTCAAACTGGTTTCCGCCACAGAAAGTTTGTCTGCGATGAGATTACACCCACTGGTTTTCTTGCCCTCTGGTGGCAATAAATTCTCTGGACGATCACCGAAGATTTCACTGGCGACACTAGATGGAGTCGATTCGACAAATTCTTCAGGTTTTAAACACACCACAGACTCCACACACATTTCCAAACGAGGTGGAGAAGAACGAGACGAAGTGCCTGACCTCACGAGGCGTATTTTGGAGTTCAGGGTTCGTTGTGAAAACGGCGCTTTTATATTTTCAATCGATTTTAATTTATCGCCACTGTTCTTTATCGTCCCCTGTCCATCGTCTTCACTTTCCGAACTCGCGAAGACAGCGACTGATTCTGTTTTCGAAATTGTTTCCCCAACGAAATGTTTGCCCGCGGTGAGATTACGCCCACTTGTTTTCTTGTTTCCGGATGGCAACAAATTCTCGGGACGATCACCGATGATCTCACTGGCAATATCGGATGGAGTCGATTCGGCAAATTGCTTGTTCGCAAGGGACTCATTTCCACAGTCTAATTCATCTTCGGCGTCTAAGAAAATTACAGAAAATTAACTGTTATAATACAATAAATGAAGCAATTCTGGTCAAAGCCATCACTCCAACACAAAAACCCAATTCAATCGCCTTGGTGAACACATAGCGTCTACTCTTCCAAAGACCAATTCTGCCTACTGGTGGAGCACCCCCCCCCCCTCACTAGTGCTTGGGCAGAGCTCTTCTTGCAGTTTGTATTTGAACAATTGTTTAAGAGGGGATAGACGGGTAGATCAATTTGCACTGGAATAGCCGAGTCAAAAGTTAGGCAGAATAACGCTTTACAGCACGCGTCGTGCTGGTTATTGCATATCTACCGTTCCCTGTACGTTTTTTATGAAAACTACTATCTTAGGGGTTTAGTCCCAAGAACTCATCAATATTCAGGACAAAAGAACCCATTTCCCCCTCGTCAACTGGCTATTTAGTTGCAATACTACAGATTATAGCGCCATTTTGGCTTCCAAAACTCAAGAAAACACGTCTTATTCGGTCAACGATCTTCAGATGAAAAGGACACATTTTGACTTCAACTAACGCAATAAACCCACTATTCACATGAAATTTGATATTTCACCCCACGACCAGTGGCAATCCGAGTCCGTTTGGACCTCGGAGGGGCGGTCGCATGGCGTGAGAATCTCAGCTTGCTTCATCCAATAAAATGTTCGTTTTTTCTGATATGTTCTTAAGGCGAAAATGGTAAAAAGGGTTTCATTGCTGATTGCAGGCCCTTCGAGGAATTGTGGGACCAGAACAAGTAAAAATAAATTCGTGTTGGCCAATCAATTTTACCGGCTCGGGCATGGAGTCCACGAAGCATTAGCTCCGTTCGTTTGTCAGTACCGGACTACACACCCAGCAGCACAAGATTTTGTAACCTAGCGGGTTATCGTGTGGAATAACAGGGAAAAAATGATAAAAGATTATGATAAGTTCAGTGCTGTTAGTGGAGCTCCGGACGACAAACGAACAGATAAGAGCTATTAATTCGTTAAAAAAATCAATTTCACTGATTCGATTAAACAAAGCAATTTCAAGCTCCCCTAATTTCACGTATCTGGCACTTTCAGAAACCAATTTCGCTGGTTGACCTCCAAAAAATTGGGCTGGCTCATTCGATCCTCGACGATGCAGTGAGGAAAAACCATTTATGAAATTGTTTCTAATGAGTCAGTGCCGCGGAATTGGTTTCAAATGAGCCAACTCCGTGAAATTTCAATTTTGAAGAAGCTGGGCCCCCTCAAATCAGCTTTTTGAGTGCGCCAAACCCACGAAATTGTTTATTCGAACGAACCAACCCCACAAAATCAGTTTTCAATTAGCCAACCTAGCGAAATTTCTTTTTTGAAATAAGCTAGACATGCGAAGTTGGCTCGTTAATGGGCCATCCCGCGAAATTCGTGTCTGACGCGTCAGAACCACCTTTGGTTTTTACAGAGCCAACCTGGAGAATGTTTTTTTTTTTTTTAGGGAGCCAAAGGTGAAATTGGTTCTAAAAATAGTCAAAAACGCGAAATTGAATTCTGTGAGTGGAATTTGGGCTTGAAAAGAGCCAAACCATAAAACTGAGGAATTTACTTCTCAGAGTTGTTGTTTCATAGCACAACAACTAGTAACTTTGTCGACTTTGTGACACAAACTGACTCTTCAGTATGACAAAAAAAAAAAAACACTAATTGTAAGACATCGACTTACCGGAAATTGAAGGCAACGGCGAGAGTAACTTTACGTCGAGAAAAGACAATTCCGCTCGCAAGAAATCTAGCACTTCTTCGATGTTGATGTCTTCCGCGGAATTGGTCAGCGGTGGTGGATGTTTGACGTCGTTTTCTATGGAAATGTTCAGTTAAAAAAAGAGAATGCGGAATGATAGAAATTGCTAGGCTTACCTATTACTAATTTTGAGGATTTGGTACTCTTCTTTTTCTTTCCCTTTTTAACTACGATAGGGCGACTTGAGGGAACTTTAAATACTGCCTCTTCTTCGAAGATCGCTTTGTCGTATGACAAGTTTCTAGGCGGGAGCACTTCGAGGGTTTGAGAATTAGGCGGATTATTCACGTCAACTCGATCACAGTTTGGAGGATCCGCTTTAATGAGTTTTGTCCTTTTTGCCACTGGACGGTCATCGTGAGGATCATTTGGACTGGCCTGTTCAGAAAGTTCGCAAGGCGTGCTGGATCGACTTTCACTTGATGGAATAAATTTAATTTCCTGGAACTTTGTTGGATTTGACGGTTGTTCGGGTCCCGAATATTTGGAGGCGAACGTAATTTTCACAGGACTTGGGGTTTCACGCTCACCGGTGGACGTAATTTTCACAGGACTTGGGGGTTCACGCTCACCGGTGGACGAAATTTCGGGAGGATCCGCTAGAGCCTCCGCTGTTGGTTTTTGAGGTATTTCACTCAAAGCGGAAGGAGTGGCGTGCGAGACATTTTGCCTCGCGGCTTCACTCGTTCGGTAGCCTTTAAAGGAAACGGCGGGGGTGGGAATACACTCGCGCCTCTTCGCGAAGACTTCAGAAAAGTCCGTTACTCCACTCCACGAATCGAGAGCGCTCGAATTCCCCCAGGCCCTCGGTGGCTGGTCCAAACGGAACGGCGAGTGAATCGGG
Organism: Corythucha ciliata; assembly: GCA_038030265.1. Classification (NCBI taxonomy): domain Eukaryota; kingdom Metazoa; phylum Arthropoda; class Insecta; order Hemiptera; family Tingidae; genus Corythucha; species Corythucha ciliata. The sequence goes on along the minus strand of CM075943.1, from coordinate 39,165,841 downwards.
GAAAATTCCACTTTACCGAACAAGGGTTTGCACTGAATTTCACAGCTTCCGCATATGGACAATTCGCGTTTCAAGTCGGTCAAATTCAGACGAGTAAGCACACTGCACAAATCACTTTCATCCAGTTCAGAGAGTTGGCACTCTCGCCTGGGCTTTTTGAGGGCGTTCGGGGCAGCATCACAGTTTGAGTCGATTCTAAGCGAAGAGGGCAACAAAAGAGGGCGTTTTCTCGACTGTCTTTCACCTAGAAACGTGAAAAACAACTTTTGTAGAGTTATAAAATAAAAAAACAAAACAAGGGAAGTTACTTACCAGTGTTAAATTGTTTAGGACGCTCTGCAAACAGGGAGTTTCCACTAAATATTTGGCGCGCCGTATCAAGTGTTCCGACTCCGTAAGAGTAACGTTTAAACAAGTGGGGAAATGAGCAGCTTTTGTACGGATCCTCGACTTTAACGTCAAAGATCCCACAGAACAACGGCGGTTTATCCTTGACGAGGTTGCTTTCGACGGTAACATCTACTTGAACTTCCTGGGTTTTCAAAATGATGGAGTTCGTTTGACTTGAATTATTAACGCGGCAGTTGGTTTTGTTTTCTGAATTGACTTGCACGCCGAAGTCTGAGGAGTTCACTCTGGCGTCAATAATGGCGTTTCTTGTGCTGGATTTGACTTGTACGCCCACTGAGGTGGTGGAGGATGATGAAGAAGGGACGGGAAGGGCTTCTGTTTGAACTGCTGTAGACGTGGTGTGCACGGATCGTTTTTTGAAATACGATCTTTGTTTAATGGGAGAAATTAAACTAGGGACGTAATCCATTCTTAAGACCGTTCCTTCACTGACGTTGTCACATTCATTTGGGGTTACCTTTTCGTTTTCGTTCAAAATTGTTCTGTTTTTGGCTTCTTGTACGTCCACCGATCTCGAATGGGACGGGATGCTTTCTGGACAATTGTCAGATGGATCAAACAGAGAACGAAAAGAATCGGCAGAATGCGGATCAGTAGCTTGAGGTGATCTATTGCAAGCACTTGCAAAAATCGAATCGTTTTGAGCAGAAGACACTCCCACAATTTCATCCTCCACACTTTCGTGCCTCTCGGGTAGCGCGGTTTCAGCTAATTTCACAGCTGGATCCACAGCCTCCAACTGCCGAAGGAGTAGCTGGGTGGAAGACTGGTCTAATAAGTCTGCGCCCTCAATACCAGCGATATCATCGCAAGTTGTTTCGATTTCCAGACAGGTATCTTCTATACTGTGACCAATGTCCATTTGTTCCGTTATTACAAGCGGGGTTGCTTGTTTAGAGCGATTAGACTGAGCTACAACCTCTTGTGACTCATTAAATTCCACACCATGCAACGGGCTGAGACATTTTTGATCTGTTAGATCGACTGAAGACGCTTCAAAATTACAATAATCGTGATCAGCTACACTTGAAGCGTCAATTGCATGATCTTCCAACCATTGCATCTCATCTTCAGTGACAAAGGGCGACATGCACAAACTTTCGAGAGTTTCATCGTACTCACGTCCCTTGATACAGTCGTCGTCTTTAACTTCAAAAGACTCCAACACCAGGTTTTCGTTACGAATAGACGAGGCTTTGACCGGTGAAACGAATAAACTTTGATCCTTATCGTCAACTGTCGAAGGCACTTCAATCAGGGGTGTCCGCACGCGATTCTCCACTTGAGGAGGGGCTGCCTTGACGTCGACCGTCTCGATGAAAGCCAATTCAGAATCGGATTTCTCTGACTCGCTCACGTCGTGCGAGGTAGACTCATCACCCGAAGCGGATCTCTTCCTCACTTTTTTTTCTTTCAGGCGAGCTTTTTAGAGATTAAAAACCAATTAAACAAACCTATTTTCGAGCTGTATGGAAAATAAATGCTGAAACTTACCTCTCCGTTTTACATTTTTTGATTTCTTTAGTTCACCTAAAAAAAAATTAGAATTATTGTAGAGCTTTCTTTAGTGATGTAATACCAAACAACCTCGCTTACTTTTACATTCCTTCAATTCTCGAGCATGGTCATCACGATCTTCGATTAGACTTTGAACTTGTTTTTCTAAATAACTGTTAACCCCTTGCAAATTGTCAACTGTTTGCTCCAAATACTTATTTCTCTCTCTTAGCTCACTAACGTTCTGAAAAACACAACTTCAGGGAATAAAACAAAAAAAATGTGTCCCCTCCCCCTTCCAACTACCTCATTACAGCGAGCCAGAGAGGCGATGCTTTCCCGAAGTTTATTACGAAAAATTGAGACTTCATCGTTGACTAAATTGTCGTTTTCTTTTTTTCTGGCTTTTTCATCCAAACTGAGATAAGAAACGAACAATTTTAGAAGAGAAAAACAAACGAATAACGTTGAGCAAAATCGGAGGGGGGGGGACTCACTCTTTTCGACGAAGAACTTCCTTCAATGTGACAACCAATTTTTTCTTGGTCTCAAATTTTCTCTCTAAATCCTGAAATAAATACAATAGGCACAATCAAATAACACCGCAAATTGTTTCGTCGTGGGGATGACATTTGATGCGACAAGATATAACCGGATATTGGTATTTGGCCAAGAAACTGCTAGTATCAACCGCACTTGGCTGGGGGGCGTCATCACTGAAAATGTTAAAAAACGCGGCTACTCGTTAATCCGTTTTACCAAAAACTTGACTTAGTTACTCGTTACTTTGTTAGTATTTGTAGCAGCAGTTACTCGTTACTTTGCCAGAAACCAACCAGCTTGAAGGGAAAAATTACCATAATTTCATCGGTCTGTTTTCCTGGTTCTTCAACCAGGAAGACAAAAACCAATGGTTTGGAGGGGGGGACATAATTTTTTACGGTTTTCTTTCTGGAGATTGCTTCCCAGCCGATTTTGTGCTGCCCAGCCTTGATCCACCTGCTTCGCTTGGACACAGGGCAGTGGACTGAGAGGCCACCACCCACGGGAAAATTCGTGCGACCCCTGAAATAGTTTGGCCTAATGAACCAACTCTGCCTGGGGCCAAATTCTACTTCGAAAGAAAGGCAACAAAAAAAAGCTGGAACTGGGTCCACGGTCACAAGAAAAAATCCTGAAGCTTACAATAATTCCCCCAACGCAAAGATGAAATTAAGAACTAATACTTGCAATTGCGCGAATAATCAAACAGCAAACTTCCAATAACGTGAGTATTCGTATAGGTTTGGGCGCCGTTAGGGCCGGACAGCCATGCGTTCCGCCATCGCAAAAAATGGCCCCAAACTTGCGATTTTGCATAAATTAAGGGGGGGGGGATTCGGGCGGGTTTCCTCGATCCGTTCCCAGTCGCCCCTCGCCTAAACTTCGCACATAAATTTTGGCTCCATTTCTGCATCAATATTCGATTTCACTTCACGAAGTTCTACAGTGACGTTAGATCTTGCTTTTCCAAATTTCATCCCTGAAATTACCTTAAAACACATTCGAATTCTAAAGTACTTTGGGGTTATTTTAGGGATAAAATTTGAAAAAGCAAGATCTAACGTTACAGAACTTCCTGAAGATTAAAATTAGACTTTGAAATCGAATATTGGTGCAGATGGAGCCAAAATTAATTAGATTAATTAAAGCTAATTCAAAAAATTAATTTGTCACTTCAGAAACCCAATTCCCGAATTTAGATTTAATTAAAACCCTTTCGTCATTTTGGCTCCTACCTAACTTTTCCGGACGTTCACTCGTTTAACATCTAATTTCGCGGATTTGATTCATTCAAACTAGCAAAAAACAATTTTAACATTAAACTAGCCAACGATTAGTCGTTGTTAACTTGTTTTCAGGCGTCCTACTATTGCGCTCTACTGTCCATCGCAAGCGTCCTACTTTTGTCTTACTTTTTCGTGTCAGGCGCCCTCTGAAACTACTTTGACATCTGTCATCCTGTGCCAGGCATTTCAACCTCAGAAAGACTCAGCTAACGTGCTGCAACTGAAGGCTCCGTGTAGTTATTTCTAGAGCGTGATTAACTAGTCAAGTCATTTTAAAGCGCGAGCCTAGCACGGCGAACCGTCGGGCAAGGGGCGAGAGTCGATGATTATTTTGGTAAGCAGGAGAGGGCCCAATTCGGTGAAGGACGAATGACCAGTTGGTCGATTTTAGCGAGCGCATCGGCAGTTTAGTCATTTTTAGAGCGCGAACTGTCTGTTCTGTTATTTTGGGACGCGAGTAGTCATTGTAGCCGTTTTTTGGGTGCGAATCGTCCCTTTTAGCCATCTTAACTGCCGGAATAATCTGTTCGGGTATTTTAAAGGGCACGAACCATAAGTTTAGCAAATTTTAAGTTGCGTGGAGTCAGTTTGGAAATTTTTTGAGCAAGAAGTGCCTGTTGTCTGTTTTTAGCGCGCAAATAGTCAGTTTGGCCATTTTGGGGCGAAACCGGTCAGCTTAGCCGTTTTTTGATATTTAATAGTCCGTCAAGCTAATAGCGTGAGTTATTGACCATTTTTGGCGGCATGAATGGTCGATTTAGCCATTTTAAGGGGCGGAAATCACGATCTGTTAAGGATTTTCAGGACTGCACGACTCATCGTGTTAGTCATTTTTAGGGCGCGTGAGCTCATTTCTAAAGTGGGAACTGCCAGTTTGGCTATTTTTAAGGCGCAAATAGCCAGCTTAGCCTTTTTTAATCGGCGAATCGTCAGCTTTGCCATTTTTTGCGCGCGAGGAATAATCTTAGCTGTTTTTATGGTTGGCTAGTTTAGCCATTTTTAGACAGATAATTGTCAGCTATCAAGCCATTTTTAGCAGAGCACAGAACACAATTTCTCAAGACTTGAACTATTCACACCTGAATGGTATAAATTAAAAAATCGAGAACGAAACTGACCGTCGAAGGGTGATGATAGGTAGTCTTACGAGCTCGCACTGAAATTGCGTAAAATCGCCCATTCACGTATAAAAAAAGGAATAGGATGCTAAATATCCGCAAAATTAGCACAAAACGCTGTTTCACAGCCGAAATTGGGAAAAATCGCTAATTTGCAATTTGCAGATATAAAGTTGTGGAAAAACGTTAATTTACGGATACGAAACGAAGAAAATCACTTATTCGCGGCAAAAATCACCAATTAGCGCAGCTAAAATTAAAAAAACGTGAATTTTCCGTTCAAATTGGGGAAAAGTGCTGATTCTCAATTGAAATTGGCAGCTTAAATTGAGTCAAACGCCAATTAATGGCAAAAATTGACAAAATTCGGTAGCACGGGTTGGAGACGCTACCACGCTGCTAAAATTTAGAAAAGCGATAATTCGCAGTTAAAATTGAGAAACATCACTAATTCTCGAATTAATGGTGAATTTCACCACCGAGAGTTAAGGTTTGAGTTACGTTAACTCAGAATTATCTTTAAAAAGGCGTCACTATTTATGTAAACAATGTTAGAGTTAGGTAACTCCAACCTAACTCCCGGTGGTGAAATTGGCCCTAAGTGTCGTGAAATTTATAATTTAAAAATGATGATTTTTTGACAGAAATGGATAAATACCTAGATGTATTTTTTTTTGGTTTGAAAAAAAAAAAAAAAAATACATTTATAATTTAAATTCGCAAAATTCAGAAAAATGGCAAATTCATGTCTGGCTATAGTATAATGTTAAAAAATACGCAAATTCACGGCCAGAACAGAAAAGAAGCAATAATCTGTACCTGTAAAAGTTATCTAGTTTTGCTAATGCGGTGGTAAAATGTGAAAAACCACTAACTTGCAGGTAATATTTAGAAAATAAAATAACCAGCCTGGTCAAAATTAAGAGAAAGGTTAATTTTAAGCCTAAAAATTGAGAAAATTGCTAATTTGCGGCGTTAATTTCCAGTTAAAACTGAGACAAGTGCTAATCCCCTGGTAAAAAAAAATTAAAAATCGGTAATATGCTGCTAAAATTGAGGAAAACGCCAAAACTCGTGGATAATTAAGAAACATCGCTCACGGGATAAAAACGATACTTTGCTGCTAAAGTTGAGAAAATTTATGGCTATGGGAGGGGGTGGGGCAAAACCGCTAATCTGCGGCTGAAATTGAGAAGAACGATACACTCGGCCAAAAAAGCGCTAATTTGCGGGAAGAGTCTAAAAATCGCCCCTAACTGAGAGATTGAGGCTATGATGAGGCCAGCGAGATGTCCAAATTCAAGAGTGTGCTGGCTGGGTGGAATGATGACTAAAATGCGAAATTACCCCCTCCCCTCTCCCTTACGAGATTTCATTCTGATCCCCCCCAGGACAAATTCCTACCTACGCCACTGTAAGAGTATAAAATAAATTATAATAAATAGTATAAAGAATATTAGCCATTTTCCGTTCTTGCACTCAGCTTGGCGGCCTGCCTCTACTCTTCTTTTCTCAAGAGTATAAGTCACGAAAAAAACCGAATTCCTATTCCTAAGGGGACTTGTACTTAACAGTATAGTTTGGGTTTATTTAAATTGTGAGCTCCAACGAGCTTGCCGAGCATGTCTTGACTTGTATTATTCCGCACGCCCATAAAATCACTTCCTTGGGTAATAAACACTTACTTGTGGGTGGATGGATTACGTAATGGAAACAAAATAATTTTGACCTTGAAATCCAGGATTGGTGCAGAAATACGGGGATAATTTACGTAACGCCGAGAAGGCGAGGATTGATTGAAGGGGATCGAGGGAACACATGTACAACTCCCTCTTAAAGGGCACGAACCATGAGTTTAGCAAATTTTAAGTTGTGCAGAGTCAGTTTGGAAATTTTTTGAGCAAGAAGTGCCTGTTGCCTGTTTTTTAGCGACGGTTGTCGGTTTTTATCCGCCTTCCACGGTGGATGATGTGGGTGGGGGGGTTCAATCTAGCCTTCTCCCCTCGATGAAATCCTGGATCAGAGCCTGAGGTAATCATGATTTGGAGTACTGGTCCTCGTAGTAAAGTACCAGTAGTTACGGTGCTAGGGCAATGAAACTCCGGGTGATCGTAGGTGTTGGTATGAGAAGACCAGGTGCTGAATTAGGGCACGATCGGTGCGTTTCAAGAACCCGGCCCGCACACCAATTTTGAACGTCACTTATTGAGTCAAATTTGATTTAACCTTATCTTGTAGTCAAATCAATCAGGACGGGGGGTTTAGATTTACAGTTTTCTGCTTGGGTGGTCTACCTGGGGGGGGGGGGCAGTTTCCATACAACTTAGCCGGTTTCTTGTGGCCAAAATTGACAGTATGTCCACAAAAAATTACCAACTTTTGTTTCTGAGAGAAATAACAATTTCTGTAACGGAACTGCCATTTCATGGAGACAAATATCAGCTTCCTCGTTGAAATCGTTGTTTTTGTAAAACGATCCGGATAACGGGCCAAATAATTTCGTGTCTTATGTGTAATAATGGATGGTAAAGGGCATTGGCTGGGAGGAGGGTCCCCTCTGTAGTCCCTTTTGGTACTCGCGCCTTCAACAATCCTTTCACCTCGAAAAATGAAGAATTATGTCAATTGAAAGACTGAAATTGGCGGACGTCCACATTCACCGGTGATTGTTTGCAAGCACCGATGATTGCCGACATACGTCTGTCTTGGTATTTCACTTTTACATGTCCACGACATGATCACCGGGCCTTAAATTAGTAGGTCCGCGAACCACCGGGGGAAGAATGCAGTATACGCGTATACGAGTAGGGTATGCCCTCGAAGACACGATGCATCGTGAAAAGTCTGGGAAAACCTTTTATGCCGTTAGGTCTTAAGTGGGTTCCTCGGGCAAAAGAGTATCCCAGAGGAAACGAACATTGTTGGAAAACTTGGCGACTCACCCTGCAGAGTACCGAAACCTGCAGCTGAGAATGAATCAGTGTAAACGCTGAAAACCGTGCCCGAAGCCCAAGGGTAGTAGAGTGGTGCCCCAGTTAGTGAGTGAAAACTAGCTAAAGACGGAAGTGTAGCCCATATCAATCCATACGTCCAAAACGCAGGCTACCGAATTATCGGTCAAAGGCACGCGTTCCGTAAAACAAAAATTAACGTGACTATTCGAATATTATTATCTTAAAAAACAACAAACGTCAAGACAACGTATACCGGTTCGTTGTGCACACGACTTACTTGGATCTTGGCTTTTAGGGAATCGCATGAACTGCATCCTCCTAGAAGTTCGAGTATGTCCGTCATAGAATGAAGTGGTCAACCGTCATCAAAATAATTAATCAAATTAATTACTGCGAAAGAAATCGCAAACCAAATCGGACCGACCGTCACCACCACACCAAAAACAAAAAGCAACGAGCGCGAGGAGATAAACAAGAAGGAGGTTAAAGGAGATACCTCCTCAAAGCTGCCCCAAGACTTGACCAACTCGAACTTGATACCGCGGCTACAAACGTTTTCGCCACTTGAACTTGACAGGCCGTTTAATCGCACGAATTGAACTAGATTTCACGTTTTTATGGTATTTAAAGGGTTCGAGACAAGCTTAGGGGAGAATTAATCGCACGAGAGATAATTTAAGGAAAGCAAAACACTAGCCCCCTCCCCAACCACGCATAACACTAAAGGCCCGTCAAAGTCAAGTAGAAAAACTTTGTAGACTTTGAGGCCCGTTCACAAGCTCTATGTGTGCGTTGTGTGAAGTCTATGCAATGCAACCAAACAAATTTATTCCCTCGAAAAATGAAGCATTTTGATAGGTTGCGTAGACACCACACAACACAAACATAGGTCTTGTGAACGGGCCTTAAAAGGAATGCTGAGAAAATCGTAACTTCCATGACTGCATTTCCAAAAGATAGGAAATATAATTTATAATTAATTTAACACATACAAAATCACAACTATCTTAAATAAACGAAGTTTTATGAACTAAGGAGATCCTCCGGAATACTGTGTCTATTTTCTGCCGTGCTTCGCGTTGTGAAGTATCTTCTTCGGCGGAGCCCATTTTAAACACCTAGGATCGACGGTGAGTCGAGGTTTTTTAAAATGAGTCGACCTCATGTGCTCTTCGACCAGTTTAGGAGTGACGCAAATGACATGTTGACCCTTCCAGTATTTGACCATGTTCATACTCTGCAGAGTTGATATGATGTCCGTTTGAGTGATGCTGGACATCTCACTCAAGTCTTTAATTGAGATAGAGCCGCGAAAGTCGCGGAGAATGTCAAGTAGAACCCATGACCAGTAGGAGCGATATGAGAGTTTTCCCAGGTCGGACAATGGCTTCTCAGGACTGCCGACAACTCGCTCGAGTTTGCTAAGCTCATAGCTGAAGGCTATCAGGAATTTACCATAGCCTTGTCGCTGGTAGGGGGGTAGAGTTAGGATGCAGGCTACGTTGTTTCCGTCTGGAGAAATTTTTTCCTGCAAAGAAAAACACATTTTCATCCTTAACAAGCCTGAGTTAACCAGCGCAGGTAACTAACCTTGGAGAAATACCCGACCATATGTGCCCCAACTCGATCAATGACGCAAAGAACGTAAAACATGAACGGCATTACGTCAAAATATAAAGTTTTATGGTCAAGAAAGAGCTTCGCTAGTAAGCAAAGGCATTGACAGTACAACTTGTGCTGAGACGCGTCAATTTCCCAAATGGAGATGGTTCCTTTACGGTAAATTTCATTACCCGGGGGACATCTACGAGTGCACGTGCCCTATAAACGTAAAATCAATTACATTCAAATTGAAAAAAAAAAACGCGCAAAACAAAAATTAAAAAATACCGCGTGCTCTTTCATGTGCCTTTCAAGGCGAAAGTACTTCATGCAGTACTCGCAGATAAACAATTTCGGCGCTTTGCCAAACTCTTCTGGGAACGGACTAAAGTACCAAGTGTCAATTTCGTAGGAACCTATTTGAATCCGGTCGATGTATTTAATCTTGGTGATAGCTTCGTGTTCCTTTTCAAGGGCCGCCGTCGTAGGGTCCATTTCAGCGTAAGTCTAAAATTACAACAAGGTTTAAAATTGAATGTATCAGGAGCTACAGGAATAGCAGTCCCGGAAAAGTTGGAATAAATTGTGCAAAGCCAGTCCACCGTAAGGGAGAGGTTCTAGGACTCTAGGTGAGCACATTGGGTCAAGAGGCAAGTTCTTAAAATGGCAGTGTCGTGGCCAAACACTCAGTCTCAGAAACGATTTCAACAGAAATAGTTCCGTGGCTGGAAAAGTCGTTTTTGAAACGAAATCAAATACTACCAGACCTATTTATCAGTTTCCCTAAGAAGAAAAAAAAAAAACTTTAGCGGTGCATGGCTAGTTTTAATATTGAAACACACGATCCAGCCGTTGGATTCACCCTTTTCTGGGTCCATTGAGTTTCAGAGCATCACATTGCCATAAAGTCAATTCAACGGACTGCTGAGTCATTTTTCAAGGACTATCCCAACACTTTTCCGGGCACAGAAAGGGCCTAATTTGTCATGGAATCTGTCACATTGTTCCTCGAATCTTAATTTTCGTACTAAAAATGGCACAATGGGGAACTTGCATGAATGTTCGATTCGGGAGAAAAGTATACCGGTGAATTGGCACGTTGACAGAAGAATATCAACGGTAGTTTTAGCCCGGTTGGTGCATTTGGTGATTTTTAAATAAATTTCAAAGTTCTTCAAGAGAGACTAGATGGTACGAGGGGAAATGACGACAATCCCTACTTTCGAAGCATGTGATTAGGGCACTCTAAGATTTTTCATAGTTATGAAGAAAAAGCCAAAACACTCAGTGGCTTTTTCTTCATAACTATATCAACTGTACCCCGTCTTTCTACAACCTTCTAACATTTTTTGTTTACAAAAAATTGTCCCCCTGAAAATGTGTCTACTTCCCTCTTCCTCACACCATCCATTTCATTAAATAGGCTTTGACGTTATCAAATCCCCACTCAACATTTTTAAAAATCCGCTCCAAAAAAAATCCTTGATTGATTTCAATGTTTAATGTGAGCAACAGCATTGTGGAAGAACCCTCTTCAAGAAACACCAGTGCTTGAAAAATGTGCAAGTTCCCAATTTATTCTTGAAACAGAGTGGAAACTTACAATTTAACTTCATAAATCGCGATTTTCGTTTCAAAAACTCGCCATCGTTTGCCTGCATACTGCCGGTGTAGCCTTCCAATAAGTAAAAACCACATTTGAATCAGAGAATGACACCTCAGCCAATAAACGTGAAATATTGTCCCCACAGACAACAATATGGAGTAAATTAAGCAAAATATGTTCAGCCCACTGAATTTACCCGCTCCCCGCCTGAAACTTGAAATGAAAAACCATAAAACTAATATTTTGTGCCCAAGTAAGAACGTTAGGGCTGCCTACAGCAAGTTACAGCGGAAACTCAAGAGGGCCCCTCAAGTTTCTTGTAGTCTGGATCACTAAAAAAATCAAATTTCGTTGATTTTGCACACTGAAGACAACAATTTTTGCAGGTTTGAGTCTGACTAACTAAAAAACTATTTCTAGGCAATTGCTCACTTAAAAAGCCAATGTCGCAGATTTTATTAGCTGAAATACTTCAATTTCACGGGGTTGCTTGATTAAGAAAACCGTTTTGCTGATTTTTCTCGCCAAAAACCGTTGTCGCGAGTCTGGCACACTGAAAAAAATCATTTATTGGATTCCACTCGAAGCTGCTTCTGTGGCCTGACTCATTCAAAACCAATTTCACTGATTTTGCACGCTAGAAAACCATTTTCGCAGGTCCAGGCCAAGTAACAGAAGCAACAGATTTGTTGCTGAAACAACCAATCACGAGGGGGTGACCACATTCAAAACATTTTAGAGGATTTTGAACACCAGAAAAACATTTTCGTTTCACGGATTTTTGCTGTCGACAACCAATTTTGCGGGGTGGCCTAATTCAACTACCAATTTTGCGAATTTGGCGAGCTAAAAAAACATTTTCGCGGGTCTGGCTCATTAAAACTCCAATTTCTCTGGTTTCAGTCCCCAACCCCCCCCCCAGTCCCCTGAAACCCAATTTCAGGGATTTTTCTCGCACAATAGTCATTTTCGCGGGTCTTTTCTTATTTCAATCTTCAAAACTCCAATTTCTTCGCCTGGTGCCTACGCACTTGTTGAGGACTTTAACTTGACAGCTTACAGGCCTGTGGGTTCTTGACAAGCAGTTCATTTCCACCAGTCTTCTCCATCAAGTATGTTTCAACGGTGGGAATGAACTGCTCTGCAGCAGGATTTTATGCAAATGGCAAACGCTACTAGATGGAAGAGTCCAGTTTAAGAGGCTAAATTATTACAGTTTCTGTCCAAGGGGACCAACCTATCAATTTTAGCTCCGTAAGTATCACTTTCTGGGTAGCGAAATGTGTCAGTTTTTGTACAGAAAATCCGGAATAGTAGGCTGCACGTTTTCACAGAGATGCCATTTTTTGGCGGATACCGACCTATTCCGCGCTAATCCAGTTTCTGGGAATAAACTGACTATATCCAGCGCCGAATTCTGAGTTGTTGAAATACCAGTTCTCTTGCTGGGGACTCATCCCAGAAAATAAGGCTGCAATAGGCAATGAACACATCTAATCCATTGAAGCGACCATCATTGCTAATTATTGCCCTCATGGCTAGGGAATTGCTCCCATTGCGTGATAAAAAGCCTACACTGACAGTGACATGAACTGTCAAAAGCCAACTCCGTAGAAAGACGTACAATAAAAAGTGAGCTTGACCACAACTGTAGTAATTACCTACGAAAAAGGCTCACCACAACGCCCATCGTGAAACACATAAATAAAGGGCTAGCAACGCCTTTGATCCCCATTTCAGCCTCAAATCCCCCAACAGACTCTTAGGCCCTGATCTTAAAGGGCACGTTACGGAACCGACTAAACAGTTTCAGCCATGGAAATGACAATTTTGGAGTTAAAAATTAGATAAGTAGCCATAGTTGCCTACGTTGTCAGTCATACCTTGTTGAGGTGTGTCCAAGACAAACCGGTTTCGCCTGTTCGGCATCTTCAGTGTTTGAACGTCTACTGAAGATACTGAGTTTTCAGTACACTGAAGATGCCGAACAGGCGAAACCGGTTTGTCTTGGACACACCTCAACAAGGTATGACTGACAACGTAGGCAACTACGGCTACTTATCTAATTTGTATTATTGTACGCCTTGTATATATAACGATGTTACTAATCCTAATTTTGGAGTTGTTAGAGGGTCTTCGAGTACAGGGGTATCTTGTTTTCGAGGATGTGTGTGGTTAACCTGTCGAAAAACACGCATAGAGCCCTTGTAATTTTGCGGACCAAACAAGTCGTTATCTGCAGGGAAACAGCTAGACTGCTTTCTAAGAGCCTACTACCTGTCTTTCCTCCCAAATTACTAACCACAAAGGTTGCACTGGACCTTACAATGTCACTATAGATCCAGCTACGGTGCCTGAGCATGAAAAACGGTATTAAGAACCCCCCTCCCTCCACACACACACACAGAGCAAAGGAAAGAATGAAACGTACCTTTTGAACGTGATTGATTTCATCGTGTCGCCTTTTAAGATTCCTAGTGATTTTCCTATCAGTTGACTCGAAGATATCAGTGCTGGGACGGTCTATATTTTTCCATTGCTGCTCTGACATGTCAAACCTCGAGTTCATGATTCTAAGGAGTGAAACAATTTCTTGTATAAGTAAAGGACGCTAACAACATTGAAGGGTGCATCTTACCTATCTCGAGGAACCCATTCGTCCAGCCTTCGGTTATATCCTTCGTAATGGACATAGTACTCGTAGTGACTTTCCTGCTCGTTGAATCTCGCCTCGATGATTTCAGCCGGTACTGTGCCAGTAAAATTTATTATCCAACGGACTAATTGAACAAATAAATAAAACGCTAATACTCACGCCAATCGTCAGATTTTCGTCGAACGAGGTAGTGCTCCCCGATGTCCAGAGGTTGCTCCTCGAGGGACTCGACATCTTCAGAGTCTCCCCCGCCCGTTTTGACGGCGGATGTCGTCGAGGGATTTGTCACTTCGGGTTTTTTAGTTTCCATAGGGGCACCGACCATATTATTTCAACTAAGAAAATAAAGTATTTCAAAACGCTAGTGGAAATGTATACAACTTAGCATCTTATCAATTACAGTTTGGGGGGGAGATGTTGTCGAAAGGTTCGACGCTCCCATTGGTTACCCAATGATAGTATCAGGGATGAATCACCGAGGGAAGCCACACGAACGCTAACCCACTAAGTTTTGTGAGAGAGGGGGCATTAATCAATTCCATCTAAAAAACAATAGAATTTAATTTGAAAAATAACAAGTTTCACAATATTACCGAGTTTTTTGCCTAGATAATGCAATATTTCTTTCAAAGGTTAGGGGCCCAGTCAACGTCAGTAAAATCCTCACTCTCGAAAGAACGCTGGCACGATCGTACAAGCCTTAACAATTCATTCGTTTCCCATTTAATAGCAGGATCGTTAACGCTTATGTGCCTGAGAATTCCTTCACAATCGATTATGAAATGCCCACTGAAAAAGAACAAAATATCAAGGGTAACATTTCAATGTGGAAAAACCTGTTTTTAGGGAGGTTGAGAAAACAAGAATTTCCACCTTAAGCAATAGCCCTTCTCGGGAACATAGACGCCATAGTCACTCGCAATAACGCTCGACGGGTCGGCCAGCAGTGGAAAAGCGACGTTTTCCACACCACCGTTTGACCGACTCAGGTTCACCCAGGCCAAATGACTGAGATGACTGTCGGTTGAACAGCCAACCAACTCTGCGTTGATGGACTGAAACTCAGACAGTCGGTCGCTGAGATTATTTATTTCATCGGCACACGATGGATGACTGGCAAAAAAATAAATAAGACGCTAGAAAAAACAATGCGGCTGTTGTAAGGGGGGGGGGGAATACGTACAAATCTCGTGGATAGAATATGAATACTAAAAATTTTCCGTTATAGTCGGTAGACTTCAAAGTTTTCAACTTCCCGTTAATTACAGCCGTACCAGCCCAATTAGGGGCTTGTTTCGCCACTAAAAAAAACAAACATTTTTACGTTCACAAAGGCAAGTTGTTAACGACGAATTTAATCAACCTGTGGCTTCACAACTTGTCCTACAACAAATTTCCGGACATTTATAGGCCACTGGTGTGACAAGTGAGTCGTTTTCGGGTACCATATCGACGTCGGGTGTGTTAGTAACGTCTGAAGAACAGTCCAATATTCTATCTTGAAATTGCCAAAAGGGAGAAATACTACAATTTCGGCTACATTGAATGTAAATTGAAGTGTCAAACGTACAGTTTAAATTATTTTCGATTAATTCTTTCGCGTGTTCAACCATTCCACGGTTCGAATAGTACGTTTTCAAATTTCGAACATGCTTTTTCCCAGCAGCGTGTTTTTCCAATTCACTTTTTCCAGCCTGAATGACTCGTTTACAAACGGCGCAGACTGCGAGGTATGGGCTCGGATGCGGACGAAGCCAGTCTTTGAACGCGTCAAACATGAGCCAAGCACTTCGAAATTTTTTCACGCGGTTTCGTGACGACGACGTCTTTGTTGCTGAGGCATTTCCTGTTGCTGCTGTGCGCGCTGTTGTTGGTGTGTCACTAGTCGCTGGCGTCGTCAACGACATTGAGACTGTTGGAGAGGGGTGAGTCGGAGGGTTTGAGGAATTCATGCTTGTTGGAGGAAAAACAGTGAATCACAGTTGAAGGGATTATTCTTATGCGGTCAAGGCCCCTTCCGTGAGTGCCTGTAACAACATTATGGAAAGATAATTACAGTCAACCCCATCAATCTAGATAATAGAATTGACCGTTGAAAAGTGATCAGGACGTCACGTTAGTCTATGAAGGGCCACCGGCTTGAATGGGGGGGGGGAGTAAGACTTTTTTGGGTTTTAGTGGGTGAAACCACTGTCTTGGGGCTCCAACTGGATCCGCACCAGGTAAATCCCATCTTTAACTCCACACCACTGAACTAGTTTTTTAAGGGGTGAATTGACCGACCTGAAATCTTGCCTATGCTCTCGTGGACAAAGGATCATAGACGAGTCATCCAATCACAAATTCTGTCTGAGACCTTCATTAGGGTTGCCAACTCGAAATGGGACAAAAGTTCTAAAGTCCAAACTCTTCCGGAACAGAAAGGAAAAAAAGCGGGACACTCGATTTGAGGTGTTGTCATACAGGGCACTCACGAAGGACGTGCTTGAGCTAGAACAACTCTAACCACAACAACTTTGAACAGTATTCTTACAGAATTCCTTCCAATGTGCGATATGTAACCCCAAAACGATCTAACCACAAAAACTCTAACCTCAAAAGCTCTGACCGCAAAGTCCTTTAATCACAAAAAGCTCAAACATCACGAACGACAAGATGAAGCTTTAACCACAAAATGTCTGACCTCAAAATGCGATAACCAATAGAACAACTAAAACCACAAGAAGACTTGACCACAAAAAGATCCAGTAACAAAAAAATTGAACCAAAAAGACTTGAACCCCTAAAAGACCGACGACCCTAAGAAGCTCAAACAGCCAAAAGCTCTAAACACAAAAAGATCTAGCCTAAAAAGCTCGCATCAGAAAAAGCAGCAACCCCAATATTATGCTCTAACCAAAAAAAGTTTTAACCATAAAAACCACTAACCAAAAATGCACTAACCACAAAATGGCCTAACCACAAAACGGTCTAACCACAAAAACCTCTAATCAAAATACACTACCCACAAAAAACTCCAATCACAAAATGCTCTCGGGGGGGGGGGGGGGTCGAAGGGTTTAGCCACAATACCTATACCCATTTCCACCTTGGTAATCTGGACTGTTGTGACTTTTACCCTTACAAGTTAGCTCCACTCCCCCCCCCCTTTTTTTAGCCAAAGTGGCCTCCCGTAGTAGGCAAAAATCTAGTCCGACAAACAATTTTTCTAATAATTCCTGATGGAACTTGGAGTAGTGTGTAGTAAGCATTGTCAGGACACTATATGTCCGTTCCATTGTTTTGCTTGTGCTACACTAGTGTAGAAAACCATGTGATTTCATTGACTTATTCTGAAAAATTGAATGAAACCAGATGATTTTCTTCAAAAAGTGTAGCACTCGCGAAACAATGAAACGGACCTTATTTGTTGATTTGGGACCCTTGGGCTGGAGAACTAACTCCCAAACATGCAACAAAGTCACATTTCTGAAAAAATGTGAACAAGTTAGATAAAATCTACAAAATTACCTTCGATTTATAAAAATGTGTCCTCATTTTAGGCAATTAATTAAAGTAGTGAAGGATTTATTTTTTTAATCGTCAGGTACGGGTGTATTGTTGTGTTGTTTTTTTTTGCCTTCAAATAGAAGGTTACCCTGGGATAACCAAAGGAAAGACTTCACCTGACGCATGCGTTTCATTCCGCATTTTGTGGAAAGGGCAAACTGGGGAGAGATTAGCCAGTTGTGACTTTTGTGTGTGCGTCTAAAATCACTGGGGTTCTACCTATTTTAGCGTTATATTTCGTTTATTTCGCGAGTTTTTTCGTGTCCAGTGGCGTTGAGGTGGTTCAATTTTGTCTAAACAACAAAAATTGGGAGATCGAGCGCTCTTGAGCTAGGCCGCAAGGACTTGAGTAAGTAGGCTGTCCCTGTTTTCATTTTATCATCTTTCATTGCCTATTTATTTCGCATTTTATGTATTGAGCGAATATTTCAACTTGTTTTTAAAATCTAAATTAGCCTAAAGAAGTCGGAATTGTTGAAAGAATGTTCGCATGGAAGATGATGTTATCACCCATCTGTACTCAATTATTTCCACTTTCTCCAAAATTCTTTTCCTTGCGTAATGCCAAGTCTCCGAAGGTCCTTTTATATTGTTTTCTTTGTATTATTTTGTTTAATAATACTTATTTTGTTCAATAACTGGCTCTGCCAGTTAAGTGTGCCCCGGGATATCTAAGAAAAAAAAACTATCGTAAATTGCTAACTGTTCTATTATTTCTATTAAGAGCTGTGTGCTTGGGGTTGACTTTTCGTAGTACGCGTTCTAGCTAAATTTAGCTCGGAACATTGCGTACTCCCCCCCTCAAGTTGTACTGTACATACCAGCTTCAATGAGTTGTACAATGCCCGATTTAGCCCACAACGGTGAAATTCATCAAGAAGGGGCGGGGGCGGGGCTGCGTAGGCTGGAAGAGGGAAGAGGGTTACCATGGTTTTGTCCGTATTTAAATCCGAAAAGGGGTTGACGAGGACGCAAGCGTATTCTCGGGGGGGTGGTTGCCCTCCTGCACCCTCGATACCATCATACCATAGTTTATGGCTAGGGTAGGGTCGGAGGCGGAAGGGAGTGCACGAGCCACCGCCTCTTTGACGTTCTCAGCATCCGAGTACACCTTTAGGGTTGAATTCCGTGTATTTTGCAAACTTCGTTGTATCCGTAGGGGCTCACTTCATCCCCTTGAGAGTTCTTCAACAATTTCACCCCATCTTCTTTTTTAAAAGGTAAATAATGCATTTTTTGTTTGAAATCAAGATGCTACGGTAAAAAAAATATCTCGTTGGGGCACGTTACGTCTTTTATCCTTTACTGATGGTTATACGCCCACCGTGGGTCTACCACCAATTTTCTTCATTATTTCAGCTGTCACCCAAAGTAACGCATTTTTTGACTTAGGCACTGCTCATTTGATTGAAAAACGATCTTCTGCATAGGAAAGAATTGTACAGCTTGTTTTCCCCATCTCACCTGGTTGATCCTATCTTGGGCAGTGCTGAGATGAGGGCTCGAAAGCTTTCTAATACCGAAAAAGTTGGTTTGGTCTAGTTCCATAAAGATATTTTTTTTTTTGGCTTTCGTAGTGTTTATGATTTTGAAATTCATGTACGTGTTATCAGGGGTGGGCAAAATACAGCTTTTTGGGTAATTAATTACAAATTACTCCCAAAAAATAGGATTAATTACAAATTACCAATTACTTTTCACTTCCACGAATAATTACAAATTACAATTACTGTAATTGAATTACTTTTTCAATTACCAATTACCCAAGAGCTGGATTTGTGGAACACGCAAGCGTCTTGCTCTTGTTCACTGTCATTTTTTTAGTGCGTCCAGCCAACAATCGAACGTCAGAACAGATCTTTGAGATAGGAAGCAGGAACAGCGTAGCCCCAAGATGCCAAGCGCGTCGCATGAGTAGGGTTGCGAAATGTCCGGGGTCAAATTTGCTAATTTTGCCCCACATCCCGGCCTGCGAACTGTCACGGGAAATCCCGGATATGGGGAATAGATCCCCCCCCCCCCCCGAGTTACAAGTATACGAACGAAGGAGCACTAGTACCATAACGAAGAGCCCCATAAAATCTCCAAGAGCGTTTCACGTTGAAGTTAGATTTAGCAGATTTTCTGGACTTGAAGCAGCCCGAAAAGGTCCGAGTACGTCCTGCTTTATCCTTGGACTTCAGACCCAACGCAGTAGTGTACCCAGGTACGGGGAAACCCTCTATCAGACAAAAATCGGTAATATTTGTGGCTATGGCTGCTAAAAAGCGCTGATTCGTGGCCTCGCGATGCAACTTCCAGACTAAAATTAAGGACAAAATCGCTGATTCACGGTACATAGAGGCCATTCTTCGAAAAAATTGTGGAAATCAACGCAAAAGTGTTGTATTTGGGCAAACCCCGGTTAAAGTTGAGAAAACCCGCTATAATACTGACAAATGTAAGACTCTTTCAGGTTAAAATTGGACAAAAATGGCAAACTCACAACTGAAATGGCGTAAAATCGCCCATTCGCGTATGAAAAAGGGAATAGGATGCTGAATGGCCGCAAAATTAGCACAAAACGCTATTTCACAGCTGAAATTGGGGAAAATCACTAATTCGCGGCAAAAATTGAAAAAATCACCAATTAGCGCAGCTAAACTAGAAAAAAAACGTTAATTTGCAGTTCAAATTGGGGAAAAGTGCTAATTCTCAGTTAAAAATTGCTAATTTGCAGCTTAAATTGAGTCAAACTCCAATTCTTGCCAAAAATTGACAAAACTCGGTAGGTAATGCACGGGTTGGAGACGCTACCACGCTGCTAAAATGTAGAAAAAGCGATAATTCGCAGCTAAAATTGAGAAACATCACTAATTCTCGAATTAGTCGTGAAATTTATAATTTAAAAATGATGATTGTTTGACAGAAATGGATGGATAGAAGTAAATTTTTTGGTTTGAAAAAAAAAAAAAAAATCATTTATAATTTAAATTCGCACCTTCTGAAGGCATTTTTTTGGCTAAAATTCAGAAAAATGGCAAATTCATGCATGGCTGTAGTACAATGTTAAAAAATACGCTAATGCACGGCTAGACTAAAAAAATGTGAAATGTGAAAAACGGTAAAATGTGAAAAACCGCTAATTTGCGGGTACTATTTATAAAATAAAATAATCAGCCTGGTCAAAATTAAGAGAAAGGTTAATTTTAAGCCTAAAAATTAAGAAAATTGCTAATTCTAGGCTAAAAATGGAAAAAATCGCCAATTTACAGCTAAAATTGCGCCAGACGCCAATTTGTGACTGAAATTGAGAAAATTCGCTAATTCACAGGTTTGAAACGCTACGACGCGTCGCCGCTACAATTTTAAAAAAGCGCTAATTCGCGGTTGAAATTGAGAAAAATTCTTATTTGCACCAAAATTGAATACACGCCAATTTGCGGATTCTGAAGGCAGGTTTTCAGGCTGAAATTGAAAAAAGCGCCATTTTGTAGCAATAGGTGAAGAAACCGCTTATTCGCGAGTAAACCGAGGAAAATCGCTCATGCATCCCCCCCCCCCCTATTTTGCGGCTAATATTGAGGAAAACGCCAAAAGTCGTGGATAATTAAGAAACATCGCTCACGGGATAAAAACGATACTTTGCTGCTAAATTTGAGAAAATGTGCAAATTCATGGTTATGGGAGGGGGTGGGGCAAAACCGCTAATCTGCGGCTGAAATTGAGAAGAACGATACACTCGGCCAATATTGAGAAAATCGCTAATATGCGGGTAGAGTCCAAAATTGCCCTTAACTGAGAGAATGAGGCTATGATGAGGCCAGCAAGATGTCCAGAGAGTGTGCTGGCTGGGTGGAATGATGACTAAAATGTGAAATTACCTCCCTCCTCTCACCCTTACGAGATTTAAATCTGATCCCCCCCCCCCCAGGACAAATTCCTACCTACGCCACTGGTTTGGGGTTTGAAACTTTTGTACCGTTTCTGAAATCCTCAAATTTCAAATTGGCAACCCTAAGCTCGAGGATATCGCTCGTGTCATAATTACTTTGAAACTCGTATTTTTCAGAGTATTTCATGCAAAATCTCCTCCAAATCTCCAAGTAAGGCGTGAAATAGTACCCGCTGAGTTTTCGAAGTAATATTGACTCTGAAGATGGAAATGTAATTGGTAATTGTTAATTACAAATTACTTCGAAAAAGTGCTTTTAATTACAAATTACCAATTACAATGGCGTGTTGTTATCAATTACAAATTACCAATTACTAATTGTAATTGAATTACGTAATTCAATTACTGCCCAGCCCTGCGTGTTATAAGATACACGTCGTCGCTCATTTTATCCATGTTTTTCATTTTATCCATGTTGGTTTTGCGAATTGACCGAAACTGTGGAACATTTTTCCGAAAGAGCCAAGCCCACAACATTTTGTTTGTGGAATAGCCAGCGTCTGTGGGATTAGGGTTTGAATGAGCCAAATCCGCGATATTGGTTTTTAAGAGTGAAAATTCGCATTACTTGGGATTTTTAGGTCACAAAATGACGCAATTTGGGTTTTTATGAGCCAAATTAATTTTATGTATTAACCAACAACCTGCAAGACTGATTATAGTACAACTTGACAATTTTCTAATGGGCCCTGAGGGCCCAAATTTCCAGATGGTTCTAGGAACATGTGTCTAGAAAGTCAACTGAATTTACGACTTCTTTCGTCCATAAGAAACTTGTCGATCTATGAGAGCAAACCCCACGTAATTTGGTTTTAAAAATAGTAAAAATCCACAAATTCGGGTATTTTCAGCGATGTTTGTTAAAAATTGAACTCCGTGAAAATAGTCGACATTATAATTTTTTAAATTCCCTGGTACGATAAGTTTTTTGTCTTCTGATCAGAGATTATTTATCACTTTCTTCCTGGAATTATTGCATTATCGAATTAGGCAAATGAAATTTTGTTTGTAATAAATCAAAAGTGACGAGTTTTTTCATGGAGTCCAATTTTTAGAAAATCAATAAAAATCGAATAAATAACCGGGTAAAGGCGCGTTTACACGGTTCAATCTCAATGCTCAATATGAATGGCTCGGGCTTCACGTTTATTATAGAAATATGATGAAGCAATATCATTGAAAATATGTACACGTTTCAATTTGATTGAATCAATTAAATTGAGCCTTGAGATTGAACCGTGTAAACGCGCCTTAAGACACACTTTGACTCAGAATTCTGCAAGCATTATCGTGATTGGGCCCTGAATCCAATTCCCCCCCCCCCTCGGTGTATGTTTTGTGACGATTTCACCTAATCTAGTATTACAGAAGAAAATACAATTTCCGCCTCACGGTTGCTTAGTGTAAGACGGGGAAGCTCCAGCTGGGATTCACGACTATTTCATTTTGGACGTTACTTAATTAAAATTGCATTACACAATAATTAAATTCTCGCTCCGATGAATGGGACGATATTAGGAAAAGAAACCCAAAGTTGGTTATACGATTATTCAAGTGGAATTCTTTTATTAACGAGTGATCCTAGTTTTTTCCATTTGTGGAGTCGGGAATTGAGCAAATTTCCTATTTTTATTGAAATCTCCGAAGCCAGTGAAAAGACTCATGGATCCCTAGATATGGATTTGGACTGTGTAGCAGTAGTTGCATACGGAAAAGAACTCGTTTACTACGTCGTTTAACATTTTCCAAGTATGCTTGTTACACATTCACCCGGATTTTTCCACTTTTTTCTCTCGTTTTTATTGGTACAAGAGAAAGTACCAACAAGTAGTTCATTTTTTTTTTTTTTTTTTTTTTTTTTTTTTAATTCTCACTCAGTCAACATTTTTGCTTCGTATTGAATAACGTCCTTACCGTTCATTTTTATTGAACGTATTGAAGCCGGAGGAACATGCATCGATTCAGAGGTGGGGGGGGGGCACTTAAGTATAGCGTACCGCTAGTACTGAGGTAAAGTTCATATTTGTTCGTTCGATAGTGTTTGTCTCGAAGTTAGGGAGAAAAAAACACCGATCTATCTCCTTATTTTGCATGTTATGACGTCCACTGAACTCTTACTCCGCCCATATCGTTTCGGTCTCTGCAATTAATTAGCTGAATAAGGCTGCTGATCCATGAAATCGTCCTTGGCCCGACTGTTTCTCAACCAGATGCTCTGACAGATTTTTTTTGTTCTCTCTTTCTCACTCCTTCCTTTTTAAGGGGGTCGAAAAGTTTTTCTATCGAAGGAGAAGTGGGGTAGTGTGATCTAATTTCCGATCTCACGAGTTTTCGTTCGAAATAAGCATCCAAGGAAACAAAGTTGGAAAGTTGTGAATTCAGCAACAAAAAAACGTATAAATCCGTTTTTGCAAATACGATGATTACGATATACGAGCATTTTCGTAAAATTCTCGGCAATATAATCAATCATCAACGCTGCCGGACAATATTTTTTGAATGCGAAAATTATTCGGAGTGTAATTGACGGCGGCTACAGAATTGAGTATTCGTCTTTTTGACATTTTTCGGATGCGTTTTCATTTTAGATGACGATTTTAGCCTGATTGGCTATTTGTTCTCCGAAACTTGAAATTTCGTGTTTTTTTAGCCCAAAAACTTCAATATCGAAACTCTCCCCCGGCAAACTCGCAATTTAGTGATTGGTTATACTCTAAAAGTTGCAATGTCGTGGCTCTAGCCCCTTCTTCTTCAATTTAGTGGCATTTTATCCCACAAAACTTCCAATTTCACGGCTATGTATCAAGCGAAATTAAAAATTCCCCCGTTAAGTGCAATTTCGCGGCTAGTATCCTACAATACTTTCAGGTATCTTGGATATTTACCCTACAAAATTTGCAGTTTCGTGGCTGATTTTTGTTGAAAACTAGGGTGCGTGCGGAACGGGACGGGACGAGGAATGAAAAGTCCCGTCCTGCATTTTTTGACTGAGTTCCCGTCCCGCACACTCAAGTCTCGCCCCGCGTCCTGTCCCGAGCAGGATTTCCCGCATGTACCGCGGGACAAAAAAGTACATGATCAAATACCCCCCTCCTCCTACCAGGGGCCTTATTACGAACGTTCGGGAAAAAATGCCGCTAGCGGCGGGATCCAAGGACGCCATAAACAAATAACACTATCCCGCCATACGGCCATATTTTCACACGGGTTCGTAATACGGCCCCAGATGTTTTAAGAGTCGTTTTCGGGTGGTCTGACCAATGAACTGTGGGGGGGGGGGGCTTGTCCATTGGCACGGCATGCAGAAAAAGGATTAGGTGGAGGAGAATTTCAACTAAATGACAACAAAGACGGCGGGGGGGCGAGATTTTCTTTGTTTTTTGCCTGTAACTCGAAAGATACAGGTTCCATAGACAAATATTCCATGTAAAATGTTAAAAGAACGTTAAATTTAAGGAGACTTAACGCTCTTCAACTTCGAAATTTAATAAAAAAATGTTTGAACAGTGAATTTAGGATTAATTTACAACTTTGTGAGCTTGATTGTGGTTTGGAGGTTTTAAGTGTGGTTAGAGCTTTTTGTAGTTGGAGGTTCGGCTGTGGTTGAACCAATGCTGTGGTTGGGAATTTGCTGTGGCTGACCTTTGAGGCGGGTGGACCTCTGCTGGAGCCGTGCTTTGGTGTGGGCTCGGCTCACTTCAAAAGGCCAACTTTTAGAGTTTGATTTCTTGGCTCAATGTTCAGTTACTGACGTTTTTGTAGCCAAAATATCGGGTTTCTGGGGCCCTGTTAGAATTTGTTTCATAAAAAATCCTATCTCAGAGTAATTATGTCCAGTTTTTGGCCGCTTGGATAACTTCTGGGGCTCAGTTTGACGCTAAGTTCCGATTTGTGTACCATTTTAAGATCATGTAATCACCAAAAATGTAGTTATCGATGAGATAAAGGGTGTCAGTAGGTCCGTCGCGTTGTTTCGCGCGTTCTACACTTTTGAAGAAAATCATCTGGTTTCATTCAATTTTTCATAATAAGTCACTGAAATCACATGGATTTCTACACTATTGTAGCTAAAGGCCCGTTCACAAGCTCTGTGTATACGTTGTATGGAGTCTATGCGACCAAACAAATTTATTCCCTCGAAAAATGAAGCATTTTGATAGGTTACATAGACTCCACAGACGCATTGCACAGAGCTTGTGAACGGGGCTTAAAGCACTATAAAAAACGAGAACTGCAACACGCAAATCGGCGTCATACTTGGTCCCTCATATGATTATAATTATCACCTGATCTCATTTACAACTAGGATATTTTTATTTATTTCGACCGCGTTCCGCGTTTAAGACCCGTTCACAAGCTCTATGTTTGTGTTGTGTGGTGTCTATGCAACCCATAAAAATGTTTCATTTTTCGAGGGAATAAGTTTGTTTAGTTCCATAGACTCCACAGAACGTAAGCATAGAGCTTGTGAACGGGCCTTTAAAGGTTCTCTAGTGGTGCTAATGCAAAACAATGGAAAGGACCTAATGTAAATAATAATAATAATAATAATAATAAAACTTAATAAAAAGACCGCTTGAAGCAGCTGCCCTCCCTTGCTCCTCTCCTCCTTGCTACGCCCATGGCTTTGTCTTTGCCTGGTGTTTGGGGCATGAGATCCAGGGCTTCGTTAACCGAACCAGTTTTCTTCCCTAGGACCCGAAATTACATAGGTACCAATACTAACTAGGCGGTTGCAACAAATGAATTATGTGCATTCAATTGCTCGTAATGCGGGCAGCTTACTGAGTGAATAATAATAATAACCATCTGCTCTGCACAGTAGCCGTGTACAGCAATGACATCCAAGGTGGAATGCATTGTACGAGCCTTCAGAAGAGATGAGGGGTAGGGGGCACTTTTAATTTGAAATTCAGACTTGGTAACTCCCTTCCTTCTCCTCAACAAAAGGAGACTCTGACGAATTGGTCGGACGGAGGATCAAAAACCTCTTCTTTTTTTTTTTCTTCTTTTTTTTTTACGCGAACAGGGATTGAAAGAGAGAGGGATGTAGTAGGGAGTGAGACCGATGCCACGGCTATGCGATTGAACCCCTTCCCGCGTCACGGCAAAGCCAGCCACAGACAGTTGTCAAGTGTAAGTGACTCATGAATGGTGCGGTGCGTTGTGTGTGTGTTTATGTGATCGGCGTGGGTTGTATTTCCCAGTCATTCTTTTGATATCGCGTAGTTCAGTTTTCAGTTCAATTTTAATTATTTGTTCTCTATCTGGCGAGGTATTTTCTTCACGATTCCACTACGTTATTTTTTTAGAATTTAGTGAAATTTTCAAACTAGTACTTTGTACTTGATCTAGGCCTCTTCTTCAAAAGTCTAACCATTAACGCACTTTTCTGTAACTTGAAAAATTGTGGTTTTGTTATTATGCCCAAAAATTGCGTTTTATTGAACTTGAGGAAATGAATACCCCCCCCCCCTCATAGTAACCATCTCATTAAAAGCTTTAAAGCCCGGTGGCTATACGCTGACGGGGGATACGCGAGCTCACAAGAAAAACGTGACTAATACACTGCCAAAGTTGCATTCCTTCGTTAGTTGATGTTTTTTGTTAGCTTGACTGACCGTGACATCTTGAGGGGTTCGAAAGAGAGGGAGGAGGGTTGAAAAAAATTATAATGCCAAGTGTAGTTTGATCGGTAAGCAGACCGGAACAGTAACACGCTCTTTTATAGAGTGATTACTGTAAACATTCAACGGTAACATTGTTGAGGGTTTTAGAATTGCGTTTTGTTTATTTTTTTGCTACGCGATAACCTTTTTTTACATCTTTGAATTCGATAATTTTGAAATTCCTACGCCTGAGGAAGGATAGAGAATTGGAACAATTTTGTAATTTGTATGTGTGGATAGTGACCTCATCAAATTACTTTTCTTGCATTTTCCACTAGATTTTTGGTATTGATGCCGAGAACATCTACATATTATTTAAATACGTTGTTTTCTTCAGCCCTCTCGCCTTCCTTCGGTCCACCTTGTGCATGACAGCTTTTTCTGACAAGAAGCTTAAACCATCTGCCTCCTCCCTGAAGAAAATGAATCCTTCGAAATTACGTTATTTAAGTAATCCCACCCCGCCTACCAGTTTAATTTTTTTTTTCAAGGTTTATACCTACAAGGCTGTGGAAAAAAAAAAAAAAAAACTGTCAACAGGATTTATGATGGTTCATATTCATGTAAAGAGGTGTAAGAAGTGGGCTGGATTGGCGGGAGGAGAGGTACATACTTTATTGTACTCCCTTTTAAAAATAAATGAAAAATTTAAACGTTCAACTCAGCCTCTACTGTAGGATTCGCATGTAGTAATCGCAAGAGTTGAGTTTGAATGGTTTAAGAAGCGAGAAACGGCTTGTTTATTTCAAAAATAGTTGACAAATTTCTTTTTAATAACCCATTTCCCCCGTTAATTGCTGAACGAATAAGGCTTGAAACGTTTAGATAAAGTAGTGGCACCGGTATAATGGAGTGGGGGGCAAAAATAAGTATAACTTTAAATGGAGGTTAATTATAGGATAGTAACGGTGGGAGGTGGACCATTTTTAGAGCAGAAAGATTCGTGTAATTGTAATTAAAGGACCCTTTTTCTTTGTTAAATTATTTTAATAATATGTTTAGAGTCGATTGCATGGAATGGTTTGAGGAAGGGAGGTACCTACGTGAAGATTAATAAAACTCTTTATAGTGAAGTGAGGGGGCTTGACTCTTGTATATCGCAGTTAAATTTTCACTTTTCTATCTACAAACGAAAGTCAACTATATGTATTATAACTCGCTAAAAGCTTGGAAGTAGGAACTATTTCCGGTGGAATTTCTTTCACAATTATATTCACGAATGAGAATGGAGGAAGTACTCTCCGATACTAGTGTTGTATAAAAAGATTTTCGCCAGTCTTTCCTCCATAAAGTGCGATTTTTATGTACGTTTCGTACAAATTCGACGAAAAAAAAAAATACTTGGCGTACGCTTTGCATCGTTCTCGAATCCTCAGAGCAGCCCAAGCTCTGGTATTCCGGCATAACGGAGTCTTTTAGACCAACTTGTTTACAATCTGCCTTGCCGTCACCCCTCCCCTCTTCATCATCAAATAAGCCAACACACTCCGGCTCCTTAATGTTCAAGGTCATTCTCTTTTTTTTCTGTTTTGGTTTTTAATTTAATTAGAATTCCTGTCTCCCTGCGCTTTGCTTTCTTTTTGCTCTTGCCGCTGAATCGGACATTTATTTTTAAATTCTACCGGTATGTACAGCAGACTTTGCTTTGCTCTCCCCCGTTTTGCCTACCCTTTCCTGGTGTTTATCATTTTCTTATTTATTTTTGCGCGCGAGGAAAAAAAAAGAACCTGTGCGACCTTCCTTAAATTCCAGATTCTTCATTTCAATAATTATGTATTTTTTTAATAATACTTATGAACTGGGGTTGGACGAGACGGAACAGATCACTGTACCCCTTACGACCCTTGTGAACGCCACGTTCGTCGTGGCGGTGATGATTGGGTGTGGGGGGAGCTGTCAGAGAGACCCCTCCCTTAGGGATTCACATTGTATTAGGGTATGTTTATGTAGGAGCGGTGACTAAAGAGGTGAGCTGCGAGGACCGAGGAGACCATAACAGAGAACATATTCATATTGGTTTTCAATGGAAATGTTTCTTTCGGAGCTGCGTGGGCGAAGAAGAGAGCGGAGAAATTTCTGGACTCAATTTCTCAGCCTATAGATAGGCCCTCTCCTCATAGCTCTCCTCTTTGGACACCTCCCCTACGTAAACACACCCTTACTAAGTTATTCTGCGAGCCACGCTTTCAAGATCGTGAGGGAATCTATGAAAGGTCCCACTCCGCAGCATACGTACATTTTTGGGCCCTGTTCAGCCATTTTATCACCTGTTAAGTCGAAGAGAAGGCTGGTGGTTGCATTGAATTGATTGGAAGGGATCCCCTTCCAATACCCCGGGGGTACCCATCCGGGACAGTCCCGGTTTGACTAATTTTGTTACGCGTCCCGGGCAAGATCATCCCAGGGACGCAATTTGTCCCGAATTCTGCTCTAGATTTCTAAAAAATAAAGTGAGATTTAAATAATGAAAATGTCCTATTCGTTTTGATCAGCCGATTTTTTTTATTTTTTTTTTCACCTTTCAGATATTTGTTTTTGAACTGTACGTGTCGGGCCAACTTCACGCAGCCTGGACGATGAATCGTTTGTTTGCGCCACAAAACGTTTTATGCATAAGGCTTCTTGTGTCTATTTTGGTGTCGCAGCTTTCGGCGTTTGGTCTTTTTGGGGTTCAGGCTTTTGTTATTCAATTTTACTGTAGTTAAACGTTTCCTGGTCAGGGCTTTTTGAGGGTGGAGCTTTTCGGGGTCCAATCTATTGTGGGTTCTTGTGCTATGAGCTTTTGTGGTTAGGTAATTTCCGGTTAGACATTAAAAAAAAAAAAAAAACTGCTTTCTGTTGTTGAAGCTTTCTGTGCTTTGACCGTTTTGTTGTTTGCGCATTTTAGGGTTGCTGCTTTCTGTGGTTAGAGCATTTTGGGGTTGCAGCTTTCGGCGTTTGGTGTCTTTTGGGTTCTTTGGGGGGGGGGGGATTGTTGTTGGAGCTTTTTGTGGTAGCAGAATTCGGTACTTTGGTGTTTTAAGGGTCGAAGTTTCTGTGGTTAGACATTTTTGTGGCCAGCAGGGTTACGACTGCTCTATCAAATCGTACGTTTCAACCAAGAAACCACCAACCCCATTTTGGTAGGTCGTCGGTGGTTCGTCTTGTTTTCGGCACGAACTCGAAGGGTTTTCGCTCGAGAGGAACTTTCATGGAGGAAATGACGATCAGCCAAGACACCTCTATACCCATCAGTTTCGAAATGGATCACGTGGTCATGAGAAATCGTTTCGTGTGATTTCTATTACAATCGCTATATTTGATAATTTCCTGGAGAAGAATCATCCTCTTCGTCACCCCCTCCTCTGCTTTTATTCCCTTTCCAAGAGGTTAATTAAGGAGGAAATCTTCGTTCGTTTGCCTCTGCCTTTCACCCCATCCCGTGTCCTTCTCAGATCACAAGTGGAAAAAAGTAGCTAAACTGTACCGTTCTGTACCAGCAAGGGTAAAAACCCTGAAGATTAAACGGTGATTAAGACGGCAATAGAGTGAGACGTGGAAGTCTATTATTCATCCATTCACTTGAATAATGGTGTGAGGGGGGGTTGAATGTCTGAGTCGCCCCGAAAAAAATAAGTCGTTTCAATATTAATTTTTGAAATTGTACCAAATGTTTTTCATCTTGAATTGCAGAACTCAAAAACGTGCCCAGTATTTAGGTCGTTTGAATTTTGTCGTTGAGTTGCTAATAACTGAATGCCTTCTACTGGATAAGTAATATTATTTGTAGCTAAAAACAAATAAAATAAATTAAGTGGGGGAGGGGTGGCAGGGAAAAGTCAACGAGTCGCCCCGTGTGATCATGACACACTTTTCAAGGCTAGGAATACATTTTGCTTGCAAACAAAACTTGTGTATACGCTCACTGAAAACTATGTACTAAAAAAAGTGTTTCATGCTTGTTAAGATTGAGAAAAATGAAATTCCGGATTGCTTATTTCATCCGAACAATAAAATAGGTCGAGTCTAAAAATACGCCAGAGATATAAACACGAAGGAGTTGCAGGGGGTAAAGGCCTTCAAAATTGCACTCAGTGTCCCCAGTTGAAACCGAAGTTTTTCTCCTTTTGTGACTCGCGATGACCAAGAAGTGAAATGATTCCAATGGTAGCGGAGTGTATTTGTCGATTGGATGTCTGGAATTCGAAACTATTTTAGAGGACTTTATATTTGTTTACCATTGTCAACTTTTCATTGTTCTCGTCGTAACTTTTTAAATTTTACACGCCCCCCTCGTCTCGTCCCCCCCCCACCCTACCCACTCCGCCAGAAAGGAAATCGTAATAAGCCTGAAGTAAATTACGTTGTTAAGCTTCTGAGTCACACACAACCCGTAAATTTCTTCAGTTTTTGAAAGAGCTCCAAGTATTTTTTTATACATTTTTTTTTCTGAACTCGGTCGCTAAGAGGTGTATGCCATCACAATGATGGTTTAAAAGCTTAGGTAAAGTTGCCTTGCTCTCGAAGAACAAGAGCTTGCCGTTAAAAGAAGATGAAATGACACTGATTTTTATTTTCCTCCCTTGAAATACGTATAAAAATGTGGAATGGAAATATGGAAAATCTCGTGGGTTGGCGGGATTGAATGTGAGAGGGTACCCCCCGGGCCTAATTTACAACCTTGTCAAGGGTTAATGCGGAACTTGGTTGATGAGCCCAAATTGAATTATTCCCCCGTGGGACAAAATAGAATTTAAGAAAACCAGTAGTTTATTTCACTGGTCCATGAAAGCGTGTTTCCGTTTTAAATCAACTTTATAAAGAGATTTCATTGAGTGTTCCTTGAAATTTGTAATTTCAAGAAAATTGATGGGGTGAAACCTGTTTTAATCGTTTTTGTGTTCCTTCGAAACTTCATTTATGGTTTCTGGTTTGCATCGAGTATGTAGGACGAGTATAAACCCAACGGAATCAAAAGGACTCGGCTGATCATTAAAGTGGCTGAATTGTAGCCTTAAAATAAAAATAAAAAAAAACGATAAGTAGAGAAGCTTGTGCGACTTCTCCTCTATTTTGAAATGGGTTGAGGCTCTGTGGGTTGCGGTTAAATGTCAATAGTCCGGTGTATATTTATGTTGTGTGTTGGCTCCCAACTATAAGCCACATCAGAGTGTCAGATGCGTTAAACGCCCGAAACCTACTATAGGAATAACAAATGCTTTGGAAGAAAGGGGGAAGAAGCTAAAGAGTACATTACAAATAGGTGCTAAAAATTGACCCGGCGTTATTTTATTACAGAAAAGCAACAGCCTTTTACCAATAATGTTTGTTTTTCGTGTTTGTTTTTGTCACGATGGCCAGCACTGTTAAATCATGACGTTATGCGTTATAAGCTCACGAATTTCCTCGTTCCGCAGTCGAGATTCAACACTCTATATCTCTCCCCCTCCCTCCTATCCACCTCTTTTCCTCATCATGGTGTCCCGCACCGTCGGAGATTAAGGCTTCGTCATTTCTGGGCCACTGGACCTTGACCGTGTAAATTACAGGAGTCTCCCCCCCCCCCTTTCTTACCGGTTGAACTGAGAGCTAGTTGTATCGTAATTTTTATTGTTTTGTTAGGGCGAGTCGCATTTTGATGAAAAAACTTCTTCGTTTTTTTTTTTTTTTTTGCAAGTGGTTTCGACCAATCGGATTCTTCCTCTACTTATGGTAAAACGTTAAAAAAAATAAATGAGTCAGCCTTGTATCCATACCAAAATAAAGCCTGATTCCGCGTTGGCCTTGACCGTACGGGCGGCGACAACGACAACCATAATTTTTTCCAAATACAGAGTGTGGGCCGTATCTTCGGTCCTGTCGTTTGAGAAAGAAGGTGTGAGTGGGATTATGCCTACTTCCCATTAGTTTTATTAGGGAAATAAAATATATTTTTCAAAAACGAGTTTGTTCCTCTGTCAGGGGCCTCCCCTGGCGCGGGAGGCCCCTGCCTATCCTATAGTATACTGCTTCTCGTTTTGAAATAATTTTTCAGGAGAATCCTCCTTCCATCACTCCTATTTTACTCCCAAACTTTTGATGGTCAAAGGTGAAGCCTCAGTTTTCCGTTTCAGGACTCGAAAGCGAACCCGTCGTGGTCGTGAACGCCTCAAAAGTCTGCAACGGTCCCAACACTTCCTACACTGGATTGTCACATTGTTCTACTGACAATTTATTTATTTTCTTTTTTGGCGCGTCTGCATCATGGGCATTTTTAGCCAACTGGCATTTTGTTTCTGAAGTTGTGATGGAGTGGAGGGATAAGTTCAGCGCCTGGGAATTCCGATAATGAGCCCTTAGTTGTCCAAATTATCAAGGGCGGAAGTTGGTTATTTAACCAATTTTTAGTGTGTTTCATCAAAAATGCCCTCAATTACGACGCAGCTACCTACATGCTTGCGACTAAAAAAACAACCAAAAAACTTATAGGTTGTGAATTGCCGCGTTCAAAAAACACAAGTTTGTACGTTGTGCCAAGAAACTAGCACTCGGCGGAAACGCCCGTTTTTTGTTATTTAGTTTTAGTTCGGACAGATGTCATTTTGTGACAACATTTGCCAGGCTTTGGGCGCTGTCGAGACAAGCTAGCCCGCGTGGGTTCCACAGCCACTTAAAAAAAACAACAAAAAAAAGCCCGAAACTTGCAATTTTGGGAAAATTAAGACAATTGCAAAAGCCTTCGCGACCCTAGGTGAATTTTTGGTTACTTCGATAATGCTCCGCCATCTTTTTCAACAATTCTGCGATACTCGGGCGAAAATGTGTAGTTAATGCGCATTGCAGCCAACCGGTTGTGAGCTTTCGTTTTGACCACAACTAAACAAAATTGAGAACTCTTGCTGATATTGCACGAAACAGCAGAAGGGTATATTCTGCTTCTGCTTCTGTCACTAAAACGGGATGTTTTCGCTACTGCGCCCGAAATTGTGAAATTGACTTTTTCTTTATGCGCTTGCTTCACTTGCAGATGACACAATTCTAGTTGAAATCCCGGCATTTCCTCTCCAGGTTTGTCGACGTTTGTAGCAAATCGATTTCTAACCAGCTGTGTTTGCTGAGATCAACACACAGGGTGTACAAAAAGCGACTGGGCAGAGAAAAACCAGTGGCGGGGCACTTCGTTTTGGTTGAATTGACCATTTGCATTTTTCCGAAATTCCGCTTTGTTTCTGAGATATTCGTCATTTTCTGATTTTTTCAGAAACAGCTTGTTGCACGCGCAATAGTTGCTGCAACGGCAAAAAAAATATTTTTTTGAAGAGCCTATTTTTATCCAGTTCAGTTGACATCTACTACGTTTTGAATCAGCTTATTAGCGAGGAAACTTAATTTTCTGACTATCACCAATATGTCTTCTTCAGTTATTGTTGTTTCAAGGGGTAAACAACATAGAAACTATGTCCACCATTCCTCAATACTCCATGACACAATGCCATCTCCCAAACAGCTCAGATCAGTCAGATATATCCCTTCTGTAGACTGCCAATAGCTCCAACGACTACTAGAAAAAAGTAAAAGACCTGCTATAACCTGTTCGGTTTTCTTTCATTCGAATTTAACAGAGTAGGTACCTACCTATAATTACGAGAGTATAAACAAGTGAGCGGAGATTGTACTTACATAAAAGTAATGTAAATGCAGGGAATTGAATTCTGGCTGAAGGCAGTAGGTAGTTCGAGGACCGGGTACTTCAAATGAAACGGCCGAAACCCGCGACCCTAAGAAAAACAACCTGCGACCCTACTTGGGGTCGCGACCCCGGGTTTGGGAACCCCTGCTCTAAAATGTTTTGTTTACAAATAACAAGAAAAATTAAACCCCAGAAAACGCGTCTTCCCAACCTTTCACCACCAATCTTTCAACACCATCCATTTCAGAATTTCAGTGATTGCCCTTTGACGTAATCAAACCCCCACTCAAAATTTTTAAAAATTCGCCTAAAAAAACCCTTGATTGATTTCAATGTTTAATGTGGACAATTGTCTTGATGAAGAGCCCTCTTCAAGAAACACCAGTGATTGAAAAATTGCAAGTTCCCCATTGTCCTCAACCTCAAAGTTCCCTTCCGGAGTGGACAAATGATCAAATAACATGTGATTATACAGTTTGTGATACGGGTCTTAGGCCCTTATTTATGAACGTTCCTTGAAGCTTCCTTGAGGCAAGGAACCGTTGAGAACAGTTTTGATCGCAATAAAAACATCTGTTCTGAATAATTTCAAGGGTTCCTTAACATCAAGGAACGTTCATAAATACGGGCATTAGACCCGAAACTTGTAATTCTTAAGGTTTTTTGGGGGGCACAATTTTTGAGCACAAAGATTATTTAGTCCCAAAGCGCCCCAAACTTTCATTTTAAGCCCGTTAAGCCGGATGCACTCATGCGGTACTTGCCAAGTAAAATATTCAGCTGCTCGGTTTCCAGGCAATTGCTAGAAATTGATTGAATATTTTGCTCGTTACTTGGCAAGTCCCGCTTACCGTTACCGGCTTTACACACATGCGGTACTCGCCAAACAACGAGCAAAATATTTTTCAATTTTCAGTTGATCGGTTTCTACGCAGTTGCTAGAAACTTATTTTGCTCGTTACTTGGCAAACACCGCATGCGGATATTTAGCCTTCAAACTTGCAAATTTTGGGGTTATTAGGTGGGCATACGCGAGCAGATATCTGCGGCAGATTTCATGTTTTTGACAGACCTCGGTGGTGAAAATTTGCTCGTTAGTGGGCAAGAAACGACGACAGATCAACCGTGATTGGCCAAACGATATCGGTGGGATTTCAAATCCGCCAGATGAGTTCTGTGGTCCCCCACTAATCAACCGATTTCTTATGAGAGATATCTGGCAGACATAGATCGGCCGATTTCGAATCGGGCGTCGCGTCGCCCCTTAATGCAACGATTTTAACCATCGAAACTTCACTGAACATGTATTTTTTATTTTTTTTATCATATGTATGGGCCAAGCTTTTTGCTCCCTCTACTAGTTTTCTAACTTCATATCTGCCACCGATCTCAAATATCTTACGAACCCGACCGATAAATGAAATCTGTCAGATTTTTTTCCACAACAGATCTCAATCTGCCAGATGTGCCCCCACTAACGGGCAGATTTGATCGGGTAAGGGTAACAGATATCGGTCGCAGATAACTTTGTACGTTAAGGGGCGACGACCGATCTCATCGTTTGCTCTAGATCGGTAACGATATCTGTTGGAAATATCGGCCGATCAAATCTGTCAGAATTATCTGCCCGTGTATGGGCCACTATTGATCCACGGGATCTCGAATATTTCGCTTGTAATTTATTTCATATTTACTAAAGCTTTGGTTTCCTAGAAAAGTGGTGCCGTAATATAGCGGTAGAAAAAATCCCCTTTTAAATCTCACCAGTAGTTGCCTAGAGAACGGCCAACAGACAGCGGCACCGCTTCGAATGATACGGCCGTTCATGACGGGGATGAATAGTTCATCAACGATTTTTGACGGTGACGGTGAACGTTTTTTGTTTACAATGAGCGTGAAAACTGCCTGGACGCTGGATGGTGGCGAAATTGTAGTTAATACTGTCCGAAAACGACTCTATTCTGTTGTTAAAAGAAAATACTACCAAATAGTTGGAGCTACGAGGAAAAAACGTTCATCACCACCGTCACCGTCTGTTTACCGCTCTGTAGGCAACTATGGTTTGATTTAAAAGGGAAATTTTTTACCGTAATATTACGGCACCGCTTATCTAGGAAACCAAAGCTTTAGCCAAGAAACTTGGCAGTTTCGCGATTGTTTAATGCCATGATTTTTCCAGTTCGGGAGGGAGCTTTGAGGTTGAGGAAAATTCGAGGAATGACTTGGCATACTTGGTAAATGTCAGCAAAATCGCAAGTTTCTGGTCTTTTCTTTCAAGATTCTTGCAAGTTCCCTTCACTGAGTCCTCATCCTCCAGTTAACATTGAAAACTGTAATATTTACCACATCGCCTGTTAACTCACGTTTCATAGCCAAACCAATCAGGTTCTGGTGTTTAAATTTGCAGTTTTATGTTTGAATGGCCAGTCCTGAGGGGGGCGGGAAGTAAAATTGTCAGTTCTGAAGTGACTTTGCCTGTGTTAGCCCCGTCCTGGCTACGCCCTTGTACATGCATTAAATTTTACCGGGTCTGTATCAGCCGCCTGATTACGTGCTGTTAGCGCGCGTGCTTTTACCGCGCGAAGAAAAAATCGTGTCTTTAGCGCGCATTACCTGGGTAGACCCTTGTCAAAGTTAATCCTTTTACTACTTTGCTGAGGGTAGAACGTTTTCCCTACTTCTTCTTTATCATCTTTTCCTTCTTTCCTTCTTCTGACCTTCTTGCCTCGTCCACTGAGTCATCAACGAAATACGTATATGTACCTACCTATTTTTCTTTTTTTAAATTTGAGGAATACCATATTGTTATAATATGAACTTATGCAAGAAAGTGTGCGTTTGCCGGGCCGAGAGAGGGAGAGAGAAAGAGTGAGCGAGTGAGACTGAAATTTAATGACCGGCAAACCACTTTGTGGACGAGGTTTGCTTCCTGTGGGAGTATATTATTTTATTTTAAGGCGGCTGCACACAGTCACGTGGTATTCAAACTAACAACAACAACAACAACAACAACAAAACAAACAAACAAAATACCAACCAACAAAATATCAAACAATTTCTAGCACTACCTAAAAACAGACCAGCCCCCCTATTCTGTAACTCTTAACGCGTACGTTAGCAAATTTTCTCAGCTGATTACTTTCAATTATTCACCTTGTTTATTTCGCTAACGCACGCGTTAAAAGTTACAGAATAGGGGGGCAGCCCCCCTTATTCCGTAAGTCTTAACGCGTGCGTTTGCAAAATTTCTCAGCTGATTACTTAAATTATTCAACTTGTTTCGCTAACGCACGCGTTAAGAGTTACAGAATAGGGGTGCAGGGCCCTATTCAGAAACGTCTGGCGAGGGATGCCGCAAGTGTGGTTGCTATGGCCGGATAATGTCATTTCTTATTCGGAGCCCTTGGATCCCACTTGCCGCATTTTTCTCCGAATAAGGCCCCAGATGGAAATCGGTAAATATTTTGCTCGTTATTTGACGAATACCAACGCGCACAGATAAATAATACGGGGAGCGAAAAAAAAATTGGCCCATTTCCCCTTCTCTAAAAGGGTCCATACACGTACAATAATTATTGCGCAATACATTTGTGTAATATTTTGTTTCTAAATGTTTATACGGATAAAAAATTGGTTGTTCATTATCGGGAACGGGCTCCTTTTCTCGAACATGATTGGTAGATTCTTGGATGCCACTATGCTTTGATAGACCGGCGGGGGTGGGATTTCTATGGCAGCGTTGCTGTCCGATCCCGATATTGTGCAGCCCATCAATACAATCCACAAACGTTCAATTTTATTGTGCAACCCCTAGTTTGCGTAATATTTATTGAACTTGTGTGGGCCGCTTAGTAGTCCAAATATAATGGGGCGAGAAAACTATTGGAAACAAACATCGGTGCCAAAGCGTTGAAGTTTTCAAAACGAATTGTAATAAAAACTGCTGCTTTCTGAACGGTAAAACAGATGGACAGCTGAAAAGTGCATCGTTGAAAATTTTGCTTCAAACTAGTAAAACAAATTATTATGAAAACCTCACCCAATACTTTAGCATCTCCTAATTTGGACGATAGGAGTGGAAGAACATAGGGTTTTCCTTTCATCACATTTTCTAATAATAAACAATCCCTCTATTTCTTATCTGTGCTCGCTGACGAATAACATCACATGTGTGTATCCAGCTATTGGACCGCCTTATCAATCACTGAGTATGCAATTTTAAGAACTGATCTGAGATAATCAGCTGCCTACTAGCAAAGAATATTTGATGACAAAACAGGTGATTTTTTTATCAACTCCTAAACCATCAGCAAAAAATTGATAAAGCTGCCCTTATCAATCAAGGGCCTTATCAAGGGCAGCTTTATCAATTACTTGCGGCATTCCTCGCCAGACGTTTCTGAATAGGGCCCTGCACCCCTATTCTGTAACTCTTAACGCGTGCGTTAGCGAAACAAGTTGAATAATTTAAGTAATCAGCTGAGAAATTTTGCAAACGCACGCGTTAAGACTTACGGAATAGGGGGGGCTGTTCTGTTTTTAGGTAGTGCTAGAAATTGTTTGATATTTTGTTGGTTGGTATTTTGTTTGTTTGTTTTGTTGTTGTTGTTGTTAGTTTGAATACCACGTGACTGTGTGCAGCCGCCTTAAAATAAAATAATATACTCCCACAGGAAGCAAACCTCGTCCACAAAGTGGTTTGCCGGTCATTAAATTTCAGTCTCACTCGCTCACTCT
This sequence comes from Corythucha ciliata, assembly GCA_038030265.1. Classification (NCBI taxonomy): domain Eukaryota; kingdom Metazoa; phylum Arthropoda; class Insecta; order Hemiptera; family Tingidae; genus Corythucha; species Corythucha ciliata. The sequence goes on along the minus strand of CM075943.1, from coordinate 39,126,631 downwards.
TTCTCTCTCCCTCTCTCGGCCCGGCAAACGCACACTTTCTTGCATAAGTTCATATTATAACAATATGGTATTCCTCAAATTAAAAAAAAGAAAAATAGGTAGGTACATATAAGTATTTCGTTGATGACTCAGTGGACGAGGCAAGAAGGTGAGAAGGTCAGAAGAAGGAAAGAAGGAAAAGATGATAAAGAAGAAGTAGGGAAAACGGGAAAATCAAAGGATTAACTTTGACAAGGGTCTACCCAGGTAATGCGCGCTAAAGACACGATTTTTTCTTCGCGCGGTAAAAGCACGCGCGCTAACAGCACGACACCCAGCCGCCTGACAGTCCAGTTGTAATTGTAACTGGGAATTTCCCCTCCCGTTACTAAGGAACCTTTAAAGACGAGTAGACGCATACGGCGCCATGTTCGTTCTTATCAGTTTAATAAGAATGGTTGGGGGTGGTTTGTTGACATCCACAAAACATCAACAAAAGGTGGATTTTACAAGACTGATAATTGATAAGAGCGAACATGGCGTCTGTGATTTTACCTGTCTGATTATAGGTTCTCTACCGTTACTACTTTCAATTCATTTAAATTTTACGCCTTCAGTCTGTTCTTTATGTCGTGTCATTAATCTGGACACCATTTCCGGGCTGTACTGTGCGATTGGCCATTGTTTCTATTCTTATTGTACGAAAAGAAAGAACAAAGTGCAATTGAATGTTTTATTGCATTTTCGGTACATTACTCCTGGCTGTAACGTCCTATCTCCTGATTCTCCCGTCGTTTCTCTTTGATAAAACAAGGGACTTCCTTGTTAACACGAAATGACAATTGATTGCGGTAGTCTTAAGTGGTACGGTGGGTGGTTGGGTGTTGGTGTGTGTGGGGGGGGGGAATCATTCTTACGATTTCTTTTCCCGAAGAGAGCTCGAGAAACTCATCGAAATTTCGTAATAAAAAAAAAATGGGTCGCGTACGTGCCATTTCGGAGCCAGAAAGACCGCTGGATGCATCACTCATTTTCGTTCCTTCACTTGTCTCTTTTTCGACGTTGCATCACCCAGCTTGACATTATGAGTGTCCAAGTTTTCATTTTCTATGATTACGATACATTGCCCCTTTCCCTTCCTACAACAGCTCCCAGAAAAAAGACAACCCTAGTTTCCATTTTATACCTTGCGAATCAACGAGCAATCAAAATTCCCAACTCTCTTCTTCGAGATTCAAGATTTTGTAACAACATAATGAGTGAAAGCCTCATTTATTTTATTTTTTTTTTTTTGCAATTGCTCAGGTCTCGGTATTTGAAGAATTATGTTGAAACGTCGATCAATCTCTTCTAGCCTATTTTTACGAAATTTTCCACGCAACTTTGTAAAACGTATTCTCTTTCCTTTTTCAGATTCGAGTCTAGGGAGAAATCCCTGAATCCTGCCCTACAAGCATCGGTAGCCGTGAGTACCCTTTCTTTTTTTTATTTTTTTGTACTACTCAAACACGTGAAAGAAAGAAAAAAAAGGTCTGCCTTTTGACTTCTCTTCTGCGCTTCCGTTCCCTGGCTGTTACAATTGTGGGAGAGCCCCCCCTCCCCTTATTTCGCCTTCCTAATATTGAACGACTGAACGTCCTCATCCTCAAGGAAAGTCAAGTTCGGTTTTTTGTTGAAAGTTGAAACCGAACTATTAATGTCAGGTCTTTAAAACCCTAGTGACGATGGAAGGGCGAAGGGGATTTGACCTTGACATTTTCTTGAAGGAATGAATCCTTGTCTGCTTTCGTAGGAAATGAGTGTGACCTTATTGTCCTTTTTTTCTTTAAAGTAGATACATGAACATTTCTTTTTCTTCACAAAATCTTCAACAGTCAACGCCTCTCGAAGCGTTATTGTATTCATACTATCCGAGGCTATCTTTTCGGTTCAACCTCGACGACTAGGAACGCCTTGTTTCATCGAATACTTTACCCATCGTCGGTATATATGCGATGAGTTCCCTCCCACCCCAAATATTACATAAGAGTGAGCGAGATAGAAGTACGTGCGATAGAAAGAGAGACCCGGGTGTGGCATTTATTAGCATTCCTGTGCCTTCGGGCAAGTATAGGTGGCTTCTGTTCATCCCGGAGTTCCCGGCTAGTTACTTTTTATATATACATACCTATGTATAAATATATTTTACCGAAGGGCAGGGGTCCTTTGGTGATGGGAAGGCGGGGAGTTTTGGGTGATGAAGAAATCGATATCAAAAACCGACCACTAAAATTAATGTCAAGTGTGTTTAGTGAGGTTTAGCTCGGACATGTTGTAACTTTTAAATATATTTTAAAGGACAAATCCCTGTACCCCTGACAAAGGCACACTAAACTTCGGAAGCCAAGGATTTTAGTTCTCGAGGAAACAGATTTTGTTTAAACCCACGTTATTCATTGTTTTCTCTTTTCAGACGAGTACATTTACGTCTTTTTTTTCTTCTTCTGGAGGAGTTGTGAGTCATTCATAGCATTGGTGAGATAGCATTGGTCGGTCTTATGTCCATTTTGTTTATTGCCTGAATTGATAGCTATGACTGACTCATGGTCTGTTGATTTTACTATCTTGCGATCGCTGCTTTTGAAGTTTACGAGTTTTTTATATTTTCCGTACACTGTGAACACTGTTTGGAGTGGTCGAACCTCGGGCTAATTTTAACTGTTTAATTTTGGATTATCTAAAAATCTCTTTCCCTCTTTTTCCCACTGTTTCTTTCTTATTGGCATCCATTGTTTACTGGGGCTTTGTCTGGGAGGGGTGAGATGCACTCCCTCGGAACGAACGGTGTACCGGTTGACAAAAGCTGTGTTTAGGGGGGTCTTTGCCCGTTTCGTTCGATTGAGACCCTTGCTTTTGCTTATAACTCCTCTGCATAAAATACAGCAAACACCCAACCCAACCCCTTTTGATTCCGTCTTATGGGGCTCGGAGTGCCCCATTTTCCTGAAAAATTGGGTGTGAAGTTCTTGTACTGTATTTTCTCAACGCGAATCACGGGGATATTTCGTTCAACGGCTTGGCCCCTAAAATGAGCTGTTCGGCCAAAAAACGGAAAACGTGGTTCAAAAATCAGCTCCTACGGAAAAATAGAAATGTTTTCCCGAACTTTTTTTGAGTCCACCCCTCACAAAAAGACTATTGTTAGCCAAAACAAATTGCAATATACTTGAATTCGACAACTCAGCGATTCAGCCATGAACGTTCAAGTAGAGTGATCAGACGTCCTACTTTCCTCGGACATGTCCTACTTTTTAAAGCATCCGGGTACGTCCGGGTTCATTTTTTCAGGTGAGTCCGGCCAGGAGGCAGCGCAGTGGTCGAAATTGTCATACGTTTCAACTTGTTACGTTGGTGGGTCTGACCCCCCAACCATTGCTTCGCGGATTTTTGCTCCTTCAACACTAAATTTCGAGTGTTTCGCTCTTTCAAAAGCCTAATTTTGTGGTTTTTGCTTTTTCAAAAACGAGTGTAGAAGACTTTTGCTCTTTCAAACCTTTTCTTGAACTTCGCTTTCAAAAACCAATTTCGGAGATTTTCGCACTATCAATAATCAAGTTTCGTGGCCTTAGCTTTTTTTTATAAACCAATTTCGTAAGTAGTTCTCAAAAAACGAATGATGAAAAAACAAAGTTCGTGATTTTGGCTTTTTCAACCCCCCCCCCCCGGAATTTTTGCTCTTCCATAACCAAATTTTTCAGGCTTTGGACCTTCAAATTACAATTACCTGAAATTTCGTCATTTTGGCTCTTTTCAAATCCCAATTTTTGGTGGATTCTCACTCTTTCAAAACCCAATTGCACATATTTGGCTCCTTCAACCCCAATTTGTCCGTTGATTTCCGCACTTCCATAACCAAATGTCGCGGATTTTGACTCCATCAATCAAAAACGTTGCGGATTCGTATCGTTCAAATTCCATGTTTTATGGAATTGTGCTATTTCAAAAACCGAATTTTGTAACCTTAGCTCTTCCTAGAATCAGTTATGGAGATTTCGATAATTCGAAAAACTATTATATAGTTTTTTTTTAGAAAGTTAATTCATGGATCCATCATTTTCGCTCTGAAAACCTCAATTTTTATGGATTTTGACTCCTTCAAAACAAAAATTTTGCGTATTCGGCTCGTTCAAACGCCAATTTTAGAAAATTTCGTTCGAATATAATTTCGTGATTTCGTGGACTTGACTCTTTCAAGCCCTGATTTTGCGGTCATTCGCCCTTTCAAAACCGAATTTCTTGGATTTGCCGCCTTCAAAAACCAATTTCGCGTTGTCAAAAACCTAAAATCATGACTTTGGCTCTTTCTTGAAACCAGGTACACAGGTTTGATTATTTCGGAAAGGCAATTCGCCTCGTTAAGGAACCAAATGTGATTTTTGGACCTTTCTAATCCAAATTACTTCGCTTTTCATTAACAAAGGTCATGGATTTTGCTTATTCATGACCGAAGTTCGTTGGTTTAGCTCTTTTTTAAATCTTTGCCTTGTTTTAAAAATTAATTTCGCCCTTGAAAAAACCAAATTCGACGATTTGGCTCACTCACAAACTAATTTTCGTCATTATGACTCCCAGGTTTCGGGGATTTTCATTCTTTCGGAATCTAATTTCGCGGGTTTCGCTCCTTCAATAAATTCCAATTTAACTGGAACCTCCTGAAACGCTAAAGTGGTCGTGTGGTCGCTGTTCGCACCTCCTTTTTGCTTCGGTGCAAATTCACGATTATCTGGTGAGTCTAACCCCCAACATAGCTTTCGTTCTTCTTTATAAAGATGAAGATATTGGGAGAAACTGATCTTTTAGCCATTCTCAACCAAGTCATATAATTAATTATACGTCTGTTATCGGAATCGGAGTCACATCACCCCCTCCTTCCTCCAACACTTCTGCAACCCGAGGGCGATGGTAAAATTGACGGTAAGTTTTTGTAACACCCCATGTTGGAGTGTTTGAATAATTTAATAATTAATTTAATTTAATAATTGAAATTTGAATTTCAAATGCTCCTACAGCCTGGAAAGATGGGAAGAATTTCATTTCTCTTCTAATCTTGCCTGATACTGACAGTCCTTCATTTCCCCGCCGCCTGCTACCTCCTCCACTCATATAACATTGTAGTAGTAAGCCTGGGGTAGGCAGTAATCAAAACGAAAACTCCGCCTTTTTGAAAACGAACATTTACACTGTGTGTTTTCATTAAAGTGGAAGTTCTTCGCTCGGAAAGTTAGGCGCGAAGACCACTCAGTCGACGATAATGCTGTTAGCCCTTCGCTCCCTTTAGTTTGTCACGGTTCAAGGAGTTATTTCTCTAGTCAAAACCTTCACACTTTATACATTTTCTAAAATTTTAAAGTAAAGGCGCATTTACACGGTTCAATCTCATAGCACAATATGATGGAAGACATTTCATTGAATGGCTCGGGTCGGGTATCACGTTTATTATAGAAATTTGATGAAGCAATATCATTGAAAATATGTTTACACGTTTCAATGAGCCATGAGATTGAACCGTGTTAACGCGCCTTAAACCTTGAAATGGGCAAGAGAGAATGATGAGATTTGGTTAATTTTACGCCATAACCTAACTGTAGGAAAAGATTCAAGGAATGACTGCACATTTTTGCAAGGCCAACTTTCCCTGCCCACCCGGCAACATAAATTTTTTTCGTGTTTGCACAAACTGTTTTTCGTTTTTCCTCGCTTATGTTTCGTATTTATCATCCTTTTCTAAAAAGAAATATGCAACTGATTAGGAATTCAAATTTGTTCTAATAGATTTGCTCATTGTTTGCCACAATTCAAGGCCCTCCCCTCTCCTTCAACAAGGAGACTTCAACAAGGGTAGGTACAATTTTCACCAAGTTGATCAGCGAATAAATCACACACCCTCACCCTTTCCATCATTTCCTTAGTGGGAGTGAATGAAAAAAAAAAACTTTCTCTTTCTTCAAATTGCGCGAAAAATAAAACTCGCTCTTGACTGGTTTAGGCGAGTACAAATTGGCTTGATTCGTTCGAATAGCTATTCAGAGCGTGGGTACTTTTCACCTACGCCGAATATGGGGTCTCCTGCGAAAACCAGAATCGGGTGGTCGAGTTTTCGAGAAAGGCAACTTCGTTATTTAAGGGCCTGTCGGCTGATGATTCTCTCAAATTCTTCTTCTTCTTCTTCTTTCTGTGACTGTGGCTTCTACAGTGGTTGAATCTAAAGTAAAACCAGGAAACTTGCGGGGGCTACAAAGAGTTTTCTTCAATAAGAGGTCGTTTGTAACGGCCTAAAACGATCATAAACAGCGTTCATTAGGCAGAGAAAAAGGAACTGTCACACTGTGGATATGAGAAAGTTCAGAGCACAGCGCTCGCATTCTACTTAGTCCGTTACCCATACAGAAATCTAGATTAGAGCATTATTTAAAAGGAAACTAATGATGAAAGAGGATGATATGAGAGGGGGGAGGGGGCAAATCACTCAGTCCCATATCGAGTCGTTGACGAACAGAAAGTCTCTTCATTACTGTTTCGCGAGAGAGAAAAAATTAATATTCAACTAGAAGACTAGGTATTACTCATTTTTATCGGCCTTGATAAATCAGAACGATAAACTGCGAAGCGGAACAAAAAATATTAAATGCAGCAGAGCATTCCTTAAAGATAAAAATGCACACAACCGTTTAATTTTTCTTCCGCAACATGTGGCCATTTGACGGCCTCAGCTCAATTTTATCTTAAGAGATTTATGAAGAAATGTTAAGGCACAAAGTAAACACAAGAATAGCTCCGGACTTGTGGTAGCAATGAAAGAGAAGAGCCCTTTAGGTGTACCCACTCAAGTAACTAGTGAGGTCCTTGAAAGAGTATGTAATCAAGCCCTCTCACCTTTGTTTTTTTGTTTCCAGCCTCTTTAAAAGCAACATCATCCTTTAAGGACGCTAAGGACCCCTTGTAATTTATATCTCATTAAAATGATCCAGTTTTAGAAGAAAAAAAAATGTTGATGTTTCTGACAAACATAGTAATACATACAAGGGGTAGGGGACCTCCATCGGATTCGGTCTGATCAGGACAAAAACACATCGGCTGCTCTCAATATTATTCCCAGAATCAAGGTAGGGGAAATGGGCGGGGGTAAGGATACAAAGTAGATCCCTACGACAAAAGAGCCGTGATCCTGCATTGTACGGTTCTGCAGCTTCCTTCCGCATTCCTTTTAAACTATTGAAGCGATACACCATGAAAAGAATCTCTGGGGCGGGGGACGCAGAAATTTAGAAGAAAAAAAATCCCTGATCCCGGTAATTACAATCGTACCGCAAAAAATCCCGTCGCTCTCCATCCGAGGGGATGCCCCCCACCCCGCACGTCGTTTTACCCTCTGGAACATGTGTTACTATAGTTGAACCAAACTCTGATGGAATTTTTCAACAAAATTTCCAGGTGTAAATGAACCTAATCATTATGTACAAGCAAAATTGGTTTTACTGATTTTTAGGGCCGTATTCAGAAACCAACCTTAACCTTTACATCTCCTTTAAGCGCTTCAAAACAGATGACATATTTTTATAAACCATCACCAGCTTCGTAAAGGAGGGTTTCTGAATACGGCCCTTAGGTCCCATTAGAATGTGGTTCAACTATAGACAAAGATGCAACTTTTAAGTTTGTTTTCCATCTGACAGTCCGACACGTGCCCACATTTCCCAGTACGAGAGCGTTCAACGGTTTTAGTAATTCGAAAAAAAAAAATTTAAGTAGGTTCACACCCGATCCTATCTCAATACAACAGTATGAATAAGAACTACGAGGTCAGGGAATTCCCGTCCTTATTTTCTTATTTTCCTTCGTGAAAACTATAACGAAATTGTTTTGGAAGTAATGATATCTTGAATAAAGAAGAAGGAATGAAACATTTTTTAAAAAGCTAAAAAAGAGAGACATCGGAATTTCAAGCAAAAAAAAGGCGGGTGACGAATTCCTTTAAAACGTTTTCCAGAATGCAGTTTTAAAAGTTCGGAAGAAGAGGAAAAAGGGAAACGCATGGCGGGAGGGCAGTTAGAACAGCGTTTGTGAATTGCGATGGCGGTAGTGGTTGGGTTAGGTGGACGGAAGTGAATTCAGGGGAGCGTGACTGCGCTTCTGATTCCTCTCTATTGTCTAAATTCGAGTTCCGAGGAGAGGAAGGCCAAGGGGCGGTTTTCCGAAAAAATAAAGTCTCGTATTATACTTGTACGGAAGACACCAGTTGTGAAAAAGTACTGTAGAAGGGGGATGAGTTTCCGAGTTGTTTCACCCATAATATTCCTGTAATAATAAATTTTTGCTGGACGTAAAGCCAAAGCGCGTCAGAGTTTTTGCCTGATTGGGACTTTTGTCCAAACTAGATATTTTGGAGTTGTATCAATATCTCAAAAAGCTTCTTGATGCTTGTAGAAACCAGATTTCGACCCTTACGACTTAGGCAGATATCAGGCGCGAATCCAGGGGGTGGCGATCGCCCCTACCGAAAGTTCAAGCTCCGACTGCTCAATGGTTGTTAAATTTACCAAATATTTGCACTCTACATAACAGGCGCGGAACCAGAGGGGATCTTATGGGCCATGGCCCCTATGTTGGAATCGAGACCACATCTCACCATCTAAAACCATCATCTAATTCGCGGTTTATGGAGGCCCTTTTACAGCTAAAATTTGGGAGGAAAACTCGTGATGTGCTGTTCTATGGGCAAGTCCACGGCTTAAATTGAGAAATAGCGGCTAAATCGTGGCTAACATAGAGAAAAATTGATCATTCGCGGCTAAAATTGAGAAAACCCCAAATTCACGGATAGGGTTTATTTGGTTTCTGGTGGCAAAGTCGAAGAGAAAATGAAAGCACTAATGCATGGCAAAAAGTAAATGATTTATTAAGTCGTAACTGAAATTGAGACGAGGCTCTGATCGGGAAAAAGACCCCAATTACAGCTAAAATTGTGAAAACGCCAATTCATGGTTTCTGGCGTCAACATTGTTGCTAAAATTAACGAAAGGCACTAATTCATCGCTAAAAATGATTCGAGATAGAGTGCTTTGCGTTTAAAATCTACAAAAAACGCTAAAACGCGTTTTCTGAAGGCAATTGTAGGCTTTCGGTGAGTCAGAGAAGTCCGCTTGCGTCGAGCGACTCTTCCGTGGACTTCAGGCCGGGTTGATTGCCTGGCCAACGCAGTGGTCAGGAGTTGATAGTTTTCAGGGCGCTCAAATAGCCAGCTAATCCTTTAAAGAGAACGAAAAACGAGCTTGGACTTTTTATGGGCGCAGATAGTCAGTCAGTTGGAACATTTTAAAGGTGCAAATTGACAGTTACGCCATTTACGCATTTGGTGCGAATAGGTGGTACCGACATGACGTCACGCTTCCCAATCGGCGGCCATCTTACCACTTTTTTTTTTTTTACTAGATATTAGTGTTAATAGTTTTTAGTGCATTTCATTGTGCTTGTGTTTAGTTCCTGTTTAATTTCGGGTCCGTGAAGCTCCAGGCTTTCTAACTGGGTTCGGTACGTCAATTTGTGCCATTCTCAAGAGTGATCGTCCGAGAGCAAAAATGTCACGAGTTTGACTTTCCGGACTTCCTTCTTAATCCACATTTATGTCTGAAAACTAAAGAACCATGATGTACCATTTTTCTTATTTTGAGGCCGTGAATCGCTGGTTTGGCTATTCTGAGGAGGCATATTGTCAATTTTACCGTTTTCAAAGCGCGAATAATCAATTTGGCTATTTTTGGAGCGCGTTTGGCCGCCTTTGCAGGTTTGAGTCGTCTGTTGTAGCAATTTTTAAGGCGCTTAGAGTCAGTGTATTGCCAATTTTAGGGAGTGAATAGCCGTTTGGGCATTTTTTGGGAGCGCTTAGTCATGTTTTGGGAGCGTTTTGCCATTTGGGGAATAGCCAGTCAGTAAGGTCATTTTTTTAAGGGCGTGAATGTCGGTTTGGCTATTTTAGGGTGTAAATTGTCAGTTTAACTATTTTTTGGACGGAAATAGTCGTCTTTATTATTTTCAGAACAGCTCGATTTCAACTCGAACTCCCCCCCCCCTCCCCGACATATCTCTGGAGTAATTTGTTAACTTTTTTTTGGACACCCTTATTGCACGACCTCCAAAGACCCCCTGAACGTTACTACTGGTCATTGTCCCCGTCACTTTAGCCACACTATTCACCTGTGTGGTTTTTTCAAAACCTCTTCAAAAAATCCAAAGTTTTTTTTTTCTACGCCCTTTTGAATACCATGCTGACATCACGGGTTTCGAACCCACACGTGCAAGTCGTCGCGTTTTGTTGTTTTTTCAAGAGGCACATCTCTGTCCCACTCTTTCAACATTCCATTTTATAAAGATCAGTCATCCGCTTCGACATTTCGGTTAAGGAAAATCTATTAGAAAAATAAAAACCTGTCGGTTGAGGGGATATCATTATATCATTATTTCAGAGCTGAATGTCCTAGAAATCCTAGAAAGAATTTCGATATGAATACGATTGTTTTAAAATTGTATTATCAAACTGTTCTGTATGCGTGTGAGATCACGTCGGGGTGTGTCTTGAAAGAAAGTGTCTTCCTTTTTCCATCTACGTGTGCGTTGTGCGATGCTTCGTTCTGCATTGTTGCTCCAGACCTCCCCCCACCTACAACTCACGATCCAACGAACGCCTTACGCTTTGGGTTTCCTCTTGATGGAGGAAGTTGGCTCAAGTGTGTGGTACCGGTGTATCTCGGTCATTGTTATTTCATTTAACATAAAACACATTACGGGCTTTAATTTGGCCTAATGGAGAGTGAAAAAAACTGTGGTGAAATTATTTACCCCAGTAAAATAACCCAAGCTTAAAGTAATAAAGGTGCTCGTAATCACACGCTCTGGAAGGGAAGGGGGCATGACCTTGTTTTTTGATGCTTCGAACTTTAAAATAACTGACATTTTCATCTGTGCAAATAGTTGGGTTTCCACGCTTTTATCAAAAGTCGTTGCGATTGTGCGAGAACGAAGGAGACACACATTTTGTTGCTGCTATTAGAGGCTACCGGTAAAACAACAGTTTTGACCTTTAAAAAAATCGCTTTAATTTCCTTGGGTGCTGCTGCTCGCTCAAATGAAGAAGCGACGGAGAAATTACGCGGATTTTTCCGACAGCTCGGTCTGCTAACAGGCACACAGTCAGTCGGTGCTTTCGCAGCATGACTGAATCATAATTAGCGCGCTTCGCTAATTATGTGGTTTGCCCAACCAACTTCGACGTTCTTCTGCGCCTCCCCACCCCTCCCGGCTATCGCCCATATTTTTTTTTAAGGTCAAGAACGCAACAATTACACGCTGGTAAACCCCAAATGTTAATAGGGGCAGAGTGATTAAGCCTATTCGCATTTTTTTTTCTCCCCCTTCCTTGAAACGCAGATGTTGGACTTACTAGAACGATGACTAAACGCGATAACACCGCGGTAAACAAGAAAACCAGTGTAAACTTTATGCGAACCAGTGGGCTAGATATCTACGCCGCACCGGCCATTCTCAATCCCCAGTACTGTCAAGTCGGATTTTGCATATCTTTCACTCCGTCAAAGGATTCGGTTTATTTCATATTTAAATGCTCTGTGTCGCTATAGAACGACGTAAACCCAACAAGTGATGGAAGCGGGGAGCTGGATTTTATTACTTTTTTAAAGCTCGATTTATTATGTTTCGGGGTTTCGTGAATATTCACTAAGGCGTGTAGACTATCTCGAATGCACCTGAACTTGTACGGAAATTGAAAAAATAAAAAAAGGTCAGGCGGTTTTTTGGTTTTTCTAGTTGTAACACGCAAAGCGTTCCTTTTTTCGTTCTTTGTTAACCTCGTTAAGTTCAATGAGTTTCAGAAATAATCTCATTGCTTTCTTTCACGTGGAAAGTAGGCGAAATGCCGTTCACTTCCGAGTAAAACAACAAACATTATTGTGAAAATAACTTTCTTGCATTGCAGGTGCTTGATCATGATGGAAACGGACGGTTTAGAAGAGAAAAGAGTGGATCATCCTAGTTAGCCTGTTTAGCGATTAAACGTCGAGCCATCGTCAAAACCCTCCGCCTTGTCGCGTGTATAAAAAACGAAATTAGTAATGAATAATTCTTTGCAAGGAACCACGCTCACTCAGGTACTTGAACAAAAAAAAACACCTAAATTCCCACCGCATCTCACCCGAGACATCCATTCTACTCATTAGTGCGCAATCTTTTTTCAGCGGTATCAACCTGTCGTTTGTGTTCCTCTGGAGTCAAAAGAACCTTCGTGGATCATGCCGGACGTAATGGAATCAGAAAAACTCAACCCTCCAGTTTTTCATCAAGCCAAGGCTGCAGTAAAACTGAGTGCCATGCCGTAAGTGACGTCCTTGGAGGGGGGGGGGTCGCCCCTTAAACTTGAAATTTTACGATTTATTTTTTTTCCCCCTTCAGTTGGTTTCACGGTAAGATCTCAAGAGAAATGGCCGAACAGCTTCTCAACCCTCGAACTGACGGTCTCTTCCTTGTTCGTGAATCGACCAATTTCCCCGGTGACTACACGCTGTGCGTTTGTTTTCAGTCTAAAGTTGAACACTACCGCGTCAAGTACAAAGACAGTCAATTGACCATCGACGATGAAGAATTTTTCGAAACTCTCGCTCAACTCGTAGAGGTAAACAATTGCCCCCCACCTCACACAAACAAGCCACCATTTTTTTTTTTTTTTGCATTTTTTTTCCTTCCCGCAGCATTACGAAGAGGACGCCGATGGCTTGTGCACGCAGCTGACTAAATGTTTACCGAAGCAGGGTAAACAGAATTTTTGCGTTGATACGAAAAAATTCGTCGAGGCTGGTTGGGTCATACAGGAGAACGAGCTTGAGGTAGGAAAACTACTCGTCCCCTATTCTTTATTCACCATTTTCCTGTTTTTCCGGAGGACCTCCCTACCTTCTGCATGGAGATGTATCAACCTTTCAAAATTTGAAAACTAGCGCTGGGGGTTTGACTCTCTCAAAAACTAATTTAGTGGGGTCCGAAGTGGGGGGGGGGAGTTTCATCCAAAAAAAAACAATTTAGGTGTTTCGGCTCTTACAAAACTTACAAAAACCAATTTCCCGGCTCGGCTGTTTGAATGAATCAATGGGTCCGTTGTAAAACTCTAACACGATTAATAGTAGGGGAGGCCAAGAGGGGATTTCGGGATTTACTCAAGCGCGTCAGATTAACATACTGCAAATACCTAGTACCTAGTTGAGTACCTCCACCAAATATGAGCCCTATACAGGGTGTTTCAGGAGGAATGTGCAATACGTTGCCATGTTGTAGTACGCACCTGGACACACCAAAAATACCATATGAGCATATGGTCGAAAGTGGTTACCTTACGAGATATCGGCATTTTCCTGTTTTTCACGTTCTTCGTGACTTTTTTACACAAAAAGCGGATTCACAGCTCGCAATTCAAGTTTAGACAAAAACTAATGACTGATTCGGAAAGAGCAGAAAATTTACTTTTTGAATCTGTCATTAGAATGGGTTTTCGGAGTTAATTTGAACATGTAATCTGCATGCAAACACAGAAAAAATGAAATGCCAAAAATAGCAGGTGAATTTCAAGTTGGCGTACGTCAGCTGTTTTATGGTCTCATGAGTGGCAAAATCGATGAAAACTTCTCCATTCGATGGCCTTTTGTCTAAACTTGGATTGCGAGCTGTGAATCCGCTCTTTGTGCAAAAAAGTCACGAAGAGCATGAAAAACAGGAAAATGCCAATATCTCGTAAGGTAACCACTTTCGACCATATGTTCATACGGTATTTTTGGTGCGTCCAGGTGCGTACTACAACATGGCAAAGTATTGCACTTTCCTCCTGAAACACCCTGTATATGTGGCCGCCCGTCAAGGATAAAGCGTCAGATTAGTAAAAAAAAATTGATCAGTCTCTCGAGCGCGTCAGATTAAGGAAGTGGGAATTAATTGCATGCTAAAAAGTCCATATTCCACTAATCTGACAATTTAAGAGTGGCGCAAAGACGGAGGAAGCCTACAAACTTGTAAAAAAGAACGTCATCTTGACATTCTCGAGCTTGGCTGTTTTTTTTTTTTTTTTTTTTTTTTTTTTTTTTTTTTAAGGGAATAATTCAAGGATAACGGAAAATATATAATCTGACGATTTCCACAAGCCGAAGGCAGCTGGCGGTCGGAAAGAGTGCATTTCATTTCGTATGCGGATACCCTAAGCCGTCCCAGAAGTAATAATGTAGAGACCATGATTTGTTTCGTTAATGTTTGACCCTTCCTCGTACTGTTTGATGCCGGGTTTGTTTAAGCTGAGCTTAATGGGAATCAAAGGCTCCTTCAAAATGAAATCATCGTACCGAATATAATGCTTCTAGAACCAACTGGTAATTGTAGTGATTTTTTTACCAGTTCAAGCCATACTACCGCCCCCCCCTCCAAGTCGACCGATTTGGCCCAAATGGAATACCAACCGAGGTCGTATGCCTACTGATTTTTGTGCCAAAGCGCGTTCCACTAAATTGACTTCTACGAGAGTTATCGTGCTAACAAGAAAACGGCCGTAAATATACAGGGTGTTTCGCAACCAGTCGTGAATACTGAAAGAGGTGATACAACAGGTGATTTAGAGTCGATATTGTTCTTTTCGACTTTTTCGAAAACCCATTCGAAAGTTAACACGCTTTGAATAGTAACGGAAAAAAATAGAAAAGGATTTTCGTTAAGTTCTGGGCTAATTTTATTATCGTTGGAGGGGGTATTTTTCCTATTTTAGCACACAAATTTGAAGGAAATTTTGCGCTCTTTCCAACGAGCTGATTAGTTTTTGTTTTTTTGCTTTTGTATAGGCGCTACGCCCTCTTAAATGAGGAAAAGTAACGAATGTCCAAAAATATCGATTTTAATCGATATCTCGGGAACGAATGGGTTTTCGAAAAAGTCGAAAAGAACAATATATCGACTCTAAATCACCTGTTGTATCACCTCTTTCATTATTCACGACTGGTTGCGAAACACCCTATATACAGGGTGTCCAATAACGAGATGCTCAGAGAAAAACCTGAGTTTGGGGCCATCATTTGGGACCAAAATGCATATGTGACATTTTTAAAAATTCCTTTTAGTTTTCTCAGAATCGTCCATTTTACGTTATTTTGGTTTGTTGCTTCTTTTTTTTAGAAATGTGCATGTTGCAAGCCTCATTCTAAGCCTAATTCTTGCAAACCCAAAACTAAGGAGCTCGTTGGAAAGAGCACAAACTTTTCTTACAGAATAGTTCATTGAAATCATGATTAAACTACATTTATTTGGCATGACAGAAGCTCAAACGGAAATAAACTTCATTTTTCAAAAATTTGGAAAATTCCGGACGTGATTTTCTAAACTTTCTTAAATTGTCGACTATTGTTTTTACCGCTGGAAAAACTTCCTAATTCAGTGAGCTTTCGAATGATCTATTCACTTTTTGTTATTCGCCTATTTTGGTAGGAGAAATTAGGCAAAATGTCTGAAAACCCTCAGGTGACACGAGCAAAATGGGTTACATGAGACATATTTTTTTCGGGTGTTTTTTCACTGAAATTGGTTTTCAACAGGAACAACGATCAGAAAACGACTAAGGTTATGTTTATGTAGAACCGGTGACCAAAGAGGAGAGCGCCTCTAGGCAAGAAAGTGGCCCTTAAAATTGCACCGGAACTAACATGACAATTTTCTCTGATGCATTCTCCTCGCAGCTCTCCTCTTTATTCACCGCTCTTACATAAACGTACCCTTAGGGGAAATAAAGATAATTTATGTTATCCAAGCTTTCTTGAGTCAGTAATGAAAAGGTGGGGCAAGAAGTAAGATTAATGAAATATGTAATTAAGCATGCATAAAGCCGTAGCCGAAGACGCCTATATTGTCTGTCTTCCATAGCTGAGGTTCGTCAAAAACGGACCGGTTTCGGCTGCTTGCCATCTTTAGCGTTTGGTTTTCCGACTGAAATTCGTGGCGAGCAGCTGAAACAGGTCCGTTTTTGACGAACCGCAACGAGAGAAGACAGACAATGTAGGCTCTTTCAGCTACAGCTTTATACATGCTTTATCCACTAGCCCTCGTAGTCTTGAGACCCTAGAGGCTTGCAACATGCACATTTCTAAAAAAAGAAGCAACAAGCCAAAATGGACGATTCTGAGGAAACTAAAAGGAATTTTTAAAAATGTCACGTATGCATTTTGGTCCCAAGTGATGGCCCCAAACTCAGGTTTTTCTCTGAGCATCTTGTTATTGGACACCCTGTATATACACAAGCCAATATACAGTGTGTTAACATTTTAAGGTCGCACCACCGGCCAGGGTTCGATTCTGCAACTCATTTGCGGCAAAAGTTGTCCTCTGCAAAAAAAAAAAAAAATTCACCCCGCACGAAGTCCAACTTTTTTCACTTTTAAGATTTTTTTCGTGTTATAGACATTGCGTTACTAAAACGACTGTAACTCGCTTATTTCTGGCCGAAAATCAAATCTGAATACACCGTTGGAAAGAGCGTTAAATTTACCATCTTCCCAATGCAAAATAATATTTCAAGTGTAGGATTCAGGGGACGAAAAATAAGCCCTAGTAGTAAAATGTGAGAAATTACGAAAATTTGCAGAATTTTCAAACGTTTTCAACTCCGACTGAATCTGTCGGTTAATCGTATCCGTTCTAAAACCCTATGATTCTGCTTGATTTGATCGCCGAATACGCTAATCCTCAAGCAGATCCTCTAGAAACGCTTTCTACCTATTTGATAAACTATGCTCCGAGGTAATCATGCTCAGTTAACATGCAGTTACAGTAAAGCGCTCCGAGTAATCAGAGTACGAGATTTATCACTCCCAAGTGAACGCATTTTTTTACTCGTGGATTGGATTCAGAGGACCAATTCTATGGCCTCCTAGAAGACCGGACCTTACCCTTCTCGGCAAACGTTTGTGGAGGGACTTAAAACAGGAGTTTATAAAGATATGGTGAAAAACATCCTGAGATCGAGGATCTGCTGGATAGGATTCACATGCAGTGACTAAGAAAGGCGGAATCCAGAGGTTTCAGAAGGAGCAGTGGATGAGGTTCGCCGCATATGCCTAAACTAAAATAGCGGACACACAGAAAATATCATGCTGAGGTGAATAAAGTAGCTCTTGTTCGTCGTTTCCCGCATTTTCTCTCGTTGTTATTAGAGATACTCGGACTTTTCCCACAAATAGCAACCCTTAGTGGAAAACCAATTCATTTTAAACATAACACCAGACTACCCCTATTCCCCTAGCTCTCCTATTTCATGAGCCACATATGCACCACCCGATTCAGCGCTAGCGTGATATGCGCGCCAAACGCTACTCGATTCAGCGAGAAAAAACAAGTAAAACCCACCCCTTATTCCACCAAACTGTGAAGATTTGGCAGTCATTGAATAATTGAGCAAGATGAAAAAACACCTATTTTTCTAGACGCGGTTTTTGAGACGCGGTTTTCTCACCTATTCGATTTTTTAATTTAAAAAATGACTAGACCTAATGAAAGCTTTTCCTAATTGTTTTATCTTTAAATCATTCTTTTATCTTTACTCAACGATTCGCGGCAAAAGTTGTCCTCTGCAAAAAAAAAAAAAAAATTCACCCCGCACGAAGTCCAACTTTTTTCACTTTTAAGATTTTTTTCGTGTTATAGACATTGCGTTACTAAAACGACTGTAACTCGCTTATTTCTGGCCGAAAATCAAATCTGAATACACCGTTGGAAAGAGCGTTAAATTTACCATCTTCCCAATGCAAAATAATATTTCAAGTGTAGGATTCAGGGGACGAAAAATAAGCCCTAGTAGTAAAATGTGAGAAATTACGAAAATTTGCAGAATTTTCAAACGTTTTCAACTCCGACTGAATCTGTCGGTTAATCGTATCCGTTCTAAAACCCTATGATTCTGCTTGATTTGATCGCCGAATACGCTAATCCTCAAGCAGATCCTCTAGAAACGCTTTCTACCTATTTGATAAACTATGCTCCGAGGTAATCATGCTCAGTTAACATGCAGTTACAGTAAAGCGCTCCGAGTAATCAGAGTACGAGATTTATCACTCCCAAGTGAACGCATTTTTTTACTCGTGGATTGGATTCAGAGGACCAATTCTATGGCCTCCTAGAAGACCGGACCTTACCCTTCTCGGCAAACGTTTGTGGAGGGACTTAAAACAGGAGTTTATAAAGATATGGTGAAAAACATCCTGAGATCGAGGATCTGCTGGATAGGATTCACATGCAGTGACTAAGAAAGGCGGAATCCAGAGGTTTCAGAAGGAGCAGTGGATGAGGTTCGCCGCATATGCCTAAACTAAAATAGCGGACACACAGAAAATATCATGCTGAGGTGAATAAAGTAGCTCTTGTTCGTCGTTTCCCGCATTTTCTCTCGTTGTTATTAGAGATACTCGGACTTTTCCCACAAATAGCAACCCTTAGTGGAAAACCAATTCATTTTTAAACATAACACCAGACTACCCCTATTCCCCTAGCTCTCCTATTTCATGAGCCACATATGCACCACCCGATTCAGCGCTAGCGTGATATGCGCGCCAAACGCTACTCGATTCAGCGAGAAAAAACAAGTAAAACCCACCCCTTATTCCACCAAACTGTGAAGATTTGGCAGTCATTGAATAATTGAGCAAGATGAAAAAACACCTATTTTTCTAGACGCGGTTTTTGAGACGCGGTTTTCTCACCTATTCGATTTTTTAATTTAAAAAATGACTAGACCTAATGAAAGCTTTTCCTAATTGTTTTATCTTTTAAATCATTCTTTATTTTGAGATCAATAAAGCTCAACGATATACAGGGTGTTAACGTTAAGGTCGCACCACCGGCCAGGGTTCGATTCTGCAACTCATTTGCGGCAAAAGTTGTCCTCTGCAAAACAAAATTTCACCCCGCACGAAGTCCGACTTTTTTCACTTTTAAGATTTTTTTCGTGTTATAGACATCACGTTACTGAAACGACTGTAACTCGCGTATTTCTGGCCGAAAATCAAATCTGAATACACCGTTGGAAAGAGCGTTAAATTTACCATCTTCCCAGTGCTAAATATTATTTTAAATGTAGGATTCAGGGGACGAAAAATGAGCCTGAGTAGTAAAATGTGAGGAATTACGAAAATTTGCAGAATTTTCAAACGTTTTCAACTCCGACTGAATCTGTCGGTTAATCGTACACTGCAATCTTAAAAGTTGGTGTAGAACCTCAGCTTTCATTAGGTCTAGTCATTTTTTAAATATGACTAGGTGAGATCGAATAGGTGAGAAAACCGCGTCTGATTGAAAAAAAATAGGTGTTTTTTTATCTTGCTCAATTATTCAATGACTACCAAATCTTCACAGTTTGGTGGAATAAGGGGTGGGTTTTACTTGTTTTTTCTCGCTGAATCGAGTAGCGGTTGGCACGCATATCACGCTAGCGCTGAATCGGGCGGTGCATATGTGGCTCATGAAATAAGAGAGATAGGGGTATTCTGGTGTTATGTTTAAAAATGAATTTATTTTCCACTAAGGGTTGCTATTTGTGGGAAAAGTCCGAGTATCTCTAATAACAACGAGAGAACATGCGGGAAACGACGAACAAGTGCTACTTTATTCACCTCAGCATGATATTTTCTGTGTGTCCGCTATTTTGGTTTAGGCATATGCGGCGAACCTCATCCACTGCTCCTTCTGAAACCTCTGGATTCCGCCTTTCTTAGTCACTTCATATGAATCCTATCCATCACTTCCAGCAGATCATCGATCTCAGGATGTTTTTCATCATATCTTTATAAACTCATGTTTTAAATCCCTCCACAAACGTTAGCCGAGAAGGGTAAGGTCCGGTCTTCTAGGAGGCCATAGAATTGGTACTCTGAATCCAATTCACGTGTAAAAAACGCTGCGAATTATCGAACAATGCCTTATTATTTCGACTGTTTATGGGTTTATTATTCATCGATGTAATCCGGCTTGAAATTACATGAAAATCGACACCCCACACCCCTATGAACCCAAATCCTTTGAAAATCCCCATTTTGGACCCGCCTTTGGCCCATAAAACCCCAGGGAGTTATTTGATCAAACTGATCAGATGTTAGGACCAACTATACCCCAAAAGGAGTCTATGTGCGAAAGAACGAGTTTTTTCGAGCAATCCTAGGGCAAGATATGGCCCGGACGGCGGACGGACATTTTTTATTTATTGCAGATTTGGATTCTACGCACTTTGAAACGTAAAACTACAAATTTTGAGGGGGGGGGGGGTCAAAAAAATTTTTTTTGCGATACGATTACAAAGACTTATTATTGAGAAATAATAAGCCAAAAATGCGTTCACTTGGGAGTGATAAATCTCGTACTCTGATTACTCGGAGCGCTTTACTGTAACTGCATGTAAACGCCGAGCATGATTACCTCGGAGCATAGTTTATCAAATAGGTAGAAAGCGTTTCTAGAGGACCTGCTTGAGGATTCGCGTATTCGGCGATCAAATCAGGCAGAATCATTGGGTTTTAGAACGAATAGTGGGGACAAACACGAAGGACACACCGAAAATTATGCCAAAGTGAATAAAATAGCTCTTGCTTGTCTTTTCTAGATGTTACCATCAGACGGTCTATTCCCGAATTGCGTCCCTTAGTAGAAACGGAATCCTTTTTAAAATATTAAACATCGTATTACCCCTATTCCCCTAGCTCAACTAATTCATGAGCATCGTTAGCACCACCATTCGATTCAGCCACAGAAAAAACAAACATAAAACAGGCGTATCCCACCCTTTATTCCACCAAACTGTGAAGATTTGGCAGTCATTAAATAATTGAGTAAAATAAAAAAAAACACCTATTTTTTCAATCAGATGCGGTTTTATCACCTATTCGACTTTTTAATTTAAAAAAATGACTAGACCTAAAGAAAGCTGAGGTTCTACACCAACTTTTAAGATTGCAGTGTACGACTAACCGACAGATTCAGTCGGAAAACGTTTGAAAATTCTGCTACGTTTGAAATTTCTCACATTTTACTACTCGGGCTTATTTTTCGTCCCCTGAATCCTACATTTGAAATATTATTTTGCATTGGGAAAATGGTAAATTTAACGCTCTTTCCAACGGTGTATTCAGATTTGATTTTCGCCCAGAAATAAGCGAGTTGCAGTCGTTTTAGTAACGCAATGTCTATAACACGAAAAAAATCTTAAAAGTGAAAAAAGTCGGACTTCGTGCGGGGTGAAATTTTTTTTTGCAGAGGACAACTTTTGCCGCAAATGAGTTGCAGAATCGAACCCTGGCCGGTGGTGCGACCTTAATGTTAACAACCTGTATAAACCTGGATTGCTCACAGATGACTGGAGGGGCGTGGAAGGGGCAGGTCGTCCCCTGGTAAACAATCACCCTGTCCCCCCTGCAGTGATAAGCAATCCAGTTCTTTTATATATCGTTGAATAGGCCTTTCAGAGTTAAGGCTTTATCAACGATATATATTTTATCACAATAGGTTGCCATATGTGTTGAATCGGTCGCGGTCAGGTTGCTAAGGAGGTTGCACTGGTTGGAGGGCAAACGACCCCCCTTCACCAAGTCACCTTGACGACAACAACTGAGCAGTGATGATTGAACCAATTGAACTAGTGAACTTTGTTTGCCTACCAACCAACCTGACACCCCTGACCGCGACAGATAATGAAGTTTTAAAAAATTGCGCTTTTCTCTCTCATATTAGGGGCCTTATTCTCTAACGAAATAAAAACGTTGCTTTGGAAGAAACATTGAAATCTCATTCATGAAATTAAGAAAACTGAAAGAAAACATATGATTTTTGAAAAAAGCAATGGTGAAAAAAGTTAGTGAATCAGGCCCCAGTCGAATAATGTTATCATTATTCAACTATTGTAGAAAAAGGCCCTTTACATCACAATTTCAGTTAACCTCAACTTACTCTTTCGAAAATGGTGCAGAAAAGTAGGACACACGCTCCAAATATAGCGAGCATTTTTTTAAAAAAGTGTCAGATTAGGCGAATCCCTCCAGATAATCGTCAGATTACTAGAGAGCACGTTTAGGACGTCAGTATGAAGCAGTATATATTTTAATCTGACACGCTCGAGTATTTCGAAATGACAATTTTTTTTTCGCACATTCTGATAAGGACCACGAGTTTGCGTCACCTCCAAATCGTCAGATTATTGAATGAGAGCTTATTTTAGGTTCACTTAACATTCCCTTAGAAAATCTGACGCGCTCAATTATTTTTTTTTAAACCACCCCCTTCACGCAAACTATCAGATTAACACGCATACTTCATTAAAAGTACGTAGACAATTGATGCTGTAAATATCTGACGCGCTCGAGAATGTCCCTACAACAGTTTTTTTTTTTTTTTTTTACATTTTTGAAAGTCTATAGCCGCTCCCTCCACCGATGAAAAGGTATACATCATATAACAATTTTATCTTTTTGTCATCTAAGCTTTGCAACCCAATAGGTCTCTACGACGCTCGAGTAAATCCCCATTTAGCATCATGGGCTCCCCTACTATAATTGCGATTAACCCTCCCCTCTTATTCTACTTGTTGAAAACAAAACCTCATCAAGTGCTCTCCAAGTTTTTTGTTTTTGTTTTTTTGTTTTTTGTTTTTTTTTACAACGGGGCCAATTTCGTGGTACTTACGACTCTTTTTAAATCCAAATTTCGCGAGTTTGCTTCTTGAAGAAACTAAGAGTTCAAAACCAAATTTACCGGGTTTGTAACCCAGAAAACCAAATTTCGTGTGTTTGACTTATTCAAAAACTTGATGTTGCTCTCAGAAAACAAATTTCGTAGATTTTGCTATCGGGAAAGCCAAAACCTGAAGGGTTTTCTTATTCAATATACCAGTCTTGGGGGTTTTGCGTTTTGCTAACTTTACAAAGACCAAGTTCCGCGGAGTAGACTCGCAAGAAACGAAAAATCGCGGATTCGGCCCTTTGTGTCGCGTGTTTCGCTCTTTCAAACGAAATTTTACGGTTTCGGCCCTTTCCATACTAAATTTCACGAATTTGCCTCTTGTGAAAAACAAAAAACAAAAACACAATGTCTCTTTCTCAAAAGCCAACCAATTCTCCGGGGGGGGGGGGGGTCTGATTCAATGACCTAACTTTGGGGGTTGGCTCATATAAAAACTCAACACGGGTGTGGCTCCTTCAGAGTTGCTTTTATGAAAATTAAATGTCATGGATTTTGAGCCATAAGAAGAAACAATTTCGTGGGTAACGCCCAAAGTTACCCGGCGCTAGAGAGGTACCGCCGTAACTAGTAGACGAGGGGAAATTCCCCCTAAAACGCGTCAGATGGTATGCAAATCAATACCTTTCTACGTGATCAGATTTTAATTATAAAATTTTCAATTTGCATACCCGATGTCGCGTTGTTTACAGCCCCTCCGCCCAATTTTCTTACGGCGCTACCTATTTAGTATAGTAATTAGTAAGTATTCTACAAGGTAACCTTGGATATTTGGGTAGGCCTGATAAAAAAAACAAAACAAATTTCGAGGGTTTGACTAGGTGCCTCAAAAACAATTTCGTGTGGTTGGATATGTAAACAGCCAAATTTTTGGCGAGGGGGTCTCATAAAAAAATTCGGGGTTCGACTTTACAAGAACCAATTTTCTGGGTTCGGTTGTTTGGAAAAATTAATTTCGTGGTAGCAGTCTAAATAAATATCAAGTTTACCTCAAATTAATTGAAAAATTAAACGGATTTTTGCCTTAGAAACCCCTGTTTTGTGTGTTTGTCTTCTTCAAAAATAAAATTTTGCTTTCAAAAAACCAAATTTTGACAGCATGACAGTCAATATCCGATGAGTTTGTAGTTTAATTTCGAAATTATTTGTGTTGTTTTTCGGGCCTAAAAGTTAAATTTTGGGCAATACTTGCAATCGACCCCAATCCAAACGATGGGTCATGATCAGCAGTTTTGTGCCTAACCGGCAACCGGGGTTTTTTTGCTCAAATTCCAGCGTCTTGGTAGAACAGGTGGATTTGAGGCCCCAATAGCAGCGCTCGCGGGCCGCCGGCTTTCGGGGTCGATATACTCGAGAGTGCTCCGACCGGCGAAACTCTAGCCGAGGACGTCCTAAAACTTGTCAGAGGACTTGTCGGCCTCGATTCAAGACGTAGAGCGTCGTCGATGATTGTGTGGACGCTGGTGGTGACGTGTTGGCGATGAGATGAACCGTTGCCGGAGGTAGTTGTAGAGGTGGCACCGGGAAAGGGGGGGGTGGCTTGTGCAGTCGGGGGTGTCATGGCGATGCGGCAGCGGTAGTTGAGCTTGTGGTTGAAGGTCCCATGCCCTAAGAGTAGGTGGACCGACGATGGGTAGTTCAAGAAACTCAACTTCCAGCACATTTCAAACTAAACTTCGCACATTGCCTGCTAGTTGATTTTTGTCCATCCAGCTCCTCGAATCGATATATGTTTTTTTAATTTCCGTGGTTCTTGTGATCATCCAATATTGTGCCCATGTGGCATGGTGCTTGTAGTATTAAAGCGTTTTTTTTCTTTTTGTTCCCTTCCAGTACAAGGAATCCATAGGAAAAGGCGAGTTCGGAGACGTCATGCTCGCCATTTTTAGAGGTGAAAAGGTGGCGGTTAAAGTTTTAAAAGACTCGAGCGAAGCGGCTCAGAAATTCCTGACAGAGGCGTCACTTATGACGTGAGTGATTCTCTTCAATAACTTATTCTTCGAAACTTCGTTACTTAAAATCCGTCATTTCCAGGTCTTTAACTCACCATAACCTCGTCAAACTGCTGGGAGTCGTCTTCGATAAAAATCACATTTCCCTCGTCACCGAGTACATGGCGAAAGGAAGTTTAGTCGATTATTTGAGATCGCGTGGAAGGCAGCATGTGACGAAAAAACATCAAATTAATTTCGCCTCGTAAGTGATACATAAACCAAAACCAACGTTTTTTTGTTGTTGTTATTTCTTTCGAATAAACAAAGTCGCATTCCTGTGTTATTTAGGGACACCTGTAGCGGAATGGAGTACCTTGAAAGGAAAAAAGTCGTTCACCGGGATCTAGCGGCGAGAAACGTCCTTATATCCGAAATTGGCATTGCCAAAGTCGCGGATTTCGGCTTGGCCCGTGAGGAGAATTTCACTTTGGACTGCGGGAAACTTCCTATCAAATGGACCGCTCCAGAAGCTCTCAAGCATGGCGTAAGTACTCTCATTTCTTTTCTCCCATCTATTTTTATCAGAAACCTTAAAATCTTGACTGTCAAGAATTTTTTTTTGCTCAAATATGAGGAGTAAGTTAATAAATCTGAACCAGAAATTCAAACTTGTCCGCCGTAAAACCCTAAACGCTAACCCACGCTTGTTTTACCCCATAACAGCTCTTTTCCAACAAGTCCGACATGTGGAGCTTCGGCATTCTCCTCTGGGAGATCTATTCCTTCGGTCGTGTCCCCTACCCCAGAATTGTAAGTCCTAATTGTTTTTTATTTCTTCTTCGCGTAAGAAAAATCTCTTATTGATTTTTTTTTCTCGGATACAGCCCTTAGCGGACGTCGTAAAACACGTTGAAAAAGGTTATAAAATGGAAGCACCCGAAGGGTGCCCTCCGGAAATTTACGAAATAATGAGACAAGTACAAACTAAAAAAAGTTCATAATCCTTAATTATTTTGAATTATAATAATTATTTTTCCTTGTTTTCCTAGGCGTGGGATCTCACCCCCGACAAAAGGCCCACCTTTAAGGACGTCAAACAGAAGCTGCTTCACATGAGAAGCATCACAGTTTAGAAAAACATCTAAGAATTAAAAATTAACCATTAAAACAAATTATATTTTTTCATTGTTTCTATTTATTTTAGTGGACCTTCGAGGGAGGGAAGGGAGTTAAAAATCTCAAATTTTCAAAAAAGACGCGGTTTGAAAAGTTTTTTTTTTTTAATTTATTCCACTGGCTGCCTGGTGCGCATTTTGTGAGGCGATGATTCCGTATGCTTTAGTGTATGTTCGTCTGTGTGCATAATTGTGATGAGTTTTATTTATTTATTGTACAGAGGGAAAGAAAGAGTAGAAGGCAAGTAATCTGGTTTTGTCAGAGAGAGAGAGAGAGAGAGAGTGAGTGAGAGAGAGAAAGAACGAGAGAGGCCAATTCCATTTTTGAATATTTGGTGTTAATACTTTTTTAAACATTGAACTGTCTCCCTCCATTAAGATTGCTCAATGGAATCGCTACGATTCCATTTATTTAAACAAAAAAAAGTGTTGATGAGTGTGATAATAGAAACTATTTCATTATTCCTCGAACTTAAGTGCTATCAAATTAATTACATCACTTGCCGTGGAGGAACGCCTACGTATACCTCATTTTTTGAATCTCATTTGTTTTGTTTTTTTCTTACTTCCTCCTAGTGTCATTCAAGAGAAAAGGCGTGTTGTCCACGCCTAAACAATGTCATTCCTAGAAGTGACACATTGGGCTATAACGAGGCTGTTGACTGAGTTTTTTTTTTCTTTGCTCGGTTCGGGCGAAGTCAAACAGGAAGGGGAAAGCTCTCCGAAAAAACTTACTACTATCTTTGTTTTTCTTCATAGTCAGTAATAGTGAAAATATTCGTCAACTATTTTTGTTTCAGTTGCATTGCTATCATTATGTATATATGTATTGTCTTGTAAATAATTATAAATATTGTAAAGAAATAAGGAGAAATATCTGGGAGTTTTATTTCATATTTTTGTTTTTCGGTGATTTTCATTTCGTTATCAAATTATTTAGAGAAAAAGAACGAATTATCCCCTTTTTTTCTTTTCCCGCGTAAAAAGAAAAAAGTTGTACTTATTGTTATATCTTTTGTTGTTTCATTTTTAGAAAATTTTAAAATTTGTTTTATTTTTCTTTTCAGATTTTTTTTCTAATAAATTGTAGTCACTCATAAAAGCGTTGTTTGCTGCATATATGGTGTTGTTTGTGCTTACCGATAACTATCTTTGTACAATGCACCATACAGAAAAATAAGGCGAACTACTTCGACATGGGGGGAGGGGGGCATTTATTATTGCACTACTGCTTCAAGCTCCCCAGAAAAAGTTGGGAAACAAGAACGAGAAGATGGCAACCTTTTAACTAATAGACCATAAACTTTTTTTTTTTTTGAACCATACAGCCATGGTGTTTTTTAAAGAATGCATTTCGGGCCCATTCCCGGTGCCCCTGATCAGCATTACCTATAATTTCATAATTAACAAAAGCACAATAAAATTAAATTAATAAAAACCGGCTAACAAAGAAAAATACAATAACAAACAGTACCGATACGCACCGCTTCACCTCTAAGGCCAAACACAACGTCCAAAAAACACTCGGGTCGTTGGGTATACGACTTAAGTATACCCCACCCTTCCAACAACTCTGCGTCCACTACCCCCCCCCCCACCTTTTTTTTGATATTATTAACTAATGGAAAATTTAACAAAACTAACTTAACAAAAATAACCAACCAACGTCGAGACCAAAAACACCACAATTAAAATGAACACTAACACAATTATCCAATCGTAAAATCACGCTTTTATCACAGTTCGTTTATACCAGTCGACTAGATTTTTATATTGGCTACACACCTTGTCAGAATCCTGCTGCAAATTGACATTATTATCGAATACATTAATATATGCCAATTCGAGCCACTCCTACTTTCTACGATTTTTCTCGGTCGCCACAACCTGCACATCCGAAAAATCTACTAAATGACCAGTACTAATAGCATGCTGCGCCAATCCAGTCACACCTTGTCGATTTCTTACATTATTTTTATGCTGCATCAAACGTGATTTTAGAAGCTGAATTGTCTTTCCAACGTACGTTTTTTGACACGCACAAGTCAACTTATAGACAACATTCGTGCGCAATAATTTATCAATTTGTCTCTGACCACTGGTAACACTTTATTAATTTTATTGGGTAAATAAATCGACAAGGTGTGACTGGATTGGCGCAGCATGCTATTAGTACTGGGGGGTGATTCTGTAACTTGCTAAATTTACGTGTCGTAAAATGGAAGAAGGGTGAGGGGAGGTACCTCGTTGCCATGGTTTTTACGATACCTAATGAATTAAACTGCGGAATTTTCACGCGAGAACGTGTGGTCTCGAAGAAAAAATAATGAATTCTTAACAAATGTGTGGAAAAACCAAGGCATCGGGGTACATCCTCTCCCCCTCCTTCCCAGTACGAGTGCAAAATTTACGACACGTAAATTTTGCAAGTTACAGAATCACCCCCCAGGTCATTTAGTAGATTTTTCGGATGTGCAGGTTGTGGCGACCGAGAAAAATCGTAGAAAGTTGGAGTGGCTCGAATTGGCATATATTAACGTATTCGATAATATTGTCAATTTGCAGCAGGATTCTGACAAGGTGTGTAGCCAATATAAAAATCTAGTCGATTGGTATAAACGAACTGTGATAAAAGCGTGATTTTACGATTGGATAATTGTGTTAGTGTTCATTTTAATTGTGGTGTTTTTGGTCTCATCCAGTGGGCCGGGTTTGCTCATCCATTTATTGCCGCCCTCTACTCTCATTCTACTGAGACTGTCTAACAGCTCTCCGTTGATATCCTCAAAACCACCTGCTTTGAAGTGCGTAGGTGTGAGGAGAATGCTTTGGGACGGAAATATTTCGTTTTTATAACTCTCGAAGGTCTCCGTAGGCCAGTAGGAGTAGTAACCACCAGCCTGATATTGACCGGGGTAAACGCGAAAATTAGCATGTACTTTAAAACTTCGATTCTATAAAAATTATGTTTCTTACTCACAGCGGCAGCGTGTAATTGGCTATAACCATAAGGGATACCATGAAGATGATTAAAGTTTCTCGTGAAAGGATATCCCAAATTCGTCGCTGAGACGACCACAGTAGTCAAGACGAGTATAAGATATGTTTGCATTTTAAGACACTGTTAAGAGGGTTTGGGGTGGATCTACTAAGAGTGGCGTTCTCAGTGATCAGAGCGGGAGTTTAAATACTCTTTTTGCCATTTCGTTTGAACCCATTATCAGTGGAAGATTTTCGTAATAAATGACAAATCAGAAAATTAGGAGGAAATAGTTTGGTGGGCAATAATAATGACTACCCACCACCTCCCACCTCTAATGCACATCATCGAGCTTTTTTGAAACGAGGACGATTAGTAAGATCATAGGCAAGACCGTTTTTAGAGAGTAGGCATCCGCCTAGGGGCCCCCTACTTGGAATAAAAATTAAATAGGGGTGCCAACATTTTCCAGTTCAAAAGTGAAATTCGTTTAAAAAAGGAAAAGGTTATTTTCGCGTTACTAGTGAAAAAAGCGGTACTTCAATCACTGTAGCCCTCCCCCCTGACCCTCAGTAGAACTAGAAGTAGAACTTTCCCTATCATGAGAGGCCACAAGAAAAAGAATTCCGGACATCGGGACTAACTTATTGACCTACGCTTCAATCGTCAAGTGGGTCGTGTCGGAGGGAATTCCTTCAAATGCACGGTCTGATAGAAAATTCGTTTCTACTTTCGGATCCCCCATGCAGAGAATCACCAAGTCACGCTGTTTCATCCTTTGAATTTTGAGCATTTCGTAAAAACACCCATTACGTGGACGTATTTTTTGACCAATTCTGAGATCTAAGCCGAACGCAGTTTATGTTCATACTGAATTGATAAATGCAGCCGGTCCTGGCCAAAAGGTTCACATAGGGCTGTTATCGCCTCTTAAAGTGGCCAGAAATGACTGTTTTCAACCATTTTTTGAAGGGTTTCGAATTGCCTGGCGAGTCCCTCAGCCCGGGAAGTCGTCAGTGCTTCTCATAGTGACCAAAATGAGCGTTACACGTAGGTAGTAGAAGGTTTAGCCGAATTTCTCCACTCCACGGCGTGCTAGCGAGGTCCGCTAGCATTGAGTCATTTCTTGGGGCTTCACAGGGCTGACGATCACGGGGCTACTGACCATGGGAAATTCGACCAATGAAGCGGACACGACGCATTGTTAATTTTTGTTGCTAACCGGCTAATAATATTATGGTCTGCTCGTGGGAATATTAGATTTTACAGGTCGGAAGTGAACATTGCGGGTGAGGAACATTGACTTTTAGGTCATAGAGTCGTACTTTTGGGACACATTTGCTGTTATCGGAGCAGAATTGCCATTTTTGGTAAAGGAAAAAACCTAACAGGCAAAAATTTTCTTTTTTAGTCCATAACACTTAGCACTACAAATTTTCTGATTTTCGTGTAGCAAAATACACTAAAGGAATTCTAGCATTCTCGGGGACGATCTTCCTTCCCCCTCCCCTGTTTTCACCCACTGTGACCCCACCTTATCTATTATTCTTCCTATCCATTTGGTAACGAATCTGACTACCCAGAACACGATTTTTGCGTTGGAAACGCATTCAAGTCCCAATACACGCTCTGTAAGCGACAACGTTGCCTCAGGGAAATGGCGCATCGTTCTGTCACGAAACGGACGCTAGCTGTGCATCAAACCAAAAGAATTGGCTCTTTCAGCTCGAAAATGGTATATTTTGGCCCTCAGAAATTCTTCGAGTATTTGGCCCCAGAATCTGATTCACCGGGCGAAACGAAATAGTTCGTAGCATCTACACATTTGTGTGTGGTCCAATAAATGGAAATTTTGCTCATGCTCTGCTACCTCAGCTACAAAACGGGGAAGTTCATCCTCATATTATGAATTTTCAGTAAATAGCGCTCGAACTTAAGCCCCCGGCAACGACTATTTGTCACCAGATTCTGCTGTGAAACTCGACTTCCAGGTTCCAAACGGGAAACAACTCTGTTTGCTATCAAGTCTGCCTCGGCAGTTTAGCGACCAAAATCTTCTACTTTAAGTTGAATTGATTATTTCCTGGTCAATTTGATGAGATAAATCGGTTCTTTTCAGCCGCTTATTTAGAGCACTCTAGACAGTTAAAAACCGGAGCAGACTATAGTAACCTAATAGGCCGGGCCGGTAAAATTTTCTGGTCATAAAATATTAAATTCTGTTCGGTTCGGTGTGGGAGAGGGCAATAAGACAAATCGAACCAGAAGAAGAAGGGGATTAACATGAAGAAGAAGAAAGTTTTTTTCACTTCATTTGAATCAACTAATTAATTTTATAGAATTAATTAATTTCATTCCTAGCGAGCCGTGCACTCCACGCTTTTTCTCAATTTTATCCGTGAGTTATCGTGTTTTTTTCAACGTGAAATCTGAATACGTTTCACGGGAGTGTAGGGACCAATTCGGCAGAAGTGGCAAAATGGGTCTCGCAGCGCGTGCGCCGCCTGCCTAGTGTGGGTGGTGCTGGGTGGAGTGTATGTGGGACTGAGCAATATCACCAAGATCCCAACTCAAACTCAAGCTCACCTGCCACTTACCAATGGAAAACCGCATTCACGCTAAACTCCGGGTCCGTGGACCTAACGATTTTTTTTTAGTTAGCGCTTAATCCCAATTTTGGCCGTGATTTAGTGCTTTTTCTCAATTCCAGCCGTGAATCAGCGATGTTTCTCCCAGCCCCGTACCGTAACGTACAACGCCAGCGGGAGTTACGAGATTTCAGCGTTAAGCGTCTTGATGAGCATTTACAGCGGAAAACGCCTGTAGTGTCCTATCTGTGCATTTTCGATGAAAATCGCACGCCCGCTACAAACGCTGAACCAGCTGAAATCGCGCGGCTCCCACCACACGTACGTGTCACACTTAGCATGAATTAGCGCTATCCTCATTTTTAGTCGCGGATTTGGCCAAAGACCTACACACTAGCGTTTTTCTCACTTTTGGCCTGGAATGTGTATCATAATCCACGAATTGACGCATTTTCTTAATTTTTGACACGAATGAGCGCCTTTTCGTAATTATAGCCAAGAATATTGGCGTTTCTTAAAGCTTTTAGCCGTGCAATTGCCCCAAGAACAGCAAATTAGCGTGCCTTCTCAATTTTAGCAGCAGAGGACGACGAGAAACCGGGCGTAAGAGTTTTTTCTCAATTTGAGACGTAGACTTGCCCGTAAGCTTGCTGAAAGAAAAGAATTGCCCACATGAACTTAGATAGGATACTTTGCTCTGATGGAGTCGAGAAAAATCGTAAAAAACCAACGACAAGGCAAAACGTGCGATTTTCGGCGCCGACGCCCCCTTATGGAGGCGTGCGTTTTTTTGCTGGGGCTGGTAACAATGGACCAGAAAATCGCCCACTTAAGCCTTCCGCGGGTTAGGCAAGTATAGTCAAAATTTAAAAAATGGTCGGAACCGCGCATCTCTGGTTTTTTCGACACGGGGAATCCGACGATATAAACGAGCCATTGAGACAAACCCTTATAGGGGTTCCATCTCCAAGCCGGCGTTCTTGGCCAGCCTTTCCCTGCCACAATGGGTCACACACTCAATGGGTGACAAAACTCAATGTTTCGTGGAACGAAATTTATCGAAACGTAAAAACTTAATTCACAAGAAAATTATTTTTCCCCGTGGCGTCTTCCCCTAAACAACCTTACCTTACCCTAAACAACGTTACCTGTTCTTTCTAGTGGTCACTGGTCACTATCCTATCCTACTCATGAATGAGCATAATTACTTCCACGAGTGGCATAATTATACTGATCAGACATTCACTTTACTCAAACTTGCAAGTTACTACACGTACAAAACCATCCCGAGTGCACTATGGGAATACTACAGGTCTGGACGCGGACATGGTCGACCAGCCGTACGGGATCAAACAACCGGTAGGCAATTCATATCAAACTGGGGTCAAACAACTGGTAAATCATTTAAATCAAACCGGAATAGTAAACCGGAATCAAACAACCGGCAAGCCAGTCGTGTAAGACCGGTGTTAAGGGGGAGTTGTACATGTGTTTCCTCGACCCTCCTCCAATCATACCTCGCCTACTCGGCGTTACGTAAATTATCGCCGTAGTTCTGCACCAATCCTGGATTTTAAGGTCTCATTTTAATCTCCAGATAATTCCGCGCACACGATAAGTCTTGCTTTCCCAAATAAGACGACAGAAGAGCTCGAATTTTTAAGGTAAAAGTTTATGTGGGTTTTATAGTTGTTTCAAGGGTGAAATATGAAAAATGAAGATTTGTCGGGCGTGCAGAATCATCCGGAGATTGAAATGAGACCTTAAAATCCAGGATTGGTGCAGAACTACGGCGACAATTCAGGTAACGCCGAGTAAGCGAGATCTGATTGGAGGGGGGTCGAGGAAACACATATACAACTCCCCCTTAAACAACCGGTAAGCTATCCATATCTCATTCCACTCATTCCATTTCAATAATGAGCTTAACTCGCGGGTTTCCCCGCAACCCTTTACTTCGGTTCAAACCATTCCTTTATAATTGTGCTTTACACCCTTCTGATATTCATACTTGGATAAATGTGCTTTACCCCTTAATTCATACGTCAATTTGTTCACGATTGCAATTATTATACAGGGTAGAAGGGGATAAGTGTGACAAAAAAATTTGGGTGAATGTAGACCTCATTTGCGACCGAAATCACCATATACACCATGGTCCCCGATTTGCATGACTTTGAGCCGCATTTGAAGCCACATAAAATAGTTAAAGTCTATCGAAAATGGCTAATCCTGACAGAAAATAGTGTGCTCTTTCTGAATCCATCCCCAAAAGTTGCAAAAATTCAAATTGAATGCGAGTTTCTCGCCGTTAGTTTTAAAAAAATTGTGTAAGCCTTAAAAATCGTTAGAAAAATCATATCTCGGATGGTTTTGATTTTCGGACCATGGTGTATATGGTGATTTCGGTCGCAAACGAGGTCTACTATCACCCAAAAACTTTGGTCACACTTATCCCCTTCCACCCTGTATAATATTCAATTGATACAATCATGTAACGTTTACTCGAGGGTTTTTTATGCCGTAAGGCTTTTTCCCTCTACTCTTTTTTTTGGGGGGGCTATTCAAGACAGCCGTTGAAAATTTTAGTGTTTCCGCCGTTTCAGCGCTTTTTTCCAACTCTTTCCGGGTTGAAGCGCTGTTAAGGACTACATTAGACTGCTCTGAGTTCGAAAACAACCATTGGAGCGATCAATTAATACCACACGTGGATCATGCAGCAGCTTCTTTTACGCGTCTTTACATAAAAAAAAATTTCGCTCCGGCAGCTGGCGGTCGGAAAAAGTGCATTTCATTTTGTATATGGATACCCTAAGCCGTCCCAGAAGTAGTAATGTTGAGACCATGATTTGTTTCGTTAATGTTTGACCCTCCATCGTACTGTTTGCTGCCGGGTTTGTTTAAGCTGAACTTAATGGGAATCAAAGGCTACTTCAAAATGAAATCATCGTAATATAATGCTTCTGGAATCAACTGGTAATTTCTAGTGATTTTTTTACCAGTTCAAGCCATATTACCCCCCCCCCCCCAACCAAGTCGACCGATTTGGCCCAATGCAATACCAAACGAGGTCGTATGACTACTGATTTTTGTGCCAAAGCGCGTTCCGCTAAATTAATTTCTTCGAGAGTTGTCGTGCTAACAAGACCACACACTTACTTCCACTCCGGGGGCACCACCCCCTCCACCTTGACTTTTTCAAAAAATTAAAATGGGAATCAAAGGCTAGTCTAGCATGGAGTATACGTACCGAATATGATGCTTCTAAAATCAACAGGTGATTTATAGTGATTTTTTTACCATTTAACCCCTATTCCCCCCCCTCCACCTTGACCGATTTGGCCCAAATTAAATACCGACCGGGGTCTTATGACTAATGATTTTTGTGCCAAAGCGCGTTCCGCTAAATTAATTTCTTCGAGAGTTGTCGTGCTAACAAGACCACACACTTGCTTCCACTCCGGGGGCACCACCCCCTCCACCTTGACTTTTTCAAAAAATTAAAATGGGAATCAAAGGCTAGTCTAGCATGGAGTATACGTACCGAATATGATGCTTCTAAAATCAACAGGTGATTTATAGTGATTTTTGGACCATTTCAACCCGTATTTTCCCCCCCTCCACCTCAACCGATTTGGCCCAAATGCAATACCGACCGGGGTCTTATGACTACTGATTTTTGTGCCAAAGCGCGTTCCGCTAAATTGATTTCTTCGAGAGTTATCGTGCTAACAAGAAAACGGCCATAATATTATAAATAAACAAATATATATTAATATATAATATATATTTATATATTAATATATAAAGAAATACATATATGAATCCTGGAGACCACTGAACTCGTGTTCTAGAGGTTCTGAAACGTGAAAAAAACATGACATGACCCATGTTTGCCACCATCACGACGAGACCAATAGTGCATTTTCAGAATGAAATGCACTAAAATGATATTCCATGCTGCCGAATTTGGATACTAAGGGCATCTCTTTCAAGTCCATTGCATTCCACCCTTGTCCTAGGGTGTCTGCAACTGAAATTTTCCCTCAAACCCCAAATCGCCCCCCAGCTGGTGGAGCTACAAATGTATTCTATGCCCCGTGTTCAACTCCCATTCAAGGGCTGAGGATCCCCGATTTGCGCAAGATTTTTTCATGAACGTGTCTCTCACATATGAGGGCGTAATTTGTGGTTCAGAGCCGATCCAAAACCAATATGGCGGCCGTAATTCGAGCTGATTTCCAATAATTACAATATTTCATACGTTTCCGACCTATTTCTCGCACGCGACTAGCGTAAATAAGTGTCTCCAGCCAAAAATTGTCGTCATCGGACTTCAAGTAAAACTTCTTCACGTAGAATATTGAATTCTTTACGAAAGAATCGAAATATTTATGCATGACTAATGCAGAAATAATTTGAGGAAACATTTGGCTTTTTCAAGGGGGCATTTACATCCTAGTTAGAATACCCTATCCCCAACTCTATCATTGCCATGCGCGTTTTGTTGGAATTTCGATGATATTGCGCATCATGATCATCGCCAAGTGTTTTCAGTAGGGCCATCTTAGTGTGTGCTAGTCCACCCAGCATAACCACAATCTTGTCCTCACCGTAGGGTTCTGGCCCATTCCAATGAATATCTTTGGCGATTTTGAACAGAGGTTGATCGAAAGTTATAACTGGAGTCTGCCCCGGATTCAACACGTCGATAGATTTTCGAATAATGATCATGGCGTGAGAGAGGAAGCAGTGCTGTGGACGTGGTCATTGGTGAATTAAGCCCTTCTATAACTACATTATTTGCATGATGGGCAGCTCAGGAAATTCCACGCTCTGCACTGATGTCGATTTCTGATTCAGTTTTGCTTACCTGAGAAACATGTTGACACCATTCGTCTTCTTTTGCAAAGCCGTTTCCATCACGCTGATACTCCATGAAATTTTTATGGCGATTCCAGATCTGTTCAAGACCGTGAAATGTTGGGATATGTGGTGCTACTTTCTGAGCAAGAACAGTGTGAACCTCAGTATAGTAACTCAGCAGAGCTTCTAGCTTGTTCCCTGTTTTTTGCACCTGCTTTAAAGGCTGTGCTGCGCATGGTGGTTCCAGGGGGGGGGGGACAACAGAAATCCCCCCCCCCCCGGAGCTTGGAAAATCTCTCAAAACATAGGGGAGGGGAGTGGTGGGCAGGTTTTGGGGTTGTACTTGTGGGGAGAACGTGTCGAACCCCCCCTCCCTCTGAGAGAGGTCTCGGATCTGCCCTTGCTATGCTGAACCTTAACAATCTTCGGATGAGTGTTGAAACAGCGAAATACCAGTACCGCTGTAATTTTAAGAATCGATGGTAAATTTAAGATCACGGCTCTTCAAATAGCTTAACAACGTTACCTAATGAGAGTTTCTAAACGTATCCGGCATTTTAGGGAGCCAGATTTTGAAATTATTACTTTATTGACATTTTTCATTGGTTAAATATAAAACGTTTTTAATATGATTTTAAAAATTGTGCATCCTATTCTATATTTCAATGAGGTTCCGTATCTTAGTACACGTCTGTTGGAAAACGTAGAAAAGAGCGCATGACGGTGATAGAGTTGGGGGGGGGGGCATAGTAGCATGGGGTAATACCAGTAAATATATATTGAATACCAAGGTGACTAAATTTTCTATAGGTGCCGCAGATCACTGTCCTTCACCTACGTCACGAGCAGTCCCAACCGCCATTGCGCTGGACCCAGTACATTATTAATTGTTATTGGGTTGTGATTTTTGAGAATTCATAAACTTCAATTTCAAAATTAACTTACTCTGCTGCTCTAGGGTGAGCAATCGGGAGCAAAGGACTGCTGGTGACGTCAGTCTCCACCCCTCCTGTCCGATGGGCAGGGGGAAATCTGCGGCACCTATAGTAAAGTTTAGTCACCTTGATTGAATACACTCTCAGTGGCGCAGAAAAAGCTATTAAAAATTATGCTATGGAAACCGTATGATTATCCAACGAAGTTATTATTTGAGTTGGCGGATGTTAGTGGTATTGAGGAGCTGTACCTACTTATTTAATGTATGTTTAATGTTTTATAAAATTAGCTATACAAACTCGTTACCAATTATTTATAATACCAGATTGTCTAAGCAAACAAATGTTAAACTACCAAAGGTGAGGACGTCGTTCTTTTATAATCACGCGTTTGTAGTAGCTCTGAGAGTGGCACTTAAACATAGATTTAATTACTGTGATTTCCCTAGTCAAGGTAAATTCAAGCGATTTTTACGAAGCTTAAAACTTAGTAACCTCGGCTTTAACTTATGACTGTGATATAATATTGTGATGTTTGCGAATTATTGAGTTTTTTTTTTCTGTTGAATATGTGTGATATGTTATGTTTTTGTTTTTGAACTTGTTATGTCATCCCGCTAATTTATTTACTATTTCTGATCATGTTCTATTATGTATTTGGCATTGTTGGGTTTCAATTGTTCAGGTATTTCTTCCTTGCTTTCTGCTGTAGGTATGTCTTATAAAAGTTTAAATTATTGAGTCGTTGTATAGGTGGGTTTCTGTTTGCTTTTTTGGAATGTAATGATAATTAATCCTGTAAAAATAAATAAATAATAGGTACGAAGAAATGAGCTCCAGCTCCCAACACAAGGTTTCTTAATGGGAGCTGGCAGAAGAATTATATTGTAAGGTAATGTGAAAAATGTAATGATAAATAATCCTGTAAAATAAATAAATATAAATAAATAAATAATATTCTAACTAGGATGCAAATGCCCCCTTGGAAAAGCCAAATCCTTGCTCAAATTATTTCTGAATTAGCCATGTATAAATATTTCGATTCTTTCGTAAGAAATTCAATATTGCACATGAAGGAGTTTTACTTAAAGCCCAATGACGACAATTTTTGACTGGAGACACTTATTTACGCTAGTCGCGAGCGAGAAATAGGTCGGAAACGTATGAAATATTGTAGTTATTGGAAATCAGCTCGAATTACGGCCACCATATTGGTTTTGGATCGGCTTTGAACCACAAATTACGCCCTCATATGTGAGAGACACGTTCATGAAAAAATCTTGCGCAAATCGGGGATCCTCAGCCCTTGAAAGGGAGTTGAACACGGGGCATAGAATACATTTGTAGCTCCACCAGCTGGGGGGCGATTTGGGGTTTGAGGGAAAATTTCAGTTGCAGACACCCTAGGACAAGGGTGGAATGCAATGGACTTGAAAGAGATGCCCTTAGTATCCAAATTCGGCGAGCATGGAAAATCATTTTTTATGAAAAGACGCGTAAAAGAAGCTGCTGCATGATCCACGGGCGGTATTAATTGATCGCTCCAATGGTTGTTTTCGAACTGAGAGCAGTCTAATATAGTCCTTAACAGCGCTTCAACCCGGAAAGAGTTTGAAAGAAGCGCTGAAACGGCGGAAATACTAAAATTTTCAACGGCTGTCTTGAATAACAGCCGTCATGTGCGATGTCGCGATTGCCTCCAATCTTAAAATCAACTCATCAGCCATCTAGAACACGCCTGCAAAGTTTGAAAGCTCGACTCAAAAGTGCTCGATTTTCGAACCTGCTCCTGGACTATATAAACAAGAAAAAGCTATGATTTACAGCTAAAATTGAGAAAAATCAAAACAAACTAATAAAAACCACTTATTCGGGGATAACAATGAGGAAAAGGCAGATTCGCGTCTTTCCAGAAAAACGCTTTTGAGAGAAAGCGTTAATTTGCGGCTAAATAATGAAGAAAAACACTAATTCGCAGCTAAAATTGAGGAAAACGCCAATTCGTGGCTTAAATTAAGAAAAATAGCTAATTCACGGTGTAAAAACGGTGATAACTAGCTGATTTTGTTGAAGTTGAACCTTTTTGTCGTTTGGTGCTTTTTCGCGGTTAAATCAATTTTGTGGCTGCATTTTTTGTGGTTGAAGTATTTTTATGGTTGAAGCAGTTGCGTGGTTTAAGCATTTTGAGGTGAGCTTTTTTGTAGTTTGTAACTTTTTCGAGGATTAGAGCAATTGGTGGTAGCCTTTTTCGTGTGGTTTCAGGTTTTTTTTTTAGTCAGAGCCACTTGCGGTTGAAGCCTTTTTGTGGTTGGAGCTTTTGGCTGGTTGGAGCCATGGATTTAAATTTTTTGTGGTTGGACTTTTTGCCGTTGGGCAATGCAATACATCGAAACAGCTGTCACACTCGAAATTTAAAAAAATGTGGATCGACACATTTCGTTTGGATTATTTTGTTATAAAGAGTTTAGGCTGAAGCTAACAGACTGGGAGAGTAAAACGTCACAACCACCAAGACGTAACAAGATTCACAGCTAGATCGCTAGATTCACAGACGCAACTAGAGGGCCAAATTGCATACGTGCATACATATACAAGCGGTGTGCGCCACGAACCGGCACGGACAGTAGCACACATGATTTTCTACAAATTAAATTTATTCGCCTTATTTTCACTGACCTCCGACCGTCAATAAAAATTCGCAGTACCATGAAAATCTCTAAATTAATCGACGACGAAGAATGGCTCAAAGATTTTTATTTCCGTGTCAGAGAACTCATTCCTACCCCAGTCGTGCCGCTACCTCCCCCCAAGAAGTGGGACATCGAGGAAGCGATGAGGTTCAACGAGGGTGTTTTTAACGAATTTAGAAATGGCCTAGCTCAGAGAAATATTCGATTCATCGACCCACGCTTCGGACCAAGTAGCGGGGCTCTTGGAACTGCCGCTCCACCCTTTTCAGTCGCGTGGCTCCGTCCACCGCTGTTGTTCCGTCGATCACCGCCACCGGTTCTACTGACTCGCAAACAGCACGAACCGTATCGCATGGCGAGAAGCGAGTACGGCAGTAAGAGTCTCGCCGCCGTTATTCACGCGGTGTCATTTAATGACGCTCTTCGATGCCGGGTAATGCCCGACGATCAGGGTTTTTCCGATAGCTACGCCGGAATTTTCAGATTTAGATTTTGGAATTTCGACGAATGGGTTCCGATAGTTATTGACGACAGGTTGCCTGTTAAAAAGAAAACCAAAGAGTTCTTTTTCAATCATTTTTCCAACATGCCAGACGTTTGGGTCTGCCTTGTAGAAAAAGCGTACGCAAAATTTGTTGGAGGATACGGTGAAATCAAGAAATTAAATTTGCTCGACATATTGAGGAGCTTTACAGGAGGAGTCGGAGAATTTTACAACATCAAAGTAATGAAAACGGTGGAAATGACTTCTATAAAAATTGGCTTGAACAGGGGAAGCGTGATTATGGCGTTGGTATCCAACGGAAACGACTTTTGCTACAACGTTCGCGGGATTTACAAAGAAAAATACGTTACGGACGGAGAGATTTTTGTGCGCCTCTGTAATCCTTTTGATATAAACGATAAAGTCGACAATCTTAAACGAAGATTCAATTTGAGCGAGGAAGAAATGCAAGAGTCTCAGATACGGGATCATCCTAATGGTGATCTGATCGAACGGAATTGTCTAGACCTAGCACCTGACTACAAGAACACAACGTGGACAACCCTCACAGACTTTAGATTAAATTTCAAATATTTACTGATTTGTAATCCCCGAAGTGGCGACTTGTCCCATAATACGGACGGTCACTGGTGCAGTTTACAAAAATGGAATTTTTTCACTGTGAGTAGCAGATGGGTGAGCAAAGAAACCTACGGAAGTCCATGCCCAGAAACAAGTCCCATCTCGTGTAATTCTCAAATTCGTTTTAGAGTGACTACACCCGACTACGAGGGGGAATGGAAAACAAGTCGGTGTACGCTCATCGCTTCGCTTCTACAACGAGGTCGTACCCGTCAGGAGTTAAACTCGATATCTTTGCTCGTTTATAATTTAAACGAACCCGAAAAAGAACCGTTTAAACTGAGTCAAAAATTTTTCGATCAACACGAACCACTTTATCAAAGTTTCGAGTATCCTGAATTTGAGACTTCGGCCAGATTGTATCTAGACCCCGGAACGTACGTTCTAATACCCGTGACGGATAATTATGAAATGGAAGAGGATTACCTCATGACCCTATGCTCAGTCAACCCAGTGGAGCACGTTCTTCCTTTGTTAAAATCCATAGCTGACGCTAATTTAGTTGAAGCAACCATAGAATGCCCTGATTCAATCTTAATGGGAGAATCCATCCAAGGATTCGTTTACGTGACGAATAAGTACGACATGCCGAAGAGAATATGCTATGTCGTTCTAACGGAACGAATTTTACAAGTAGCGAAGCCTATCGCGTGTAAAACAAGCTTCATCAAACTGGGACCAATGCTAAGTCTAGTGACTCCTGTGACAATCACTTTTTTCGAGTACGCTGAACTGGTCGAGTTGAAACTCAAAGAATGTTCAGTTCGTATCAAATGCTACTGTTACACTTTCGACGATCAAGGGTTGGCGGTCGCTGAAAAAACGGTAAAGATCGCTCTACCTCGCTTGGAAATCATTCCAGTAGGATCGGTGCTAGTGGGTGAAGAGTGCACTATCGAAGCGTCGTGGACTAATACGCTACCGCTGAACGTGGAATTGGGCACTTTTCGGCTGGACAACTCGCTTCGTCTAAAGCACCGGGTGGGAACAGTTGAGCCGAATAAAAC
Source organism: Corythucha ciliata (assembly GCA_038030265.1). Lineage (NCBI taxonomy): Eukaryota > Metazoa > Arthropoda > Insecta > Hemiptera > Tingidae > Corythucha > Corythucha ciliata. Next base: position 39,084,518 of record CM075943.1, on the reverse strand, counting down.
TGCGCGACATTTGTTTAAAACCTGCTATTTCCGCGGTGGATGGAATGAAATCATCGTTGATTTTACATCCCATATCTTGGATGTTCATAAAACAGTCAGACTGATGATTGAAGACAGTGATTTCTTTTGAATTATTTGAATAATTAATTTAATATCATACTGAAAAGTTTGTCCTCTCTCTCTTTTGCGTGGCGATGATAAAATAATTATGAGGACTGATTTAAGTGGTTCAAAAGGGATTTTCCAGCGGTCTAGTGTAGCCATCATCATCGGTGAGCTTTATCACCGACCGCACCGACAGTACCCATCAAAATTCCAAGAAATGTCCTTCTCCACCCTTTAATAAGGCCCAGGAGTTCATCTATTAGCAACCCAGAGTCTTGCCCCTGAGAAAAGGTCACGTTCTAGGTGACCTTTCGGATCTTCCGAAAGTATCACATTGGTATCTGTTATGCTAAACTCCCGGGCGAAGACCCCCTCCCCTCAGACCTTCGCCTATTACACTTCACACTTGTAACAAGGTGTTCCAAGTGTGTCTTCGAGAGCTGTATACTATTATTATGTAGTTTCTGTCTGCACGTTGAAGATCCTGGGTCACCCCCCCCCCCGGTATGTGTCAGTAAATCATGTTAACCCCTCGATTTAACGCTCTAAGAAACATTTAGAACTGACGTTAATTTAGAACTGATTTTCTGCTGTAGTCAAAAAGTGCATTTTAAAGCAGTGAAACTTCGCATCGTTAAAACCGCACAACGCACACTGATAATTATTCTTAACTGATACGTTTTATAGAGACTACGCATCTTAAATAATAAAAAAAAATGAAATGCACTAAAAAGACCGATTAAAAAGCGGCGATATTAAGAAAAAAAAATGAGTAGCCTAATAATAGTTTTCAACTACGAGTCTTACAAGAAGGATGCTCGCCATTACATGCCTTATTGCTTTATCGTCCCTGGCTCAAGCAGCCAAAATCCTCATCATCCACCCTGTCGACGTCAAAAGTCACGCCATTGTGCTTAACCCACTGGCCCAAGCCCTGGCTCGAAGGAATCACAGCGTGACGATTTACACTTGCAGTAATTACTTCACCAGCGGTCGTAATATCAGGGTGATTCACCTGAAGAAAACTGAAACTTTCAAGTGTAGGAAAAGTACGCATTGAAATGGTTTAAAATTAATAATTTAAGGGATTTTTTTCCGTTCGTTCAGGGAAAACTGCTGGGCTGAAGAGGAGGGGACGACTGGACATTATTGACGAGTTCAGAAAAGCTCAAAAGTACTCTTACGAGCAATTCGATCTTATTTTCGCCAGTAATGAAATGAGAAATTTAATTTCGTCTAACGAAACCTTCGACGCGATGATAGCGTACACGACGTTTTTCTCGCAAGCCCTCGCCGCCTTCCAGCACAGATTCAACTGTATAGCGATCGAATTCCAAATGCACCGACACAACGCCGCCACCGCTTTTTTGACGGGGACTCCGTTCAATGCTGCAGCTGTTCACGGCCCTGGAAGCTGGTCAGTGAGTCGCGAGTTGAATTTGAACGAAAGGTGAGGCCCCCCTCCCGCCGCTACCACAACGACCGTTCATCAATATTGAGATCCTCTCTGAAAATTTTCAGATTCTTCAATTTTCTCGAAGCGTCCTTTATGATATTGTACGCGGAGCTGGTGACGGTGCCTAGTCATCAGACTCTGGTTGACAAACATTTAAGATATCCGGGGCACGAGTCGAGACCGTCTTTGAAGCAACTTTTGTACAACAAATCGTTGATTTTAGTTAACGGGCACCACGTTCTGAGTAGTCAGGCGCTTTTGTCACCGGTTGAAAAAGACGTGGCAGGCATTACACTTCGTTCGCCGCAACCTCTGAAAGGAGTAAAAAGTTTCCCTTTTGATCGCTTTTAATTGTTGATGAACGCTCGAGTTTCCAGGAATTCAATTCTTTTCTGTCGGACGCTGAGAATGGTTTTGTGGTGATGAGTTGGGGTAGTTTGATCCAAACTATCGATGATGAAGTCCAGAAAATCATACTGGACGTATTCGCCGGACTGAAGATCAAAGTTATTTGGAAAAATTCTTCAAAAAGAGTGATGGAACATTCATACCCTGAAAATGTGTTGATCGTGAATTGGATGCCTCAAACTGACCTCCTTGGTAAACGATTTTTTGTTTCTTATTGCCATTCTACCCGCTGATTAACCTCTTTATAGACGATAGTCGGTGTAAATTATTCATAACTCACGGCGGTTTCAACAGTCTCGTCGAGGCGGTCAGCAACGGTGTCCCAGTCATCGTCTCACCATTCGCCATCGACCAACCGAGAAATGCCATGAGAGTCGTCGAACACGGCACCGGTCTCTTGTTGTCGCCCGACAATTTCACGACGCAGTCATTTTCGTGGGCCATCGAAGAAGTCATTGGCAATCCCAAGTGAGAAATCTCACCCGGGGGGGGGGACGGAGTTGTCACATCATTTTTCACACCAAAATAATTCGCAGGTATCAAATCGCAGCGACTAAGCTCGCCAAATTGTTCAATGCTCGAATCATGTCGCCTCTTGACGAGGCGGTCTTTTGGGTTGAATACGTTTTGGCTCACGGCACTGTCCTACAACCGTCCTCCAGTTATGTGTCGTTTTTCGTGCTCTGGCACTTTGACTTAATTTTAATCGGACTGCTCGCTGCTTTCATCGTCTTCGGAGTCACGCAGCGTTTAAGTCGATTTTGGAGGCTACCGAATTTTATGAAACTGAAGTTTGAGTGACGAACAAGTTCTCGAGATCCTTGTGGCAATGCTTGAGAGCAATATTTTACATTCCTATTATTTTTTTACGCAAGATAATTATGATTAATAATCTCAAAAGAATTATTTCAAGTCTGATAGCGATTGACAGAACGATGACGAAAATGGTAAAATTGCATAATCTTTGAGGTCGTTGACTTGGACATGCATTCCAGAAAGAAAGAAAGAAAAAAAAATTTCGCTCCGGCAGCTGGCGGTCGGAAAGAGTGCATTTCATTTTGTATACGGATACCCTAAGCCGTCCCAGAAGTAGTAATGTTGAGACCATGATTTGTTTCGTTAATGTTTGACCCCCCCCCCCCGTACTGTTTGCTGCCGGGTTTGTTTAAGCTGAACTTAATGGGAATCAAAGGCTACTTCAAAATGAAATCATCGTACCGAATATAATGCTTCTGGAATCAACAGGTGATTTCTAGTGATTTTTTTACCAGTTCAAGCCATATTACCCCACCCCACCCCCCAACCAAGTCAACCGATTTGGCCCAATGCAATACCAAACGAGGTCGTATGACTACTGATTTTTGTGCCAAGCGCTTAATTTTGTGTCCCGCTAAATTAATTTCTTCGAGAGTTATCGTGCTAACAAGACCACACACTTACTTCCACTCCGGGGGCACCACCCCCTCCACCTTGACTTACCGAATATGATCTTCTAGAATCAACTGGAGATTTTTAGTTATTTTTTTGACCATTTCAAGCCCTACTTTCCCCCCCTCCACCGTGACCGATTTGGCCCAAATGCAATACCGACCGGGGTCTTATGACTAATGATTTTTGTGCCAAACCGCGTTCCGCTAAATTTACTTCTACGAGAGTTATCGTGCTAACAAGAAAACGGCCATAAAGATAATTATACATATACATATACAGGGTGTAACGGGAAAATGGGGCATATTTGAAATGGGTGATTCTACATCACATGTGGGTCAAAAATGACTATGTGGACCATGGTCCGAATATTAACCGTTTCCGAGAAAATAGCAGTTTTCCTGATTGTCAATGCATCAGGCGTTTTTTTCGAAACTCGGTCGGTATCTTAGCAACCATTGATCCTGGAGAAATTTCAAGGACACCGTTGGAAAGAGCACAAAATTTCCTTTAAGATGATCGTAAATGTCGGGTAGTTCGTGAGATTTGGGCACCCTTAATGCTCGGCTGAAAAGCCACTTCCTTGAATTTCTCTATTCTTACTTGTTATTCAGCCAGCTGTAATTTTAATGACAGCTCTGGGAGGAAGAGTAGAACTTCAGGAAAAACTTCTACAACTATTAAGCTTTCAAATGAGCTGCTTGGTTCGGGGTTTTGTCTTCATTCATTCTGAGATACAGTTCGAAATACTTGAAAACTCGTCTAAAATGTTTGGAAACGTACGTTTACGATTGCTCTCGAGAGGGAAACATTTTGCTTCCGAATGCTCTTTTCGAATCTTTTCGGTGAATTGTTCTCTCCGTTGAGACTGCTGCGTCCAGTTACCTTGCTGGACCAACTCCAAAAAAAGCCGTACTAAGTGCTTGAAACTGCAGGTCACTGCTCAGAACCTGGGGGTTCTGATCGGTAAAATTCAAGGGTGACTGCCAACTGTCACTATCGTTCCTGCCCTCTCCTCTGGCAGATAATTCGTAGAGCTTGGTGGAAACAGACAGTGATAGTCAAACTCAAAGCCAACTGCTTATGCCAGGGGCTTAAATAAATTACTCCCTACTGCTAAGTCGTACCGCCCTTGGGGGGGGGGGGGGAGAAAAAAAACACACCAGCAAATACAAAAATAGAACCGATTAGAATTCCTCACCAACCTGAGTGGCATAAAGAGCATTTTCTTGAACGAATTTTCCCCGTTCTATGGCAATTGCAACCATGCCTTTCCCAACGATTTAGACAGGGGCTTCATGCATTTTCAACTGTAGCTCCAAGAAACGAAGGACAAAACCCCGAACCAAGCAGGTCATTTGAAAGCTTAATAGTTGTAGAAGTTTTTCCTGAAGTTCTACTCTTCCTCCGAGAGCTGTCAGTAAAATTACAGCTGGCTGAATAACAAGTAAGAATAGAGAAATTCCAGAAAGCTGCTATTCAGCCAAGCGTAAAGGGCGTCAAAATTTCACGAACTACCCTTACTTTACGATCACCTTAAAGAAACTTTTGTGCTCTTTCCAACGGTGTCCTTGAAATTTCTCCAGGATCAATGGTTGCTAAGATACCGACCGAGTTTTGAAGAAAACGCCTGATGCATTGACAATCAGGAAAACTGCGATTTTCTCAGAAACGGTTGATATTCGGACCATGGTCCATAGAGTCATTTTTGACCCATATGTGATGTAGAATCACCCATTTCAATTATGCCCCATTTTCCCGTTGCACCCTGTATACAGGGTGTTCATAAATTACCTCGACAGAGAAAGTGTGGTGATAGTACACCTCATTTGTGATCGAAATAACTATTTGAGGTTTTTTGGAATTCCTCTTGGTTTTCGAGATATCGTCAATTTCGTGTTTTTTTCGTGACCCTCCGTTTTTTTACGATAAGTGACTAGTACGACCTCATCAACAGGTGCTAGACTAAAAGTAAGTAGCTCATTGAAAAGAGCATACAATGTCCATCAATATTGGTCCTCAACTCAATAAAATCATATCAAGGCCCTAGCCGTTAGGGCATTAGATATCGGAAAGAAACTCGTTTTTCGCATTTCTGCCCAATTTTCGTCACCGATTTACATCATTTCGTCAGAGGAAAATATTTTTTTGCATTCATAAGGAAAACTTCCTCATAATGTCAGCTTTCCAATGACATGCCATTGTTACCAGTTTTCACCACCTATCGAAGAGTTATGAGCAATAAACGATACCAAAACTGAAAAATAACCCGCAAAGAGGACCTATTGAGTGAGGTGAATCCACATTATAATTACCTGTTTCCAACGGGTTAGACAAACTTAATGCAGGCAGTTAGCTAAATCTAACGCTAATTTACATTTTTGTGTAGAAAAGGGGTAGGGGTGAAGTTTAAAATATCGTTAGTGCCTTCAAGTTCACGCTTTAATAACTAGAAAAGTTACATTTTCGAACGTTCTTGAAAATAATTTGGAACTGGAATAAAAAATTAAATCCATAATTTTTTAAATTATTGCTGATACGTAGTAAAACAAAATTAGGATTGTTCAAAGTGTCCTCCCCGTCGATGAATGCAAAGCCGGCCCTCCACCTAACTGCGTTAGTTGCACGTGCACGCTCAAATGCAATACCGACCGGGGCCTTATGACTACTGATTTTTGTGCCAAAGCGCGTTCCGCTAAATTAATTTCTACGAGAGTTATCGTGCCAACAAGGCCTCACAATTACTTCCACCCCGGGGACATCACCCCCTCCCCCTCGACTTTTTCAAAAAATTAAAATTGGAATCAAAGGCTACTTTAACATGGAGTATACGTACTGAATATGATGCTTCTAGAATCAACTGGTGACTTGTAGTGATTTTTTGATCATTCCAAGCCGTATTCCCCCCCCCCCCACCACCTTGACCGATTTGGCCCAAATGCAATACCGACCGGGATCTTATGACTACTGATTTTTTTAGATAAAGCGCGTTCTGCTAAATTAATATCTACGAGAGTTATCGTGCTAACAAGACCACACACTTACTTCCACCCCGGGGGCACCATCCCCTCCCCCTTGACTTTTTCAAAAAATTAAAATGGGAATCAAAGGCTAGTCTAACATGGAGTATACGTACTGAATATGATGCTTCTAGAATCAACTGGTGATGCTGTTCTAGATCAACTGGTGATTTTTAGTGATTTTTTTACCATTTCTAGCCCTATTTTCCCCCCCACCACCTTGACCGATTTGGCCCAATACCGACCGGGATCTTATGACTACTGATTTTTTTAGATAAAGCGCGTTCTGCTAAATTAATATCTACGAGAGTTATCGTGCTAACAAGACCACACACTTACTTCCACCCCGGGGGCACCACCCCCTCCCCCTTGACTTTTTCAAAAAATTAAAATGGGAATCAAAGGCTAGTCTAACATGGAGTATACGTACCGAATATGATGCTTCTAGAATCAACTGGTGATTTTTAGTGATTTTTTGACGACTTCAAGCCCTATTTTCCCCCCCTCCACCTTGACCGATTTGGCCCAAATGCAATACCGACCGGTGTCTTATGACTACTGATTTTTGTGCCAAAGCACGTTCCGCTAAATTTACTTCTACGAGAGTTATCGTGCTAACAAGGAAACGGCCATAAAGATATATATATATACAGGGTGTTTCAAAACTTAATGGCAATATTTTTCTGGCTTATTCCTGACCTAAAAATAATACGATTTGACGAAATAATCGTGGGTCGAAACTGATTTCCCACTGAGATACGGCCAATTTAGTTTTTTTCCGATTTTATGGTGTTTTTTGTTCAAAATGTTCGATTTCTGGACCTTTCCCTTGTTCAAAATGCATTTATGAGCACATTTTCGGAAAGCCCATGAAATTTCCTACAGGATGCAACCATTTTTATTCGACAAAATGTGCTGTAAGATTTAAAGTAGCCTATCTAAGCGTGCGGCAATTATCTGGTCTCACAATCTGCCCCCTAAACGATTCATGATTTCACCCCTCTTGTTTTCGTCTATGGATCTCCCATTTTACCAAAAGTTGCCCCATTTAATAAGCTTCAAAATCGTGTGTTTGAATTTGTAGATCGCCACCTTAGAATTAGAGATAATCCACTTTCAATCAATAAAGTCATGCATACATGTCTGACAAGTGACATTTCACGATGCTTCATTGTCGAAGTTTCAGCCGGTCAAAACTGGCCCCAATATTTTGTTTGTTTTACTTTTTGTTGTCAGTTGTTTGTGTTGTCGTCATAGACAAAAGAGAAAATAATGAACTGGAAGAAGAAAGAGCAGATCATTTTTTCTTTCGTTGTACATTAGTCTTGCCATTTGTGTTATTCGAATCGCTGCCCAACAAAAATGGTAAATTATTCTTTTGAAGAGCAAGCTGACATACACATTATGTATGCCAGAGCTTTTGGTAATTGTGCTCTTGCAAGCCGTATGTACCAGGAAGCGTTTCCTAATCGACGGTTACCGCACCGATTTGTGTTTCTGCGTGTAGATCGAACTTTGAGGGAAAGAGGTAGGTGTTCGTGAAGTATTTTAATAGCGCAGTTAGTTCAATAATAATGACAGCGCGTTTTTTAAAGGGAGTTTCCAAAGTCGAAACGAAGGTGGACGACCAAGAAGAGTGAGAACGGCCGCAGCGGAAGAACACATTTTAGCTCGAGTTGTAGAAGATCCGACGTTAAGTACAAGAGTGATTGGACAACAAGAAAATTTGTCGCATTCAACGGTTTGGAGAATTTTGCACGACCATAATCTGTACCCGTTCCATATCCAGAAGGTCCGGGCTTTGGAGGAACAGGATCCCGCGCAACGGATGCAGTTTTGTGATTTTCTCCTAAGAACTCGCAGAGACATTTATAATTTCGAACGGAACATTCTGTTTACGGACGAAGCTGGGTTTTCTAGAAATGGTACATTCAATTTCAAAAATAACCATTTCTGGGATGTGCGAAATCCACATGCAACTGTAGAACGATGCCATCAGAGGCAGTTCAGTTTGAACGTCTGGGGCGGCTTAGTCGGTGATTTTTTAATTGGTCCGTTTTTTATAACTGGACACTTTTCGGCTATGCGTCTACATGACGTTTTTTGTGCGTCCAGGTACGTACTATCACCTGTGAAAGTTTGTCACATTCCTCCTGAATCACCCTGTATATACAGGGTGTTCCAGGAGGAAACGACAATACTTCCACATGTTGTACTACTAAGTAGGGCGAACCAAAATGACTATATGGACATAGGGTCGGAAACGCTTTGTTTCAGAGTTACAGGGAATTGGAGATGATGATGGACATGGTGCATTGATTTTTCTTAAATAAACTGTTTCTTTGAATTTTGGGGTTATTTTGACGTCGAAAACAATTTTTGGGGATTTTACCTGACAGTTGCAATATGGCTTATTTTGACGATTTTACACTGTTTTTCCGAACCTTTCGTGTCATATCCCAGTAAAAATTCAACCGATTTTCAATTTTCTGACGTCAATTGAAAGCTCACATAATGAGCATGTTTTTACAATAATTGGTCAATGCCCGACCAACTGAAGATTGAGCGAAATTCGCCTCTGAAAGAAACACGAAAATTCAACGTAACACTTTTTCGATTTTTCCAAAAATAACTAAACGTACATAAAGACGATTTTAATGTGTTATTCCTGTTTTTTCCAAAGTTAAATTTTGTGCTCTTTTCAGAGATGAAGTTTATTTTGTTCTATGTTGAACGGTTAGTCCGTTAAGACCGCTTTTTGTGGAAAAGAGGTGATTTGGCTTAAAAAACACTAAATTCCCTGTAACTCTGAAACAAAGCGTTTCCGACCCTATGTCCATATAGTCATTTTGGTTCACCCTACTTAGTAGTACAACATGTGGAAGTATTGTCGTTTCCTCCTGGAACACCCTGTATATACAGGGTGATTCAGGAGGAATGTGACAAACTTTCACAGGTGATAGTACGTACCTGGACGCACAAAAAACGTCATGTAGACGCATAGCCGAAAATGCTTTGGTTACGAGATATGAGCATTTTCCTGTTTTTCCCCAGTTTCATTATTTTTTACAATAATTGTCGTGTTCACGGCTCACCGACGGAGGTTAGACAAAGAATGACGGTTGATTCGGAAAGAGGACAAAATCCTGTTCCTGAAACCACCATGAAAATCAAAAAATGTCGCTCGCGCGTGGCTATTTCAGCCATGTGAAAAGTGAAAAAAGTATTTTTTTGAAATTACCAATACATTTCACATCGGTATCAATCAGCTGCTAGTGCACGCATTGATGGGCAAAGTTGTGGAAAACTACCCAGTTCTGTGTACTTTCGAACGGTGTTCTGGTAGTTGAAGTTTGCAACCCTCTGACTTCAGCAATCAAGTTCTAATGCAAAAAAATGTAACTTGCTGTGTTAAAAGAAGCCGAATAGGCCATTGTAAACGTCCTTTCCTTAGGGTATTGTGTTTCTCCGAGCAGGCTGCCCTCAATGCTTGAAGTAAGGATTCAATTCACAACGAGGCTCAACCATGTGAGCTGAGGTGGTGGATGAACAGCGTTAGGGTGTATACTAGACTTGAACATTTCACCTTATCGCCGGTACCCTTTGTACGATCAATTTTCACAAGGAGGCTCACTATGCGTGAGATCGTGGATGAACTGCTGCGTTAGGACTTGAACTAGGGCATTCCTACTCATCAGTCACCACTCATCAGGTTTAGATTAGCTCAGTAGATTGCGATCTTTGTACATCGTTTTTTCTCTCCGAATTAGTTGAGATCAACGATTGAAGAAGAACCTTAACTTGAAATACATTTAATTTAATTGAGCGTTCAAAATTATCCCCCGTTTCTTGCTCACTTTGTGTTGCTCTAAACCGCAAATTTTTGGTGGCCAAACGAATTTAGATTATTACGGCGAGAGGCTGTGAAACGTCACAGCCCAATAAATTGGTCCTCCTTGCATGATCATTTTCGGGAGAATGCCTCATTACTACACGTGAAATGTGTTCAGGGGTTCATAGAGCTGAAAAAGTATTCGTTGTTACTGTTGTTACGTTTCCGAACGTATGATAGTTTACTGAAGCGAATTTTAGTCAACTTATTTTGTCAGGGTACTATTAAAAATGCCTCGACATTTTACTAACGAAGAGTACGCCGACATAATGTTTCTCTACGGAATGTGTAGAGGAAATGACCGAGCCGCCCAGCGAGCATATCATCTTGAATTCCCAAACCGAAGATTGCCGGCCAGAAATACCTTTTCGCGGGTTTTTAGAACGCTTCGTGAAACTGGAGCGTTCCCAAGACGATCGACGAATTCGGAAAGGGAAGAGAATATCGACGTTGAGGACATTTTAATGGAAGTTGAACGTGACCCAACAACGAGCACTCGTCGAATTTCGTTAGCGGTGCATACGTCACAAAAGGGTGTGTGGAGAACTCTCAAGAAGAATGGGCTTTCACCATACCATGTCCAAAAAGTCCACAGTTTGTTACCAGGAGACGAAATCCGTAGGTTGGAGTTTTGCCAATGGGTAAATACAAACCGCAACAAAATCCCATTCATTCTTTTTACCGATGAGGCCACATTCACGAGAGATGGGATAAACAATTCTCACAATAGACATATTTGGTCAGATGAGAACCCCCGAGCAAAGTTAGTGTCGGCTTTCCAACATAAATTTTCGATCAACGTGTGGTGCGGTATGCTAAACAATATGTTAATTGGACCATTCATATTAGAAGACCGTCTTTCCGGACCGACTTTTTTAAACTTCCTTCGGAATCACCTCCCAGCCCTGCTGGAGGACGTTCCTTTTCAATACAGAAATCGTATGATATTTCAACTCGACGGTGCCCCTGCACATTTTTCTCGTGAAGTCCGAGCATTTCTCGACGAAAAATTCCCTCTGAAATGGATTGGGCGAGGAGGACCAATTAACTGGCCTGCGAGGTCTCCCGACCTAACGCCACTTGATTATTGTCTCTGGGGGTGGATGAAGACATTGGTGTACGAAAAGAAGCCCAGCACACGCGAGGAGCTGATCAATAAAGTCATGGCCTGTGCTGAATCAATCCGACAACGACATGCCAAAATTCGTCGAGCCACCAGAGCTCTGCAGAAAAGAGCGACAAAGTGTGTCCACGAAGGGGGAGGAATTTTTGAACAATTAATTAAATGATGTTTTTTGTTATTGTTATTTCATGCTGAGGTTGTTTGTGTAAATTGATCACAACCATAAGTTGGAGAGACAAACGATGGACAATGAGCTCCATGAATGAGAGAAGATTGTACAAAGGGTACCGGCGATAAGGTGAAATGTTCAAGTCTAGTATACACCCTAACGCTGTTCATCCACCACCTCAGCTCACATGGTGAGCCTCGTTGTGAATTGAATCCTTACTTCAAGCATTGAGGGCAGCCTGCTCGGAGAAACACAATACCCTAAGGAAAGGACGTTTACAATGGCCTATTCGGCTTCTTTTAACACAGCAAGTTACATTTTTTTGCATTCGAACTTGATTGCTGAAGTCAGAGGGTTGCAAACTTCAACTACCAGAACACCGTTCGAAAGTACACAGAACTGGGTAGTTTTCCACAACTTTGCCCATCAATGCGTGCACTAGCAGCTGATTGATACCGATGTGAAATGTATTGGTAATTTCAAAAAAATACTTTTTTCACTTTTCACATGGCTGAAATAGCCACGCGCGAGCGACATTTTTTGATTTTCATGGTGGTTTCAGGAACAGGATTTTGTCCTCTTTCCGAATCAACCGTCATTTTTTGTCTAACCTCCGTCGGTGAGCCGTGAATACGACAATTATTGTAAAAAGTAATGAAACTGGGAAAAAACAGGAAAATGCTCATATCTCGTAACCAAAGCATTTTCGGCTATGCGTCTACATGACGTTTTTTGTGCGTCCAGGTACGCACTATCACCTGTGAAAGTTTGTCACATTTCTCCTGAATCACCCTGTATATGAATTCCGGAGACCACTGAATTCGTGTTCTAGAGGTTCTGAAACGTGAAAAAAACATGACATGACCCATGTTTGCCACCATCACGACGAGACCAATAGTGCATTTTCAGAATGAAATGCACTATAATGTAAACTTGCTTTGTCAGTTTACAGTTATTGAGGTCAGTTTAAATGTCGTTTCCTTGGGGTATTGCGTTCCTACGAGCATGCTCCTCTCAATGCCTGAAGTAAGGATTCAATTGACAACGAGGTTTTCCATGTATGGAATGTGAGTTGAGGTGGTGGATGAACAGCGTTAGGGTGAAAATTTTGGACTTCGAAATTTCACCTTATCAGATTCAGCCGTTACCCTAATATCTCATTCACGTACACTAATATTTCTCATTCACGGAGTTCATTGTCCATCGTTTGTCCCTCCAACTTGTATGAGATCAATTTACAGTTACAACCTTAAGTTGAAAGAACAACATAACGTCATTCAAATAAGTGTTCAAAAATTCCTCCCCTTGTGGACACTCGGACGCTCTTTTCTGTACATCTCTGGTGGTTCGACGAATTTCGGCATCTCGTTGTCTGATCGATTCAGCACAGGCCACAACTTTGTTGATCAGCTCCTCGCGTTTGCTGGGCTTGTGTTCGTACACCATTGTTTTCATCCATCCTCAGAGACAGTAATCGAGGGACGTTAGGTCAGGAGAGCTCGCAGAACAGTTAATTGGTCCTCCTCGCCCACAATATGCTGAGCTGAGCTGATTCTGATGAGATAGAACGGCCAAGTCCCCGTTCAAGTCCTAACGTAGCAGTTCATCCACGGCGTCTCTCATTGTGACCCTCGCGTATTGAATTGAATTCTTACTTTTACTCCAGGCATTGAGGGGAGCATGCTCGGAGGAACATAATAGCCTAAGAAAAGGACCTATTCGGTTTATTTTTCACAGCAAGTTGCATTTTTTTGCACTGGAACTTGATTGCTAAAGTTGGAGGGTTGCAAACTTCAAGTATCAGGACACCGTTCGAAAGTACACAGAACGGGGTAGTTTTCCACAACTTTACCCGTTGATGCGCGCACTAGCAGCTGATTGATACTGATGTGAAATTTATCAGGTATTCGAAAAAACTACTTTTTTCACTTTTCACATGGATGAAAGAGCGACGCGCAAGCGACATTTTTAGTGCATTTCATTTATGTCAAAATGCACTATTGGTCTCGTCGTGATCGTGGCAAACATGGGTCATGGCATGTTTTTTTTCATGTTTCAGGACCTCTAGAACACGAATTCAGTGGTCTCCGGAATTCATATATATATCTATATATTTCTTTATATATATATTGATTGATTGATTTATTTATAATATTATGGCCGTTTTCTTGTTAGCACGATAACTCTCGCAGAAGTTAATTTAGCGGAACGCGCTTTGGCACAAAAATCAGTAGTCATAGACCCCGGTCGGTATTGCATTTGGGCCAAATCGGTCGAGGTGGAGGGGGGGAAAATAGGGGTTGAAATGGTAAAAAAATCACTATAAATCACCAGTTGATTCTAGAAGCGTCATATTCAGTACGTATACTACATGTTAGAGTAGCCTTTGATTCCCATTTTAATTTTTTGGAAAATTCGAAGGGGAGGGGGTGTTGCCCCCGGAGTGGAAGTAAGCGTGTGGTCTTATTAGCACGATAACTCTCGAAGAAATCAATTTAGCGGAACGCGCTTTGGCACAAAAATCAGTAGTCATAAGACCCCGGTCGGTATTGCATTTGGGCCAAATTGGTCAAGGTGGAAGGGGGGAAAATAGGGGTTAAATGATCACAAAAAAATTTCGCTCCGGCAGCTGGCGGTCGGAAAGAGTGCATTTCATTTTGTATACGGATACCCTAAGCCGTCCCAGAAGTAGTAATGTTGAGACCATGATTTGTTTCGTTTATGTTTGACCCTCCCTCGTACTGTTTGCTACCGGGTTTGTTTAAGCTGAACTTAATGGGAATCAAAGGCTATTTCAAAATGGAATCATCATACCGAATATAATGCTTCTGGAATCAACTGGTGATTTGTTGTGATTTTTTTACCATTTCAACCCCTATTTTCCCCCTCCACCTTGACCGATTTGGCCCAAATGCAATACCGACCGGGGCCTTATGACTACTGATTTTTGTGCCAAAGCGCGTTCCGCTAAATTAATTTGTACGAAAGTTATCGTGCTAACGTGACCACACACTTATTTCCACCCCGGTGGCACAACCCCCTCACCCTTGACTTTTTCAAAAAATTAAAATGGGAATCAAAAGCTAGTCTAACATGGAGTATACGTACCGAATATGATGCTTCTAGAATGAACTGGTGATTTTTAGTGATTTTTTTACCATTTCAGCCCCTATTTTCCCCCCTCCACCTCGACCGATTTGGCCCAAATGCAATACCAACCGGGATCTTATGACTACTGATTTTTTAGATAAAGCGCGTTCTGCTAAATTAATTTCTACGAGAGTTATCGTGCTAACAAGGCCTCACACTTACTTCCACCCCGGGGACATCGCCCCCTCCCCCTCGACTTTTTCAAAAAATTAAAATGGGAATCAAAGGCTAGTCTAACATGGAGTATACGTACCGAATATGATGCTTCTAGAATCAACTGGTGATTTTTAGTGATTTTTTGACGACTTCAAGCCCGATTTTCCCCCCCTCCACCTTGACCGATTTGGCCCAAATGCAATACCGACCGGTGTCTTATGACTACTGATTTTTGTGCCAAAGCGCGTTCCGCTAAATTGATTTCTTTGAGAGTTATCGTGCTAACAAGAAAACGGCCATAATATTATAAATATTTATAATATTATGGCCGTTTTCTTTTCATATTCATATATATATTTATATATTTATACATATAAAGAAATATATATATATGAATTCCGGAGACCACTGAATTCGTGTACTAGAGGTTCTGAAACGTGAAAAAAACATGACATGACCCATGTTTGCCACCATCACGACGAGACCAATAGTGCATTTTTCAGAATGAAATGCACTAAAAATCACTATAAATCACCAGTTGATTCTAGAAGCATTATATTCGGTACGTATACTCCATGTTAGAGTAGCCTTTGATTCCCAATTTAATTTTTCGAAAAAATCAAGGTGGTGGGGGCGGTCCTTCCGGTGTGGAAGTGTAAAAATAGCGTTGAACTTCACTAGTTCATCTTAGCGCTCTAAAATTCGACTCAATAATTTAATGTAACGAAAGCCCTGGGTTCCATTGAGATTTATCGAAAACTTTGATGGTGGAGGGTGAAAGGGGGGATTAAATTTCAAAAAAATCGCTTAAATTCACACGTTTAGGTATTAGGCCTGTTTTACACGAGTAAGTTTTTTGTTAAAAAATATGTTCAATCTGATCACAAACAGATGATTTGAGGCAGGGAACATCTGTCATTTTTTTTCAAAATGGCTAATTTGATCAAAAAACTTACTCGTGTAAAAGGGGCCTTATAAAATACGGCACAAAAATTTAATATAACAAAGCCCTTGGAAAACTACCGAAACTTTTCGACATTTTTGAAGAGAGGGTGGTGAAAATAGAGAAAGAAGTTCGGCTTAATGAAACAAATTATGGTATCAAAATTATTACTTCTGGGACGGCTTAGGATATCCGTATACGGAATGAAATGCACTCTTTCCGACCGCCAGCTGCCGGAGCGAATTTTTTTTGATATTCACGGTGGTTTCAGGAACAGGATTTTGTCCTCTTTCCGAATCCACCGTCAGTTTTTGTCTAACCACCTACGGTGAGCCCTAGTAATGCAACTAGAAAAAAACAGGAAAATGCTCATATCTCGTAACCAAAGCATTTTCGGCTATGCGTCTATATGACGTTTTTTGTGCGTCCAGGTACGCACTATCACCTGTGTAAGTTTGTCACATTCCTCTTGAATCACTCTGTATATGTATAAAAAAGGAATATACACAGGGTGTTTCAGGACGAATGCCGTATATTTTAATATGTTGTAGTACTAAGTAATTGCGACCAAAATCACCCTATTAACATAGGGTCGCAAATTATTTCTCTTGAAGTTACAGGCACATTTGTGTATTTTTAGCCACTTTCTGTTTTTCCTTTAAAAAGTCGTTACAACGACTAAACCTCTTTTTTTACCCTTAAACTGCTGACGTTTTTGGAAAGATCACACAATTTTACTTCAGGAAATGTCGATCAACATCATTTTAGTTGCCTCCAAAAATTTCAGTAATTCTTTAAAAATGAAGAAAGAGGCGTTTTCGAATTTTCCTGTGTACGTCAACGCCAGTTTTTGACCAAGTGATCATAGTGAAAATTGTTCGCCAATTGTAATGTTGTTGTAACGACTTTTTAGAGGAAAAACAGCAAGTGGCTAAAAATACACAAATGTGCCTGTAACTTCAAGAGAAATAATTTGTGACCCTATGTCAATAGGGTGATTTTGGGCGCAATTACTTATTACTATAACATATTAAAATATACGGCATTCGTCCTGAAACACCCTGTATATGGCCCCTCGCTTGTTAGCACGATCACGGTCGCAATTTTTGACTCAGGGCAACCAAATTTGGTCTAAAAATTAATAGCGTGAATATGACGGACGAGTTCGTGATCCAGATGAATCG